>JAVANC010000013.1:18230741-19430741 GCA_033319125.1 Parnassius glacialis | reverse complement strand
TTTTTGGAAAATCGGTTTAGATCGTTAGAGTTTTTGGATACGAAGGTAAAAACAAAGCCTGTTTCTAAACAGAGTGTTCTACACGCACTTAAAACTAACTCATCTAGTATCTCTTTAAATAATTGCCAATACTATAGATTACCAAGGATCTCATAAAATTGCACATTGTAAACAATTCGCTCGACAGGATTATGACAGTCGACAAAGCTTTGTTCAAAACAACAATTTATGCTTCAACTGTCTGGGAAATAACCACTCGGTTTATTTTTGTCGGCAAACCTCCAAGTGCCATGTTTGTAAACGAAAACACCACTCATTATTACATCCAAATCGGAAACCAAGTAAAGTAACAACCGGAAATGCAGAATCTGGTGTCGTTAATACGGTAACAGAAACTGTTCTACCAAATGAGTCAACTAGTATAACCTCATGTTTTTCAAATATACAGAGTCATGTTCTTTTGGCTACAGCCTTTGTAAAAGTTTTGTCAAAAAATGAAGTCGGTATTACATTTAGATGTCTTTTAGATCAGGGATCCCAAGCGTCTTTTATTACAGAGAATGCAGTTCAAACGCTTGGACTAAAAAAGATTCCGACGAAGGTTGTGATATCAGGAGTAGGAAGACAGGAGGGCTTAGTATCCAAACACATAGTAGTTGCTAATCTGCAGTCAATTCATGATCCCCATTTTTCGATAAAAGTGAAACTTCACGTTTTAGACAAATTGACAGCATTCATGCCTTCAAAGAATTTTGCTGTTCAATTATGGTCGGAGCTATCTGAATTGCGATTAGCTGATCCTAAATTTTATATACCTAATAAGGTAGATCTATTACTAAGAGCAGAAGTATACGGACAAATACTAGAAGACGGTCTAATAAAGGGTCCTCCAGGATCACCAGTGGCTCAAAACACTAAATTTGAATGGATTCTTTCAGGACAAATTCACTCAAACTCTCACACTGGATTGGAGTGTGACTCCAGTAATAGGATTGTCAGTATGCATTCCTATGTAGATGAAAATGAGGTTTTAAGAAGATTTTGGGAGATTGAGTCTGACGATTTCTCCTACAAGAAGAGTAAAATATTAACTCCAGAGCAACAAAAGTGTGAAGAGATCTTTTCTCATACAACCTCTAGGGATGACTCTGGACGTTATGTGGTTAATTTACCTTTTAGAGACGAAGATCCTCGAAGCAAGTACGGAAATTCGAGAAAGATAGCTACTAGAAGATTACAGTTGTTAGAAAAAAAGTTGGAGAAGAATACCGAGTTAAAGATACAATATTCTGCAGTGTTGCAGGAATATCTTGATCTAGGCCACATGGAGTTAGTACCTGAAAGGGAAAAAGATGATGTTCATGTAGTTTATCTACCTCATCACGCTGTGGTGAAAGAAGATAGAACTACTAGTAAAATACGCATTGTTTTCGATGCGTCCTGCAAGGGGAGTAATGGGGTATCGCTAAATAACGATCTTTTAGTAGGGCCCGTATTACAACCTGATTTGCGGCATATAGTGTTGCGTTGGCGACAACATCCGATAATTTTAGTTGCTGATCTGGTTAAAATGTACCGTCAGATAAAGGTGACAAAGGAACATTGCAACTTTCAACGTATTGTCTGGCGAGATCAATCTGGAAACATACAATATTATAGATTATTGAGGGTTACATTTGGCACCAATTCTGCTCCCTACCTAGCTGTAAAGGTACTACAACAGTTATCTGTTGATGAGGGAAAGAATTTTAAATCAGTCGGAGATAGAGTTACCCAGGATTTTTATATGGACGATCTCATGACAGGTTGTCAGTCGGTCGAAGAAGGAATAGTAGTATATAAAGAAATGAAAGACTTGATGAGAATGGGAGGCTTTCAGCTTCAAAAATGGGGAAGCAACAGTCAAGAACTGTTGGAAAAGATAGGAGAAGATAAAGGGAACAAAAATCAGGAAAAAAGGGTTTGACATAGGAGTGGAAAAGGGAGTAAAGGAAGTGAGAAAGGTTCTGGGTCTAAATTGGAATAGCGATTTAGATAATTTTGAGTATTTGGTTAAACTTCCTGCTGTGAGCACCCCTTTGACCAAAAGGAAAGTAGTGGCAGATATTGCTCGCTTATTTGATCCCCTTGGCTGGATATCGCCTGTAATAATTAGTGCTAAAGTTATTATTCAGAAATTTTGGATGTCGGGCATCGAATGGGACCAGGAAATGCCAGATAAACTATTACAAGAATGGATAGCATATCGTGGCAGCTTAATTGATATTTCTGGTTTCACTATTCCACGATGGATTTACACAAGAGACAACAATGAAAGGGTTGAACTTCATGGCTTCAGCGACGCCTCCTGTCATGCTTATGCAGCAGTGGTCTATTTAAGAGTTATTAACAATACTGGAGAAATTTACACTAGCTTAATCACTTCTAAGACAAAGGTGGCACCTATTATTCAAAGATCAATTCCACGCCTTGAATTGTGTGGAGCAGAATTGTTAACACATTTAATTGTAGATGTTGCGGAGACGTTAAAAATACCAAAACATAAGATACATGTCTGGACCGACTCGTCAGTGGTGCTTGCCTGGTTAAGCAGCCATCCAAGTCGATGGCAGACCTTCGTTGCAAACAGAACATCGGAGATTTTATCAATCTTAGATAGAAGCCAGTGGTCCCATGTACGGTCGAAAGATAATCCAGCGGACTGCGCTTCTCGTGGTTTAAAGCCGTTAGAGATTCTTAATCTCAAGTTATGGAAAGAAGGTCCATCTTGTTTATCTGATGTAGCTATCGAATACAGTCCACAATTTGACCATAACCAAGAAGTTCCGGAAGTTAAAATAGAAGAACGATCTAAGTTCGTTAACTTCCCATGTCACTTTACGGAATTCAACACTGAGAATGAAGGTTTATTTTTACGGTTTTCATCTCTACATAGGCTTCTTAGAGTAATTTCTTATTGCAAAAGATTCATTCAACTTTTAAAAACGAAACCAAAACCAAAATTTTCGAAATGGCTAACCAGTAGGGAGTTGCAGTCTTCTTTACATGACTGCATTAAAATATGTCAAATGCAATATTTTGCAGTCGAATTTGAAAATTTGGAAAAAAGAGGTAGAGTGAGCGAGAAAGGCGGGCTAGCTTCTTTGTGTCCCTTTAAAGATGAACAAGGCATTCTGCGAGTTGGCGGGCGTTTACATAAGGCCGAATTAACTCAAGATATGAAACACCCGATTCTTGTACCTCGAGAGTCCCATTTAGCCCAATTGATTATAACAGAAGCTCATGCAAAAACAATGCATGGTGGCCCATTGCTCATGATAAATTACATTCGGACAAAATATTGGATCGTTAATATAAAGACATTAGTAAAAGCCTACATTCGAAACTGTATTACTTGTTTATGTCACTCAGTAAGATCGAATCAACCCTTTATGGGTAATCTGCCGAAAAGTAGAGTTACACCCAGTAAGCCATTTTTTCAGAGTGGTGTGGATTATGCTGGCCCCGTAGCAATAAGGGTTTCAAAAGGGAGAGGTCATCATGCATCCAAAGGCTATATCTGTCTATTTGTATGCATGGCAACAAGAGCTATTCACCTTGAGGCTGTTAGTGACTTATCCGCTGAAGGATTTTTAGCAGCTTTTAAACGTTTTGTTGCAAGAAGAGGTTACTGTGCCGATTTTTGGAGCGATAATGGCACGAACTTCGTGGGTGCCGCAAAAGAGCTCAAGAAATTATTGAATGTTGAGCGTTCTACTGTAGCCGTAGAAATTGCTGAATGGCTAGCGACTAATGGCACTAACTGGCACAACATTCCTCCGTACGCTCCAAATTTCGGTGGATTGTGGGAGGCTGGTATAAAGTCCACCAAATTTCACCTCAAGCGAGTAATTGGTAATTCCACATTAACGTATGAGGAAATCACAACTGTACTGACTCAAATTGAAGCCTGTCTCAATTCAAGACCGATATCGCAAATCAGTGACAGCATACAGGATCCTTACCCACTAACCCCCGGTCACTTTTTATTGGGTGAATCTTTATTACTGGTTCCCGATGCTAATTATGAGAATTCCAATGTAAGTAGCCTAAGGCGATGGCAATTCACACAAAGATTGGTCCAAAATTTTTGGCGACGTTGGTCGAATGAGTATCTTACTCAATTTTTGCAACGCCACAAATGGAGAAACAGTGTTTGTGAACCAAAAATAGGTGACGTAGTTTTAGTCAAAGAAGCCAATCTTCCACCTGCAAGATGGCTGTATGGTATAATAACTGAGAAACATACAGGTACTGATGGTGTTACGCGAGTGGTTAGTTTGCGTTGTGGGAATAGTCAAATCAAAAGACCTGTCTCAAAATTATGTTTACTGCCTGTGACTAAATAAGACTCTTACAAGTTTTTTTTGCACATTTTTTTTTTGTCTATAAGGTTTGAATTGTTCAATTTATACTTTTAAATTTTTAATATCCATGTAGCATTTATTCATATATTAACATTGTATTAAACATTTTGCTCGAATTTTTCTAATTTGTAAGACAGTTACTAAAAGGTGTTAATACGAGGGTTACTATAGTACTATACCGTCATAATTATTGTTATGAACATTCTGTCCATGGCGGGCGGAATGTTTAGCTATTTTAGTTGTCACTAGATGTCATTGTACTAAATTATTAAATAACTGAATCACGATGTTGAGATTATTTGTAATAATATAAGGTGCGGCGATTTATTAACATATTTACCTGTTCTGTGTCTCTTAAGTACAGATTGTTTCAATTACGTACCTTTGAAATAAGAGTAAAGTTCGTGAGAAAACGAACAATACCTCTATTGCTATTAGTTAATTTATAATTAATTAAAAAAAAAATAACCAGAAGTAAGTTAGCGTAGAACATAATTTTTTTAAATTAAATTGTATGCCAATTAATTGCTCCTTAAATGCTCCAGCATAATCCGGAATTGCTATACCTCTATTGCTATTAGTTGATTTATAATTAATTTAAAAAAAAATTAAGTATCGAAAATTTAATTTTGCTATAAAACATAAAATATCTGTTTTTTAAAATTAAACTAAATGCCAATTAATTGCTACTTAAATGCTCCAGTAGAATCCAAAATTGCTCCACTACTTTTGCTATTCGTTAATTTATAATTTATAGTTTTGAGAAAGAGTGATCCCATTTGAGTAATAGTGCCATCGTCAATAGAATGTAGTAACATTCTATAGTAAAAGTCATTTCATCGAATAAAAATTGATTGAGTCTCAAAAGTGGTGCGTTTAATAGATGCTAAATGGTATAAAGCCAAAAAAATAATATTGATGGGTGAGTTTTGAAATTATGGATTCTTATGAATGGATTAGACAACCATCTTAATAATTTTTTTGTGTTTGTGCCATCTAGCGTCTTTTCTACGTACCACCATGAGAGTTAATCAATTTTGATTTGATAAAATGACTACTTATAGAAAGAAAGATATAGATGGTGCAATTAAAAAGAATTACGTATATAATAGATAGTAATTACCTAATTAACAAACAAAACAGATATGTCTCTTCTTAAGATCGAAGAAGATGATGCACTGTGACACATATGTATATAATTTTATGTAAATAAATGAATGATACACACCATCCATGTTATTCAAAAATCATTGATGAATAATTGAAATGTTTCCCTGTAATACAAAAGTTTCACTTCTGTCGTGTGTCTTCACGACACACACTGTTTTTTGTAACGCTTTTGTAATATATTTATACAAGTTATACTCGTACATATAAATAACTTACATAATATATATATAAGTATTAATATAATTTATACTTTTTTTAAAGTTAACACTGAGAAAATTAATAAAAATATATAAATATAAAGCTAAGGTGGAAATTCGAATAAACGAATAGGCAACATGACAGCTAAGTAAAATAATGTACAAGACTATTTCTTAACACTGTAGTTGTCGCGCCTTATAAAAACAAGAAGTGGTCACATGGATTTCATATGTAGTCCAATCTAAAATAAAAAGAAAGCCGTAAAATATCAACTTTACCTAATACATACTCTATTTCAAATAAAACAAGGTAACATTTAGTCAACGGTTAATTATATTAAATAAACAAAACATTTATACCTCCTTTTTATTCAAATAATAATAATGAAAGAACTTTTACATATTAATATATGAAAATGACACATTAATTTCAAAGTGAGATCACAAATTATTGTTTGCTGTGTATAATAATGTGATCGCTAGTGTTTCCTCTATTCGTTGATACACTCTTCGACCAGCAAGTTATTATCTAAAAATAAATCATAAATAAATGCACATGCACATGCTGCACTGAGCACGACCTCCTACTTTTCAACTTTTAATACTTGACATGTCAAAAGATTCATTTTTAAGTGACTTTTCTGAAAATTTAAATATTATAATCCACCCGACCACTGTAGGGTTAACTTTTAGGTTTTTCCAAAATTGATTTGTAATGTGATTGCGGATCGATATCGATATTTTTTTTATTACTCATTGAAAAAGCATCAAAATTTAAGCACTCAACTAAAGAAGAACATTATTGAGTAGATTCTGTTACCTAGTCTAAACATAATTGACAATGACAGCTGAGTAGCTGAGATGCGGCTTTTGGACTTTGGACTTTTTGCTTATTATTTTATATCAATCTAAAGGTCTTTGACCAGTGATTTTAAAGATAACATGTCCTGAGTGGGCTAAGCCCACGTAACTGGCCTTTTACTTGTATTAAAATAAAAATGTACATAAACAATTTCCATCCTTAGATAAAATAAATTCATAAAATATTTTATCTGTTAACTAAATGATGCCCGCGACTTCGTCCACGTGGACTAAGGTTTTTAATTCCCGCGGGATTTATTTAATTTTCTGGGATAAAATGTAGGTTATGTGTTAATTCAGAGTACCCAAATATATATATATATATATATATATACAAGAATTGCTCGTTTAAAGGTAGTAATAAAAGTAGTAATAGAGCAATTTTTGGGTTTATGCCATTTAGTATCTATTCTACGTACCACCTTCAGAGTCTATCAATTTTTGTTCGATAAAATGACTTTAACCATAGAATGTTACTTCATTCTATTTATGATGGCGCTATTACTCAAATGGGATCACTATTTCAAAATTAATTATTAATTAGCTAATAACAATAGAGGTGGAGCAATTTCGGATTCTGCTGGAGCATTTAAGGAGCAATTAATTGGCATACAGTTTAATTTTGAAAAGTAGATATTTTCTGTTTTACAGCAAAATTAAGTTTTCGATACTTAATTTTTTTTTTAAATTAATTATAAATGAAGTAATAACAAAAGAGGTGGAGCAATTTCAAATTCTGCTGGAGCATTTAAGGAGCAATTAATTAGCATACAATTTAATTTAAAAAAATAATGTTCTACGCTAACTTCCTTCTGGTTAATTTTTTAAAAATTAATTATGAATTAACTAATAACAATAGAGGTAGAGCAATTTCGGATTCTGCTGGAGCATTTAAGGAGCAATTAATTGGCATACAATTTAATTTAAAAAAATTATGTTCTACGCTAACTTCCTTCTGGTTAATTTTTTTTAAATTAATTATAAATTAACTAATAGCAATAGAGGTATAGCAATTTTTGATTTAGATGGAGAATTTAAAGAGCAAATAATTGGCATACAGTTTAATTTTAAAAACTATATATTTTCTGTTTTATAGCAAAATTAAATTTTCGATACTTACATTTTTTTTTAATTATTTATAAATTAACTAATAGCAATAGAGGTGGAGCAAATTCGGATTCTGCTGGAGCATTTAAGGAGCAAATAATTGGCATACAGTTTAATTTTAAAACGTAGATATTTTATGTTTTTAAAAAAAATTGAATTGCCGATACTTAAATTTTTAAAAATTAATTATAAATTAACTAATAACAATAGAGCTGGAGAAATTTCGGATTCTGCTGGAGCATTTAAGGAGCAATTAATTGACATACAGTTTTATTTAAAATAGTAGATATTTTATACTTTATTGCAAAATTAAATTTTTGATACTTAATTTTTTTTAAATTAATTATAAATTAACTAATAACAATAGAGCTGGAGCAATTTCGGATTCTGCTGGAGCATTTATGGAGCAATTAATTGGCATACAGTTTAGTAAAAAAAAAGAATATTCTACGCTAACTTCCATCTGGTCTATGGACCTGTACAAATATGCTTCGCTCGCCGTTCAAAAATCATTTACGTATGTTTGTTCTTACGGACGCGTTTGCAAAAATGATAGATATAGAATCGAACTATTACATTGACACAGGTCACACACACACACACACACAAGTATACGTGAATTATAGTGTAGTGAATTATATATCTGAACTTATTACATTTTTACGTGGTAGAGCCATGCTGCAGCTATATCGTGTTTGCAGCACGAATGGGTCGGCTCGACCGGGGTAGGACCACGCTCTCACAGAATACCAGCGTAAAATAGCAGCTTCATGCTGCTATGTTTCGTATGGTGAGTGTAGAAAACCGGAGACCCTTTTTACTGGACACGAGGCATTCCATCTCAGTCAGTCAGTGGATTGAGATTCTTAATTAAGGATAAATGTAGATGTCTATGGGCCACAGCATCCAGTTACCATCAGGTGGGCTGTGTGCTCGTTTCTCACCCCTATTCTATCAAGAAATAAAATATTTGTACAATTTTTATTTGATGAAATCCTATTATTTTTTTATTTATACACACACACACACACACACACACACACACACACACACACACGCTCTGGCGCGCGCGCGCACCATTAAAAGTATAGCGGAGAAATGGCTTATTTTTTTAACCATAGATATAGTATACATAGATAGATATAGTATACAGTATATACTAAATCTAAATTTTTAACCGACTTCAAAAAAGGCTAAGATTATTTTATTTTAAAGTGCATATTATGTTACAGTTTCTCCTTCTTTAAAATGATAATGTTCATTTTTATCGAATGATTATAATTTCATAGCAGTCTCATAATATGTAAAAATAAATTACATCGGATGATAAGTCTAGTCGGTTATCCGATTAATAAAGCATTGAATATATCTGTTGCTATACTTTTAGATAATATTATCTCATCCAGGAAGTTACTTAACAACAATAAGAATAATACGTAATTAATTTTGTTTCAGATGGCGATCATAACACATTCGTTTTCAACGACTTAAACACTACGCAGGAAGGCAATGAAAGAAGTTTTAGTTTTAAGGATAATTATTTCCATTAGTTGTAATAAACTATGAACTTTCCGGAAGCAAAAGGAATTGCAAAGCGATAATGTTAGAGCAAGTAGCGTTTTTACCGACATGGTTCCTGATGGTGTGGTTGGGAACGTGCATTCTCTTCAGTCCTTTCGCGATATTTTTCGTGGTATGTCTACCACAGTTGCCCCTTCTAGTCATTCGGAGGCTTTGTCATATACCGTTCGAATATATTTGACATAACGCTTCCAATGGCAACAAACATGAAGGAACAGTACCTTTATCTAGAGTTATCTTCAACTGCTAAGTACAGAATCGAGAGTGATACTAGTTATAATATACTTTGTAAATAATTGAATATATAAGGTGTGAAATATTTTAAATAATTAAATATATATTTATTTTGAACCACTCTTTTTATTATATCGTTTATTTAGGTTAAGTTCACTCCACTGTGAAATAAAAAACAAAACGAAAATCAACTTCATTTATAATTAACTAATTGATTGAATTCGCAATTATACTAAATAACTTATAAAATTACGGGTAATAAACTTTTAAAATTTACATAATTTTCAAAGTATTACAATTACATTATAAGATAAAGAATGACCTAAGATAAATATAATTGAAAGGTGCTTATTAAAAAGATATGACAAACGACTTTGAGCCAATGCGAATTTGACCTTTCCCTATTTAAATAAAAATAGTTTTTACGGATTTTATCAAGTATATTAACTTATTTTCATATTCCCGTCGTTTCCTGACCTGAGTTGAGCTTTGCTATTTAAAATCAATGTATATAATCTGCTATACATATAATATATGTAATCTGCATAGTGATTATCGTGTATTGGTGACAGATAATCCATCACTTGCGTGTAGACTGGTATACGGTAATCTGTGCACGAGTGTCAAGGCTTCCGATAGACGACGGTTGTGTTCAGTAATAAGATTAGTCCAAACTCATAGAAGAAACAACACGTCTCTTTATGTCACCTCCATTTTTACATGGTGACCCTGAGAGAATCACCATGTATGGAGACTTTTGAATAAATGTAATATGAGAAAAAATAGATAATAAGGTATGTGAGGGTAATATAGTCACCATAACTTTTGCGGCCCTATAAAACCAAAACTATGAGGAGGACAGAGATAAAAACACAAAGTCGTTTACTATAAGTAATATATTAAGGAAAAATAGCATACAAGATTTGGAAATAATTAGGAACACTTCTAAAAATAAACTTAAAAAAAAACTAACTGCATTACACAATACACAATACAAAATTATCAACTATAATATCAACTGTCAAAATAGCGTCGATAAAGACCCTTTCGACCCTTTATTTTGTTTTTTTTTGGAATTTATGGACTGTTATCTAGACCTTTAGACCAAGTCTTGAGTATTTTTATTCGGTTTATTATAACTTCCCCACTGTATTTTTGATGAATTTATATAGAGGCACGTAATAAGATCTATTTTTTAACATATCACTCAGGCGGCGGGAGGGATCTTGCTCTGTCACTTGATTTTGCACTATGTCACTAATTTCACTGACAAGAATCAATCTGTCAAATGAAAAGCACTAACATGTAAATACGAAATGATCGATATCACCAACAGAATTATTGCAGAAGGTGCAGTAGTTGCTCTCCACTATGCCCAATCGAGCCAGGTGGGCCGGGACGGTGGAGTGACCAAAGCGCAGTCTATTTATAGTGGTAATAAAGTCCCGACTGGCCATTTTCAGTTTGTTATACCATGGTGCTACAGGTAGTTTTTCTTGAACAGTTCCATACCATTTACCCTTTTGTTCTTGATCTTGTTTCCAAAATTCGACCCATAAGCTATTGACCTGGTTGTCAATAGATTGATAACAGTCGGTCAAAGGTACTTTTACTATGGAGCTAACATCCAACATGTTGGTTCCATCACGTGCAATTTTATCTACTATCTCATTTCCTGTTATGCCCCTATGTGATGGAATCCACATGAAAGAGACCTGTGTACCCTTTTGTGCATAACTAAATAACAATTTTTTAATATTATACAAAATATAGTTTTTTTTAAAGTCAAATCTGAGATTGGTTAAACTTTGGACCATACTTAAACTGTCTGTTAAAATTAAAAAATTATTAAAACTATTTATATGTGCAATCCTCTTCAGGGCCTCGAGGGCCGCATATACCTCTGCAGTGAAAACACTGCATTTAGGGTCCAGAAGAAAACTTTGACCAAACTTGCATTGTGGATCATAAACGGCACTGCGCACAAAGAGCTCACTTTTGCTACCATCCGTATACAAAGTATAGTAGTTTTTGTCGGAAAGAAAACTTAATAATTCGCAATTATTAAAAAAAATTTGGTAACAATATTGGTCTCAAATATAATACAGGAATATGGGTATGTGTAGCATGTCCACTTTGATTGTTTAATTACATTTTTAAAATCTTCATTCATTTGCTGTACAATGAGAGGCAAAACTGGAAAATAACCTTGTAAAAGCTCACCTCCCGAAGTCTGCTGGACCGAGCATTGTAAAGGAAAAGGTACTATTTTTTTTGAGAACATTATCATTACCAGATACCAGCTTTAGTAAATATCTCTCTATTAGCAGAAGTCTTCTAAGACACAGTGGCATTATTTTGGTTTCAACTTCCATAGCTCGTATGGGAGTTGAACACATAGCCCCAGAAATAATTCGCAGAGCTTTGTTTTGAATTATGTCTAGTTTTTTACACAACTACTATTTGAGTAGGCTAAACAACTGTAGTCGAAATGGCTTCTGACTATAGATTTATATAGCATACTTAAAACTTTGGGGTCTGCACCCCAAGTCACACCAGCTAAACATCTTATAATATTTAAGCCCTTAAGAGAGTTAGTTATAATGTGATTGATGTGTAAATTAAAACAAAGTTTGTTATCTATCACAACACCCAGGAGTTTATGGTTAGATACAACTGAAATTGGATGATTATTGTAGAGTATGCCATTAGAGCGAAAATCTTTACTAAAATCATGGCCTTGCTTTTATTGGGGTTAATCTGTAGAGCCAACTTGTCATTATAATATATGTACAATCGATCTAAAGCATTATTTATACTATTTAAAGCTCTATCTACATTATGGTCTGTACAATATATTACAAGATCATCCGCAAATTGTAAAATATTTACACCTTCTATATTTACAAAATTAAGAATTTGACTAGTGTATATGTTGTACAACAATGGAGATAATGTATCCCCCTGCATTGTACCTTTGGAGACCCTTCTGGGACCATGGAGAATATTATTATGCCTTATATACAAAGTTCTATCTATTAAAAAGTTAAATAACCAAAGGCAAAGTATGCCTGGTATACCAATGTCAGAAAGAACTTGAACCAAAATGCCAGGATCTACATTATCAAACGCACCTTCAACATCCAGAAAAACACAAACACTGGACTTATTATTATTATTGGCATATTTCAGATCTGACAATAGAGAGATGAAGCTGTCAGCACAACTTCTGCCTCTCCGGAAGCCATATTGAACATGTGGAATGATGTTGTTCGCCTCTACATAACACTCAAGACGCATCTTTATCATGTTTTCATTAAGCTTTCCAACACAAGATGACAAAGATATAGGACGATATGAATTAGGATCTTCAGGTGGCTTGTCAAGCTTAAGTAGAGGGATTACACACTGTGTTTTCCAAGATTCAGGATTTTTTTTAAGTGCCAAAGAGCATTAAGATTAGCTAATAGTTTCTTTTGTACGGACTGATTTAGGTTTTTGATCAAAATGTATGGACAATTATCTAAACCAGGGGTTGTGTTTCGTCTGGATTGTAAACTTGTACAAAACTCACTCCAAGTAAAGGGTTCTATGAGGAAACTGGACTTCTGAAGACTATTATTAATTTGAAAATAACTTTCTAGATTATCAATAACCCTACATCCATTTTGAGATAATTTGTCTAAAAGAGGGACTACAAATTCGTCTTTATATATTCTATTATTGCATTTTATTCGTTTAAATAACTTGATGTATTTCCAAATAATACTAACAGGTGTAGTTCTGTTAAAAGTATTACAGATGTTCGCCCAACCATTGTGTTTATGTTCTGAAATAGTCTTTTTCTTAACAGCATTAAGTCTTTTGTAATTAATGTAATTATCAATGGTTGGATCTCTTCTGTACAGTTTTAAAGCTTCATAAGTTTTAATAACACTCTGTTCACATGTGTCACTCCACCAAGGTGCTAGAGGTTTGCAACGATAGTTATTTGCTTTGACAAACTTTGGCACAGTATCTCTCCTAAGTGTATCAAGCCTTTCAATAAATTCATCATATGACTGTAATGGATTCTCATTATTAACTTCAAAATTAGAAAAAGCAGTTATAGACAGCTCATTGTATTTTGTCCAGTCTGTCTTGTTGTATAAGAATTTTTCAATCGGAGGATTAATTTGGTATCTATCAACTGAAAATAAAACACGAGTAAGCGTAGGAAAATGATAGCTCCCCATACAATCATCATGCACCCACCATTCGCATAGTGGAGTGATTGAAGCACTACAAAAGCTGACATCAATAGCCGATGGATTACGGTTAGTATAATTAATAGTAGTAAAGCTACCATTGTTGAGGACACATAGCTCAAATTCATCAATTAAATCGTATAACTGATGACCCCGACTTTTTGTGGTCATACACCCAAATGCCACATGGTGAGCGTTGAAATCTCCAGCCACATATATTGACTTAGGCAAATCTCTAATTATATCACGCAGTTTACTTATTCTGAAGTTACCATTCGATGGAGGGCAGTATACACATAAAATCGTTAATTGTTTACCACTTAGATATAACAATAATGCCACAGTCTGAATGTCTTGGTAAAATCTGGTTTGAATAATATTATATTTAAAATACGGTTTGATCAAAATTGCTACTCCACCGTGCTCATTTTGGGCATTATGATAGTGGAAATTATATCCCGAAATGTTAAAATGCTGAGTATCTTTCAGCCAAGTTTCATTGAGTAGACAGATATCAACATTTTGCTCATCTAAAAATTTAGATTTGTTTCATAATCTCCATAGTGACCTAGATAAGGCACGCCTTCTAGCTGTTTCGACTAAGAAATCTAGTCACTGGTTACACGCTTTACCATCAAGTAATCTCGGCACATTACTTGATGCGGAAAGCTTACGCATTGCCGTAGGAATCCGACTAGGAGCGGCGATTTGTCAACCCCATCAGTGTCCCTGTGGTAGCAGCGTCGACAAGTTTGGGCTCCACGGACTTTCATGTAAGAAAAGCGCTGGTAGATTTTCACGACACAGTTCTTTGAACGATGTCATCCGAAGGGCTCTTGTCTCTATAAATGTTCCCTCGGTTTTAGAGCCTTGTGGAATATTTAGAGACGATGGCAGGAGACCCGACGGTATAACATTGGTCCCTTGGGAGAGAGGTAAATCCCTAGTGTGGGATGCTACTTGCGTAGACACTCTGGCGGTCTCTCATCTCAGGGGTACCCCGTTTAGAGCCGGGGCGGCATCAGAGGCAGCTGAACTGAGTAAGTGGCGCAAATATGAGTCTCTGAGAGATGACTACATATTTGTGCCATTTGCTGTAGAGACTATCGGTCCGTGGGGTCCACGTGCGGTGGGGTTCCTAAAGGAACTCCATCCGCGGCTGGTCGTTGCTGCTGGTGATAAGAGGGCTGGTTCTTTCCTTGCTCAAAGTCTAAGTATAGCCATTCAGCGGGGAAACGCAACCAGCGTTCTTGGCACGATACCGCGGGGAGTAGGACTATATGATATTTATGTTTCTAGTTTTAGTTTTTTTTTAATTATTATTATAGTTTTTAGTATTGTAAATAAAAATAAGTATGTATTTCTAATTTGTTTTTGTAGTTAATTTCAAAATTTAGACAATAAGGGTTTTTTCCTATGTATACTTTGAATATTGTACTGAGCTATACATAACTGCTGTATGTTCTGTACTGTACTGTCCATTATTGTGACAGATTTTTTAAAAGTAAGTCTTTAATGAACAGTGTAGTCACAGGTTCATTATCTGTTTTATTACCCAATTCGACTAAAGTTTGGACCATTGCCATCAAAATATTCTTATTGTTTGCAATTTGAGCCTTAAGTTGAGTTTGGTTCAAGTTGGGTTCAGGCACTGTTTTATTTACATTATTTACAATTTTTACATTTTTATTCAATTTATGTACATTTTGGCTTATTGATGGTAGGGTCTTAACAATGCTGCTCGACTGTGCAGGTAAAGACGGAAAATCAGATGACTTAATTGTATTAGCTACAGAGGCATAAGTAATTTTACCCTTTTTTTCAAGTATTTTTTTTTTCATTTTTATTGGGCAAGATTTGGAAATGGCCAGGTGGGGACCACTGCAATTGACACAACACAGGTTTTCTTTTTTATCACAGTCTCTGAAATTATGTTCCCCAGCACATATAGAGCAACGTTGTTTACCATTACAAATTTTCGCAGGGTGGTTGAACTTGAAGCACCGGAAGCATTGTTGCAACGGTGGGACATATTCAAACACCCTGAACGAAAATAGGTCATATTGAATGTTGTCGGGCAGAACATTTGATAGGAAAGTTATACTGACCGTCTCGAGACCTACAGTACTTTGACCGACTTTTTCGTGAATCTTCTCACTGAAATAATTTCATAAATCGAAGACAGTTTCGTATATAATTCCTTGTTCGAAATGTTGGTAGGCACATATCGGATGATTCCAGTTTTTTCTATCTGCGCTGCAGGAATATGCGCCTTCAATTTGTGCTTTGTTAAAAAGTCTGTATTTGTGATGAAATTATTTGCAGTGTTGTATTGTTAAAAAACAACCGCAATTTTGTTGGCATTGACTCTATGTAAAGCTACCACACCTTTCACCTCCGAAGTAAAAATATGATTTAAGTAAACTGGGCTTTTATTTCCAAGTTTAACCTGTTTGTCCTGACTTTCAACAAAAACTTTGAAGTCCGTATTTGTACAATGTTCAGGATAAAGTCTCAGATAACCTGGCCTAAAAAACGGAATAAAGTCATCCTCACCGCCGCCTACTTCAGGTCCACTTTCCTTCGTACCTCTTTTACGAACAATTTTGGATCGTTTCGGGGTTCCACCTGGATCCTCCGGTTCATTCATTTTAACAATTAACAAAATGTACAATTATTTACACTGAACAGGATATTTTAACGATAAATATAAAAAATTAATCGACCGCCTCGTTTGGAGTTCCCGCCAAAAAAAAAAACTCGACCCTTTATTATTTGATTGACTGATGAAGAGCTATCGTATCACAGAGCCATCTATGCAAACAAGTCTGTGGTTTCTGAGTTATATAATAATAATAATAATATCAAAATCCAACCACACGTCCTGTTTCGAACATCTGAACACGTGGGGGGCGGGCAACACTACATTTCTATTACTGGAGTGGCCAACGTGGCAAAGGTAACCCATTCAAACCATGGAGACACGATCAAAGAGTAAACGTTTAATGCCGCTACCCGGGGGTTATCGCCGGGGCACATCTGGAGCTGACGCTGGGTGTTGCAGTGGACGAGCCGTCGGCTATGAGGAGTTGAGTAGGCGGGCTCCCACCGGGTCACCCGAAAATGCTACAGCCAAACAAACACATTTAAACTTACCCAAAAATATACCTTCCTCTATATTACAACCGTGCAACCCAAGTACTGATTCAAATACACCCTCACTTACACTAGTAACTAAAGATAATAGAGAATCCGTAATCCCTACCTCTGATGTTGCGCAGGAGGCTGCTCAGGCCTTTCTACCTGCGTCCACAAAGGCAGGAAAGCCCAGGATGCGCATGAAATGGACATCTGAAGTCAATACATTTATTATACGCACATATTACTATATCACGAAGTTAGAAACAGATTTAACCACATATAGAACCCTTCTTCACCAAAAGTTTATGGAACAGTACCCAGGAATAAACGTCTCAGAACAAAGATTATCTGATCAAAGAAGAGTAATAGTACGTAATAAGCTATTAAGTAACGAAATTCTGAATCGATTACAAGAAGAAGTAAGGAATATATTAATTGAAGAAGAAAAGACACACAAAGACTCATATACCGCAACATCAACGATGGCGAAATGTAAACAACTACAATCATACAATTCCTCACACCATCCTCGTACTCAATATAAAAATAACACGTATTCGCAATCGACAAACTTAATGATAGAGGTACCAGACATGCAATTACAGACGCAAAATCTATTAATTAAAGGCACACCAATGTATCAAAATTGTAATATTATGTCAGACATATCCACTCAAACAGATACCCTAGTAACAAACACCATGATAATTGAAAACGAAATAGAAACACCAGTCCTAGATGAGATAGACAACGATTTAATAAAATCACAACTAAGGGAAAAACTGCAAACCGCTATCTTACAATATACTGGAATGGACCCTACAGTGCGACCTAAACTCCCAAAGCTTAAATATAGCAGACAACTCTTAAAACTAATACACATATTTAATAACAACATTTTGAGTCAATACATACATGAGACCTCTAAAATTACTGATATTCACACAACTATTTACTGTACTGCATTTGTAATATCTCAAGAATTAGGATACAAAATTACTAATAATGATAGGCTCACAAAACGTAAACAAGATACTACACCAATCTGGCAGATTCGATTACAAAGAGATATAAATAAGTTGCGCTCAGATATTGGTAAACTAACACAATACATTTTTATGAACAGAAGATCTAAGAGGATAGTGGATAGAGTTACAGCGATATTTAAAAACACAACTTTACACACAAGACATGAAAGCAACAATAGCAGACCGGAAGAATTCCTTGATACAATTAAAACAAAAATTAGCCCTTAAATGTAATAGACTCAAAAGATATAAAAAATCACTACAGAGAAAGCAGGACAATAATTTATTCATAAATAACGAAAAAATATTTTACAGAAATTTAAATGCAGGCTTAAGAAACACAACAGCAGACAACATAGATAGACAACATCATGATACACCGAACAAAGAGGAGTTAGAATCTTTTTGGTCAAATATTTGGGAGACTCAAGTCACTCACAATACAGACGCGAAATGGATATTAGAAGAAAAATCAAAGATGGGAAGCAATAGAGGAAATGAAATTTGAGAAAATTACAGCTGAAGATATAAGAAACATAACATATAAATTACATAATTGGAAATCGCCTGGTATAGATAAAATTCATAACTTTTGGTACAAAAAATTAAAAGTCTTACATAAATATATAGCTAAAAACTTAACAGAAATTATATTTCGAAAACAAGATTTACCCCAGTTTATAACTAAAGGAATAACATATATGCTTCCTAAAGGCCAAAATTCATTACAACCATCTCAATATAGACCTATTACATGCTTACCTACAATTTACAAAATACTTACATCAGCAATCACTTACAAAATCAGAACACACGCAGAGACACATAACATAATTGCTGAAGAACAGAAAGGATGTCGGCGCGGCCACATGGGGTGCAAAGAGCAACTGATAATTGATTCAGTTATTCACAAACATGCAGCTGCCAAAAAACGAAATGTACATTGTACGTTTATAGATTATCAAAAGGCGTTCGATAGCATACCTCACTCCTGGTTAATTGAAGTACTTAAAATTTATAAAATTAATAACAGTCTAATTGAATTCCTCAAATACATAATGCCACGTTGGAAAACTACCCTTTATCTTAATAGTCATCCTAACACTATAACTACCAGAGAAATATCGATAAAAAAGGCATCTATCAAGGTGACTCTCTGAGCCCTTTATGGTTTTGTCTTGCTCTTAACCCTCTGTCTCATATTCTCAACATTCAGGGCACAGGATATCACTTTCAACATGGTAATACCAATACATCAATAAGTCACTTAATATACATGGATGACATTAAACTATATACAAAAACCCACAAAGAAATGGACAAACTAATAAATGTTACTGCTGAATTTAGCCGAGATATCAATATGAAATTTGGATTAGACAAATGTAGGACCCTCCATATAATAAAGGGTAAGATACGTACAGGAGATTACGTTAAAGATGACAATGAAAATCAGATAATAACTGCCATGGAACCGAATGACGTTTATAAGTATCTGGGATTTCACCAGCTCAAAGGCTTAGATCACAGAACAATAAAAGAAAACCTCATTAATGAATATAAAAGAAGATTAACTAACATCTGCAAAACTAAACTATCTGGCAAACACCTAATAAAAGCTGTGAATACTTACGCCATACCAGTACTTACCTACTCATTCGGTATAGTAAAATGGGGCAAAACCAATATTTATTCTATAGAGAGAGCCACACGATCAATATTAACAAAACACAACTACCACCACCCAAAATCGGCTATAGAAAGGTTAACAATAAAGAGATACAACGGAGGCAGAGGACTCATAAATATACGAAACCTATGGCAAAAACAAGTACACGGATTGCAAAATTTCTTTTATCAAAAATCTGGTACGAGTAACATACACAAAGCAATCCAATGTAATGACCTCAATTACACACCGCTAAACTTACATCAAACTATTTCACAAAGACCCCATAATTTAGGTACCGACCCAGAACAAATTTTAAAAGAAGCATGGAAACAAAAAGTACTGCACGGCCGACACTATCATGATCTGGAACAACCCTTGATTGATAAAGCTGCGTATCAATGGTTAAAAATAGGTTCTTTATTCCCTGAAACAGAAGGTTTTATTATCGCAATTCAAGACCAAGTTATAAATACTCGAAATTACAGGAAATATATCATTAAAGACCCCACTGTATTAGATGATAAGTGTCGAAAATGCCACATACATTCTGAAACCATTCAGCATATAACTGGAGCATGCCCCCATCTCGCCCAAACCGATTATACTCATAGACATAACCAGGTAGCTAATATCATACACCAAACTCTTGCTATTCAACATAACCTCATACAAGACACTATTACACCTTATTATAAATACATCCCAAGCACAGTTCTAGAAAATACAACACATAAGTTATACTACGACCGCGCCATCCTAACTGACAAAACAATACATTATAATAGACCAGACATTACACTACAAGATAAACTTAATAAAATCACATACCTCATTGATATAGCTATACCTAACACACATAATATTACAAAGACAATTAGAGAAAAAATCCACAAATATGCAGATCTCCAAGACGAAGTTAGTAGAATTTGGAAACAAGAAAAAGTATACATAGTACCGATTGTGTTATCAACCACAGGTGTTATCCCAAAACATCTTCACCACAGTCTGAAACTATTAAATATAAAAGAGAATAGATACATACTATTACAGAAAGCCGCCATATTAAACACGTGCCGTATTGTGAGAAAATTTTTACAAATAGATGAAAACGAATTTACGCCCAAAATCCCAGAACACACTACTTAATAAAATGCCCATATGCTTTTTACTTGGTGAACACCCGTAATTAGCATTAATAACGGCCGCAAGGCTAGAAAAAATAAAGATATAAAATAATAATAATAATAATTCTTTATTTCAGATATCAAAGATCCATAAGTTGTTAGTATGACTTATATTAGGTTAGTAATTGAGAGCATTAAATAAATTTCATTACATTAAATCAAAACTAAAAACAAATCTATACCCAAAATTAAATTAAAATAAAATCAAAAATAAAAATAAAATAATAATCGAATAATAAGAATGTCAAAATAAAATACAATCAAACAAAAAATCAAATAAAAATCAATCGAAATCAAATAATGTCTTAATTAAATTAGATTAAATACAATCAAAATAAAATAAAATATGAAAATAAAATCAGATGAGTTCAATTTGGATTTAATTTAAATAACTGTATTTTAAAATAACCCTCCTCACAAAGCAGGCCCAAAGCGGAGAAGTATACCTATCTGCCAGAGTTTGCAGAAAGAAAGTGGCCATATTAACCGGGTGACCATATTACCCTCACGTACTATAATCTATATTTTCTGTATCTTTTGTCGATGGGAGGTTTAACGTAGTAGCCCACAGCCCACACGATATTTGTGCAGGTTTTTATACAGGCATGTGTGACAAGCTGACAAGCAAGCACACAGTCTACCTGATTGATGGTAAGTGGATGCTGAGACTAATAAACACTTACATTTATCCGCGATTGAATTGAAAATGCAAATGCATTGTTACTTTTAAGGTATAAGATGAAGTGCCTTGCAATAAGTCAGTAGAGAGGAAGTATCATTAAAAAGGGTCTCCAATTCCGGTCGCTTACCAAAGAAAGCAGCTATTGCTATTTCATGCTGGTATATTGTGAGAGCGTAGTCCTGTACAGGTTGAGTCAACTTACTGCTGTAACCAAAAAAAGCAGCTACAGCGTAGAGCTCTACTCTATTTGTAGGACACTACTACAACGTGGATGTATAACAGACAGCGTTTGTATTCTATAGTTTTTGTTTATTCTCAATTTATCAGACATCTTGTATAACTTAAGCACTAGAAAGTAAAAGGTGAGCTCTAAGCAGTTAGCTATCAAGTCTTGAAAAGTATTCAGCAAAGCCTGTAGAGTGTAAGGTTTTATTATAGAAAATAGTGGGTAATTGTGGAAACTGTAATAACACGTTTAGAGAATAAATCAGCCAGCCGCGCAGTCCTGTGTTTGATTGACGCCTTTCCTTGAATCTTTACATAGAGAAACTCTACAAATAAGCTATATTATTTTTCTACTGGCAACGAATATTTATTCAAACAAAATATTACGGCTTTGAAAAAAACTTATAAACCACATGTTTTAATATTTATTGCCATGAAAATTTTATTTTTAAACCACATGTCGAGTGTTTGTATGATGGAATTATATGCCTATAATATTTTATTTCTTCTGCCCTATCTTGTGACTATTATTATCTTTAACTCACATTGATCTAAGATCTTAATATATAGAATTCTGGTGTGCATGTGTTCGTAATTCTTCTCTCCCTAAACGGCTTAACCGACTTTGATGAAAATTTTATGGGGTTACCTGGATAGTCCTAGTTGGACCTGGTGGTGACACTATTGTCAAAATTCAGAATTACCCGTGCGAAGTCGGGAGGATTGCTATCTCAATCTATATAGAATAGCTTTCTACACCATTTTTGAAAATACGTGATAGTTTATGTATTTATTGTACAATTATTTAAATATATAACAGTGACATCTGTGCGTAGTATGTGAAATTATTTCTGCAAAAACTTCGTGCTTATGATTAGTTTGAAATGTTTAACTTGATCTACGTATGTCTCATAGATGACGCTTTAATAAAAACTAAACACACTATTTAAACGTTGCTAGGAAATGAAACAAAATTACTTTTGTTATCATAACTAACCGTGTACTGGCAGTATAAGAATACGTACTACCCCATATCGTCTCGTGGGTAAATTCGAAAATGAATACTGAAACTGAAACTGAAACTGATAACAATTAATTAATACTTAATAAACAAAACTGTGGCTGTCAACCCGTCTGCCAAGCGTGGCAACTATGGCAAATATCCTCTCGTATGATGCAATCTACGGAGGAGGCGTATGTTCGTAGTGGACTTGCGATAGGCTGTAATGGTATAATATGTTATCATAAATTGACTAGGCGATAAAGAAACCATTAATTCATTTAAGGATTAGCAATTTTTTAACGATTCCTTTTTTTCAAAAAAAAAATACTTTGTAATCAATATAAAATACTTGAATACAATGTAAATCAAGTTACAAAATAAGAAATTAGGAGGCAGACCTGGTACTTAACGTAAAGTACTTGAGTCCTTGGTTAAATCTAGAACTCGACAGTGCGTGTAAATACAACCTATCTTTTTTACTTATGAAATAGTGATCTTTATACAAAGCAAATATAGTTCTAAACTACTCGTGTTTAATTAAAATAATACACGTGCTGATGCAGCCCACAGCAAAATACTACCGAAAAACAACACGAATTAAACAAAAGTCAATTAACCCCTTTTGAAATGAAATTACGAACTCAATTGTTTCACACTTATTATGTTAATAACTTTGAAGACCCGAGGAAGTTTTAATAGCAATTTTGTTCATCGACGCTAGAAACTTATAAGCTATAGTTAGGTCGATTTTGAGCGGCTATAGCTTACTTATAACTTTTATTACTAGAGTGTGGTACACATTGACAAAGCACACTCTGTAAATATCATAAAGCCAAAGACAAAATATTTTTTTTTCAAACTTGTATTTTAAAAAGCACTTTTTGAGAGTACAATGCTACACCATCGCTTGAACAAGTCCCTTCTGTGGGAGACCTTCTAAGACGTGGCAACGAACTCACAAGGAAAGCCTGCTACTGACTTGCCTGCCACAGGGGCAATCTAAGAAGCACGGCGATCGGAGCAATATCGAAGGTCGAAGGGCCGACTTAAAAAATTGCCCCTGCTTGCCTACACACATCACAATTAAGGAGGCAATTAAGGGTCATCCCCACTCCTACACCCTAAATTGCCCCTGCCGCAGGCAGGTCAGTAGCCACCTTTAACTAATTTTCTCCCAACCTTTTTTTTATAGGAGAGGGGCAAACGAGCATGCGGCTCACCTGATGGCAAGTGACTACCGCCGCCCATGAACAATTGCAACACCAGGGGAACCAGGGGAATTGCAGATGTGTTGCCGGCCTATTAAAAAGGAGTAGGCTTTACTAATTATCCTTATAAAATATATACGTAAGTAAAATAAAACATGCGTGTGTGTCGTGGAACACTCGGTTGGGACGAAGTCCCTTTCGTAGTATATTATTATTGATAAACGTATTATACATATATTATTCATTAGAAGATACAAATAAATGAATTACCAGCGTCTATTAAAATGAAACGTCATAAAAGATAATATTTCTTCCACGGTAAGATAAGAAAAGAACGAGGGAAATGGATATTATCCCATCTCATTCGCAATATAGAAAGGGAGTCGTGACTCGTGAGGGAAAAATCTTACACTTTTTCTCGCTTAGCCCCCATCCGTCAAATGTGTACCCTGCGATAAAGAACTTCGTTCCAAAAAAACCAGCCAAGTGCGGGTCGTACTCACGCATGAAGGGTTCCGTACCATCGTACAACACGTTTATAGTAGGGGAGCCTACTTTACTTTTTCATTTATTTTTATTATTTCCTGTTATAGCGGCAACAGAAATACACATTCTGTGAAAGTTTCAACTGTCTACCTATTACGAATCATGACATGCAGCCCGCTGACAGACGGTCGGACGGACGGACGGACAGCGGAGGCTTAGTAATAGGGTTGGTTACCCTTCGGGTACGAAACCCTAAAAAGGTTATTGAGCCACATTGTGTCTACGCATTCTTATCTTTTATACATAACGTCATCTAATTTATAATGTCCTTTCTTCATAGCAGTATTTTTCATACGCTTTGAATTTATGCAAATACAAATCAGTAATATAACAGGGAATTTGGTAGTAAATAGTTATACTTCTACCTACAAATGAATCGCTATATTTATGAAGTCATCACTTTAGAATAGTAACTTTAGATTAATTACGCATGTTAAAATTAGGGGCATCATTAATTCTGTCAAAGGTAGATATTAAAATAGTTCCTTAGATAAATAATGCCGTCAAAAACATAACTTGTAAAAATAACGAAGTCTTGCAACTCAGTTCTTCTACCGTAAAAAGTTGTGAGATCCATGTAATACCAAGTCGGTTTATTTATTCAGTCCCTACTTTAGTGTTCTTCTGTCTCCAGTTATTACGTAATTAGCTAACCTAAAAACATCTTATAGTGACCACATCAATACTAAAAATCTTTTTTACTTTAAAAAAATTTACGTGGTCGAGCCATGCTCCAGCTATATTAGTAGTATAGTTGTAGCACGAATGGGTCGGCTCGACCGGGGAAGGACCACGCTCTCACAGAATACCAACGTCAAATAGCAGCTTAACGCTGCTGTGTTTCGTATAGTGAGTGTCGAGAACCGGAGACCCTTTTTACTGGAACAGAGGCATTCCATCTTAATCCTCACGGGTGACAATGCATCTGCATTTTTATTCGCAAACGAGGATAAATGTAGATGTCTATGGGCCACAGCAACCACTTACCATCAGGTGGACTGTGTGCTCGTTTGTCACCCTATCATATAAAATAAAAATAAAAATGATTGACTTGGCCATCGCATGAAAAGACAATGTATTTCACAAGTAATACATCACATTATATTAAATTAGATTGTTTAGTGCGATTGCCAGGTCAATCTATGTATTTAAAACATAAAAGATTTTTAATTTTGATATGGTCACTATAAGATGTTGTTAGGTTAGCAAATTACGTAATAACTTGAGACAGAAGGACCCTTAAGTAGGGACTGAATAAATGAACCGACTTTGTATTACATGGAATTCACAAATTTTTAACATAAACATAACATAACATAAACACTCACGCCTGTCACCCAGAGGGTAGGCAGAGACTACGGACTTCCATTTGGCGCGATCCTGACACACCTCTCTCGCCTCCTTTACATCCATATATCTACGCATACACGCTCGTCGGTTAAGGGTACTCCTAATCTGGCCCATTTTTAATATATCGCAGATTTGGTCGATAAACCTTCGTCTAGGGCGTCCCTTCCCGACCCTGCCGTTCACGTCTACAACATAAATTTGCTTTGTCACTCTTTCCTCGTTCATTCTTTCTACATGACCAAACCACTGAAGCATTCCTTTCTTAATCCTTGTCACAACGTCATCTTGCAAACCACACTTTTCTCTTATCACACTATTTCTCACCCTGTCATTCAGATTCAGCCCTAGCATACTCTTTAAGGACCGCATTTCTACAGCATTTATTCTACACTCATGCTTCTTCTGCCAGACCCAACTTTCACTACCATACATTAAAGTAGGGACTAACACAGCATTATGATTGCCATACGTGCCTTATTTGTCACATTCTGACTCCTCGTAATAGCGTGTAGAGCCCCATTCACTCTATTTACGGCGTTCACTCGTCGTTCTATATCCTTATCATATCTACCATCCCTGCTAAATAAACAACCCAAATATACAAACTCATCCACTTGCTCAATCAATCAATCACAACTATTTACGGTAGAGGAACTGAGTTGCGAGACTTGGGTTTTTTTACAAGTTATGTTTTTGACGGCATCTCATTTCTATTTGTAGATAGTTCTACTATTTTCCTTTCTGGTACCATCTACTCGTTGAATACTAACTTCGGATTATCGGGCAAATTATTCTAATTAATAATTTTGCGGGATTTTGGAACAACTTCATAAGACATGTCCCGTTCTTACTTTTTCATTCCGTTGACCATTTTACAAGTTTCCTTTGAACATAATTATATCTAGGTACCTATCTACATCTATTATTCCATTATATTATACACATACTGGTACATTGATTCATTAACCGCAAATGTAACTTTGTAATCCTATATATTTATATACGATTACAAAGTTACTATGCAGTTCATGTATCTAGAAAACTAGACCGGAAATACAAAATATTTTAGCTTTTCCTTGATTTACACACTAAAAACTAATTGTATTCTAAATTTGAAGCTTCTACATCTGCTAGAAGTGCCTTAGAGTTTTATAATCGGTCAGTCAGTGAGTGACAAAATTAAGAAAATTTGACTAGTTATAATTCTTAAACAACTGGTTCAAATTGAGTGAAATTTGAAATATACCGTGTTTATACAATGCATGCGTGGTTACTGAAAATTCAGGCTTCTAGTTTTATCCACAACGAAGTTATAGGAGGTCGAAAATGGCCTGAACTGCTTCGAGAAAAGGATGGTACAGCCGTGCCGCTTTTTTGCTCGACTTGGCGGGGGCACTGCCGTGCCCCCAGATATTGTCTAAATTGAATTCTAATACAACAATTAAGATGTTAATTTCTTTAAAAACGTCTCTGAATTTTCAGAAGTCTCTTAATATTGTAAATAGCACGTACAGCTCTTTTTTGTGTTAGTATAAATACATTTTCAGTATCAGTTATTGACCCCCACAATAATAATCCATAGGAAATAACACCGTTAAAATAGCTGAAATAAAGCAATCAAGCTGTATCCACAGCTGTAAATAGCCTTATCAATGCATACACAGAGAAACTAGGCCTTCTTGAAAAGCCTCAATATGAGGTCCCCATTGTAAACGAAAGTCAATTCTACATACATACGTAATTGAAGAGCTTCTGAAGGACTTCAAGTACTGGCTTCCCATCCGCTTTCAGAAGCTCCGCTGTAATTCCATCCTCGTCCAGGCTCTTGCTGTTTTAAAGTGCTGGAGAACCATTGTAATCTTGTATAGACTCACGTTGGATAAGATTTGCTCTTGGAACGCTAATCACACTTGCGTGTAGTTCCAACGGTGAAATGTACAGCTGCCCTTAGAATCTCTCAATCTCACTCATTCGATCTTCAACTTCGACAGTTGGCTCTTTCTGGCAGATAGATCTCTGGCAAAGACTTTGAAGCTTGGTTTCTCTCGATCGCTTCTTCAATACGAGCTGTTCTAAAATTGCGTAAGTCTTGCCACGGACATTTGGAGATTCATTTCGCGTCTAACAGCCATAAGATTCAAAATATGATCGGAGAGTTTTAGTGTTCTTCTGCGACGGGTCTTGCTGAACTTAACTCCGACCAAATGGACAGTTTCCACGAGCTTGTCCCTTACATTATAATCTTCTAGGCACTGAAAACCGTTCTGTAATTCGTTTTTGAGGCTTTAGATTAGAGCACGAGAGGGACGTAGCGATGACTTCATTAGAAGTGACCACTCCAACTTAACGTTTAGGTTCAATGTAACTCTTGCCATTCGGTGATCGCTACCAGTTTTATGCGACGCTCTCACTGAGACATCACTGAACAGTTATCGTCTAGTAGGCTACAATGATGTCAATATTATTTTTGTAGAACCGTCGGGATTTGACCAGGCCCACTTTCTATTTCTGGAAAAAAGAATTCATCATAAAAAGTCCCTCCGTCTCCATGAAGTCGACCAGGTGTCCCCTTTGGTTCCGATCACTATTTCGAATTTTCCTACCTTCAGCTCACCGTTGGAACATGGAAAAATTAATAATTTTACCGGGTTTATAAAAATTTTTGAGACTTAAACAAAAGACTTATTATAAGATTTTTCAAAACAACCCCTTACCTTAGCCATTAGTTGTTAAAATTTGTGGGGAGAAAAATTAATTAATGTATTTTTTCAATTTTAAAATTGTTACATAAACTGTACGCATTACGTACAGTCGCCACCACACATAAATAAGAAATCAAATAATACTTATTATATAATATTATATATAATATACCCTTGAAATAAAATTCATAAATTTAAAAATTTTCAAAATTGATAAATATTATTGATATACTTGTGGCCGTAGGAAGGAAAAGGGGAAATCTCCCGCCGGGCAAGGTGTTCTGCCCGGGGAGCGGCCAACGCTCCGACTGGTAGTTTGGAGCTATTCTATATATGCTGCTTTAACTTCGGAACTTTGTAAGCGCGATTTAGGCTTCGATGTGTTTCGCTTGTGGCGCGACAACAGCGCCGCCACATGACCCCCCTGCTCAGACCAGAGGTCGATAGTGCAGTCTAGATGTCGACGAATTTGCAAGTGGCAGGGAATTGCCTTGTAAGTCTGCGGTGAGTCGAGAAGAAGGCAAGTAATCTGCGAGAGTGCTGTGAAGTAGAGGCTGAACACTGTAGCGCAGAGAGTAGCTTGAAGGAACAGGAAGCATTATTATTCCAGTGCTGCGATGAACCTTTCTAAAGCTAGATGGCTTGCAGAAAGTGAAGACTGCAGACAATATATGCTCGGGAGCGAATGAATGGGGTACTTGAGTATGATGAAGATTTGAAGCTGTAGTTTCCGAAGGTTATTGGTTGCGTGTTCAGATCACGTCGGGTGGTCACTACTGTGGCGGGAGGAAGGAAAAGGGGAGATTTCCCCGCCACATACTCATAGCTCAAACCGTTGGATGTAGAAGCATGATATTGTGACAATATTATAGCTTGCTATTATAACGTAGGCATTAAATAAGATGGGATTTAAAAAATCAAACCCTCAGCGGGTGACATAAGGTGTTACAGTTTGTACGACCCTTTTTTTATGAGGCGATTTCATATTTGTGTGGTGACAAATTATTTCATTAGTTTTATTAATTGAAAACTGGTCCAAATACTTTTGGCTTAAAATAATGAAATATGTATATTTTAAATTTTTCGAAAATCTTACAATAAAGTGTAAATATTATGAGCTTATAATGTTTGCTTGGGGAAAAATGACTGAAACTTGCATGCATAAGGTGGTAAGTATACACTTAAAACGAAATAATGGTAGTTATGGATTATACCTACATATTTGTGAGCTTTACAAAATCTGTCTCTATTCACCATTAAAATGTGGATCGATAAAATCCTAAACAACTTGAGATTAAAAAGTAAGAAACACGTGTTCCAGTATTTTGGTCAATTTTACCCTTAAGGAGATTAAATTAAAGATGAAAAATTGTTCGAAATTCTGCTAATGTTTTAATTTTATCTTTCACAACCCTATTGTAAGAATTCGATTGGAAACTTGGTAACACGTATTTTTGGATACTCTACCGATACGCCGATCACATAATGTATCTTTTATTTTCAACAATACAACTAACTTGGAGGCACTTTTCACATTTCTTTATGTGTACATAATGAATATTAATTATAAGAATCTTCCAAGTCGGGCCAGGAATACTTGGAGGAGCTTTTGTTTCTTGAAATATCTAATGAGCAATGTACTTGGTACACATTCAAGATTCCCTGACAAAGGGCGTCCAAATTAACGGCAGAAAATTTCAGGAACTGTTAACGCTAATCCGCCTATCAAACGTTGCACGTACCAAACGGCTAATGATTCCTGATATAAGACAGGCAAATATACTTAATGACACAAAGACAAAATAACACTCGATATCGCTCTGACCACTGAATGAGTGTTTGGCTTTGCGCTGTAGGCTGCGGGTTCGAATCCCGCAAGAAAGAACTATTTAAATGGCCTACTAATTTTTTTGGGTCTAGATGTTTGTGTAAAACGTCTCCATGATGCAGAATAAGTTTCTAGTGTTGGGTTAATGTTCTTAAAAATAATTAAGACTGCCATTTTCCCCCAGGCCAAGTATGCATTATTAGTTACCAAGCAACAGCTAAACACCGTTGACCTACTGAACAAGTATGGTTAACGCTCATCAGCTGTTTCAAGAGACATAGGTATTATGCTTTTGGCAAGGTCAAATGTCCGTAAAAATTTGTTACCTTGAAAAGGAAATACTTGTACAGAGAGCAAATAGCTAGGTACTTAGTATTAACCTAATTTAATTTTTCTCACTCTTTCTCTTTCTATCGAATTAAAAATCACACATACTACTTTCCTTAATTGATAGTTATCAATGACTAGTTGTCAGGATAATCGCAGTTTTTTTATCTAATATGGGTAACAAACGAACATACAGTCCACCTGATGGTAAGTGGATGCTGAGGCCCATAAACATCTACTTTTATCCTCGCTTTAAATTCAAAATGCAGATGAGTTGTTGTTCCTTGAGGGCAAAGATGCAATGCCTCGTTTTTACCAAAAAGAGTCTCCGGTTGTCTACACTTACTTTACGAAACGCAGCAGCATGAAACTGCTATTTTACGCTAGTATTCTGTGAGAGCGTGATTGTACACTGGTCGACCCTTTCCTGCTAACACTAAAATAATATATACATGCAGCGTCGCTCTACCACGTGAAAAAATTGCTAAGAAGATTAGGTACAATGCCTAGACTGTGCTTATTTACATGGCGCCTGTGCTTGCAGTATTGTATGAGCTAGTATTGGCGCGTTCCGTTGAGTCATAGTGGGAACACGACGTAGTGGAACAAGGCAGCTCTTTGACTATTATCGCAGAAATATTGGCATTATCGTTACTCTCCGTTGTCATCTCTTACCAGGTCGTCATTCCATCCAGTGCGGGTCGCCCTACCCTTCGCTTTCTTGTACTAGGCCACCACTCGAGAACCTTTCTTCTCTATCGGTTATCGGTTCTTCGAGCTATATGACCGGCTGACTGCCACTACAAATAATTATTATTATATATATATATATACTTGGTAGAGCCATGCTGCAGCTATATTAGTAGTATAGTTGTAGCACGAATGGGTCGGCTCGACCGGGGAAGGACCACGCTCTCACAGAATACCAGCGTAAAATAGCAGCTTAACACTGCTGTGTTTCGTATGGTGAGTGTAGAGAACCGGAGACCCATTTTACTGGAAAAGAGGCATTCCATCTTAGTCCTCACGGGTGACAACGCATCTGCATTTTGATTCGCAAGCGATGATAGATGTAGATGTCTATGGGCCACAGCAACCACTTACCATCAGGTGGACTGTGTGCTCGTTTGTCACCCCTATTCTATAAAAAAAAATCGAAATTAAAATCTTTAAATAAATATGTATTCATAATTCTAAATACATCTCTGCAATACTTTATTCTTTGAATAGCTGTTCCCCGCGACTTTGCCCGCGTATAATTTAGGGTTTTAATTATGTTACGCGGAACCCTAATTCTTTTTTCTAAAATATAAGTAGTCTAGATTGCTCCTTATAACAACAGCTATCTGCCAGTGAAAGTTCCGTCGAAATCGGTCCAGCCGTTTCGGAGATTAGCCGGAACAAACAAACAGACAGACAGACAAAAATTTTAAAAATTGTGTGTTTGATATAAGTACCGTACACAATTTCAAATGCATTTAGTAAAAAGCTGTTATTTTGACATTACAAACAGACACTTCAATTTTATTTATTTGTATAGATATGTTATCTATGAAAGCGTTTGTGCACTGTATCATATAATCGTAGCAAAAATGGAATCAAGTCATATATTGCAACAACGTGCAAATAATTTGGTACTTACTATGTCCACCTGTGTTAAAAGATCTAAAAGTCTAAGAGGCTTATCACTTAACTAGGACAAAGCACAGCGTGCTTGCATTTACTCTCAAGGACATTGTCATTGAAATAAAACTTAACTGGAAGCTCGAAGCTTTGTTAATATCAAGAATATTTTTAAACTTTAAATAGCAGAATGAATAAGAATACAAAATCATGTATAAAATTTTGATTTTACGTACACCGCCTCCACAGTAGAAAGAGTAAGAATTAGAGGAAACGTTTTTAAATTAAAAAAAAACTAAATAAATTAAATGAATGTTTTTATGTTAAGAATAAGAAGTAATATATAAAGAAATGTGAACACAACAGCAAGTATAGACCTTGAGATTTTTCCACACAATATTAATCTAGAAATCGAAAAGAATCTGTGGTTTAACCCACGCTATTTAATTAAACTGATACTTTTGTGCAAATACGTAACTTTCCTATACGAATCAGATAATTCAAATTTTAAACGAAACCACACAAGGAATGACTTCTTGGTTTACTCTATTTTTATGTATATTACAGAACCGAAAGAAATAAGACGAATTGTATAAAATATAAAGATAAACTTACTACTTTTAAAATTAAAAAAAAATTAGGCCCTAGCACAACATACTTGCGTGCTTCGCGCTTAAGGCATGCAATACCGTTGTGAAGATGTTTTGTAGCCTATGAACTATGCACTGTTTGCAGCATCACGTATCAAATATAAGTTATCATATTACTACAGGGCCAAGACGGTCGGGTGATTAAGCTATACGTATTCCTCAAAACCTGAAGACAAGAGTGTACCATCAGGGCGTATTGCTAGTTGTAACATATGGATCTAAAACATATTCCTTCACTGCTGGCTGTATGAGAAATCTCAAAAGCAAGGATTGTTCGGAGTTTCCATGAACGACAGTAGAAACAGTAACCGACATTTCCATAAGCTGAATGGCAATAGACCGGTGATATAGCTCAAAGAACCGATTACTGATGGTGAAAAAAGGATTTTTTTAAAGCTATACAATATGTGAAGTCCACTACACCACACTTGCATCTTGCCCTAAAAATTCTCGCAGAATTTAGAAGAGACCTGAATATGCCATGGAATTGTTTTTCTGACTTTTTTACATAATATTACTTTTTCGCCAGTGGCTTCACCTCGGCCGCTGGGCAATAATTAGGTATTTTTCGCAGTACATTCGTGACATGCAATAAAAATTAAAGTGGAGAAACCCAAAACAATGAGTTGCATATAAAAATATTTCAGGGATATAGTTATCGAGATTGTATCGAGTAATAGTCCGTTTACTCTTACTTGAATCAGTTAAATAAGACGAAATTGTAGAGCGGTCACATCCAGTCGCGGTCAGTTCATAGACCGAAGCCGCAGTGCGTGAGCGCAGCGCCACCATACCCCGCCACTCTACCAACAATCGTCGGAGCCGCAACATGCTCACCAAACTACTCTGTCTATTTGTAAGTTAACTTTCGTATCCATTCCTTACTAACATTAATGTCAATATAATCATTAAATTTTATCCTCTTTATTTTTAACGTAAATGTGTTAGTTGTTGTATATGTTGTGATATATGTGCATTTGTTATTATGTAACATGACTTTACGATATAAACTATTACTATTTTGTCGTCAATTGTAAACCAATTTTAATAATTATTTATTTTATTAAATAGAATGTACTTTGGTTCCATATTAATTTAGAGAAAACTTTTCACTGCAAGGGTGGGAAAATAGGGGATGAAATTTTCAATGTAACTATTTAAGTGCTGTCTAGTTGTTAGCTTAAGCTCTCGATATTCTTTAATGCAGAGTCGACTTAAAAGGGTCAAATATTTAACTTTTAATTAAAAGTAAAACCGGCGATTAATTTCATCTACACTATGTTTAGCACCGACTTCTGAATGTGAAATGAGTCTTTGACTTTTTATTAAATGTTAAAATTTACATATATATAGTATATTAAGTAATTAATAGATGACTATGGAGCAAATAATAACCCAATTAATAAATAAGAGGAGACCTGTGCCCAGCAGTGGAGCGGTTACAAGTTTTATCTTTACTTTTTAAAGTATAATTTATCTAATACACCTACCGTGGGTGATCCCCAAACCTTTTCCATTATCTATTAAAAGTGTTTTCTCTTTTGTTTCATAAGCCACGTAAATAATCTTGAAATCTGAAATGTTATCAAATAAAATGATGATCTTTGATTTTTGCACTTAAGCAATTTACCAAACTATTAATTTAATCTCCTAATTTGTTTGCATGTAAGTAAAATTCAATAAAAGCGTAACACCAATGAATTATTTATAGCTTCTTTCTATGCCGAAACCAGTAGAACACCTAAAATATTTTTAAATATTTAAAATAATTTAAAATATTTATTTTGTTTATAGGGTAGTAAATGATCATCATTAGGAATAGTAATTTTTTTATAGGATAAAGGTGAGAAAAGAGCACACAGTCCACCTGATGGTAAGTGGTTGCTGTGGCCCATAGACATCTAAATCTATCTTCGATTACGAATTAAAATGCAGATGCGTTGTCACCCGTGAGGACTAAGATGGAATGCCTCGTTTCCAGTAAATAGGGTCTCCGGTTCTGTACACTCACCATACGAAACATAACAGCGTTAGGCTGCTATTTTACGCTGGTATTCTGTGAGAGCGTGGTGTTTCCCCGGTCGAGCCGACCCATTCGTGTTACAACTATACTACTAATAGCTGCAGCATGGCTCTACCACATGGACATAAGATATTGAACTGTATGGGATTTCTCACAATACATTGAAGCAATCAATGAAACAGAGCAAAGACACCGGCCATTGTTATATTTTTTTTAACTTACAGAAACAGTTTGAAAGACTTCGAAATAAATTAAATTAAGTTTAACTAATGTCAAATTCACTATACAAAGTTCACTACTTATTTAAAAACTAGAATATCATTAATAGTCATAGATCATTAGAGGTGATATCATGATAGCCTTAGCTTCCTAAAATTCGCCAATTTGTATAAAATTTAGGTAGTAAAAAAATCTCTACAAAGAGTCTAAGTAATATGTAAAGATCCTACATTCGGTTTGTCCATAACCTTCGATGTTCTATAAACGCTTACTTTGCGGCGACAATCAAAGACGTTAATTCCATGTTCCGTGAGAACAATAGATATCGAATAATGGACATCACAAACGCTTAATGTAATTACAAATTCATAGTCCTGATAAGGCATGTGCGGCAAAATATTTCTAATACCCGATGTGCCAAAAGAAGAGTGCTCACGAAATCTGCGTTTGTATTATAAGGTTTAAAGTTGAAGGATTTAGTGGTAGAGAATAGCGTTCTTTACTGAGACCTTACTTTTGAGTGTAGAGCATGCATTAGCTCAAATATAGCGTGCACTCAGATCGTACCCTCTGTGTAGAAAATAAATGACGATCGAGATGTTCAGCGTGAAAAGAATGCCGCATGCATCGATACATCAAACGCCCTGCCGAACATTATATCCACAGGCCCTGTCTATACAAATTAATAAAATTGAAGTTTCTGATTGTAATGTCAAAATAACAGCTTTTTACTAAATGCATAATATGAACGTATTTACGGCACTTAGGTATAACAAAAAAACAATTTTTAATATTTTTGTCTGTCTGTCTGTTTGTTACGGCTAATCTCCGAAACGGCTGGACCGATGTTGGCGGGATTTTCACTGGTAGATAGCTGATGTGATAAGGAGTAAATTAGGCTACTTTTATTTTAGAAAATTAATTAAGGTTCCGCGCAAACAAATAAAAACACATGAAATAGCAGTAAATTACACGCGGGCTAAGTCGCGGGCGACAGCTAGTCTTCAATAAGTAGTATTTAGATTGTCTATCTAATTATATATACGCTTACAAAGTTTTGATGATAATCGTCCCAAAAAATAATTAGTCCCGCTGGGTTTCTCGCAGGGCAGAGTTATTTTCCGAATTACTGATAATTTAAAAATTACATTTAATAAGCCTTATGAATAAAGTATATTGTATAAAATAATCTATTTCTATTTCAATCGCGAGACACACAACTGTGAATAACGCAAATGTTTGGTCTTCGAGTCTGTTTGTGCAGTCAATTTTCCCTTGCCTGTTACATTGCAACTTGGCCTTAACCTTACCTTCGATCTCACCGCACCTAAGTTTTACATTATGCTTGAGTAAATAAGGGTAAGTCAGTGAATCACTCAGTAAGTGCATTCATTACCTACTGCGATAGTATTCAGAAGACGTCGCCTTGGTTGAAATTGATGGTCACAGTAACTTAATAATCATATTTAATCTTATTTAAGTGCAGTGAGAGCCGTGGTAGCTCAGATGGTTAGCGCTCGCTGTGAATTTCACACAGTACGCGAGCAACCAGAGTTCGATCCCCGCCGGCAGCAATGAAATTGTTAATTGCAATTTTAAGTGCTGATTTACCGCGTGCTCGGCGGTGAAGGAAAACATTGTGAGGAAACGTGCATGTCTAAGAAATAAGAAAACAAAAATTTCGCAGACTTGTGTTGTGAAGTTCGTCAACACGCATTGGGGCAGCCCGACAGACATTTCCTTGCCCTAATACCCCCTCAGAAGTGGAAGGGGAGGCCTGTGCCCAGCAGTGGGACGTATACAGGCTGTAACTTTTTTTCAATTTTTAAGTGCAGTAAAAACTTAAAAGCCTATCTATCTATTACTCATACAACATGTACAAACTCACATACAACACCATATACTACAAATACCTAATACATTTACACAGTACATATATGAAATACAACCTAATAATTATTGATTTATTGATGTATTAATGCTATGAGACTAGGTAGGATACTAAAATAAAATTAAAAGGTAGGATACTAAAAACATGTTTTTACTGTCTTTATTATTCCCTATTGGTTACTTTATTTCGTTAATAATACTGTAATTTTTAGCTATGGAAGAGCGAAGTCACCTGTTACAGGCATTATTATGCTTACTAGGTGACCTCGATCACTGATCATATAATGTAACTTTAATGTTTGACGAAATAAATTATTTATTATTATTATCGCTTATAACACCCTCATATCGTCATCAATTAAAATAACCACTGACAAAATTCAAGTTTTACTTATAGTCAAAACAATTCAGAAAGAAGAACAGGTTTATTTATGGTACCTTATCGAACTAACCCTGTCACCCGTATTTTTGATTCCTCAAAATAACCTATTAAACTTTTAAGTACTTTCCATTAAATTTAAAAATGTAAATATTAAACTTATCCAAGACATCACAAAAGGCTAACTTTCGCTAATGAAACAAATGGATATGTCTAAATTTACTGCTGTCAAAAGTAGTGATAACTAGTATTTTATCGAAATATTAGTAAGCTCGTCGTATAAAATACTTTATGTTCTAACAACTTGGCAAAGTTTAGTTTAGTTGGCTTATTATGCTAGGTCGACGACACTTGTGTTACTGAGAATGCACAACGATGTGCAGTTCGCTGCAAATGTTATCTGTAACATAGATCATTCCATCACTCCGTCCTTATTCACTAGCAAATAAAAGAAAGAGATCAACATAGAAACGAATGTTCAAATCAACGGCGTAATGTAAGCCGAATTGATCAATATCGAATAATTAAATTAGCTTTTACCAATTTGCAATATTTCAAAAGAAGCCGTTACATAATCTCGCATCAATTTTTGAGAATATTATATTTGTATTTATATAATTTTTGCGACTAGAAGTTATTGCAATAGGTCCGAGAGTTGAAATTTCAATCTTCAAGTTTTAAGGCCCCTAGAATGTGATATAACTGTATTGAAAGGACAGGAATGTAAATATGATTATATGTATGAAATTATGTTCGCACTTTCGCACGCTTTGTACATTAGTATACTATTTCCAATAATACCAAGTTAAGTTTTTAAACCCCGACAAAAAAGAGGGGTTTTATGTATATTTAACGTGTGTATCTGTGTGTCTGTGCATCTTTTTGTCTATGTATATGTGTGTCTGTCTCTGGTATCGTGGCTCCCAAACGGATTTACCGATTTAGATATAGTTTCGTTTGTTTGAAAGGTGACTTAATCGAGAGTGCTTTTAGGATTCAAGAAAAAATATTTCAGCCGTTTGAAGATCATCAGCTCTTGTTTCGGGGATTTTTAAATTTTTCACTTTAATGTTACCACTAAAATTGATTCTGTAGTTTTTTAAAGAAAACAATGTTAACTAAATATTTGTGACATTTGCCTATCTCTATCTCTATATATTAAACTATCGGTTTGTTGAATCCATGTGTGGTGAAATTCCTAAAGGCACTGTATTTACGATTTGTCATCATCACAATTTCACAATCAACAAAAAGGCGGGAAATTTTACCGCTCAAAGGCTAAGTGTAGCTAGCTATTCAGCAAGGAAACGCTGCAAGCATTCTTGATACTATACCGCAGGCAGTAAAACTATGTTAACATTTTAGTTTTTAAGTTTTAGATTTTTTTATTATTATTAATATAGTAAATTTTTATGTTATGTAAATAAGGTAATTCATTAAAACAATCAAAATTACAATTAGTCAACAAATGGCAAGACAAAAATAATGTTAGCAGATGAATCATACTCACACCCATTGGTGGTCATAATCATTGCAACCCGTCACAATTCTCCTATTGAACATTATAACGTTCTCATGCATTAAAAATTTTTAAAAGTTACCACGCGAACATCCGTTCGATAAAATAAAATGATGTATCTTACCTAGTTTGAAGAGCACCTCCCGCCCTCCCTCAATTGCGTGCACTATCCCCGTCACCACTACTCCCAACACCACTACACTAGGAAAGACACACCACTGAAGACAATACGACACGTGTTTCGCCTCTACCCCAGGCTTCCTCAGGTGATGTAGACTCTGCGTTGGCTGTAAGAACGTAATAGAGCTTCGCGGCAGCTATATTATGATTGCATCACGAACGGTACGGCTTAACCGGGAGTCACGCTCTCACAGAATTCTAGCCTGAAATAGCAGCCTAATGCTATTTTGTTTACATATGATATGGTGATTGAGAATCGGAGACCCTTTGTACTCGTAGCATGGGTTACTATCTTAGTCATCATGGGTGACAACGTAATTACATTTTGATTCTTAGTGAAGGATAGATGTAAGTGTCTATGAGCTACAGCATCCACATAAAACATATACAATCACGCCTGTCACGCAGAGGGGTAGGCAGAGACTATGGGCTTCCATTTGGCACGATCCTGACACACCTCTCTCGCTTCCTCCACATCCATATACCTACGCATAAACGGTCGTCGGTTCAAGGTACTTTTGAATTGGCCCATTTTCAATATATTGCCAATTTGGTCGATAAACTTTCGCCTAGGGCGTCCCTTCCCGACTCTGCCGTTCACCTCTGCAACATAAATATGTTTTGTCACTCTTTCCTCATTTATTCTTTCTACATGACCAAACCACCGAAGCATTCCATTCTTAATCCTGGTCACAACATCATCTTGCAAACCACACTCTTCTCTTATCACACAATTTCTCACTCTATCATTCAGATTCATTCCTAACATTCTCCTTAATGACCGCATTTCTACAGCATTAATTCTACTCTCGTCCTTCTTCTGCCACACCCAACTTTCACTACCATACATTAAAGTAGGGACTTAAGGGACTATAGTAGCATCCATATCAGATGAAATATGTGCTTGTTTGTCACCCTTTTTCTATAAAGAATAGTGTTCCATGTTAGAGACTCATTTTTACTGGTAACGCAGCATTCCATCTTAATCCCGAGAGTGTTATCTCTGGATGCTGATGGCTCGATCCTCTCACGCATGAGATCCATACATTTATATAGATCTCCCCTTAGATACTCACACAAGGCCAAAAGTTGCTTTCAGTTTACATTTACGTTCTTGCCGAAGGAGTTTTATCTCTAGTTATTAAGTTAGGATGACGATGATGATGTTTTAGATTATTTTATTCATGTCTATTATCTTACTTCCATTGCACGCACTATATATATACACACAGTTCACCCGATGGTAAGTGGTTGCTGCCCATAGACATCTACATCTATTTTCGTTTACGAATCAAAAGGCATATGCGTTGTCACCCGTGAGGACTAAGATGGAATGCCTCGTTTCCGTTAAAAAGGCACTCCGGTTCTCTACATTCACCACATGAAACACAGCAGTGTTAAGCCGCTATTTTACGTATGTGGTATTCTGTGAGAGCGTGGTCCTTCCCCGGTCGAGCCGACCCATTCGTGTTACAACTTATACTACTAATATAGCTGCAGCATGGCTCTACCACGTTTTGAAAGTCGTTATCGACATAAGTCACTACATATTGTGTGAATAAATGTGAATGTATAGAGAAAAGCTACCACAAGTTGTTCTGTATTCCGATACCTTCACGCCCACACTTAAACTTTGTTACTCGTAATTTCATCTCATATTTACAATATAATTAAAATTTTGGGAGATTGTCAACTACGCCAACCAATAAGTATCAACATTTTTATAATTTGCTATAGGCCCTGTGCTCTAAATCTTCCCTCATCTGTCGAACGTAGTGTATCTTTTTGTAGAATACCTACTAATAATGCAGTAGTCGCAGTGCCCAGTAGTCGAACGAAAATCTATATCTTTAGATAGTAAAAATCCACTTTCAAACATTGTTGGAAATTTCTGCATTTGCGATCTTCTAAGTTCATCATTTTATATATTTTTTTTACTATATGTAATAAAAAATCTTTAATCTATAAGTAGATGACTAAGTTTAATACAATTATTACATAAACAATCCACAATCATTTAGACTAGATGTAGAAAGGTATAAGAAGGTACCTGCTTTGTATAAGAATAAAAATATATATGAACAGGAAGAAAAATTAAAATGCGATGTTAATTTATCTATAATATGATGAATGAATATAGTCTGCCGTTGTTCCGATTCCGACCTCAACGGGTACCAGTTTATAACACGTTCCATTTCTTAGACCTTGATCGAAGGCGTGGCCAAGGCTCGGTGGCTGTCGCTCCATTGTGTAAGATATTTCCGGCTGCGAAAGAACTAGGGCTTCTAAAATTCATGAATTAAATACGCCTGGTATGCGTTTCAATACCTTTTTTGTGCGCACGACAAATCACAAAAGTTTCATCGTTATTATTTTATATTAGATTAATGATATATCAACGCAAAGAACGAACAAACAAATATATTTCTTTTGTTTTCGTGATTGCGCACACAATAACTCACCAGTTTCTTTGTAATCGCATGAATGGTAAATGTTAGTTAATAGGGGACAATCAAAGAAACATTTATTTTTTATTATAATATATAGATACCTATGGTCTGACAAATAAAAACATCTTTAACAAAAAAAAATTTCAGCGATTTCAATAGCTGTTAATAATAGCTTCTTTTAAATACTATGTCTCTTCTTGTCACTTATCCGTGTCGTATCTGCTATGATAATTCTTAAGAAATGTTTAATAACCATAGTCAGATATAATTGGTAATCCCTTTTTTTTAATCCAAGAGGGGGCAAACGAGATTGCGGCTCACCTGACGGTAAGTGACTTATCATGTGTTAAACATTTAATTTATTTAGTAGTACCTACTTTGTATTAATATATTTTAATTACATTACAAATACCACCAAAATATAAACTGTCTAGAAATTGCATCCGGCATGTGAAAGACTGAAATCACAGAATAATAAATAATATTACTAAGTAAACATCGCATCGATATACCTACATAATTTCATATGTATGTATGTAGGTATATATGAACACTCCACGGGTTGACTGGCATAGATTGCCAAATTGCGAGAATGCATTAAGTCCGCCCTTTGTTACCCTAGTTGTTAAGGTGCTAACAATAAATAATTCTTGTCAGATCAACAAAAGCCTGAGCTTATTAGGGTTCCGTACCTCAAAAGGAAAAAACGGAACCCTTATAGGATCACTTTATTGTCCGTCTGTCTGTCTGTCGAGACCCTTTTTCTCAGGAACGCGTGGAGGTATCAACCTGAAATTCACATCAAATACTCAAATCTATTGTCCGTTGGAGCTGTGAAATCAAACTTCTAAACCAATGCAATCAAAAGATACAGCCGTTTATGCCGCAAATTTTCGACATTTGTAAGGGAATCAAAACCTACAGGGTACTTCCCATGAAATCAGAATCTTGAAATTTGGTACGAAGCAACGTTTTATAGCACAGATAAAGGAAAAATTGCGAATAGCTTAAAGTTTTAGTTACATCATCTAATAAAAATATTTTAAATAATTTTAAACTTATATACCTACGGATTTGTTCGCAACCCTCGGTGCGCGAGTCCGACTCGCACTTGGCCGGTTTTTTAAAAAAACACCTTGACCTCTGCAATTATTCTTCGTTTTCGTTACTGATAACGAGTAGATGGATATAATCTTGCAACAAATTCATTCATTTATAAAGGCATATTAAAAATTCGCATCTGTATACATATGCCTCCCCTACAGATTGTCTCATCAAAATTACCATGATTGGCAGGTGGGTAGGCAACCGCAATTTTCGTTATTTTAAGTTATATTGCTGCCCATTTCCTGTTCCATTTTCCCTTGTCGCTTTGACCTTAAATATTATAGTAACTGGTACAGGTGGAACTCTAGCTCTAGACTTCGTAAATAATATTGACGACTACTCTACGAATATTTCAACTTTTATTCTGATACATCCATAAAAGTAAGAGACATGTATATTATTCAATATGTCTACAACATGGACGGCTTAAAACGCACTAACGCAGTGACTAAGCGTTTGTTAGCGATGCTGCGCGACCGCGGGTACGAATCCCGGACTAAATAAGTGTTTGTATCGTTTACAAACAGTTGTTTGTTGGGTGTTGATGTTTGCCTACGTGTATGTAACTTATGTATGTAAAACGCCTTCACAATGCATAAGAAAATCGTAGTATGAGAATATTTATAATAAAAATATTGAACCTGTTATATATCATGATCATGATTGCCGTTTACAGTCATCATTAATTTGAATTGTAAATTGACGAGTATTACATGCACGGTTATGGACACGACGCTTTTGGTTATATAATGAAAATATTTCAACTGAGCAATACAATAAAATGCCTTAATCACTATATTTTATTATATACTAATGAACCGCCCCGGATTCACACGGGGTTCTTTTTTTTCTTGATCTCGACAACAGGGCCGCATATCGAGTCCAGTTGAGAATCAAAGCCATTAAGGGATCTACTTAAACACACAAAAAAAATTCATCACAACCGGTCCAGCGGTTTTTGAGTTTTAGCCAGACAAACAGACAGCAATTGAATTTTAATAAATAGCTGTCTTAAGATCAACTGTTTAGCAAAATCAGATTCCAGCTTATAAAATATAGTATATTTTAATAAATAGCGCATACTGACAACCACATCGTCGATTTAGAAACTGTTCGATAAATTGAAATCTTTGTCGATAAGAAAAGAATACGTCAGGAAAACATTTTTTTTGTCTGCTACGATTCTAAGGTATACATGGTTAAACATTTTATTGTCACTGTTAAGAGTATGGATTATAGCTCAAAGTGGAATAATATATTATGATTAGGCAAACTGTTACACCAGAGCTCGGCAATGACCCGGCCCTCACATTTGGCCATGCGTTTATCGCTTAAATGTGTGAGAATTTGTATTCTTTTAGGTAAATCTCAGGGGCGTCTAGCGCAGCTCATTGCATATTTAAGTACCTAAATAAATCTTGCAAAAAATGACATTTCTTAATAATTAAAGAACACTTTTTTTACATCAGGCTTCTATGTACAGATCCATGCATGATACCATGCTGCAGCTATATTAGCAGCCATGCTGCAGCTATATTAGTTAGCCATGTTGCAGCAACATAAGTAGTATAGTTGTAGCACGAATGGGTCGGCTCGACCGGGGAAGGACCACGCTCTCACAGAATACCAGCGTCAAATAGCCGTTTAACACTGCTGTGTTTCGTATGATGAGTGTAGAGAATCGGAAACCCTTTTTACTGGAAACGAGGCATTCCATCTTAGTCCTCACGGGTGACAAGTGACAACGTCTATGGGTAACAGAAACCACTTACCATCAGGTGGACTGTGTGCTCGTTTGTCACCCTATATCTATAAAAAAAAAGATTCCTTGTTTGTATATACAACTAGAATTGTCTCCCGGTATCGTGGAGGCATTTACTTACTTATATTCCATAAGGACAAAATTGAGACTTGAATAATTATTTGTAGGCACATACAAGCACTTGTTTTACGCTGTGGTACCTACTTGGTTTGTGCTTACGCTCGTCTTGTTATACCTTGTAATATTTGTAAGAAAGTATTTCATAATTTCATCATCATTACAGCCCTTCACAGATCCACTGCTGAATATATGCCTCCCCCAAGGAATGCCACAAAGCACGGTCCTGAGCCACCTGCATCCATCGACTTCCTGCATATCTTACCAGGTCGTCACTCCATCTAGTGGGGGACGCCCTACACTTTGCCTGCCGGTACGAGGCTGCCACTCGAGAACCTTTTTCCCCCATCGGTTGTCGGTTTTTCGAGCTATATGGCCGGCCCATTGCCACTTCAGCTTACTAATCCGTTGGGCTATGTCGGTCACTCTGGTTCTACTGCGGATACCCTCATTTCTAAGTTTATCACGCAGAGAAACTCCGAGCATAGTCCTCTCCATAGCTCGCTCATCCGGCCAGCAATGAAGGACCACGTCTCAGTTCGATATGTCATCACTAGCAACACGCACTGGTGAAAAGAAAGTATTTATTTTCACTTAAATATTACTATTTGTTGTATTTGTTTTTCTAAGAATAATTTTCAAAACTGAAAATTGATTTATAAATGAAAATTATAAATAATATGTATGAATATGATTCGGTCTGCTCTCACTATCAACTTTCCATTCGTTTGATTCGTTTGCTAACTGCAAATTTACTAAAAAAAAAAACAAAAACAAAATTTAATCAGGTATATATTACTTACATGTCAATCATAAATTATCATAAATATAAATAAAATATCACCTTATTTTTTCTCGTGATATGTAAGACGAATGATCGAATGTACGAAAGTACGACACATTTAAACAAGAATCAAACAAGATCCATTTAAAAACATTAGAATCGGATTCTAGGTACCTTAAAAGTGGAGATATGTTGAAATTTAGACTTTCAAATGTGGACCATTACAACAACTTCTAAGTAGTAAGTAAATAAGATGAAAGTTTCTAGATTTTGTTGATAATAATATACTTTTCCTTGTAACTGATTGTTCTTTAATAGGTACTTACGTTTGATCATTAGCTGTTGTCTCAGTGAGAACGGAAGTTAACAAATTGTACAAAAGATCCATTATTCATAAAGTAACGACTTGTTTTTGTGTGGAATGAATATTTTCACTAACAAAAGTCGGTGACACGAACTTTTAGCTTTTTTAAATAATAATGAAAAGGATAGCATCAAAAATACATTACAATATTTTCTCATTGTCACGACATTTTGTTCATCAAATAACATTTACGAAATCTTCTTATGGATGAAATTTGGCTTAAACTGCGTACTCGTACTTTACCAGTAGGTGATAGGGCGCCATTTTTTTCAGTTACGCTTTAAATGAGACTTGTAAATGTAATACAAATATTGTAAATATCGACAAACAAATTATAGTAATAGGAACTAAGAATAGGATGATTATTATTATTATTTATATAGATTTAGATCTCGGTTTATACCGGTTTACTAATAGCACGAGCCTAAGCCAAATGCATAGTAGTTCTAGATTTGATCATATCCTGTAGGCTACTTTATTCAGTTACTTGTGTGTTGAGTTGTGAGGTAATTTGCCCAAGTAAAGGCGTGGTCTGTTCTTCAGTTTGCTGGCATTTCCTATTCTGCATGTAATTAGAATTACAGCCTTCTGTTACAGTTTGTTTATGTTGGGTGGTAAATTTAGAGTATTTATAAATTGGTGTATGCTTGTGCATCGCGGGGATGCACAAGCGTCAACCGTGGGTCCCCAGAACATCTAAGGGGCAAAATAATAAGGAAGGAGCCGTGTCGTATGGTACAACTTCGGTATTATGCCTGTTGTTGATACTGCAATGGGCACTATTATTACTTTTTGAAGATGCCAGCGTCGGGATATTTTATCATCAAGTTCTGTATATTTAGAGAGTTTTTCAGCGATTGTAGTTTGTAAATTATGCATTTTAGGGACTGTAAGGTATCCGGTTTCGTTAATTTAATTAATATAATATCCGGTCTGTGAGGATAGTGCGGTCATAGTATATCTTCATTTTGGAGTTCTGTAATACGCTTTCTGGGTTATATTTATAAAAAGGTTCAATGGACTTTATTAGATTCTTTTGTGGGATAGTTGTTAGTGAATAATATTTGCAAATTGATCCTGTCTGTCTTTGTAATCTGTTTGTAGTATGGCTTTACACGCACCTGTGATATGTTGAATACTTTCTGAGGAACTGTTGCATTTTCTACACGTATAAGAGGCTAAGATTTATATAATATGCTTTTGATAGTTTCTGGCCACTATTACTTGATCGCGGCCATTTGGCCGGCCCATTGCCCCTTCGTCACTCTGGTTCTACTGCGGATATCCTCATTTCTAAATTTATCACTTTGAGCTTCCTCATCCGGCCAGCAGTGAAAGACCACGTCTCAGTTACATAGGTCATCACTGGCAACACGCTTTGGTTATACAGTCTCGTTTTCAAGTTTTGAGATAATACCTGACGAGAAGATGTTCCGTAATGAGGGCTAATAATCTTCCACTCACCAGATGTCGCTACAAGCGACTGAGGTAAAGTTTTTTGTTACACAGTGTCATTTAATTGAGAAATTAGTTTTAAATAATAGTTTATCATTGTCTAGAGTATTATATTAATATATAACACAATGCGTCAGTGGTTTGATTTTTAATTTTTTGTACATTATAACTCTTTTTTTTAAAAAGTCGTCTTTTAGTTATATTTATAGTTTGGTTTATTCATTTCTAATGTAATTAATATAAAATATAACTAATAACACAGAAAGAAACCTTAAAGATTACATTTTCCTAAGAAATTATCGTCCCCGCTATGAAATCTGTCAAATATTTTACCTCACTCGAAAGTTGCGCCGCCCTGGTGGCAGAAAAAGTCGTGGATACCCTCATTTCCCGAAAGCTGCCCAACCGAGTTGAATCCGTCGATTGACCTTTCCGTCGAAGTTGAACTTACGTAGTCGGACTATTTGTCCCCTGGTAAACATACTCGTCAACAACTTCGAGCTTAGTGCTCCCAACAACTACCGGCATAGGTGTGACATGGACATTAAACATGATCTTTGTTTTGTCCATGTTCATCTTAAGATCTATCCGTTGAAAGACACTATTGAGGTCATTGAGCATAATGCTTAAGTCCTCCAGCGATTCTGCCATAAGGACTATATTGTCGGCAAATCGAAGGTGAGTGATGTAATTGCTACTCGCTTGGAAACGTCTTCCAATGCAGCGGTGAAGAGTTTCGATTATATAACATCACCCTGTCTTACACCTCTCTGCAATTGGATAGGTTTCGTACTCTGATTCTGTACTCGAATAGCTCGTAGCCCTACTGTACAAACACTTCAGCATTTCGATATACCGACAGTCAACTTGGCACCGCTGAAGGGACTGTAACAATGCCCAAATTTCGACGGAATCTAAGGCTTTCTCATAGTCCACATATGTAAGGCAAAGTGCCAGATTGTACTGTTTTCTTTCTTGTCTTGTCTATGTGGTCTATGGTACTAAAACCTTTTCGGAAACCGGCGTGTTCGGGAGGCTGGAAGTCGTCGAGTCTGCGTGCGAGACGATTCGTAACGACTCTCGAAAACATCACGTAGACGTGGTTCAGAAGGGAAATCGGTCTGTAGTTCTTCAAGAGAGCGTTATCGCCTTTCTTGAAGAACAAGACCACCGCACTTCTGCTCCACGCCTCCGGTGTAATGCCGCCATGGAGGACGGAATTAAGGAGCTTCTGAAGGACTTCAAGTACCGGTTTTCCACCCGCTTTCAGAAGTTCCGCTGTAATTCCATTCTCACCCGGGGCCTTGCCGTTTTTTGAGGTGCTGGAGAGCCATTCTAATCTTGCTCAGACTGACGTCTGGGATATCATCGGAGTAATGGGGCCGCCGGGGACTGGGGGCTGCCTCTTCGTAACTTTATTCATTGGGGGGTACATTGCCATAGTTGCAACGCTTGGCGAGCGGGTTGGCAACCGCAGTTTTTTATTGTTGTATTGCTGTTACCAGGAAGAAGCTGCTGCCCATCTCTTGCCTGTTTCCCACTGTCGCCTCTTACGACACGCACGGGAAGATATGGGGTAGTGTATAATTTATATTGAGGTAATTTATATTTTATAACGTAGTAGAGCCATGCTGCAACTATTAGTAGTATAGTTGTAGCACGAATCGGTCGGCTCGACCGGGAAAGACCACACTCTCACAGAATGCCAACGTTAAATAGCAGCTTAACGCTGTCGTGTTTCGTATGATGAGTGTAGAGAACCGGAGACCCTTATTACTGGAAACAAGGCATTCCATCTTAGTCCTCACGCGTGACAACGCATCTGCATTTTTATTCGCAATCGAAGATGGATGTGTCTGTGGGCCACAGCAACCACTTACCATACCATATCAGGTGGACTGTGTGCTCGTTTGTCATCCATATCCTATAAAAAAATTGAGGTCTGTTGCAAAAAATGTTTAATGTATGAGAGAAAGTTTATAATGTACGACCGTGTAGTGGCGGTATATGAATGTCCCATTATCGACCCGTGGGTGTTGTAAGAGGCGACGGAGGGAAACAAACCAAGAGAGGGACAGCAGCATTTTCCAAATAACAACTAAAAATAAAAAAGGCGAATTCACGTTTGCAATCCCGCCCGTCGAGCGTAATAACTATGGGAAATATTTCTCCATATAACGAAATAAAAGTCGAGGCCTTTTTTTACTCGCGGGGGCAAGAACGGTTAGTGTCGGAATCGCACCGACCCAAACCCCAAGGTGTTCCTCCTTCGCCGCATAATAACAGCGCTACGGAAACGCTTTCGCACACATCCGCGGCCCCACCAGCGCTGATCGCCCCATGGCAGCCCCTCCTCGGGGGAGGACTTCTCCTCCCCATTCTCCTTCTCAAGCAAGCCGCAATAGGAACACAAGGCACCCCTTCCTCCACGACTACCAACTCCACCTGGGTAACGGGACCGCCCAAATCCGATACGCGGAGGCCATGAGGCCAGGAAAATCCCAGCGGCAGATTTGGTCTCTGGCTCCGCCACCAACCAAGATTCGGCCGCAAAGGGTAGGGAAAGCGGCACCTCGCAATACCAACACCCTTTCCCATTGCGGCTCGTCCATCACCGCATCAGTGGTGCGGCCCCACCAGAGTCGCGGGGAATAGGGCGAGGGGCGCATCGCCATACCAACACTCCTCTTCCCCCGCGACTCCACCTCGATCCTCGTAGGTAGAGAGGGCACCCCTCTCACCGGAGCCCACCAACACACATCCGAAGTGGGCTCGCCAAGCCCACTCAGAATGGCCACCTCGCGCCCGCTCTACATCACGGGCCAGCCAAGGGGTTTCTCTTTGTGCACCGTGGGTGACCAAACCACGGCTGCTCCCCCGCCACGACAAGGCGGGAATCCGTTCGGGGTGGGGGGTGGGGGACTTACTGCATTACTGCCTATGTCATGCAGTAATGTCAGAATAATATCCAGTTAGTTTTTCTCTCTCTGTGTAGCGTTGTTTCGTGGTTTTAGTAGTAAAGCAAGGGATTAGATGAGCAATCCTAACCCAGGGAGGGTTAGGCTGGGTGTACCGTCTCGGACAAGGAGCTTCGTATAATTATGGTTGAACTTAACTTAAGGTAAGTTCGTTTAACCATTTTTTTCTTTTTAAAAAAAAATGTTACCCCCACACTAGGATTTTCTCTTGTATCGTGGAGGCAGTTTACAAACACAAATTGCACAAGGACAAACATCCAGACCAGGAACAATTATTTGTAGGTCATACAAATACTTGCTCCGTGCGAGATTCGAACCCGCGCCCCCCAGCGCAGCAACTCATTGCTAAGCCACTGCGCCACGGAGCCGTCAATTTTATTATACTCTCTCTTTGTCCGAGACGTTCTTTACAACTTGTAGATGTTTGAAGACAGGGTTGTGAATTTCAATACTACCGAATGGAAAAATTTGCAATTTTCCTTACTTTATAAAAAAATTGAAGGTATTATATTATATGTATCTTACATATTCAATTAAATAACATAAAATAAATTATCTTTTTTTTTGTTAACTCCCTCACAATGAAGAACTAAGGCCCAAAATATGTCTCAATATATACAAAATATGGCTTCTTTCCATCCAGTTGAGAAGTATCAGTTTTTAATTCAAACCAACTTTATGCTTTTAATAATATTATTTGTTACGGCCGGCAGCTGCCCATCCCAGGAGTAGAATCCTTCGCGGCCCATAGACGAAGAAGCTACAGGCAGATGCTGGTCGGGCGTCCTAACGCCAAGGGTTAAAAGTCTAATTACACTAAACAATCCGGGGGGAGCGTTACAATTATTGAACAGAGCTTACTTACCTCTATTCAAGGCGACTGGTCCCTCAGGATTCGGTCAGGTCTCGTGTGGATGTATTGTGCTAGAAAGTAAAGGTCAGTGATGTGTATTTGGGTGTGGCTGGTAGTGTTATTGACCTTATTTGACCGTTCCCCCTTCAGCAGTTCGGCCCTCAGCTCCTCTCCAAGCTAAGGTCTCCTTCCGCAGTCACTTTCTTCCTTTGTTACGATTGACTCGCGAAAATGAACACAGAACGTACGGGTCAAAGGTCACCGTTATTTCTAGAATATTAACTACCGCACTAGTAACTAATACAGTCGAATCCACTTATACAGATTCTGCGTTAAACCTAAAGTCCCGTGTAAAACTCTCAACACGCGCTACCATTCCCAGTGGTATATTTACTATACGCGCCTAGCCTAAAATTAGATCTAAGAGCTCCCAAACAAAAGGACCGCGCCTTCTTTCACGACGCGCAGAAGATTTCTAATCTTTCGCTCTCGACTCCCACCTTTCAGTAAGTTCGGACGTTCAACACGCACGAACGTCATCCCGGATAGGCCGAGCCGAGCGCCATCTATCGTCGATGCCTGACACTAACGCTTTTGCGTGAACAAACCCCCGTCCCGGACATAAGGATTTAGGTCCGCGAGCAAACCGGTCAGCGTGACAGGGTCGCGACGGCAAGTTGCAAGATCGAATCTACAACCAAACTAGGCTACCTTACGCACCCAATCAGATCTTGCAACCCTGACCAACGCCTCAAAATTACAGCCCCAACGTGGGCTAGCCGGAGAGTCGAACTGGATGCCCTTCCTGGACATCGCAGCACATAAATAAGTCCTATTCCTAGACAGAAGTCAGACGACCTTCTTCAAACACCTATCTGCGCTCCTATGATTAGTTCCGCAATCCGACCGGATCAGGTCTGCAAACAGCGACGCGACATGAAGCGGCCCAGAGGGACCTTCCAAGCTTCAGTGCAGAGAGCACCCCCAAATTCCCCATGAACGTCGTCTGTGGAGAGCTGAACGAAACGCACAGATAGTCCCTAGTATGAATTTTCAAACAAGTAGGCATAACCAAGCCATCCACCTATAATCATTTACCAAATGGTGCGACAGCTGATTTCCATCTGATAATCTACAAACCAGATAGCCCTTTAGGCAGGTAATCCTATGCTCATATTTCAACTAATTCTTCAAAAGCATCAATGTTCAATTACAGAATTAATTAAAACAAGTAATCACCGATGCACATAGGTCAACTTGGCAAAGTAAACAAAACAATAAACGTAAGGGACAGCCCTATTTCTTATTTCAAATAAATATCTTAGACAGTGCCAACAAAATCTAAACCAAAAGAGAATTGACTTCTATTTCCTTCGGCAACCACAGGGTTATCTAATTTCAACCTTCCTTATCACAAAGCAAAATGATTAAACACTATCACAAGCTATAACACATACAAGCACACAAGCTATAGCACAACACTATACATAATTTTCAAAATAGCGCGCCATTCAAATTTCAAATGAATTCAAACTTCCTTTCATCACAGACGCGACAATCAAATACAATTACAAAGCATACGCACAAGCATTAAAAAAGGGCACACAATTTAATCTCAATTTTCCGTGCAACAACAAACGCAGTGATCAAATGTATTTACAAAACATATGCAGCAGCATTTAAAGGAGTATTTTAAATTCAATTCTTTTAATCATAACCGCTACAATATGAATTTCGCGGAAAACCCAAAAGCATTTTAATTTAAATTTAAAGAATTCTTAACTAAGTGCTCGACCAAACCAAATCCTATACCCCTTGAGAGCGTGATTCAACGCTCCAGGGGGCCCTAATCTTCCCACCACCAAGTGGAGGCCAAACCGCGTGAACCCGATACTAACAGAGCGCAACCGTTAACGGTCGCCACTCGGGTTGTACGCCCTCACTGAGGCCGTCGGCAACAGAACAGCTTGACAAGTGGACTGTTGACGGCTTAAGGCTCAGTAGAGGCAGCCATGGTGGGAGCTAAGGCGGCAGCTAGCTAGGGCCGCCTCCATCAAATGGGGTACAGTGGTACACCAGTCGCGGCCACTCAGCTAACGGGAGTGATAAGGATCCAGCGGACTGATGAGTGGCCGTGAAGTTCCTCTCCGCACGCTGAGGGGGTGTGATGACACCCCCGCCCCTGGGGGAATTACCCCCCGACTGGTCGGGGGAGGGACCCCTTTCAAACCTAGGGGCCTGGTGGCTAGCCGGCGGGAGCCGAGCGTCGCCCGTCAAAGGGCATGGCGGAGCGCCCCCGCCCGTGGGGGTCGAGGGCCTGGCAGCGCCCCGAGAGGAGACGCCGTTCGCACCCAGGCACAGTACGGCATGGTGATTGTCCTGGCAATGCAGACAGGGCCGCCGGTGCGGACAGTCTCGCTGAAGGTGCCCTTCCAAACAGGAGTAGCACCAGCGGCGCTCCTTGGCGATAGTTCGCCTCGCCGGACTCGGCTTACCTAATAATTTTGGGCAAGACGTTACCCGGTGATCAGAAGCTCGACAATAGGAGCAGGGGGGGGGTTGACGACGACTTGCCCGGCGGATTTCGCCTCTCACTGGGCACGGCTCGTAAGTCGTCAACGGTGCCCGCCGCGTGCTCGATCTGTCGGCACTGCTCCTCCAAAAACCGCAGCAGGTCATAGAAGGGCGGAATATAGGAGGCCTCGTCCCCGCCGTACCTCTCCTCAAAATGCATTTGAAGGTCGAGAGGTAGACGGGACAGCACGATGCGGAGCAACAAGAAGGCCCATTCGCCCACTGGTAAATCCAGCCGCCTCAACGTATTACAGGCCACCAAGACTGGATCCAACAGGTCCGGACGTAGTCGGGCCCGGTCACTAAGCAGCGGGAGGCTCAGAAGCTGCTTAACATGTTCGTCCGCAATTCGCCGGACGTTGGCGTATCTTCTGGCTAGGAGGTCCCGAGCAGTCTGGTAGGCGTCGTCCGACAAGCTCAAATGGCTGACAACGCCCAGGGCCTCCCCCTCCAGTGAGGCCAGGAGGTACACCATCTTCTGGCTCGGGGTCAAGTAACTCCGGGCGTGCACTAGGCCGTCGAAAAGACCAACGAAGGTCAGCCACTCGGAAAGGACCCCGGAGAACTTTGGCAAGTCCAGAGTTGGGAGTCGTCCCAACAGCTCCGGCTGAGGCTGCTTCCGAAAGGGCTCGGGCAGGCCACTCGTCCGAGCTTCACGCGCCTCCTCGGCATACCTGCCTTCAGCCTCGATCAACTCGTCCGTGAGCCACAAAAACTGCTCGTAGTCTGCGAAGCAGGAGTCCAGGACTCCCTTTTCCACATCCGAATCCTCGAGCTCAGCGTAAGCCTCCTCCACTGCAGCCCTTCGAGCATCGACCTGCTCGAACCGCTTCATCAAATTATGGACCCTATCCGGTCGACCTATCAAAGCATGGGCGCTGGTGGCCCAGCGCAACTCAGTCCGCAGACAACGGATTAGCATCTTGGGCGAGGACATCACTACTAAATACAAATTACGACGCTGCTCGAGCACAATTACAAAAATAACAAATAAAAAATACAAAAAAAATTAACAGCTAACCAATGCAGTCCCTATCAAATCGAGTTGAATAGAAATTACACAAATAAGAACCGCTATTTATTAAATCAAACACAAGTTAGTACAAAAAAAAAGGCAAATCAAATTAACAATAACAAATACTAGTGCGATCAAATCAAGTTAAATTCAAATTACGTAAATACAAATTACCACTCTTTAGTTCAAATACAAATTACAATACGAAAGATACATAACGAAGATACACATCAACAAAAAATGCCTTGCTCGGAAATCGACCCTTCGATAAGTAATACACCACAACTATCCGCAACGATAATTAACCGATTACGCAAAAATAACCATCTACCTACATGACGCAATCTCCCGCTTGCGCGCTAAACGGGCGCGGTTTTTTAAATTTACCCGCAAACAACAAAGCAAGCTAACAAAGAAAGGAATTTTATTATTACGTATATAATAAAAAAAAATATTTTTACGTATTACGGACGGGCGTGATTGTAGACACAAAATTAAACCAATCAACCCAACGCTCCCTGCCACCAAAATTATTTAATTTTTATCAAATACTATGGTCGGTGGATCGACCGGGAATCGATCCCAGCACCGCGTTCTGCTACCAAATGTTACGGCCGGCAGCTGCCCATCCCAGGAGTAGAATCCTTCGCGGCCCATAGACGAAGAAGCTACAGGCAGATGCTGGTCGGGCGTCCTAACGCCAAGGGTTAAAAGTCTAATTACACTAAACAATCCGGGGGGAGCGTTACAATTATTGAACAGAGCTTACTTACCTCTATTCAAGGCGACTGGTCCCTCAGGATTCGATCAGGTCTCGTGTGGATGTATTGTGCTAGAAAGTAAAGGTCAGTGATGTGTATTTGGGTGTGGCTGGTAGTGTTATTGACCTTATTTGACCGTTCTCCCTGCAGCAGTTCGGCCCTCAGCTCCTCTCCAAGCTAAGGTCTCCTTCCGCAGTCACTTTCTTCCTTTGTTACGATTGACTCGCGAAAATGAACACAGAACGTACGGGTCAAAGGTCACCGTTATTTCTAGAATATTAACTACCGCACTAGTAACTAATACAGTCGAATCCACTTATACAGATTCTGCGTTAAACCTAAAGTCCCGTGTAAAACTCTCAACACGCGCTACCATTCCCAGTGGTATATTTACTATACGCGCCTAGCCTAAAATTAGATCTAAGAGCTCCCAAACAAAAGGACCGCGCCTTCTTTCACGACGCGCAGAAGATTTCTAATCTTTCGCTCTCGACTCCCACCTTTCAGTAAGTTCGGACGTTCAACACGCACGAACGTCATCCCGGATAGGCCGAGCCGAGCGCCATCTAACGTCGATGCCTGACACTAACGCTTTTGCGTGAACATTATTATTTGCAATATTATTCACTACCATCTAAGATCAGAAATTTGCAACTGAATATATATTACCTTCCATATACATTATTATGTACATAATAGTTAAAAAACACAACATTATTAACCTTGTATTACTGATAGCAACCTAAATGGCTTATGCTCAAATATAGGGTAGCTATTCATATTATCGTAATTATGTGTAAAAGTATTTTTCCATAATTTCCTTTTACTACAGCAAATTAATTTTGTTGCTAACATCTTTTGGTAATCTATTTTATGCATCTGTCAACCATAACTCTATTGAATGTTTATCATAGTGATTTTACTATATGAAAGTAATAATAACCTGGTAAGTATGAAACCCTACATAAAATAACTGAACAAAATATTTTTTAAAGATTATCCTTTTTACTATGTCCTTAATATATAACTTATATTTTAACTTGTCATAACCTCAGTACCCTATTTATAGTAAAATTGTTTACTATAATCATTTTGAAATTTCTTTTTGTCAATGTACAATTGTTTTAGTAGTGAATTTTGTAAGTTTTATATTTTCCCAAATAGATATTTTAAGTACCACTGTAAGCCATTGATGCATTTTGCACTTCATTATTTTATTTATAACCTAATGACGCTTTCTTTCTTTCTCGTAACTTAGGTTATACTTAGCTACATAAAACTGCTCGCGATGCAACAATGTGCCATTGTTTAAATTTAATTCATTAATCATTGTATGGCTAGAATGTGCCAAACAGTAGAAAATTCTTCATAGGCTAATTTTTTGACTTGAATGACTTTCTTCTTAAATAGTTTTATATCAATAATAATAATTCGGTGTTTACTTTCTGTTACTGAGTTTTTTAATTATATTTTGTTAATTTCTTAAAATTTACAATAAAACTAAGGTCATGAAAAATTTACAGGCTATCTCTTGTCTTTTTATTACTCTTTTAATAATGTTAGAAAATTATTGTAATTCCATCTGAAGGTGGACAATTTTATTTTTGTTTTGCATAAGCTCCGTATGGAGCGAAGTAAATCCCAAGAGGATATAATTAAAATAATAGCTTATTTTCAAATCTTTCAGATTTTGCTAAACAGTTCGATTAAAATGTATAATCTTTTAAAACCATTTAAACCTGTAACCTCTTAATATTCAATATCAAGTTAAAACCGTTCTCACGTCACGTCTTTTCTCACTTTCATGTCATATTATCCATCCATACGTTGCAGCCTATGAAAGTCCACTGCGAAACATAAGCCTCCCCCCCTCCCCCCGTCCACATAGAAAGGGGATGTCATATTTGTTTAAATTTTAACATGTATCTATAAATCTCATAATTTATTTGGGAATTACAAATTTAAGGACTAGTAACCTGACTTTCATCTTGAACAACAGGGTAGTTTCGTCCCAGAATTCAGTTATTATTTCTTACTTGTTCTGCCAATTTTTAAGGATCCTCAAAGTTTTACATAATCTTAATAAAACCATTAGTTAAGTTTATTAATAGTACTTACTTCTTTCCCAAATCAGAATTATCTGATAAAATAATGAAAATTTTAGTTGCAATCTCAGAGTATATAAAATGGGGACCTGCTGCCCCTTTTAGATGTTTGGTATGTTGGAAAATAATTTGCTATTTTGATGCCCAGTGATCATATGGAGGGTTCTCTAATGTTGACAATTGTTGGACTTCTTTTTGACGAACCCGCCTAAGACTTTCTGATATTTTTACCTCTGTAATTTTATCACAATTTTTTCTTTATATTGTACTCAAAATATTAGTCTCCTTTGTAATAAAAATTATACCCTTATTATTTTTATTCTAAAACCCAGTACAGCACAATGTTTTTTCTTTCTAGTGATAGCACTTTGTATGTCAATTTAAAACCTGTTTAACCACTAAGTGATAGCTCTAAGCTCTGAGTAGTTAACCATGTCCATCCTCTAAGTGATAATTCTAATGGTTTAAAGCCTGCAATCATGTCTTTCGAGACCTAGCCCATCTTAATGTCTTTCCCCTAATGTTAGCACTTTATATGTCAATTCAAAACCTGTCTGCCCTCCTAAGTGATAGCTCTAAGGTATGAATAGTTAACCATGTCTATCCTCATAAGTGATAGCTCTAATGGTCTGAGTAATTAATTACATTTTTATCCTCTAAGTGATAGCTCTAATGATCTGTATATAATATTTTATATAACTGATACTAAATATTCTTTCCAACAGTGTTAAGTCCTCAGTAATTTGCTCCTGCATTTCTGCACTGCATAATGTCTTCCAGAAAACCCTATCCCAGGTTGTTCCATTTCACATTTACATACAAAACATTTATATATAAAACATGCGTGAGTGGCTGTAGATCCGCAAGAGCAGTTTAGGACGCATCTCTCTCAGTGGGTTATGCCTTAATGAGGCATAAATCATTCGAGAGGTGATGGAAAAATCAAAACTGACCGTCCTCATTTTAATTGATTTTTCTAACGCATTTAACTCTGTTGATCATGATATCTTGTTGGCCCTTCTTTCTCATTTGAATATCTCGTCTTCAGCTCAGGAATGGTTCTCATCATATCTTCGAGGGCGCCAACAGGCCGTGCGCACTGGACATATACTATCCGACTGGTGTGATGTGTCTACTGGCGTCCCTCAAGGCGGTATAGTCTCTCCTCTTCTGTTTTCAAATTCAAATTCAAATTCAAATTAATTTTATTTGCCAGAATGTAGGTGTACAATAAAGTATGATCTTAAATTATATCTAATGGCCCATTTACATTCTACCACTACATATGGTGTGCAAACATTTTATAGGTATACATGCAAAAAATTATTTAAACAGAAAATAGAAATTATTAAAAACAAATTAATTATCTGAAGTCAAAATTATCATGTCAATTCAAACGAGAAATCTTAAAATGTCAGATTATTTAGTAATGTATACATTTATAATTATTAAAAACAAATTAATTAATTGCAGTCATAATTATAATGTCAATTTAAATGAATTTTTTTTAAATGTTAGATTATGTAATTAACATACTAGTTAGTTACCTATATATGTATCAATATTACTGATGTCAGATTTATTTTTTGCAATAAGATATAAATTCCTTGAAGTCGTAAAAACATTTTTCCTTTAACCATTGTGTCAACTTTTTTTTAAACATGGTTAAAGGTAATTCTTTAAATGAGTTGGGCAATTTGTTATATACCCTTATAGTATTAACATAAGAATTCCTTTTATGCAATTCGAGTCTGCATTGAGGTAAATAGAGCTTATGTTTATTTCTAGGAGCTACATTTCGTTTACTTACATCTATATGCTTTTCAAAGTGTTCCGGATGTTGTTTTACAAACAGGCATACTTCTTTAATGTACAAGCATGGTAATGTCAAGATATTGTACTTTTTAAACAAAGGCTTACAGCTATCCGTACACCAGGCTCCATAGATTGCACGCACACATTTCTTTTGTACTCTAAACACTTTTATTATATCCACCGAATTGCCCCACAATAAAATACCATATGAGAGTACGGACGAAACATATCCGTGATATGCACATAGAGCAGCTTCAGTTGATACCGTGACTCGTAATCTTTTTATTGCATAGACAAATCTGTCGAGTTTGTCACAAATGTAATCGACATGAGTTTTCCAGTTGCAATTTTGATCCAACATTATACCCAGAAATTTTGTACTTACTACTTGTTCGATGATTGTATCATTATATTTAACATTAATATTCAATGGTTGTCTTTTAGATGTTTGAAATTGGATCATTTTAGTTTTATCAATATTAATTTGTAAATTATTACAATAAAGCCAGTCTATTATGTTTTTAATAGCCATATTTACCTCTAGTTCATATGTATCTGCATTTTCACATTTGACGATAACGGTTGTGTGTGTGTTGTGATCGTTAATATAAATGAGGAATAAAAATGGTCCCAATATACTGCCTTGTGGCACGCCAAAATTAATTGACTGATAGTCACTTCTATATAATACTTTTTTGTCTTTATGGATTTTAGATATTTCCACGCATTGTTGTCTGTCACATAAGTAAGTTCTCAACCAGTCGTTAGCTTTACCTCTTATTCCATATTTTTCTAATTTGTATAAGAGTAGTTTGTGGTTCACGAAATCAAACGCCTTGCTCATGTCCAGGAAGACTGCCGCATCTGGTAAGCCATCATTTATAGCCTCAATTCAATTTTTATCAATCTCATCACATTAAATCTCAAGTGCGCTTACCATCTGTATGCTGATCATCTGCAGTTATATGTGCAAGTGGAACCCTCAAACATCTCTAATGCTATCTCATTATTAAATAATGACTTGAAATACATCTCCGAATGGTCCACTATGTATGGCATAAACGTGAATCCATCTAAGTGCCAAACAATTATCTTAGGTAGCCCACGATTATTATCGAAACTAGATATTCCCACCCTACCATCAATTATATTTAAAAATAATGTTATACCATTCTCTCACCATGTAAAGAACCTTGGTCTGTACGTTGATGATTGTTTAACATGGAACAAACATATACAGGAGGTGAGTCGCAAAACTACTGGAACTTTGCGATCTCTATATCGATTAAAAAATTTTCTTCCCACCAATACTAAGATTTTACTTGTCCAGTCACTTATCCTACCGATTATTGATTATGTCGATGTGTGTTGCTTAGACCTGTCTCAACATCATCTTAATACATTGGATTGAATACTTAATAACTGTATCAGATACATTTATGGTCTCCGTAAATACGACCATGTATCTTTTTTTCGTGCTCAGCTAAATTGGCTGCCTATCCGTCAGCGCAGATATGTCAGAATACTCTGCACCCTTTTCACATTCTGAACGATCCATGTGCTCCCGAGTATCTGAAATCCAAATTTAAATACCTGGGAGATTCTCATAATCGTTCTCTCCGTTCTTCGGCTAATCTTAAGTTTTTTTTATAGGATAAGGGTGACAAACGAGCACACAGTCCACCTGATGGTAAGTGGTTGCTGCGGCCCATAGACATCTACATCTATCCTCTATTACAAATCAAAATGTAGATGCGTTGTCACCCGTGAGGACTAAGATGGAATGCCTCATTTCCAGTAAAAAGGGCCTCCGGCCACCTGCACTCACCAAGCGAAACGCAGAGGTAAACCGCTACTTCACGCTGGTTTTCTATGAGGTCGTGGTACCACCCCGGTTCGAGCCGGCCCATCCGTGCGACAGCAAAAGCTGCCGCGTGGCTCTACCACTATTACAACTAAAAGTTGCTTACTTCTTTACACCGTACTGGTTATTTATCTCAATCTTTCGCCCTCACGGCCATCAAACTCTGGAATGACATCCCTCTTGACATTAAAAAAGCTTCCAACAAGTTTGGTTTTTAAAGATCAAAATAAAATTTAGAAATCACCTGTATGTCTAAAGTGGGAATAATTTTGCCCAATGACTATGATAAATGGTGACTGCCCAACTAAATGCCCAAAAGACGAATTGAACACGAAGTAAGAAATAGAAACTTTTTTATTTAATATAGATTATATATATATTCAATATATAATTATAATTATAGTCTCAAACTACATTTATTAGTTGCAAATACCTATTTATTATTTCATATTATACAAGTGACGAGATAATGTTATGAAAGCTTAATAGTGGATTTTCATTGATAATTAATCTTACTTGTTATTAAATGTTTCGAACACAGTGAATCTGATTTTGTTAATAATGACTTTTTAGATTTTGTCTTCTACCTCACATTGATCTTTTTAAATTCGGTTTGCTCCATTTTGAATATGTTCTTATATTAAAGTATAACCTAATATTACCATGCAGACATATAATAAATACAGTTGTTGTGGTAGGTTTTGGATGCAAAACATTTAAAAAACATATATTTGAAAAATTTATAAAAACACATCGTGACGGCTGGCAGAAAAAAACATAATGACATTGCATTTAACGGACGGGTGGATTCTGCCGATCCATAATTTTTTAGGAGCTTGGATAAATGTGATGTACTGGTATAAAATACAACGTACTACGAGTTGCAAAGAACGTTTCGGACAAGGAGAGAGTATAATGTTAATATTAGTCATATTGGTTTACGAATTCAATTTTTTTTATAACCACAACATGGTTCAAATTGGAAGATTTGATTGGTTGGTATGGTCAATGTTTAATGTACATTTTTAGCCGACTTGACTCGTTTCCAATTCGACTGTTTTTTTTTGTAAAATTCTAGAAGCTGTTTTTAAGAAATAAATTTTAATTAATAGATGTACAAACACTTTTTTGTTTAATATGAGAGTAAGTATTTTTTTAATAGAATAATGATGACAAACAAGCACACAGTCCACCCTTAAGTGAATTATGTGGCCCATACACACCTAGATCTATCCCCGATCATAGATATCAAATATACCTACTCCTCGATTAAGAATCAAAATGCAGATGCGTTGCCATCTTGAGGACTAAGATGGAATGCCTCGTTTTCCCTAACACAGCAGCATTAAGTTGCTGTTTTGCACTGATATTTCCCGTTAAGCCGACTCATTCATGATACAACAATAATATAGGTAGAATCATGCTGCGACATGATTCTACCACGTAAGATAAAACTATATAGAGTGGCTGTTGTTTTTTTTTTGCGCCCAGAAGCAATGAGAAGGGCTACCCTCCGGGAAGCGGGGGAGGAAGGAGGTGAATGCTATAAGCATACCACGACAGCCGGCTGCGTGGTTATTTGGGACTCACTGTGAAACCTAAGTGCCTACCCACTAAACACCACCTGGGACTGGCATTAGCATGTATGGCCTTTCTGCATCGGAAGCGACTCCCTTTAGGGAAAAGTGGGTGCAGTGTTGCTGTTGTGCTTCGTATGGTAGCAAGAACTGCTGTACGTTTTCACTCCTAACGGAACATTCAATTTCATTTCTAAAAGGTGACAAGATATCTGCATTCTGAATTAACAGAGGATGGGTATAGATGTCTATGGGCCACAACATACACTGTCACGTATCACCATTAAAAAAATATGATTTCTTAATTTACACGCACTTTTAACTCGCTCCTTTAATTTCATTAATTTCATTTCAATTCATGCATTTTTTGTTTCAAACTCGAATACCTAAATTTGGAATACTATTGTTTGATTAATTATAAAAAATAATAAAAAGATTCTTCAACACTATTCTTTCTTTTTACAACGAATAATCTTCTTTTCTTGTACCTACGTAATATGTTAATAAAATTTCATCCACCGTTTTCGATGCTAATGTGTCACTCAAGATACCTACTTGTACTTGTATACTCAAGGTAAATCGTAATTAGTCTCGTTACACAAACACTTATTACAGTTCATAAAACAGGTTTCTGTAGCAAAGCCAAGAAAATTATCAATTTGTATTAGGAATAGTTATAGACTACCAAGAAAAAGAAGACCAAGAAACTGTGATGTTGAATATTTGTTATGCATAATTAGATTTATTTTTATTTTTAACCTATATATTTTTTATATAAAAATGTATATACATTTTTATATAAAAATATATGTAAATTTAGATAATTTATACAAATATTTTTTATTTTTTTTTTATTTATTATCAGTAAAAAATATTTAAGCCAAACCAAATATTTTTAACCAAATATTTATGGATATAACAATAATAGCAAATAACGATTTGTAAGTGGTAGAGCCACGTTGCAGATATATTATAGTTATAACGAGAATGGGTGGGCTTGACCGGAGAAGGACTACGCTCTCAGGTAATGTTAGCATAAAGTAGTTTCGTATGGTGAGTGTAGAAAATTTATTTATTTATTTTATTTATTTATACACTTTATTGTACTAAAGGTACAAACGGCGGACTTAATGCCATATGGCATTTTCTACCAGTCAACCGGAAAGTTAGTGGGAGATGTGTGTACTGCAGTGGGCTAGGATGAAAACCTAAAACTGATATAAATTTTACACAAACACAAACACATACACATACACACACACACACACACACACACACACACACACTCTCTCTCTCTCGTAGATCAAACTTAAATATCTATAAGGATATAATATATAGATTATATGTTATAGATTAGTATTTATTTGTGTGTCAGATGAACCCAAGTAATGTTCCTTCACCTTTGTTTTAAAAATCCACTTGTTAGGTGATTTTCTTATTGCTAAGGGAAGCGCATTCCAGAGTCGTACAGCTGTAACAGCGAAAGAGTTTGAGAGGAAACCAGTACGGTGAGAGGGAATTTGGAGTACGAGATTGTTACGAGAGCGAAGATTGCAATCATGGGAAGAACCCAGGTATTGAAACTTACATTTCAAATACTCCGGGGCCAATGGATCGTTAAGAATAGTGAAAAGAGTGCTAAGAATTCTAAGGTTCCTGCGTTGTGGAATATTTAACCATTTAAGTTGAGAGCGATAGAAAGAGACGTGTTCATACTTTCGAAGACCGTAAATGAAACGGATACAGTTGTTGAGAAGTCGATCCAATTTATTGACCAAGTATTTGTCTGCATCTAAGTAACACACATCGGCATAATCAAACATATGAAGAATAAGCGATTCAATTAGAAGTTTTTTCGTACAAGGCGGTAAGATATTTTTAAATCTATACAATTGTCTCAATGTAGTACAAACTTTACGGCTAACTTCCTCAACATGAGTGCGCCAATTAAGAGAACAATCCAAGCTTAATCCTAAGTCCCTAAAATAAGAGCTGTACGGAATTACCACGCCATTATAAATCAGTGGATCTAATGATGTATGATTAAGTTTACCTAAGTGACGTGCGCTGCCTAAGACTATAGCTTGGCATTTGCTTGGATTAACAGTGACCCCGTACCTTCTTGACCAATTCAGAATCCAGTTAAGATCGGAGTTAATCACAGTTACAGCATTATTCATGGTAGTAGATTCGGCATGAGCATACAGTTGAAGTCATCGGCATACATATGGTAAGAGGCACGAAAGTTGCAAGTAATCATGTTAATAAATATAGAGAAAAGTAATGGAGATAGAATTCCACCTTGTGGAACACCAGTGGTTAATTCACACCAATCGGATACCATACCGTCCACACGGACCGCCTGCTGGCGACCACGAAGATAGGTGAAAACCCAATTCCGTGCTGATAAGGAAAAACCTATGTAAGACAAGATGGCGATGAGAATATCATGGTCAACGGTATTAAAGGCGTTAGAAAAATCTATTAAAACTAACACCGTCAACTTTCCAAATTCCATGCCATCACGCACATCCTCTGTTATTTTTAAAAGTGCCGTTGTGGTGCTATGTCCGGGTCGAAATCCTGATTGGTGTTGATTTAATAAGTTGCTTTTAGTTAAGTAAGTTTGTATCTGTTTGAGAGCTACAGCTTCTAAAACTTTTGACAAAAACGGCAAAATCGAGATAGGCCGGAAGTGACAATCGGAGACCCTTTTTACTGAAAATGAGGCATTCTATCTTAGTCTCAGGAGTGACAACCCATCTGCATTTTGAATCTTAATCGAGGATAAATGCAGATGTTTATTGGGCGCAGTATCCACTTACCATCAGATGTGTTGCATGCTCGGTTGTCACCCTAATTCTAAGGAAACACTTATAACATCTATAAACTAATAGTAATATACCACAAAGTATACATGATGTTAAAGCTCGAGTTAACATTTAATTTTCAAACAAACATAGCTATATCATAATTTAATATTATTATTGTAAGAGCTCCTATCATTTCTTTTTTTCCATATAATATTTAATACTGTAAATTTTCGTGCTTCTATTCTTAAATACTTAAATGTAATTAATGTTTATTGTAATCCATAGAAAGAAAAACTTATATGGACAGAACTTTGTCTTAGGTTCTACAGTTGCAGGAGGTAAGTAGCAAACATTTTGCCCCTTCAGGATCCTTAAAGGCGACTACTGACATGCCTGCCGCAGGGCCAATCTAGGGTGCACACCGATTATCGATAACCGATAATTTATCGGTAATCAATTCATTTATTTCACCGATAATTATCGAAAATTTTCTTTAAAAATACCGATAAACGATAAATTCATAAAGGTTTTATGCAATCATTTACATCACTACCGCGAGTCATTTTTTGGAATTCGCGCCGCGTGCGGTGGCATTCCACCCGTCAGTGTCTATAGCTCTCTCGCTCACTCATTTCATGACCAACACGAGTGCGATATGCGAAATAGATTAGGTATGTGAATAATGTACCTATGTACTTATTATTCTAAATTAAATGACTGATTTAATTGTTATATTAATTGATTCCTAATAAACCAAAAATAGTAATAGGTAAATATAAATATTTTATTTGATTGTTTTTATAATTTGATAAACAATCACTCAATTTAAAACAGTTCATAATCATTTTAAGTACATATTACAAAAATGATTACTGTTTTAATTGTTAAAATAGTTAATCCCCAATAGACGAAAGTGTTATTTCATAAGTAAATTTTATTCGACTATAATTCGGCCGTTCAGAGAATGCGTTCCTGACACCTATCAGTTAGTCACGACTAGTGATGGGCACAACATAACACTGACACCCGTATTCAAGAACGATACTATGCGTGCGCACAGTAGGCTTTAACGCACAGTGGACGAAATTTTGTTTCATAAACGTCACTTGAGTGTTAAACGACACTATGCGCTCATCAAAATGAACGCACAGATAAAGTAGCTCGCTAGCTACTTTACGCTACGCATAGTGCGACAAATCAACGCAAATGTCAAACTGGTATGGGGTATATAGCTTGTTTGTTGATTTGTGATACGCTGATTAGTATTGTTTGAATAATTGCAATAGATTACAGCAGCAAAGATGATTTTGATAATTATATCCTGGAGAGAATAAACGTGCAAAGAAAGATTAGCACAAGAAAAGTGATATGTGACTTTCAAAATCCTTTTGATTATTACAGTGCCAATGAATTTTAAAGTCACTATAGGTTTTCAAAAAATATCGTAATAAATATACTTCTGCCGCTAATAAATGCAGATCTTTTGAAAGTTACTAGAGGCCTTAAGATTTTATTCATCTGGAAATTTCCAGATTTGTAATAACAATTCAGTTAATCTACCTATCAACAGTTTCAAATCCACATTATTTTAATAATACTTATGCATAAGTACCCTATAATAACAGTACCAGTAACGTCTTTTACCTGAAAGAAAACAACACGTGTTATTATTTTTTATCTGTCATTCAACTCGAGTGAAGTCGCGTCACAACGTTAACCAATCACGGCGCCCCATTCAGTGCTATGTGTCCGCATAACAAAGAGTCCACTAAGTATTGTTCATGAAATGAACGACCTGCCATGACGAACGCAGTGAGAAATACCTTACTGAGCATAGTGTTGCTACCAAACTTATGTATGTGTCGTTTGTGAATACGGGCCTGAGTGCGTTACCGTTCCTCCAAAATGAACCGCCGCGTTATTTTTAAGATTATTTTCGTTTTAAATTGGCGGAATCATTTAAAATTTATATTTTAGTAATTTAAGGGGAAACCAAAAAAAGGTAATATTAATATAATAAAATTGTTTTCTTTATTCTTTGTTACAAAGTTACAATCTGTATTTCTATGCAATAAAGTACATTGAATTGAATGTGCGTACAGAATATTAAGCAGACTCCGATTCGCTTGAGGAGGTGGTGTCTTCATCATCATCTTCGCCTACATGTATAATTATATTATTATCAATAACAGAATCAATCCTGATATCTCGGTCAAAATGTTCCACAATCAGGTTTTTAGTCTTCTCAACAACCTTTGCCCAGTCATCTCTTGTGACATCCCCGCAGGCTTCTTTTAATAGGGTCATCATCTTTTTCATGCTGAATGGCGGGGAAGTATTGTGGCGGGCGGCGTAACCTTTTATTTGAGCCCAGATTAGCTCAATCGCGTTATATTGGCAATGATACGGTGGAGTTCTTAGAACGCGATGACCGTACTCAAGAGCCAGTTCATCGATTTCGTATCGCACATTTGCCGCTTTATTTTCTTTAACTAATTTAATTAGCTCTGGTTTTAGCATCTGCATATTTGCGTCAATGCCTTTTGCTTGTAACCAAGCCACCATTTCTTCTTTTTTATTAGCTTGGGTAGGTGGTTTCTGTATTTGAACCGAGTGACAGGAGGCATTATCCATGAATATTACAGAAGGCTCTGGTAGGCTGGGCAAAAGCACGTTCTGAAACCACTCTTTAAATGTAGTGGCATTCATTTCCTGGTGGTGGTCATTTGTGGTTTTTGATTGAAATGCCAGTAACGCGTTCTCCACAAAGCCGTATTTTGCAGAACTTGCGTGGCATATTATCAGACGGGCCCCTTACCCATTGGTACTTTCGACGTTGACGCTTGTGTATCATCCGTCCAAGAACGAAAAACCGTGTGATTGGCGTTTAGTCATGTCTCGTCAATGAACACGACATTATCCCAGTTATCAATATATTTTTGCTTCTCTCAAAAAACTTATCCGTTTTAAAATTATGTCGTATCGTTCCAATAAAATTTTTCTTTTGTCTGTTTTTTATACGAAAAACCAATATCTTTTAAGATTTTGGTTAAAGCAGTTTTACCCCCGCTAAATAGTCCAGCTTCTCTTAACGATGCCAAAAGCTTCTTACTGTTGAGATATTCATTTCTGGAATAGTAACCATTATATGACTTCTGATTGCATCGGCGTCAAAGGTGTCAATATCTGTCACGGGTTTAGTTCTACGTTTCTTCTTCGGAGTACGTAAAATATTATCTTCCGTGCCAGTAGAGCCGGTCTTTTCTTTATTAATATTTGTTATCACTCGTTTGCTAACTCCAAGCGCGGGAGAGACGCGTTCTTGTACTTGTTCGACAGGTAACAGGGGTCCACAATTTTGCCGCTCCCGCTCAAAGTAATCTTGCAGCTTGATGATTAACTCACGGGCTACACTTTTCAATGTTTGTCCACGTTTAGGCATTATTATGCACCAAAAGTAAAAAGAACGCAATACAAAACACAATCGAAGTCGGATTTAGCGCCGATGTTAGTTTGAAAAGCAGAAACAGTCCATTAAACGAAAGCCGGGTAATCGCCAACAGACGACTGTTTTAGCGTCACAAAATGGCGGCCCATAACGCCATTTGGGGTTACCATTTTCAACCTAAATATAAAAATGCTACTTACTTTCGCGCGTTCGGTTTGGTCGTAGTTTTATTTTTATATTTAATAAAAGTTATCTTATAGTCCATTATTTTCAAATTCTTAAAAAGAAAAACAAAACGTATTATTTTATAAAGTATAACTGTATAAGAACAGATTACGATACTGTTATTGCTTGTTATTGTTAGCATAGCACTACAAATATAAAGCGCTGACATAACCTTGTAGTAGCGCAGTATAGATTTAGAAAAATATTGTTTACCAAGTTATTTGACACTCAGTTTGGCACAAAATTATAACATTCATTGATTATTGATATAATAATGTTGTTTTAACGCTCATCAATTGTTAAAACGGTAAACAACCAGCAAAAATATTTTTATCGTAACTGCAACGCCATTACAAAGTTACGACGTCAGTTCAATCGCGACGTGTCAGGAACGCATTCTCTGAACGGCCGAACTATAGTTTTCTACCTACATAAAGTACCTAAGTATATTTTGTTTTTGTTTGTGAGAAAAAGATTTTATTTTTTTCGTTGTTTAATAGTAGGTACTCGTATTATAGCTAGCGTTATTATGATTAAGACTTGTTTTTTCCATATTGATTTGTAGTTTTATGGAAATAAAACCAGATTTTTAATTAAATAACGTATTTCATTAAATTATAAAAACCGTTAAATTTTATTGTAGAGAGTAGAATGAACAAAGAAATAAATTCTAAGAGACAGTTATTTTCTTATGTAAATCGGTAATTCTCGGTTTTTATCGAAAAAATACTCGAGAAAAATCGGATTATCGTTTATCGAAAAGTTTCGTTAATTGCATAGCCTAGTGTACAGCGATCGGGGCAATATTGGAACTGTCTCTACACACACACCTGCCGTTCAGTATGAGAGTGTACGTCATAGATTACTGTATATGTATGTAGTGCGCATGGATTATTGCGTATGCATAGACTTAATGCCATCAAAAACATAACTTGTAAAAAAAGCCAAGTCTCGCATTTCAGTTCTACCGTAAAAACTTGTGAGACCCATGTAATACCAAGTCGATTAATTTATTCAGTCTCTACTTAAGGGTCCTTCTGTCTTAAGTTATTACGTAATTAGCTAACCTAACAACATCTTATACCACATCAATAGTAAAAATCTTTTATATTTTAAATAAATAGATTTACTTGGCCATCGCATGAAAACACAATGTATCTCGCAAGTAATACATATTATATTAAATTAGATTGTTTAGTGCGATTACCAAGACAATTTATTTATTTAAAACATAAAGATTTTTGATATTGATATGGTCACTATAATATTTTGTTAGGTTAGCTAATTACGTAATAATTTAAAACAGAAGGAACCTTAAGTAGGGACTGAATAAATAAACCGACTTGGTATTACATGGGTCTCACAAGTTTTTACGGTAGAACTGAGTTGCGAGACTTGGCTTTTTTTACAAGTTATGTTTTTGATGGCATCTCATTTCTTTTTGTAAATAGTTATATATAGGTACCTATCTACAACTATTATTCCATTATATTATACATTATATAGGTACACTGATTCATTCGACGCAAATGTAACTTTGTAATCCTATATATTTATATGGAATTACAAAGTTATTTATGCAGTTGGTGTATCTCAAAAACTGAACCGAATTTGCGAAATATTTTAATTTTTCCTTAATTTATATATTAAACACTAATTGTATTCTAAATTTGAAGCTTCCATATCTGCTATAAGTGCCTTAGAGTTTTGATGATCGGTCAGTCAGTGAGTGACAAAATTAAGAAACTTTGACTAGTTATAATTCGTAAACTACTGGTTCAAATTTAATGAAACTTGAAATATACCGAGTTTATCTATACAATGCCTACTTAGTTGGTGAAAATTCAGGTTTCTAGTTTTATCCACAATTAAGTTATAGGGTTTCGAAAATGGCCTGAACTGCTTCGAGAAAAGGATGGTACGGCCGTGCCGCTTTTTGCTCGACTTGGCGGGGCCACTGCCGTGCCCCCAGATTGGTGAAAATTCAGGTTTCTAGTTTTATCCACAACGAAGTTATAGGGTTTCGAAAATGGCCTGAACTGCTTCGAGAAAAGGATGGTACGGCCGTGCAGCTTTTTGCTCGACTTGGCGGGGCCACTGCCGTGCCCCCAGATATATAAACGTGCCCTCTAGTGAGAATAAAATAAGTTTATGTAGATGGTAGCCCAAAAAATTATTATTTTGTTCATAAAATAATGTTCTAAGTTGCATGCCCATGGTGTACGTCTTGCTGGACGCACGTTTTGAGAATGGTGCCAGTTATATCGAAATATCAATGAATCGTTATATATAGCCTTGGCGCTCTTTTATATAGAATAAGGGTGACATATGAGCACAGTCCACCCGATGGTAAGTGGACACTGTGGCCTATAGACACCCACGTTTTTCAATAAAACAACTAATTAACAATTACAACCATAATACTCGTATTGTGCTTATACACGTTATTTTTAGGCTATCAAATATAATTAAATATGACTAACTTCACTCGTTATAACTTAATATAACCAATTTATTCTGTGATATAACTTAACTAACTAGTGCTTACTAACTATTATTTAACTAGTATTATAAATAGCCAGGATAGGTTTCTAATGTTGAGTTTTAATAAATTTAATTACTAAAATTTGTATTATTATTTAATTATTTAGTTAGTGACATTTTATTTATATATTTTACAGCAATTTTATACTATTGGAATATATTCTTTCCCATACTGGCCCTTATGATAAGTTAGGTAGATATCTACTCGGTAACAAATCCCAGTAATGTTACTTGTAAGTTACAACGTTCAAATAATGTTCTTTCTACGGTACTAACACAAAATAATTTAAAATTAAAAATTTTGTACAGCCGACTTCAATATAAGCGACTTCAAGACAGGTTATTTAAGAATAACTCAATAACCATTGGTCTGACCTTGATCAAATTCATATGGGACCACACGAGAACTATCAGCTTTCATATAAAAAAAGAATCATCGAAATCGGTTCGCCCAGTACAAAGTTATGAGGTAACACAAATAAAAAAAAAGCAAAAAAAAAAAAAAACATACACTCGAATTGAGTACCGTCTCCTTTTTGGAAGTCGGCAGAAAAGAGGAGATACTGGGTGAAGAAGCCGCTCTTTATACACTTCTATAACCCGTGTCCAAACTTCACGCTCTTTATTGTTGTTCATAGTAATTTGTACTCACACGTGTGCTCCGCATGAAAGACGCAAACGAACTGATTGAAATTGCCCCAATTGCACAACAGCCACACACGCGACAGCGGTAGGGCCAATCTAGGGAGCAAGGAAAGTCTTGCGCCCCTGCCGCCCTGCCGCAGGGCCGACTTAGAAAATTGCCCCTGCTTGTCTACACACATCACAATTAAGGAGGCAATTAACGATCATCCCCACTCCTACACCCTAGATTGCCCCTGCGGCAGGCAAGTGAGTAGCCGCCTTAAGTAGATTACGGATTACGGATCTTCCTTCCAACTGCCACTAAAATTTCCTTTTGTATGATCACTTTTTCTCCCGAAACTCGACTATGCCGACGTCTGATATCTTGATAATATCATAGAGCAACTTAATAAGCTTAAGCGAATCCAGTATTTTATTTCATTATATATGGTTCTTTTCGTTTATGGTAATATATTGCTTTTTATACTTAGTTTTTATTTATGTTATTAGAATTTATATTTATAAATATTTTGTATTATTATAATTGCAATCTCAATGCGCTTACCAACTTATATAGATTTCTATCCTTTTACAATCGTGGCCATTTAAAGGTTGTTTGGAAGAAATCGCTTTTAGTGATAAGACCGCACATTTTACTGCCTTTTTACATTTTTTATTTTTAAGTTTATTTTATTATTTCTAAATTTTGTCGGTAAGTTTTACTAATTTTCTATCTACCTATTTTATATAGGCAAGCAAATAAGCAGTTTTTACGACTTACTTAAGCTAATTTGATATGAGTATTTGCATTTTTAAGTTTTTCTTTTAATATTAATATCTTATTCAAATATCATTCAGAATTTATTCATTATTAGCATCTTAATTTGTCATCCACTCTAAGACCAATAACTAGGCCTTTTTAAAACTGAGTCAGCAGGCATGCACTTTTAATTTTGGGTTCTAATCATACAGAAAGAAAATTTTATATCCGATATACGTCCCACGCTGCTGGCTCAGGAGTCCTCTCACTACTGGGAGGGCTGTGTACTCTATATATTTGTTCGCCGTGCTGCTCCAGCGCATGCCACCAGAATTCATTTCCCTAAAATATGTTATTCTTCAGACATACAGGTTCCTCAGGTCTTGATTTACATATAAAAAAGAACAAATATAAACAGAAAAATATTAAAATCGATTCTTTCATTGTTTTCAGCTCTTGTGCATAACTGCATCGGTTACGCCAGTTCCAACACCGGGACGGACACCAAAAGTATATAATGCTCTCATCACCTCTAATCAAAATCTAGAGCCAAGTAAAGCTTACCCAGTGTACCAACCAGTGATACATGATGCAGCGTTAACCTTTCCACTACAGTCACCCTTCTTCTACGGAGGTGAATTACCTATAGGCAATGTAAGTACAACTCCATTACTTCTTATTTTTCAATCACCAGATAAATTAGGTGTGAAAGCTCAGGTGTGAAAGGTGTAAAAAATGACCTAATTGATGATGAAAAAATTACTAAAGACTATATCGTCGGCAAATCATAGGTGAGTGATGTACTCGCCGTTGATGTTAGTACCTTATCCAGTTGTTTGAACAACAGTTTCGTAGTAGTATGCAAAACCAATTGTTTAGAACGATGTATTACTTTATTACAATAAAAAACGTAAACTACACATGTTTATAGGAATAACATCTGATGAACTGCCTACACCAGGAATCTGAGGAATTTCAGGGATTCCTTCTTGCTTCTCTACCAAAGTACAAATACACACTAAAAATATTTGATATATCTAACCCTTACCGAGGACAGAGGTCAGTTTGTTATGAGTAAAATAAAACTCAGACATGGGCTCTTTCTCTAAACAAAAATATAAAAAAGACTGGATTGAAGCGAGCGCTATATTATGCGCTTATAGACACCACTGAAGTTCGTTGTCTGCCTGGGTGATAGGACCTCAATATATATCTACCATGCAAAATATATATGTCAAATAATATTATTAATACCATAATAAATTGCACCTTTATTGAAATAACGTAAATGGTAAAGAAAATATTGTACTTGTCAACCTGTCTGCCATGACCTTGGAACCGCCATAAGTGTCTGCCAATGTTATTTCTCAGTAAATTTTATTGAATATTTAAGATATCAAAGCGGCAGAATTATATCTTTTAGGTTTTTTCCGGTAATTTTTTTACACCTTTTACACCTGAGCGTCTCTATATCAACCGCCGGTCAAACTAAAGAGTCTCCATGTCATGTACCTCCAGTATAGGGGATTACCTGAAAAAAAAAGAACGTGAAGCATATTGAAATACCTTAAGTCTGTTGCTCACTGGCTCTTAGATTATAATGTGTCACTTTTATCACAAAGGTGTATTATAGTGCAAGCGATTTGCTTAAACTCGTCAAAATCAGTATGAGTAAATAAGCTTTATCTTTCATTTTATTTATTAACTGATCAATACTTTTTTTAAGTATTTAAAATGCAAGTAAGGTATCAAAATATAAAACAGTTAAATACTATAATCTCTGTTACGAAATCATCATTAAGACATTATGCAGTCGGGTAAAATAACTAAATTTATGTGTATTATTAAAAACCTTTAATGGATAACATCTATAATATTCATACAGGAGTATAAAACTAAATAATATAAAATGATTATTCTTCAGAGTTATCCATCGTTTACATTTACAACTGGAATATTTGTGAAAGGTGTTAAATATAAAATACATATTATATAAAAGAGAAGAAGGAACATACGTGTTTTTGAAACTGAACAAAGTGCACGCTGTATTTTGTTGTAGTTTGTTTTGTTGTGTTATAGTATATTTTATTTGTGTCTACGCTCATAGAATCTTTTCTCAACCCTCTATACATTGAAACAGCGTTTCATACCAAAAATAACGTTTCCTAATTTTGAGTGTTAAAAAAAACAAAATTTTGTCATATTTTTAGGGTTCCGTACCTCAAAAGGAAATCACTTACTTTGTTGTCCGTCTGTCTCTCTGTCAAGACCCTTTTCATCAGGATCACGTGAAGCTATCAAACTAAAATTCATATCAAATAATCAAGGCTACTGTCTCTTAAAGCTGTGAAAAAATTAAACTTCTAAGCCAACGCAATCAAAAGATACAGCCGTTTATGCCGCAAATTTTCGACATTCGCAAGGGAAGCAAAACCTACAGGGTACTTCTTGTGAACTCAGAATCTTAAAATTTAGTACGAAGCAACGTATTATAGCACAGATAAAGGAAACATTGCGAAAAGCATAAATTTTTAGTTACATCATATAATAATAATATTTTTAGTTATTTTAAACTTATATACTACTCTGTGTAAAAAGTATCGGGAATATGTCAATAAAAAGACCCGCGTAAAAGAGGTCGTTCTAATTTTTTTACTGCATGTTGGTAGCATTGTACTGATTTAGCGCGCAAAGTTTGAGCGGGATCTGTCATTTAATTTGTTTTAAACTACACTTTTTGTTGGTCATGGTTTTGAGTTCTCGGCGATTTTTACAATGGAAAATATTGTTGAACAAAGAGTGTGCCTTAAATTTTGTGTTTCGAATGATATTTCATGTGGTGAATCACTAAAAATGTTGCGAAATACCTACGGCGAATCGTGTATATCGAAAACAAGGGCTTATGAATGGTATAAGGCTTTTAAAGAAGGCCGAGAAGTAGTAGTAGACTTGCCTCGTTCTGATAGACCTTCAACCGCTACGACCAAAGAAAACATCGACAAAATCAAGAAGCTAGTGCTCGAAAATCGACGTATGAGTCTGAGAGTGTTGGCTAGTGAGGTGAACATATCTTTTAAGTCTGTCCACAACATTCTCATTGACATTTTAGGCATGAAACGCGTCGCCGCTCGACTAGTTCCAAAAGAGCTCAATTTTGTTCAAAGAGCGCAGCGAAAGCATGTCGCTGAAGACATGGTTTCCCGAGCTTCTACGGATCCGACCTTTATGAAACGTATAATAACTGGCGACGAGACAAGGGTTTATGAGTACGACATGCAAATAAGCCAACAGTCTTCAGAATGGCGTCTCGAAAACGAGCCGAAAACCAAAAAACCGCGGCAAAGTCGCTCCAAAATCAAGGTGATGCTGACAGTTTTTTTTGACTACCGTGGTGTGGTTCACTCCGAATTCCTTCCAAAGGGAGAAACAGTGAATAAAGAATATTATTTGGGCGTCATGAAGCGTTTGCGTGAGAGTATCCGCCGAAAACGTCCTGATTTGTGGCAACACAACTCATAGATGCTGCACCATGATAATGCACCATCACACACAGCCATTATAGTGAAAGAGTTTTTAGCGAAAAATTCAACAAAAGTTCTCGTCCAAGCACCGTATTCACCTGATATGGCTCCGTCTGACTTTTTTTATTTCCCAAGTTAAAATTACCACTTCGAGGAAAACGTGTTGAGTCGATAGAAGCCATAACAAAAAATTCGCTGAATGAGCTAAAGGCCATACCGCAAATAGCCTATGAAAAATGTATGGAAGACTGGGTGAAGCGTTGGAGATGTTGTATTGCAAGCGATGGGGCCTACTTTGAAGGCGATAAAATAAATTTAGATGAATAATTTGTATTTTTTGTTTTATTGACAAATTCCCGATATTTAGTACACAGAAGGTACCTACGGATTTGACCTGGCCTGAAAATCAGTTGTGTCTACCCAACAACGCAAAGTCAGGAATTTGCATTTTGAAAAAGCCAAAATTAGGGGCTTTTTAGGTGCTAATTAGGTGCCAAGCTTTCTGAGGAAGCCCACAAGAGTTCCCCGTTGCGGAAATGTATAGTTTATGTGTAATTATTTTTGCGCAAAATCATTACCTCACTTTTTCACATAGAATATTGACACAGTTACTTCTTCAAGAACGGGTTTGGCGCTGCGGGAAGTGCAGGCCATTCGCCCTTGCGTAGCAAATCATAGGCACCCATGCTCACCTCCGCAGCTTCGGCTTATTAATCTAGCCTCAGCCGCTACGACTCGCACAGATGCCTACGATTTGCTACAGCGGGTGGGGGCTGCTCTCCCTCCACGCCTACGGCTTTAAAAAACACTATACGGGTAGAGCAGACAAGACTCGGGGAGTCGGGGTGTTCTGATTTGGTTTTAGTACAGATTTGACCTATCTTATCTCTTATATACAACTGATAAAGAACAAAAACTGGCCGTCCCGATAATTTCCAGAATATTACCGTCATCTACGACTTTGTCTTTATTAAGGGCGCCTTGTCATTGCCTATATTAGCAGCACTTAATTAGTACTTAATTATATAAATATTTATCGTATATCTATTATCGTCACTGCGTTGCTAGCGATACTATTAGCCAGCAACGCAAATTTCAACAGTTCGTTGCGGTGAAAATTTTAGAGCACCTAATTTTTAAACTTGACACCTAATTAGCACCTAAAAATCCCTTAATTTTGGCGTTTTCCTAAATGTCAATTTCTGACTTTGCGTTGCTGGCGAGACACAGCTCTGAAAATCCATATCAATTTAAAAAAATTGAATGTAGACAAGTCAATTTTTATTAAATCGGCATGGATTCTTATCGATCGGTTACGTGGCAGAACAATTTTAACTGCGATTTCCCACATATTGCAGAGACATCAAGGTTCGGTTCCAGTTTACAACTAATTCAGAGATGAGTTAAATTCTAAATCACAAAAAAGTAAGCTTTTGCAGCTTATTCTCCAGCACTGCACCGTATAGCAGGAAGCCCTGTCTTCCTAAATCTAAATAAAACCTAAATCCCAGAAATTTCGTCATATCATAACTAAGACAAAAGCCGTAAAACGTCGTGGTCTACCAGTATCTAAAATATTTCACTTAATCGTCGATAGGTAGCTCCGAAGACAGAAACGTGGGGAAGCCGGCGATCAGAAAACCGACGTTGATATTCACTACGTGCTCCAACAGCGTTGCCATCTGCAAAACTGTAACAGTACACGACGTCGGCATATTCTTTATTAGAATATGACGCCATGTTAACTTCGACGCACAAAAGCAGTAACAATGAACAGTCAGTAACAAATAACGGTAACAACAATAATAACAATAACGTTAACGACTGAAAATAACAAATGAATTAACGCGATGAGAGCTTACTAGCAGGAAGATTAAACACATGCTTGCGCAGCGATAGTCGAAACTAACTAACGAGCGTCGCTACGACTCAGTTTAAAATGGCCGTCTGCTTTCTAAATAGTTGTCAACAACCAATCAGACGCCTATCTTCTTGATTCTTTGCCGTCCTCTACCTGCGTTAAGGCCCTAATAGCGGCTGAAATGCCTAAATTCTTGCATATTTAGGTAAAAAAATCACAGTAACTGTCAAAAAATATAGGGTGACAGATGAGGATTTAATTAATGTTTTTAATTGATCAAAATTGTCATATTTTGCAATATTTCTCCAAACGACACAAGATATTTAAATAGTTTTTATACTAAAAAAAGGTCCTAAAAATATTAATATTTTTAATTGCGAGCTTTATTTTTATTTCCCGTTTTATTCGAGAAAATATAATTTTTCCCCGAAATTGAATATATTCTTGCGAGCGTGCCTACTTCGTCGCCCTGTAAGTGTAAAGCGTCTCCCACACAGAAGCGGCTTGCGGTAGAGGCCGCGGTGGCGGTCAGTTGTATTCGCTTGCAATGTAAGAGAGTCTGCAAACTCGTGCGGCCATGTCGCGATCTGCAAGCGGCTGACCGCGGCCGTAAGCCCCGCCCCTTCCGTCAATGCGTGTGAGTACTCGGCCAGTCGGTGGCCGCAGCGCGGTCAGTTGCAAATTCTTACAATAGGCCGCGTGTACCGCGTGAAAAATGGTGCTAAATTCAGAGATTGTAATACAAACAGAGCGAAATTTTCCAGTACTTTATGAAAATTCGCATCGTGATTACAAAATCATTAGGATTAAAAACAAAATGTATGATAAAATTGCTGAATATAATAAGACTTCATCACGGTTAGTCATGTTAACTGACGTCTAATCGTAGCACAGACAACACAGCGAATCGCGCTTCATGCCGCCGTTGCGACCGCCGTGGTGTGTTGTTGCAGCGGCTGGCACCGCGGCTCGCGGTTAGCCGCCACCGCAAGTTGCTTGTGTGTGGGAGACGCTTAATCCCTCGCGATCTCTGTCACAGTCAGCATCACAGAGTACTTGTCAGTCCGTTTACTCCGTTTTATCTTTTATGACGTCGACGAGGGCGAACGGCGCACCGGTATTGGAGCGACTTCGTTTAAATATATTTTAGTTTTTTAAGAATTTATATTCATTTGTAAATATTTTAATGAAAAGAAATACTTAATTTAGTTAACACCTGTACATTGTTAACTGTAAATATTGTTTACTAAATAAATTAATTTGTAAGTGCCCAAAGAAGAAGAAATTTTCGCAGCGACGTTGATTAGTAAAATTAAAAATACATTTTTATATAATTTAGATGTGGGACGACCAACTTGCTCTCGTTACTTAGATTTCGATAGTTTTTAATACCTATATAATTTTATTTTTGTATATTTTTAATAATTAGGTGATACCGAATTTTACAATTATTTATTACAATGGATCGTTGTTTTTATGAGTATGACTTTAATAGAACATTATTGGGGAGGGAAATCTATATACACTATTATAAAATAAAATCAAACAATTTAAATAAAATAAAAATGAAGCACCCTAAGTGCTACACTTACACACACACACACACAAATAGGTCGTAAATAATACTTACCTACTACTACTAGGAAAGAGTGAATAGGCTTTTGTTAAGTCAGTGGGCTTCACCATTTTAGGCTACATAACCACTCACCATCAGGTTGGATTTTTTACAAACGCTGGTTAAGAATATTAAAAAAATTACCCTGTGAAAGTTTGCAAGTATATTATATTATTTCTCTAACCAACTGTTCCCTACTGGAACAGATTATTAATATATTGTGTTTTTGGTTTCTTTTTTTTTTCCGTATATAATAACAAGTACAAGGCAACACAATTTCGAAGATATTATTTTTTCTATATTTCTATTAAATTCATTGGGTTAGCGATCTGAATGCGAACTGTATTCATTCTGAATGCATCCATAATCTTGCGGGTTATGGTTCTCTGTGCGACACAAGCGCCACATCGATTGGCGGTAATTGTGAACAGTCTAATCAAAACCACCGACGCGCGCGCATACAAATAATTTCGTGTTACTCAAGCTCGTCTCTCAAGATCTCTTTCACCTGGAAGTGTTGCACGTGTAACCTATGGACTCTTGTGCGATACACTCTGCTGAACTTTTATACTACTATCATTGCAACGACTGCCCCGAGCTCCTTTAGCCAGCCCCTGGATTCGTGCTTGCAGGGAGATTGTAGTGGTAAGTCGCTAAACGCAGTAGAATATCGTACATAATATTTTTGGTCCTACGAGCCGGATTAAGCATTTTTTATCATTCAATCCGAATTAATATCTTCCAGTTTGTGTTGTCTTGTAAAAAAAAGTATTGCAGTATTACGTACTCATTTCTTTTACGTGTAAAATTCAAATCCGCCATTTTGTAACGTAAAATGTCGGACGACGAATCGCCGTGTGAACAAGATATTTTCGAAAGAGATTTAATTCTAGATGAGCTTAATCGTATTATTCAGCTCGCAACAACAAATGAACAACATTTTCGTTCGCGAACTATTGATTTAGCGGGTCACCAAAGAAAATTCAATAAAGTTCAAACAAAGATTGAGAAAACGCTCATTAAAATAAAATTATTTAACAAAGAGGAGTAGATTAAAGTTCGCAATGATTTTAACGATTTATATTATACTATTGTTACTCATTTAAACCATTTAAGAAAGGAGGAGCAGCTGTCATTTCAAGCATCCGAGGTCATAGTGCAAGCAAATAGAAAAAACCTACCTATATTGCCATTTCCAGAATTTCACGGCGATCCAACCGATTGGTCGTCGTTTTATGACTTATTTCGTTCGCTAGTACATAACAACAGCGCTTACTGTAATGCGGAAAAGTTTAGATATTTGCTACTTGCAGTTAAAACGAGCCACATAATCTTATTAAATCTATTCCTATCACCGACGAAAATTACTTTGTAGCCTTAGATATTTTAGTGTCGCGTTATGATAATAAAAGAATTATTGCATCGAAACACCTTGACAAAATTCTAGATATTGAACCTTGTTCCGATAAGTTAAGTCATAGTGTACGAAATTTACTAAATATATATCACGAGAATATAAAGGCGCTTGAAGTTATGAATTTTCCAATAACTCAATGAGTTTTATACTATTAAATATTTTGTTGCGTAAGATTCCGCTCACAATTAGAAGAACATTTGAACGTTCATTGAATAAGCCATCCGAAATTCCAGACGTATGCGCGTTAATTTCTTTCCTCGAACGGGAAATTTCCGCTGACGAAATAACTATTTCTAAGAAACCATCGTTAAATGTGGGTAGTTCAGTAAAATTCTCCGGCCGGAGCAACAACGCAAGCGACGGTACGGTGCCTACGGCGCGACGCTCTTTCATTACTAACCTTAATGTACCCATAGAGCAGTCTCGATCTAAAAATAATGGTAATAAGGTTAAAACTTGTTTACAGTGCAACGGTCAACATATATTAACTAAATGTTCACAGTTTCTAAATCTTTCTCCACAAGATAGATATTCATTCGTGCAAAATAAAAAAATCTGTTTTAATTGCTTACATGTTGGACACGACGTTCAGAATTGTAAATCAAATTTCGTTTGCCGTTCGTGTTATAAACGACATCATACATTAATTCATTTTTCAACGCAATCGTTATCGGTCATTAGCGAAACGGCGGCGGCGGATAGTGCTATACAGATCCCGCCTACAAAAGAGCGAATGAGAGTTATCACGGCTGAGTCACCTTTTACCTTACCTGCCGACAGCAGCGCGGTACATAATAATTGCGCGTCCAATGCACCTTTAGTTCGTACTAATACAGTCCTATTATCTACAGCGCTCGTTGATATTTGCGTAGGTGAATCAAAGGTATCAACCGTTCGATGTATTGTAGACACGGGTAGCCAGGCGTCCTTTATCACAGAGTCTTGCGTACAACGTTTAGGTTTAGCGCGTAAACATATAAATATTCCGGTTTTTGGCATAGGCGATAGCGATCCTGTGCAACCTAAAGGTTGCACAGGATCGCTATCGCCTATCATGTGTAATTGTTCCAAATGGTAAACATCAGTCCATTGTACCCGTGGATGCATTAATTTTGCCAAAATTAGTTACAAAATTGCCCAGTGTACTTCTGCCCTTTACAGGGTGGTCACATTTAAAAAATTTAAACTTAGCTGACCCTGACTTTCACACACCCCAACCGGTAGAAATGTTACTAGGAGCAGATATACTATCCCACATTTTATTAGGCAACATGATTGCTGGACCTCCGGGGTCACCAATTGCGATGAATAGCGTGTTAGGTTATTTATTATTAGGTAAAATAACGTTCGATACAATCGTTTCGAATCCACTCCAAGTATGTTTTAGCTCGTTTGACAACGACAATCTTCAAAGGTTTTGGGAGCTGGAATCATTTTCTGAGACACGTACTTACACTCCAGACGAGGAGCTATGCGAGTCTTTTTTCCAAAAGACGCATACACGGGACGAGACAGGACGGTACGTCGTCGCCCTGCCATTCAAGCCCAATGCACCGCGCCTCGGCGAATCACGGCAAATTGCATTGGCTCGTTTCCGAAAATTAGAGTATAGATTGGAACGCAATGTGCAGCTGAAAACTGATTATCACACGTGCCTCCAGGAGTATAAGGACCTGAATCACATGGAGCTCGTTGATAGTGAGCCTTTGCAAGGTGCCAGCTATTATATTCCACACGACTGTGTAGTTAAAGAATCGAGCGAAACAACTCGCACACGCGTAGTGTTCGATGCGGGTTGTAGAACGACGAGTGGTTTGTCGCTTAATGACGTTCTTCTAACGGGTCCCAAGCTTCACCTTGATATAGTGACGTACTTTTAAAGTTTCGTGTGCATGCCGTAGCGTTCACTGCGGATATTAAACAAATATATCGAAATATACTGATTCGTGAAACTGATAGGGATTTCCAGTGCATCTTATGGCGTAAATCGCCAGAAGAACCTATACGGGATTACCGTCTCCGCACGGTCACATTTGGTGTAAATTCCTCACCATATCTCGCTTTGCGTACAATTCAGCAGCTCGCTCACGATGAGGCCGAGCATTTTAGGCTCGCGTCTCCCGTATAATTGAATGACGTATTTGTCGATGATGTTGTTTCTGGTGAGGATACGGAGTCTAAAACTCTCGCTCTGCAGCGAGAGCTTATCGATATTTGTAAAACGGCTGGATTACTAACTTTTAACTTTTAACTACACAAGTGGCACAGCAACTCGTCAGCGATACTCGCTACAGTACAGCCATCAGCTTGTCATGGTGAGCGGCCCGAATACGTCTCATTTTCTGAAATGGAGAACGACAAAAGAGTTAAGGTCCTCGGACTCCAATGGAATCCGGGATCTGATACATTTAATTTTAAAGTTCAAGTTACCACTCATAAAGGCACCAAGAGGTCTATTCTTTCTGAGATCGCAAAAATATATGACCCTCTCGGGTTGCTATCACCGGTAACCTTATATGCCAAGCATTTGATTCAGCTATTGTGGATGGCAAATGTAGATTGGGATGATAATCCGCCCATTGATATCATTAATTCGTGGACACGTTTCATAAACGAGCTGCCACTGCTATCACAGATATCGTTTCCGCGATAGATTTTCAGTAACAATATCGATTCTATAGAAATTCATGGATTTGCTGACGCGTCCCAGATCGCATATGCCGGCTGTGTTTATATTCGACTTACAGGCAAGGACGGCAATATTTATACTAACCTAATTACGGCGAAGACTAGGGTAGCTCCGCTCCGCGTACCCCTTACCATCCTCCGTCTTGAGCTGATGGCAGCTCTATTGCTTTCAAAGCTATTAGATAAGGTAGCAAATTTATACAGAGATCGCATCTGCCGCGAACGGATTTACGCATGGTCCGACGCCTCTATCGTGCTGGCCTGGCTCCGTTCATCACCGCATGAATGGAAGACGTTTGTTTCCAATCGCACTAGCGATATTCTATCCCGCGTTCCCGCCAGTTGCTGGCACCATGTTCCCTCAGTCGAGAACCCTGCTGACGCTGCATCACGTGGCTTACTACCTACCGCGATAGTACAACACGACTTGTGGTACCATGGTCCCGCATGGCTCCGACGAAGTCCCGACAACTGGCCGGTTGAGAATCAAACTATGAGCACCTGTGAAGAAAAACGTAACTTAACGCTATCTTCTGCTATGTCTACGGCACTGCCGGTACAAAATGCCGAAATTATAATGCAATTTTCGTCGCCAGGCAAACTCGTTCGGATTGCCGCGCTAATATTTCGTTTTTATAATACATGCAAAAAGGTTAAAATTCCGTTCCCGGGTTACGTTACAGTACCTGAATATAGTTTCTCATTAAATAGACTAATTTACCTTACTCAACAATCGGTCTTTCAAGACGATATTTTAAAGATATCTCAAGAAAAATTACCTTCTAATCAATTGCGACGTCTTACGCCCTTTTTAGATAGTGACAAACTGTTACGTGTAGGAGGTCGAATTAATAAATCATTGTTATCATTTGAATCTAAACATCAAATAATTTTACCGAAAAAACATGCTTTAACTAACTTAATTATCGACGACGCTCACATAAGCTATCTGCACGCAGGACCTCAGTCCGTGCAATACTTGCTGTTGCAGCGCTATTGGATATTGTCTTGCCGCGACATCGTGCGTCAACGCATACATCGCTGTGTCCGTTGCTTTCGTGTTCGTCCAACGCGTGATCAACCGATTATGGGACCACTACCAGCTTCGAGAATACGTCCGGCGCGTCCTTTCCTTAAAACGGCCGTAGATTATGCCGGTCCATTCTTTGTTCGTGCAAATAAAGTACGTAACGCGAAAATAGTGAAGTGTTATGTTTCGGTATTCGTATGTATAAGCGTAAAGGCCGTACATCTCGAACTCGTTTCGAAGCTTTCGACTGATGCATTTTTAGCAGCTCTGCGACGCTTCACGTCCCGTAGAGGATTATGTACGGATATATATTCAGATAACGGAAAGAATTTTGTCGGATGTAACAATTATTTTAAAGACCTATACGCGTTTTTACGTAGTGGTGTCGTTCAAGGTACAATTAATCAACAAACCCTTCAACAGGGACTTACGTGGCACTTTCAACCTCCATATGCTAGCCATTTTGGAGGTCTCTTCGAAGCCAGTGTTAAAAGTTTCAAACATCACCTACATCGCGTGGTTGGAACTCGTACTCAAACTTACGACGAGATGCATACTCTTCTATGTCAAATCGAAGCCGTGTTAAACTCACGTCCCCTTTGCGCCATGAGTTCGGCTTCTACCGATCCCCTCCCTTTAACACCGTCTCATTTTTAATAGGAGAACCCTTAACGGCTCTACCTGATGTATCTTTGCTGGACGAAACTCCTAACCATCTCACACGCTGGCGCTGGATACAACAGTCAGTCCAGCACTTTTGGAAAAGATGGAGTAGAGAATATCTCCATCATTTACAACAGAGTAGTAAGTGGCTTCATGACCGCGGCTCCGCCATTCGTGAAGGCACCGTTGTTGTGGTATGTGACGAGCACCTTCCGCCATTACAATGGAAGCTCGCGCGTGTGCATGTGTTCATCCTGGCTCTGATCAAGTCACTCGTGTAGTGACCTTAAAGGCTGGGAATACTATTTTTAAACGACCTGTAGTAAAGGTTTGCCCACTTCCGTTAGAGTAACGTGTTATGCTTACAATCTTAATCTTAGTACTTAAGTTATTTGGTTTTTCTTTCAATTTATACTATAAGTTAGCGATTCTTAAAAGAAATTACTTCTTTTAAGGCGAGCGGCATGTTCCGTACTGGAACAGATTATTAATATATTGTGTTTTTGGTTTCTTTTTTTTTTTTCGTATATAATAACAAGTACAAGGCAACACAATTTCGAAGATATTATTTTTTCTATATTTCTATTAAATTCATTGGATTAACGATCAACTGTTTTCATTCTGAATGCATCCATAATCTTGCGGGTTATGGTTCTCTGTGCGACACAAGCGCCACATCGATTGGCGGTAATTGTGAACAGTCTAATCAAAACCACCGACGCGTGCGCATACAAATAATTTCGTGTTACTCAAGCTCGTCTCTCAAGATCTCTTTCACCTGGAAGTGTTGCACGTGCAACCTATGGACTCTTGTGCGATACACTCTGCTGAACTTTTATACTACTATCATTGCAACGACTGCCCCGAGCTCCTTTAGCCAGCCCCTGGATTTGTGGTTGCAGGGAGGTTGTAGCGGTAAGTCGCTAAACCCAGTGGAATATCGTACACCAACCATAAAAATGTATTACATGTGATGGGAGTATGTACATAAAGGTTTTCTTAGATTTTATTACACGGAACGTATATATATAATATTATATCGTCCAGTATTTACGCATAAAATCCCTAAATGTCCATATTATGAGGCTGAATAATTTTGTGATATCACATCGTTATCGAAACAAATTTTATTACAATTAGGCGTATTGCAGGTGGTGGTTTTCAAAACATGATTTCACAAAATTCATAATATTTTCAGTATAATGATCAAAAGTTAGTTTTATTTTTATTTTTTTTATTTTACATATCTGAAACATTCTAAGCTCTATAGAAAATGTGGCGTATGAAGTAACTGACAATCACTAGAACATTTTATCTATTTTTCGCAGCATTACGTTCCCTTCTGTATGTGAAACGATTACGAATATGTATACGACACAAAAGTAAAAGTAACAGCCTATATAAGTCCCACTGCTGGGCAAAGTAGTCCTCTTATTTCTTTGTTTTAGGACAAGGAAATGTCTCCCGCGCTGCCTCAAAGCATGTCTTCAATTTTTTTTCTTATACCTCAGACATGCAGGTTTCCTCACAATGTTTTCTTTCACCGCCGAGCACGTGCTAAATCAGCACTTAAAATTGCAATTAATAATTTCGATCGAACTCGGATTAAATTTACAGCGAACGCTTAGCCCAAGAGCTACTAATAACACAAATAAATACGATTCAACAAATATAATAAAAGGCAGTATATCACTTATATAATTGTCAACTCTGTAGCCTATTAATCTTTGCACTTTTCTAAGTAATACTGAACGTAGTCGCCAGACGGAGTTGATGTCGGATAAAATCTCTGCGGTCACCGTTTTGTCAAGGTCGTTCAGGCTTCTTAAAGCCTTAAGTGAAAGACCCTTTTATTATTATTATTATTCATTGACTTCACCGGGATATGATTACTTTTTGGATAGCTGATTAAATGGGAATGTTTTTTAAAATATTTGTATGCCTCATGACATAGTAATTTTTTGAAAAAGAAAAGAAAAATAATTATTTATTAAAACCCATAATTTCTTATTGTGAATGCTTTTGTACTTTTTTACTTGGTTGAAGCTTCAATAAAATAAATAAACTTAAAAAAGCATACAAAAAGGTTTTATTTTTATTTAGAATTTAATACGAAATTCTGGATGATTATTGAAAAATCTTTAAAATCGCCCTGCCAGGAAATTGTAGAGTTCCCAGTAACCGTGTATAGTATTGCAAGTAGCAACGCTTCATATAGTATAGTATAATACGGGATTTTTACAATAAAATACTAGAGTTTAATCCGTTATGTGAGAAATGCCCGTCGATTTGGAAAACGATATGGCAACATTTATGTTTAAATCACAGTTTTACGTAAAATATTCGCTTATGTTCCGTAAAATATTTCACACTACGCAAGCAACCCGGGTTCGATCCACCTAATTCACCATATTATGCTCGGTAGTGAAGGAAAACATAGTAAGGTAACCTGCGTGTCTGAGAAATTAGAAAAAGTATTCCTAAGACATATTGAGTCCATCGGCATGCTTTCGGGCTATGCAGTGGACACTTCCTAGCTCTAAATCCCTCTCAGAAATTAAAGGAAGCACGTCCGCAGGAATGAGACGTATGTAGGCTGTAACTCCACTTCATTCGCAGAAAACGAATCGATAATACATGTCCTTTTTTTAAAATTTTCAGGGATTCATTCCCGCGCCAGCTTTCCTACCTAAAGTACCGCAAGCAACGCCCGACCCGCCGTCTGCACCATCATCTGAAGCACCAGCGATCCAAGTTGTACAAACTACAGGACAACCAGAACAAACTCCTGCACCAAGCACAGTGCAACCCCAGACTGAACGCAAATCTCCTGAAACACCTCCCCCACCACCAAAAACAGAATCACCTATACCCCTGAACGAGTTTGGACTCCCACCTCATGTAATACCACTCACCAGTACTTACAACACCATTCCAAACCTTGGACATTTCACTTACGCTTACCCAACACTCAGATTTTACGATCCTTTTGACCCATTCAGCTTTAATCCTTATGCCGGCGTGCCACCATTGTATCATCCTTTGACAAATGTTTTAGGACAATACGAATCTCGAGTATCTACTAAAGAGGAGGTTACCCCCGCTCCAACAGTTGTTAATCAACCAACTTCGACACCACCCCCTGAACCTAGCGATCTTAACGTCTTAAACTATTCTCCCAAAGACCCTGAGATTGCTAATGTACCTCCACCTCCTTTGCCAAAAGGTGGACTAAAGCCTGATAAATCTGAATAAACTGGAAGAGCTTGTATTGCTATAGTATAAAAATAAAGATAAGTCATTAATTTTTTAACTTGGAATTGGTCAGAAAAACAATTAATTTTTTTTCCAAGTAAGTACGGATTATTTGCCTAATTACACAACCGTCAATTGTATTAGCTTTTAAAAATATAGAATAAAGTTCCTGGATTTTTTTACTTTACCTGTTTTTTTAACTGTTTGCCTTTTTTTTTTATAGAATAGGTGGCAAACGAGCATGCGGCTCACCTGATGGTAAGTGACTACCGCCGCCCATGAACAACCACAACACCAGGGGAATTGCAGATGCGTTGCCGACCTTTTAGAAAGGTGTAAGCTCTTTTCTTGAAGGTTCCTAAGTCGTATCGGTCCGGAAAATTCGCTGGTGGTAATTGATTCCACAAGGAAGTCGTGCGAGGGAGAAAACTTCTTCTAAATCGCACAGTCGTGGACCGCCAATCATCCAGATGGTATGGATGGTAACGCGAGTTTTGTCGCGATGTGCGATGGTGAAATTGAGCGGCTGGAATTAGTCCGAACAATTCCTCAGAGCACTCCCCGTGATAAATGCGATAAAATACGCAAAGAGATGCAACATCTCTACGCAGTGCCAGTGTATCGAGCCGATCAGAAAGAACTCGGTCGTCGACGATTCGAACCGCTCTGCGCTGGATGCGGTCAAGTGGAAGGAGCTGGCACTGGGGTGCCCCGGCCCAGAGATGAGAACAGTATTCCATGTGGGGCCGAACTTGCGCTTCGTAAAGTTGCAAGCGATGTGCCGGCATGAAATACTGTCTCGCTCTGCTGAGCACGCCAAGCTTTTTAGAGGCCAATTTGGCCTTCCCTTCCAAGTGACCACGAAACTGCACACTATTCGATATGTCGACGCCAAGGATTCCGATACTGGCTGAGGCAGTAAGGGGAGTGCCTTGAAACTGAGGAGATACGACAAAGGGGTTCTTTTTAGCGGTAAACGCGCAAACTTGTGTCTTCTGGGGATTGAACTGGACTAGATTTAGTCGCCCCCAATCCGAGACTTTGTTAAGCAAAGACTCGACTTCAGACACAAGTTTGTCCCGGTACTCGGCGACGTTTTCCCGAGAAATATTGGCACGGCCGGTGTATAAGGCATCACCAGTGCTGTCGTCCGCATAGCAATGAATGCTGCCAGTTAGCAACATATCATTGATATGCAGGAGAAACAGCGTTGGTGATAGCACGCAGCCTTGTGGAACACCAGCGTTGATAGGCTTGAAATCAGAGCATTCACCGTCTACTACGACCTTGATGCTCCGATCAGCAAGGAAACTGGTGATCCATTTGCACAATTTCTCGGGAAGCCCATAGGAAGGAAGCTTCGAAAGAAGCGCTTTGTGCCAGACCCGATCAAAGGCCTTCGCTACGTCCAAACTAACGGCTAATGCCTCCCCCTTGGACTCTACTGCCTCCGCCCATCTATGAGTTAAGTAGACTAGAAGATCACCAGCTGATCGACCCCGACGAAAACCGTACTGGCGGTCACTAATCAGCTGGTGATCCTCAAGGTACCTCATGAGCTGGCAGTTTATAATGGCTTCCATTATTTTGGAGAACAAGGAGGTGATGGCGATAGGCCTGTAGTTGGACGGGTCTGAGCGGTCGCCTTTTTTAGGGATCGGGTGCACCAAAGCTGTCTTCCATGAGTTCGGGACTACGCCTTGGGAGTAGGAGTACCGGAAAAGACGCGTTAAAACCGGTGCCAACTCCGGAGCACACGTCTTCAGCACAATGGGAGGGACTCCATCGGGCCCACTCGACTTGTTGACGTCCAGGGAGAAGAGTGCTTTGCGGACCGAGCGCTGTGTAAATCGCACATCCGGCATGGAGCACTCACATCGCGGGATGGTCGGCGGTGTGTTCCTCCCGTCATCTAGAGTCGAGTTGGACGCAAAAAGAGAGCTCAACAGATCGGCTTTCTCCTTTGCGGCATGGGCCAGTGAGTCGTCCTCTCTGTGCAGAGATGGAAGAGATGGCTGACAGAAGTTCCCTTGGACAGCCTTGGCGAGAGACCAGAATGCACGGGTTCCCGAAGGAAGGCGAACTAGCTTCTCGCCAATTCTGCCGATGTGCTCAGACCTTGCCTTGGCAATGACGCTTTTGAAGGACCTGGAGGCGGAATTATACTTCTTTTTTAATGCGCTGGTGTTTACATCCCGAGACGTTGATGCGTCAGCCCAGGCCTGGTAGCACTCCTGCTTATAGCGTGATGCTATTTTACAGGAGCGACCAAACCATGGCTGGGATCTGCCTCCGATGGGCACCACAGAGGATGGAATAAAAAGTTCCATACCCTGAAGTACCACATCAGCAACAGAATCGGCAACAACGCTGGGATCTTCCGGCGAGAAGCAAACCCGCCCCCAAGGGTAGGATGCAAAAAAAGACCGCATCCCGTCCCAATCAGCTGACCTATAGTGCCAAACACGGCGGCAAGCTGTAGATCGCAACTGGGATTGGAGCGTGAGTGGCACCGTACTCCGGATCAGACAATGGTCCGAAGAGCCCAGAGGGGCATCGACGGAGACCTGATATCCGTCCGGATGAGAGGTCAGCAGAAGGTCCAACAGGGAAGGTACATGGTCTTCCACATCTGGGATCCGCGTAGGCGAAGTAACCAGTTGTGTTAGACCATATGCCAAAGCAAAGTCATAGACAGATCTACCCGCATGATCGGTTAAACGAGAACCAAGCCATTCAGCGTGGTGGGCGTTGAAATCACCGAGTATCACGATCTCTGCGGATGGGACCTGTTGTAGCACGGAGTCTGCAGCCATTTGGACGTGGTCTATGAGTCGGTCTGTGTCGGCATTACCGCTATGGGACCTATAGAGGCACCCGTAGATGCGGGGATGGTCGTCGCTGTCTACGCGCAGCCATAGGATGGACAGGTCCGTACCTTCAAGGCTGCCGAGGCGTCGAAAACAGATGTCCTCTCTGACATACACGCAAACTCCAGCCCGGGGCACAAACGAGTGTTCTAATTTGTACCCCGGGTAGAAGAGATACGAAGTATCAGCCGGAGAGGACACCTGTGTCTCGGTAAGAAAGAGCAAGGCCGGCTTAGCTATCTCTAGATGGTAGTGGACGGCGTTAAGGTTTGAATGAAGTCCCCTGATATTGCAGAAATCCACGGTAAGCGTGGCAGGGGTTGCCTTTGTTTTCTTGCTCCGCTTGCCCCGAGCAGGTTTCGTCTTGAGCGGAATTTCGCCCCCCCCAGAATACGCGGGGCAGCCTGAGCACCCACGCCCAGGAGTGGAGTAGTTTGGTCGTGGATGCTCAGCGAGGGATTCTCCAGGGGTGCTGGTACCCTCCTGGGGTAGTCTTTAATTCCACTACCATGTTGATGGGGGGGGGGGGGGGGAATTGGGCCTCCGGCCACCTGCACTCACCAAGCGCAACGCAGAGGTAAACCTCTACTTCACTTCGACTTATCGACGAGTAATATTAACAGAAAAATATTAGCCTAGGAACATCGAAACACTGAAAATTATTTTTGAAAGATAGAATGAAAATTTATTAATCGCTACAAAATAATACGCATGCATAAAATATACGAGAAATAAATATAATAATTTATTGGATTGCAGCGACAAAAATTCCACGGACTTTTATATATATATTATATGTACCTCAGCAATACCATGATATACAGCGCTATTACTCTGTCGGCGCCGCTAAGTGTCAGCTGTCAGCTGACACAGAGACGTGAAGCGACGCGACGCGACGAGACGCGGCGCGCACTTTTTAAGGCCTTAACAGTGGTTGAAATGCCCAAATCTTGGATATTTAAGTAAAGAAATCTCAATAACTGTTCATTTAATCCACAAAGAAAAAATACAGGGTAACAGAAGAATTAAAACATTTACCAAACCCTGGTAAATGTTTTAATTGAACAAAATTGTATTTTTAACAACCCCTTATTAGAAAAAAATCCTCAAAGAGTACCTATCTGTGTCATATTTTGCAAAATTTCTCCAAAATGGCACAAGCTTTTTAAATCGTTCTTACACTAAAAAAAAGGTCTTAAAAATATTAATATTTTTAATTGAGAGTTTTATTTTTATTCCCCGTTTTATAAGAGAATATTTCATTTTTCCCTGAAATTGAATATATTTACGCGAGCGCGCATGCTCCGTCGCCCTGTCAGCCTGTCACAGTCCGTTTCCTCTCGTTAGAGAGTAGTATGTTCCTTGGTCCGTTTTCGGACATTGTCGAGGGTGGACTGCGCATCGGTGTTGGGGCGACTTTGTTCAATTATATATTAGTTTTTAGAAGTTTATACTTCATTATAAATATTTTTATGACTAGAAATACTTCATTTAGTTAATATCTGTACATTGGTAACTGTAAATATTATTTTCTAAATAAATTAATTTTAAAGTGCCCAAAGAAGAAGAAATTTTCGCGGTGACGTTGATTAGTGAAATTGAAAAATGCATTTTTATATAATTTAGATGTGGAACGACGAACATGCTCTCGTTACTTAGATTTCGATAGCTTTTAATACCTATGTAATTTTATTGATGCACATTTTTATTAATTAGTTGATACTGAATTTTATAATTATGTATTACAATAAAACGCTGTTTTTATGAGTATGACTTTATAAAATATTATTGGAGGGGAATATAGATACAGATACTTACATTTAGGTACACTGTTATCAAATTAAATCAAACAATTTAATTAAATTATAAAAAAAATGGTGCTTCCCTAAGTATAAATAACCATATAAAGACATTCTTGGGTTTTGGTTTTTTTTTATGTTAGACAAACTATCATCTAAAAATGTAAAAATTTTAAATTGGAGAGGGGTTTCTCTACGTGGTAAAGTTAGAAATGAAGATATTCGCAGTAGAACCAGAGTAAATGACATAGCCCAACGGAATATTACAGTGAAATGGCAATGGGCTGGCTATATAACTTGGAAAACAGATAAAAAATAGGAAGAAAGGTTCTCGAGTGGCAACCTCGTACAGGTAAGCAAAGTAGTACTCAACCTTTAGTCCTCTTCACGTATTCTCATACGCTTTTCTCCACACACACACACAGCACACACACACAAATAGGTCGCAAATAATACTTACCTAGTACTATTAGACAAGAGTGAATAGGTTTTTGTTAAGTCAGTGCAATTCACCATCTTAGGCTACATAACCACTTACCGATGGGATTGTAGTTGCTTTACTACTTGCTGGGTAAAAATAGTAAAAAAAAATTTACCCTGTCAAAGTTTGCATTTAGATATCATTTTTCTAACCAACCATAAAAATATGATGAGAATATGTATATAAGTATAAAGGTCACACGGGACAGTAATAATATAATATAATATTATATCTTCCATTATCTACGCATGAAACCTTTAAAAATCTCTGAATTTCGAGGTATGTTCATATTAAGAGGCTGAATAGAGCCACATTGATATGCATGGGGATCGTTTTGTAATTTCACATCGTTATCGAAAAAACATTGTACGTATTTCAGGTGGCGGTTTGCGAAACACGATTCCACAAAAATTCACTCAATAGAAAATAATTGCAAAGTTGCTTCTGTAAATACGTAAATTTTCAGCGTCAATTTTTTCTTACGTGATAGAGCCATGCTGCAGCTATATTAGTAGTAGGTAACAGTTACATTTTAACAGTGGTAAAGCCACGCGGCAACTTTTGCTGTCGCACAAATGGGCCGGCTCGAACCGGGGTGGTACCACGACCTCACAGAAAACCAGCGTGAAGTAGAGGTTTACCTCTGCGTTTCGCTTGGTGAGTGCAGGTGGCCGGAGGCCCATTTTACTGGAAATGAGGCATTCCATCTTAGTCCTCATGGGTGACAACGCATCTACATTTTGATTTGTAATAGAGGTTAGGTGTAGATGTCTATGGGCCGCAGCAACCACTTACCATCAGGTGGACTGTGTGCTCGTTTGTCACCCTTATCCTATAAAAAAAAGGTATAGTTGTAGCAGGAATGGGTCGGCTCGACCGGGGAAGGACCACGCTCTCACGGCATACCATGTAAAATAGCAGTTTAACCCTGCTGTGTTTGGTATGGTGAGTGTAGAGAACCGGAGAACCTTTTTACTGGAAACGAGGCTGTAATGCCTCTTATTATCTTATGCATCTTAGTCCTCACGGGTGACAACGCATCTACATTTTGATACGTAATCGAGAATAGATTTAGATGTCTATGGGCCGTAGCAACCACTTACCATCAGGTGGACTGTGTGCTCGTTTGTCATCCTTATTCTATTAAAAAAAAACTTTCTGAGATTTCAGTAAAATAATGTTAAGTATTGTAAGCACTCGTACAATTATATATCTCATGTTATATAGCATAATGCATAGTATAAAGCTATTGGGCTATTTTGATTTTTAATAAAGTGATTTTACTTTATAGGTTAAATAATTTATTTACCCTTCTATATCAAGAACCGTTTTTCTGTCACTCCTATTGAATTTGACAGTGCTTGCTGAAATTTAGCATCTTTAGATGGATCAGAATCGCGCGCTGATCTGGCTGTTAGATATTGCAAAAATAATCGAAAATATTTATTTTAACTTTCATGCCGAATATTACCTTGTTTTATTTTATTACGGTCAAATAATATTTATTAGGTTATAAAGCAAGTATTTTAAATGTTTTCATTATTTTTTTATTCTATTGTTTACAGTTATTATCACGTCTTAGCTTTACACCAAGAATTACATTACAAATTCTTGATGGGATGCGATGTAACGCGCATATTTTATTTTCATCAAGAACTATAATATATGTATTTGTTTTTTTTTACCAGTAGAGTTTCAACACAGTCTTTAAAAAGTTCAATGAATTACAAAAATGCCGATAATTATATAATTTCAAGTCAGTGTTTTACATTTAAAGATCAGTTATAAAGAGCCAAAATTCTTATTTTCATTTTGATTAATTTAATTCGAGAATACAATAAATGTGAAAGGGCTTTTATCTCCAATAATAATTTTCATCAAAAATGACATAGACTTATAAAAGTCATATACACGGTCAATCATACTGAAGATTATCAATTGTATTACAAAATATTTAAAAGACTATTTCCAGTATAATGACCCGAATATCATCATTAATGTTTGACTGGCACACTTAAAAGTTTTATCACATGGCTAAATGATTGACTATTTTATTATGATAAGGTCATGCTTTTCTATAAAAAGTTGCAAGAAATTTTAAATCACGGACCTATTGGTTTGTTTTATTTTTCACTAAATTAGTGAAAAACAAGATGGACTGATCTAAAAGTTTACGTTCTTGTGTAAAAGTGCTATTTAGAATTGTATGCAAATGATAATCAAAGTTTCTATGTAAATAAGTGTAACATAGCGGGTATTATATTCAATGGTAGCGGCCATCCAAATTTGCAAAGCCAGCATCATTTTCTGTACAGAAACCGGCAAAGTGTTGCTCAAGCCACTATAAACAAAGCAGCTGATAAAATGTTACACTCATAACTGTTAACAAAAACTGTTCCTGCAAATGGTCTTATAGATAATAATAACTATTCCGCCGTGTTAGGTGCAGGAGCTATTATAAGAAGAAGAAGAGGTAAAATTTTGTTTTAGAAATGCGTAATCAATATAGTTTTGTCTGCAATTGAGCATGAAATAAAAAATAACTTCAGCCAAAGAGCAAAACTGGCATTATACTCAGGCCCATCAATTGGTATAAAAAAAAATTTTACCAGGTTTCAAAAAATCAATCAAAATTCAAATAAACATTAATATTAAAATCAAAAAATTTATATATGTATGTCTATACATACATATAATGATTTATGGCTGCTTAGTAACTGACGGTGACTCAGTATAACATCCTAAAGTCACGCCGAAACTAAGAGGAGAGAATCACTGTAGAAACGGTAATAATTTATTGCGGAAATTTTGTGATAAAATTAAAAAAATTACAAACTTATCCAAGTTAATCTAACTTATGCGTTGCAAAAAAAAATTGTGAGATGGCGTCAGTTTTTAAGAAGATATAACAAAAATAAACAAAAAAGTTCAGTATTTAATTGATTATATACCGCTGACACTTATTCACGCTTTTAGAAACCACGCCAGTTGTAAACAATACTTGTGTGAAAAGACAAAATCTTCTTTTCAAATTTCCGCCGAGTTGTAAGTAGAAACCCAAATAGGTCATGTGTCAATTTTAATTAAATATATTTTATGTGCAGTGATCTTGACTACGTTTCATCAATTAAACATTGGAAAAAAATTAAAACAGGAATTTTACAATTGTGTTTACAAGAAACTTTATTAGTTGAACCTTGCAGCTTGTTCATTATTTTTATTATAAATACCTATAAATGTATATATTATTAATAAATATTTCCCATAATATTTTAGATTACTGTTTATTTTGCTCTATCTGCAATGTTCTACGCTCTATAGAAAATGTGGCGTATGACATGTCTGACAATCTTTCGAACGTTTTATCTAGGTACAAAGATGTTTTACGTTTTCGTCGCCTCCACATGATATTTTTGTCAGCATAAGATACCCTTCTGTATCTGAAACGAATATAAATATTGCTACAAAGTAAAGTAAAAGGCTATACAAGTCCCTCTACTGGGCACAGAACTCTTTTTTTATTTCTGAGAGGGTTTTAGGGCAAGGAAATGCCCGCCGAACTGCCCCAATGCGTGTTGACGAAAAATGCAATTACAAATCGCATTCGTGCTGTCGGGGATCAAACCCGGGAATAATTTACAGTGAACGCTTTGACCCAGATCTACTAATACGATACAAATAAATACGATTTAACATATGTAATAAAAAACTCTTGCGTATTTGAAACTTGAACACTTGATAGCTCGTGACGCCTACCTGACAAAGCTACAGCACAATGTAATTGAAGATGCGTAACTACGACATAATTCTCAGTGATGCGCAAGCATAACAGGTAGTACGTCACTTTTATAATTGTCATCTCTGCAGTCTATTAATCTTTGCACTTTTATAACTAATACAGAACGTAGTTGCTAGACGGTGTTGACGTTGGCTAAAATCTCTGCGATAGCCGTTTCGTCAAGGTCATTCAGACTAGTTAAAGCCTTAAGATAACTTTATTATTTTTATATAACAAAATATAACTTTATTTACTACCTTTTATTAAGATGGCAAGATGACCAGCCGTTTTGCCCATACAGGCACTACATACAAAGCTACGGACATTATAACTCCCGCATAGAGGCGGCCTACTGCCTCCGTCGGTCCCCCTAGATTGGGCAGCAGTCTATACATAACACCCGGTATCCTTTCGATCCGGGGGCGCTCGAAATGTTCTTCGAAGCCCCAGCTATGTCCAAGTAAAGGCCTAGGTACTTCATTCTGACTCCAAACCCACCCACACGGATACACTAGTCGGGTGGTTCCCTGCCCCATAGTAATTTATGAAATCATAGGACCTCGGTCTGGTGAGGTATTTCTAATCCCAACTCGTGGATTATGACGATGACGACTTCTGATCCGAGTTTGGTGAGCTTCTTAGCCGTCTCGAAAGTGATCCCGCTGGCGATCAACAATGTGTTGTCAGCATAGCAGACGATAGCTATGCCAGCGAGAAGATCGATTCGCAGAACCTCATCATAGTCGAAGTTCCACTGTAGCGGCCCCAGCACCGAGCACTGTGGAACTCCAAGTTGGTCTCCCTCAGCAAATAACAAAAGATACACATTTTATTGAGATTATTCTAAAATGCCCCGCGACGTCGCGTCGTCTCAACATGCCTGCCAACACGCCCACCGACGCAGCGGTGCTTCGTCGGTGGGCGCAGCGTGCAACTTCAAGATGCGCCTCGCGACGTCGTGATTGTCTTACGGCGGCGCACTGCGCGGTGTGGCCTCTTTAAGCATCGTCGCGTCGCGTCTCGGTGTGAACTGACCCTAACTAGCCTACGAGCAGTCATCAAGCATAGTTCTATAACATTTTGTGTGATTTACATCTTAATGTCGCGCTGTTAATAAAAAGCATGTTATACAACCTTGTCCCATATTGCCGATTATATAAAAAAAAATAGTGATCCGCCCCGGCTTCGCACGAGTGATTTCTGGAACTCGACAACTGCGCCGCCTATCGGGTTCAATTAAATCTAAACCATACAAGGACCCAGTCAAATTCACACAAAACATTTTATCAAAATCGGTCCAGCCATTTTCGAGATTTTGCGAGATTAACGCACGCACTAATTGACTTTTACATACGCGTAAAAAGATGCACTTCTGTGGCCAACTTTAAAAAGAGAGCAGTTTATGGGGCCAAGTTATTTTATTATGGTACTCAATGGTTTATAAAGGTATATATAAAAATTAGTGATAGGAACGAATGAAACATCTTTTTAATAACAACTAGAAAAAAAATGATAAACCGTCTGCCAAGCATGGAAACTATGACAAATATTACCCTTAAGAGTGTATGGGAAGGTTTATATTCAGCATGGATTTTGATAAGCTGGTGAAGAAGAATGAACTAATTTGGTAATAAAAATATCTGTTTGGTCGTTAAGGCAAAGCTCTTGAGTCACGAGAGCCGATAGGTATTGTCACTTATGACCTATTTACATTATCTTAGGTGGGTGATTTAGGAGAGCAGCATTTTTTATTTTAGTAGAAAATTTTAAACGTAAAAACGTTTAAAATTAACGTCGGTTAAAAATAAAAGGCAATTTTTTTGATTATCGTACGAAAAATAAACTAAAGCTGTCACTAAAAGCTATCGTTTAAAATTTTCTAGTGTTTTACACTAAGATAATGTAAACCGACCATAAGAAAGTAGACGGCTGGAAACTTTTTTTTTCTGAAAGTGTAGGTACGCTGTTGGCCCTGCGGCCTTGACAGTTTCATCGAATTAGGCTTATAAGCGAGCACCTCCGAGCTATTAAGTGCAATGATTCTGCCGGCGGCGCGCGAAGCGCCGCTTCGCCGACTGCAGTCTCGAGGCACCCCGAACCCTGCTTTCGGAGTGAAGCTCCTCAAGCTAGGAGAGGGGGGGGGGGGGGGAATTGATGCGATTCAAGGCCCCTCAGAAGGAGGTACGAGCCTCGGCTTAAATCACTATCGCAATTTCGTTTCGTTTACGGGTCGCAAAAATTAGAAGCGACGGGGCGGTATCACGAGTGTTGAACCTCGTGTACGGGGTGTGTCTGAGACCTCGCGTTCGCCGGCGAACGCGGTGTGCCCTAATGTTTGTGTATTAGTGAGTGTGTGTGTGTGTGTGTGTGTGTGTGTGTATTAGTGTTAACCAAACGGGTTTCCTCTCCTGTGGAGGGGGCGGGAGGCGGGATTGACCTATTTATGGAAGTGATCTCGTCGTCGGGATCAAGAAGAACGCTCTTGGGACGTCTCCTGTGGGGGGCAGCATCCCTCATTGGGGTGTACGAGCCCGCTTCATTCACCAATGGATTTTTGTGCTCTTTCTATCGAATCGAAATATCTTAAGGATAATTCCTTAAGATACAAATGGATGGAGGGCATGTCGAGGTCGCCGTGGAAATCCACGTTCCTCACATAGTAAGGAGCTCCCGTGATTTGACGCAGGAATTTATTCTGAACAACTTGAAGTTGTTGCAGATTCTTTTTAGAGACGTGGGCACAGGACGCACCCGCATATGTCATAATAGGATGTACGCATGTTTTATAGAGATGCAGTTTGTGTCTCAGGGACACCTTTTATTGGTAAAGGCAAAAAGACGATAGACTAGGAATTTTGCCTTGTTCCTAAGTGTTTTAATGTGCTGAGAGAAGTTCATTGCACAATCTAAAATTACCCTCAGATATTTCACCTCTCGGACTCACGGGATCGGGCTATCGTAGAGGTTTAATCATTAGCATTAATTTATTACTAGCTGTGCCCCGCGGTTTCACCCGCTTATATCACGCGTCTCGTCTACGCCTTGCGACATGCGAACTTCGAGAGAGACATCACAACGGACGGTTGCTGAATTAACAAAGATTTAAAAAGTGAAATATGTTACTAAAATTACATGGTTAACTTAATTGGTGGTCATGCATAGTACAGGTGCTGATACGAATAATGTGGCCTAGTTTGTACTGGCGTTACTATTTCACATTTTAACATGAAAAAGTAGTTATAGTGACATAACTATAATAGTTAAACATATGGTATCACAGGCTTTTTTGTGGATATTAATATCCTCTATAAAACTGAAGTATATTACTTTGCTCTATTATCAATAGTTTTCGCAGCGTACGCGATATAAGGATTCTTTTTGGTATTTTTTTCACACTTTGGGTTACATTAACGAAGTTTTCATACGGATCCCTAAGTTTTTTGAAAATATTATATAGCCTATGTTCATCAGGAATAATGTAGGATTCTAATTGTGAAAGAATTTTTCAAATCGGTCCAATAGTTTCAGAGCCTATTCAATTCAAACAAACAGACAAATCTTTCCTCTTTTTAATATTAGTGTAGATAGTGTAGATATGCGTGCCTCCTGTTGTATTAGTGTAGATATGCGTGCCTCCTGTTGAAAAAGATGGCTTTGCTCTTATCGGGGTTCAGTTCGATTGTCCATTTTCTGCACCGATCGCTTAATGCGTTTGATGCAGCTTCGAGCCGACTGCAGATTCTAATAGGGTGAATATCAGAGGAGTAAATGGTTGTATCATCTACGTAAAATGCAAGATGAGTACCTGGTAACGAAGGGATACCACTTACGTAGAGTGAGTATAGGGTCGGTAAGAGCACAGAGCCCTGGGGAACTCGTGCTCTGATGGGTTTGGACGAGGAGAAAGTACCCTCAACGCGAAAACGGAAGGATCTATTAGCAAGGAAGTCTTGAATGATTTTGACAAGTCGTATAGGCACACCTGTATGGATAAGTTTGAAGACTAGTCCAGACTTTGTCGAAGGCCTTGGTCACATTGAAGAACAGTGCTCCTGTATAAACAGTGCGCTTGTTTGACTCGAAAGCCAAACTGCTCGTTTGGAATTAGATTTTTATCTAGCACTAAATCCTTCAGACGGCTGAGGATGAAACGCTCATAGATTTTCCCCATAGCACTGTGGAGGCTGATGGGTCTATAACTAGATACCCTATTTCTGGGTTTGTTTGGTTTGGGAATACTGATAACTTTTTCTTTCCACACTTCTGGGCAGGTGGACATTAAGACATTGAAAGTAGCCACTAGGAGGCAAATCAACTTAGTAGGAAGGGCTTTAAATACCTTATTATTAATGCCATTAGCGCCTGGCGCTTTATGAGGCTTGAGATTTTGATGATGGTTTTCACCTCATCGAAAGTAACGGGAGGAGGTAGACCATGATGTGGCGGACAGATTAGCCGCTTCCTCGTTCACCTTATTCAGGTGGACGGGGTCCTTGGAGAGCATTGGCTCTAGGTGCATTCGGCCTTCTTCGAGTCATAGAACGCTAGCTGACTATCAGATCTAACTAATGAGGGCATCGAAGCGACATTTTCTGATATAAGAGCTCTCGCCAGCTTCCTGAAGGCAGTATGTGAGGGCGAGACATCCTCCATCAGATTGTCCCATCGTGTCTCCCTCGGCTGGGCCATGGGCTCCTTGACCTCTCTGCAGAGGTGGCGCAAATTGGACCTATTATTGACGGTTCTGTAACGGTCATAGGCCCCTTACCGGAGCATTTTTCTCTCTCAGTAATCGCCGTACATTCCCGGGGAGCTCAAAACGACGATCAGTCGACGCCTTGAGCCACCTCGAAGACTCCCCGGCAACCATCTTTATATGAAAGGTGATATGAGAGATGGCTTCTATGGCCACCTTCTTAGTGTCAATAACGTCTGGCACTTGACCTAAATATTCTGAGTTCATAGTTTCGAGGTTAGCCTCGAACCTATGCCAGTCCGTTTCAGTTTTGGTTGGAAGAACATCACTACTGGATTGTCCTAACGTCATTAGGACCGGATGGTGGTCCTATGTTAACTCATGCACCACTTCTATCGAGTGTAACGTTAAGGTTACGTTCCTGAAGAGTGCTAAGTCGATTTTGGTCGAGCTATGAGACTGATTCGTGGAATATCTAGTGTCTTCCGGAGGAGCTATTATGTCAAATTTTAGGCTATCACTAAGAGCTAATAAGTCATTAACTTTAGTATTGTTAATAACATTATTATTATTAGTCCAGACTTGATGTTTACTATTTAAGTCGCCAGCTAATATGACCGAGTTAAACAATGCTTCGAAATCGCTCTTTATAACCTTTTTCTTAAGTAAGAGATATACAGAGGCTACCGTGATCGGTTGATGACCGGTCATGGCTACTCTGCAAACGGAGGCCTCTAAGTCAGTTAATTGAGGCGTGTCAATGGGAATTACGGGTAGGGACGACTTATAATATATAGGAGTCCCTCCTAACTGTGCCCCTATACGATCATTTCTGATTAGTCTATAATTGGCTATTTTTGGGCCTCTAATGCTAGGCTTAAGAAAAATCTCTTGCACTAGCAATATATCAATCTGATGATCAGTGAGAAAGGTTTGGACTTCGTCAATTTGATCTTAAAGATTGCGCGCATTGAACAAGGCGACAGCTATTACCGCATCCTGTACTCGGCCTTACGTCCCGACTGGGCTTTAAAAAAAAGTAAAATTTTGGATTCTTTTCACGAAATGAAACTGCTTTATATCTATATATATAGAAACAGAAACAGAAACTTTTTTATTCAATATAGATTATAAATAATACTTATTGAAAGTCACTCTTTTGTTTGATTACCACTGGTTCGGAAAAAACCTCTGTCCTGGGAAGAACCAAGGGTTCAAATGCGGACTATTTTGGAAACATCACATCTATTGATAACCATTTGATTGCAATAAAGATTATGATTATGATTATGATTATGAATCAGCAAGAAACCCATCGGGACTTTTTTTTAAATAACAGCTTACAATCACGATGTAACACAAATTAACAACACAACAAAATAGAAATAGCTTGGTAGCGATCACCTCATTTCCAGGGGTTATTACCATCCATAAATTCCTTAATATTATAATAACCCTTTTTATACAAACTTAGTTTAATAAAGTTTTTGAACTTTGAGCAGGTCAAACTTCGTATAATTTCTGGAATTTTGTTGTAAAAGCGTATACATCGCCCCAAGAATGAATTACTGACTCGATGGAGTCGAGTAACTGGTACTACTAGCTTGTGTCTGTTCATAGTATTTACAGAATGAACATCACTTATTTTTGTAAAACTACTTTTATTTTTGTGTACGTACATTACATTTTCATAAATGTATTGAGAGACCAAAGTTAATATATTAATTTCCTTAAATTTTTGTCGCAGCGACTCTTTAGGCTTTAAATCATAAATTGCTCTTATGGCCCTCTTCTGTAAAACAAATATAATTTCAGTGTCAGCTGCGTGTCCCCATAGCAAAATACCATACGACATTATGCTATGGAAATAGCTAAAGTAAACTAGTCTAGCTGTTTCAACACTGGTTAGACTTCTAATCTTTTTTACAGCATATGGTGCAGAACTAAGTCTGCTTGCTAGTTTTGATATATGGGGGCTCCATTGAAGCTTCGCGTCCAGTGTGATTCCAAGAAAAATGGTGGTATCTACAAGACTCAGTTTCTCCCCATTTAAAATTACATTGGTATTTAATTGTTTAACATTTGGAGTCATGAATTTCCTACATTTCGTTTTAGTGCCATTTAAATGCAAATTATAAACATTGAACCAATTTACTAATTTAGATATAGCATTATTTACTTCGTCATATTTTAGTAATTGTCGACTTAATTTGAAAATTAAAGAAGTGTCATCTGCAAATAATACTATATCATGGTTATCTTCTACTATGTAAGGTAAGTCATTAATGTATACAAGAAACAGAAAGGGGCCGAGAATTGGGCCTTGAGGCACGCCCAATTGTACCATCGATCCGGAAGAGCCCATATTGTTAATGACAACTTTTTGCGTTCTCTTACTTAAATATGAAATAATTAATTTAAGAGCATCACTTCTTACACCGTAGTGTTTAAGTTTCCTGATTAATGTTTCATGGTGGACACAATCGAAGGCCTTGGATAGGTCACAAAATATACCCAAAGCATCCTGTGAATTCTCCCATGCATTAAAGATATATTTAATCAGCTCAACACCGGCATCAGTTGTCGAGCGACCCCTTTAGTCCAGCAAAAACTCGAAAATGGCTGGACCGATTTTGATGTTTTTTGTGTGTATTTGAGTGGGTCCCTGGGTAGTTTAGAAATTCAGTTGGACCCGGTAGACGGCGCTGTTGTCGAGATCTAGAAATCACTCATGCAAAGCCGGGTCGGATTGCTTGTTACTTTATAAAAATACAAAAAGACTCTATTTCTATATTATTTAATGCCATTGGCAATACAATCCTTAAGTGAGAATAAACATGTTTCATGCAAAGACTTCAATGTAATGTAATGTAGACGGGCAAATCAGAACAAAGTGTATGTAACAGCTGTGTATTGCACAGGCGCGCCCGGCCTGTGCTCGCCCGGGGCCGGCTAGGCGGGTAGCTCGCATAATAAATATGCCACACAGTTTTATTTTCATTAATGCCTCGGCCACACACATCGCGATAGAATTATCTTGATAAAACTTCGCCTTCGGACTAGCGCGAAGGTGCCTGGCCACACTGCGCGTTGTAAATTTTGTCGCGCTAAACACACACTACAAACAAAATGAACACCGCGGTCGCTCTGTACTATATTATGGCAGCGAATAATTATTTTTTATTATTGTGTCAATTTTTAAAAAATAAGAAAACTATATAAATATCTCTATACTCGTATAAGGTCTCTGACTCGTAATTACTTATAAATCCCAAATTTTTTTCATTACATCAATCCATGTCTGAAATACGTCGCAAACCCTTTACTAACCCTTTACTTTAACACATCCGCTACGCACGATGTCTGTGGGCAGACTGAATTGTGGCCACAGCCGCACACGCGAAGTCCATCGCGATAAACCCTTTGAAGTGCGAGAATTTACCGACAGCGAAGCTATGTGCTTGAAACTTTGCACGAAGTATTCACGAAGGGCCGGCCACATTCATTGCAATAACGTGAATATTCGCGCTATTGCGATGTCTGTGGTCGCGGCATAGCGACAGTTACTGTTTTTAGGCCAATACAAAATAACGTTGACAAAGTGCGCACGTATAATGGCAGCGTTATCTTAGTAACATAAAACAAAATCAATGTTAGTTTGTTGAAAACAACGCTCGTGGTTTACTAAACAAAGAACTGGTTATCTTTTCCACTCGCAGTGCACTAAAGAAGTTCCACAGATTTGACCGTAGTTTAGGGCGCAATGTATTAATGCAACAGTAATCCAGTCTGGTAATATTCATAGAAGTCTTAGTTTTATGGATTTACCTTTATTTCGATGAGTTAGTTAGTCATGCTATGAACTATAATAATAATAATAATAATAATAATAATAGAGCTTGTCGCCATCCCGGTGAATCACTTAGGCATGTCATCTCCGGTTGTTCGGCGCTTTCTAACTCTGAGTATTTGTACAGGCACAACTTAGTAGCCAGGATTCTACACCAGGAGCTCGCTCTGAAATACGGTCTCGTGGATCGGAAACTGCCGTATTATAAGTACTTGCCGGAAGCCGTGCTCGAAAATGACCGCGCCAGGCTCTACTGGGACCGGGCCATCATCACAGACAGGACTATTCTTTCGAATAAGCCTGATATTGTGCTGATGGACCGGGCACAGTCAAGGATATTTTTGGCCGACATTACCATTCCTTATGACGAGAACCTCGTGAAAGCCGAAACAGATAAGCTTACTAAATATCTGGACCTGGCTCACGAGGTGACCGACATGTGGGGTAGATTGCCGGCCGAAATTATTCCTGTGGTCGTTTCTGCGAACGGGTTAATCCCAGTCAGCCTCTCGGGTCATCTGAGGCGACTGGGACTCCGTGACGGACCGCTCCAAGCTCAAATGCAGAAGGCGGTGCTCCTCGATACCGCCCGCATAGTCCGCCGGTTTCTTTCCCTTTCCCCCTAACCCTCGGCCGTTTGGTCTCCCCTGACGAGGGCTTCCATCTGGTTGGGTTTTTATTTATTTATGTATTTTTTATGTATTTATTTTATTTTGTTGATATTTATGTATGTCTATCATTTTCATTTACAATTATATATTTATACAGCCCAACCAGATGAGAAAACTATATAGATACCCCTAAAATAATAATAATTTCTTTATTTGCTTAAAACATGGTATTTGTAGGTGGTACAGTAAAATAAGTACACATGTTTTGCTTATAATTAGCATGCAAATTTAAGTTTATGTTATATACATTTCAAGTTACATTTATTTAAAAAAAAGTGTCAAATACATTCATAAAATTAATATTAACAAATCAATAATTATTAAAGCCTAAGGTCAATAAATTCTTTAATGTCGTATACTTTTAGTTCAATAAGCCACTTATATAGTCTCGATTTAAATAAATTCATTTGAGGTTTTTAATGTCATTGGGGATCTTATTATATATTTTAACACACATTGCTACACAAGTTTTTCTGAATGTAGCAGATCTCGGAATGACGCTTAACACTAATCTATCCGGATTTCTTTTCAATCTAGAGTTTATATCTCTGGTTTTCTGGAAGAGCTCAGTATGACTTTTGACAAAGCAACTTATTTCAAAAATGTACAGTGCTGGCAACGGGAGTAAGCCCAAGTTCCAAAAAGATGCTCTACAGGACTCGCCCGGTGGAATCCCACACATGGCTCTGATGCATTTTTTTTGCGCTACAAATGCCCTTTGTCTCTCAGTACTATTACCCCATATTATCACCCCATAACGTAGAATGGGGGCTACATACGCGTGATAAGTGGTAATAGCTGTTTGCAAGTTAGTTACGCTCCTTGTTTTACAAAGAGCATAAACAAATACGGTTTTATCTTAGAATGGTGTTATTATTCTAAGGGTTTTATATTTTTTTTTAAATCAGATGTAGGTATGTTGTTAATGGGAACCCTTATCTATCCACAAATGGAAAAAAATATAAACATAATATATATTAAAACATTTTAATGTACATTAAATATTTCGGTTTTGTACATTTATATAGTTGTGAATCTTGATTAATCGCAGAGTATAAGCGCTCGGCAAATTTCTTAAATCACTTTTATTTAATTTTTTTACTAATACATACTTTTATGTGTTTAAGTCCAGTCTTCGCCAGGAGGTCCATAAAGAGCAATGGTCCAATTATAACCGCCAGTCACATCTGAAGGTATACCCCACTCGTAATAATAATAGTTCGTTCTCATTCGATCATAGCAGAAACTCAGTCGTACAACACAAATGTTAAAATTATACTTTGTAATACGATACGTGTCACTTTCATAATCAAACGGTTTCAAAATGATGCATGTTGGTAATTTTTTAAGGTATCGTAACCAATCCTGAAATATCAAGTTGGTGTATATTTAGGCAATCTGTCAATTTTATAGTTCTGTATTATTAGTGTAGTGATATAGTACGTGATATAGTACGTATGTACGTGGTAGAGCCATGATGCAGCTATATTATGGTTGTAGCACGAATAGGTCGGCTCGACCGGGGAAAGACCACGCTCTCACAGAATTCCAGCGTAAATTAGCTGCTTAACGCTGCTGTGTTTCGTATGGTGAGTGTAGAGAACCGGATACCCTTTTTACTGGAAACGAGGCATTCCATCTTAGTCCTCACGGGTGACAACGCATCTGCATTTTAATTCTTTATTGAGAGGATAGATGCAGATTTCTATGGGCCACAGCAACCACTTACCATCAGGTGGACTGTGTGCTCGTTTGTCACCCTTATCCTGTAAAAAAAATAGTATACTGATTTTTTATTGTTTCATTTCAAATTGTTGACTGCTTCCGTTATTTTATACAGGGTAATTTTGCAATAACTAACCAAATTTGCAGAGAAGGTTCAGAATAAGTAATATGGCAAATGGTGATGAAAAATTAATTAAAAAATATCTCAAACATTCTGTTCTTTTTATCTTTTAAATTCAAAATGCATGGTTATGCATTATATTAACTGATTTTACTGCACACACACACATTCGTTAGGGTCGATCGCTAGCCAAAAGTTGTTGCCCATAAATCACATTCAATTTGGGATAGTTTCAAATAAATGTAGAAGCCTTATTTACTGGTATTTTCAGAAACTGCAATAACGGTAAATCTTTATTTATATTTTGACTACTCTTTGAAAATTAACCCTTTATATCATTCCCCGAGATATCCGTGACAATGCATATATATAAAAAAAGAAAATTTGCATTTTTCATGTCCTACACAAAATAGCTGTGGCCTTCAATCTGATTCTTGGATTCTAAGGTTACGTAAAATATACAAAGCTGTATTTTGAGTCTGGAGGTAACTTCAAGGGGTACATAAAGCATACCATGATTGAAAAACAAACAAACGAGCAGACAATCTTACATGATGTTAAAGAAATGCTATGCACTCGTCTGTAATTAAGGATCAAAATGCGTTTTCATTTTTGAGGGCTAAGATGAAATGCCTTGATACTAGAAAAAAGGATCCTCGATTCTCACCACTCACCAAAATAGTAGCCGGCCGAAACGACGCAAATGTGCTGTCGCCTGAATAAACTGCAGCGTGACGCTACCATGTTTAAACAAACGATGAATCAAACCAGACAAAGCTTATTGAAGTAGGTACGAAATTCAACAGAATATATTATGGTGTTTTAATTATGAAATTCGTTAAAAATTCAAAAAGTATGTAACGAAGATTACATTTTGACCAAGATTAAAAGATTGTTTTTTTTTGTTATCAGATTAGGTGAAACTAGCAAAAATGTCACGGGAAAAGTAAATATACGACAAAGTCTATCTTATTATGGCAAAAGTTTTTTATCCAATTGTATGACTGTAATGAAATAGTGTGGTTTATAAAATTACGTGTGATATACATATTATGTGGTAATAATAATGTTACCCGTTGAACAGATCGATATTGTGCGTCTTGTAGTGTTACATTAGCCATAAAATAGAGGGTCTTGTCTGTTCGTTTGCAATCTCCGAATATATATTCATTATTGAAAACTGAAAAAAAAAACGTTTTTAAGAATATGTTAAGCACATAAACCTAAATGATCAATTATATAATATATTAAAATCGATTTTCCAAGCACTTACTATATTGACTTTTAGCACGTCTGGATCCCATGCCTGAAAGAACATCCCAACAAAATCCACATGCAACTAAAAGATGAAATAAATATTTTTAATATTATTGTAAGTTATTTATTTGATAGTATAGAGTAAATTAATATTGAAACAGTTTAGACATTTCACATGTATACCAAACAGAGCTCAGCTAACACACGAGAGTACACAGACATATAATATTTATAATCGTACGGTATAATGGTTTTCATTGTAGTAAAATATTTACCTACCAAAATATAATATTAAGCACACAAGAAACCAAAACGAAAGTCCCATGACAACCTTACTTATTTAACTACCAGCGTACAACAAAAAAAATTCTTTCTATTCGACATATATATTGAAGATTATGTTCGCAAGTTTACAAATAAAACTTCTCATAATACAAACAATCAATTTTAAAAGTACGACGTTAATAACCGATTTGAGGATTTAATTTGCATTTTAAACGTTTATAAACCATCCATTATATTATGTAATTAATATTCCAGCAATCTTCTGTCATAGAATACTGAGTAAAATTGAACTTTGTTACTGTTCGGTCACAGTTTTTTTGTTTAGCTACAGTCAAAAGCCCAAAATCAAATTAAGGACCGTTGTCCTTAATTTGACAGTCTGTCAATTTGACAGGACAGTCCATCTTAATTGGGAAAGATTGGCGAAACCAAAAAAATCATGACGAAAAAGATCATTTTTATTATTAAATCATGTGAGCTAAGTATCTTCGCATTAATGCTACAAAGGAATTGATACAAACCCGATGAAAACCCCGACAAAGAGAAAAATATATATCATATATTTTTCTCTTTCTCGGGTTTTCTTTTTCTTTGTCATAATCTTTCCTGTGCTGGATAGTACTGATAAATTAAAAAATTCAGCATCTGCAATAATGTCAGAGCACCACCAGACGCGCCTGCTTCAAATTTTGCCTGCGGGTCCACTTCTGAGCATCGGAGAATTTGTGGCACCCATCGTGAAACTCTTGCGAACCTCTCCTTCCGCAAAGGTTTAGTCTGAAAAAATCCAATCTGCAATATGTGCTAAATCTCTTCATATATAATTTATCTATTATCATTATTTTTTTCTTTCTTTATTCTGTTTCTTTCTTAATCTCTCAAAATTAGATGACTGTGCTGAAATTTGTTATACCAGCTGTCACGTGGTAGAGCCATGCTGCAGCTATATTAGTAGTATAGTTGTAGCACGAATGGGTCGGCTCGACCGAGGAAGGACCAAGCTCTCACAGAATACCAGCGTAAAATAGCAGCTTAATGCTGTTGTGTTTCGTGTGGTGAGTGTAGAGAACCGGAGACCCATTTTACTGGAAAAGAGGCATTCCATCTTAGTCCTCACGCGTGACGACGCATCTGCATTTTGATTATTTATTGAGCATAAACGTGGATGTCTATGGGTTACAGGAACCACTTACCATCAGGTGGACTGTGTGCTCGTTTGTCAATCTATCCTATAAAAAAATACATAGGATGAATTTTTAAATTAAACACGATGTTTCAATTTATCCCGTAAAAGTGTGGAGGGAAATCGGAATATTATATTTTTACTTGTAACTAATCTTTTTTTTAAATAAATTATAACTAACCAGTGTCTCATACAATAAAACTATCTTCGCAAAACTGCGTGGTCGCGTACACGTATATCTTGATTATTTGATAAAAATAATAAATTAAATTAAATCTGTGCATATTTATTATAGTGATTATCTATGGAAACGAGACCGAATCCGGGTAGTGGTGGCGTAGTGGCGTAAGCGAATCCGTCAGTCAATCTATTTCATTCCGTAGGAAAAGTTCAGAAAAATCTTGTGTCACCTTATAGATGGTAAACCATGTCATTTACGTCAAACGCTGCAAGCAAAAGCTGCATTTATGCTGCAAGTATCTCTGCGCAATAAAATCCATAATGAATATATCTAATAGAACGAAAGTGACCGAAGTAATTTAATATATAGTAGAAGCATGTTGCAACGTACGAGTATACGAGTATAACCCAAAAAATTATTCAAATAAAGCTTCAACGGAGCATCTTTATAGATGTGACGGAAAGCATTTACAAGAGGCAGTCTCATAAAAATAAAGTTTTCTTTCGTGGTAGAACCGAATAGGTTGCATCAAGCAGGGAAGAACCACGCTCTCACACAAAACTAGGAAAGCAACACATTAAAAAAATCGCTGCATTTCAACTACAAATAGTTTTTTTTTAAATGCGTTAAGAATTTAGTTTACATTCCGCTCTTTGGCTTTTAATAATCATCCGCAGGTAAATTTTATTTGTAAACAAGCAAACACGTGTAGTGTAGCAGTAACACGACGCGAAATGGACGTTTGTAAATCCATATTCCTCACATGTTTGTAATTAAGTACTTAAATTTTATTTTTTCTATATTTAAAAAAATTTAATCCATTTTAAATCTAATGTCATGTTGTAGTTTGTATAAGAAGTGCGGTAAGCATGATCCGTGATTTTGCCACTTGCCACGACGACTTTGAACTAAAACCTCCAGATGGCATTTTGGACGGTCATACATTTAAGTGGTTAGGCTTCATTTATTATGTGCATGGTATGTATAAATAATGAACAATTTTCCTAGAACCTTAACCGAAATATTTTCTTAATTTTTTGGAAAAGATTAACATTCAAAAATATTGGAACAAGATCTTAATATGTCCTGTCAATCGCGATTACATGTAGTAGAGAGAAGTTAACAGACTTATAAATATATAAACTTACCACTTTTGGGCACTATAATATATTCTTATATTTTTGTGACTTTCCTATTTGACTTTGTAAAGTTCATAATGATCATCATAAAGATAATTTACATTTACATTGGGGATCATATTTACGAGGGCGGGATGATAAGTAACTAGCCTAATTAGAAAACACTTAACTTTCCGACATAGTCTCCCTGAACCTCTACGCAATTATTCTATCTTCGTTCTAAAGCAGTAATGCTTTCCATAAAATGATTTCTTTCGAGGCCTGCAAAATACTCCTCTACAACGACTATGACTTCATCATTTGTGGCAAATTTCTGTCCGCCCAAAAAAGTTTTGAGCTTAGGGAATAAGTGGAAATCTGATGGCGCTAGATCAGGCAAATAAGGTGGGTGGGGCAGCAAATCATACTTCAATGCGTTGATTTTTGCCATAGCTTTAACACACATGTGAACCCTAGCGTTGTCTTGGTGGAAGATGATTTTTTTTTCACCAAACCTAGTCGTTTTTGCTGAATACATTGATGAAGCTTATCTAGAAGATTAGCGTAGTATTCTCCATTAATTGTTTGACCTTTAGGAAGGTAATCTATCATCAAGATCCCGTCTGCATCCCAAAAGACTAAAGCCATCACTTTTCCAGCCGACTTTACAGCCATGGCTTTTTCTGGAGCCGGGCATCCCGATTGAGTCCACTGTTTTGATTGAATTTTTGATTCTGGCGTGTAATGATGAACCCATGTTTCATCTGTTGTTACAAATCTACGTAAAAATCGGCCTTATTACTCTGAAAACGGTCCAGACATTCTTTTGAGTTTTGCACCCGAATCCTTTTTTGATCGTGCGTAAGCAATCGCGGCACCCAACGGGCCGATAACTTTTTCATATTTAATTTCTCACTTCGGATATGATGTACCCGTTCTTTTGAGGTACCTGTAGTGTCAGCTATTTCAGATAACAATCATCAATCGTTGATCTGCTAAAACCATATCATGTACTTTTACGACCATTTCCGGAATTGTGACGCTCTTTGGATGTCCAGGGCGGGTTTAATCTTGGACACATGTACGACCGCGTTTAAACTCAGCCACCCAGTTTTTTACTGTGGCATATGGAGGAGCACATTCACCTAAAACATTCTTTAACTCGTCATAGATATCTTTTTCCTTCATGCCCTTCATATGAAGAAACTTTATCACCGTTCTTCATTGAGTTATTATGTACTACGTGCTGTAGAATGTACTTACGTACTAGAACAGCTATTTCAAACAAAAATTGTGCGCTACTCTGTGTCGTTGCGCATGCGCCGTAAACAGTCTTACCGCGCATGCGCGGTTTTTTTATCACAATAGATTATGCGTAGGTAGAATGATCAGTAGGTATTTAATTATTGTTTATTTAGAGTGCATATATTGTTAATTAATTTATTAAAACGAGTTCAATTTTTAATAATTTGTCATTTATTTTGCTCTTTGTGTTTATTTTGCCTCATATCATGAGGTAAATTAATATGATAATATATAATATTATCACAATAGCATTTTAATTACATTTTTATATAAATATTTTATAAGATAACTATATATGTAAATTGGAAGGAATCGAATCTAATGAAATATATTTATTTAAATCTAGCACTGGGTCCCAAAAAGTCCTAACCTAAGTTCGCGTGAGGCATGGACACAGAACTGATACTCTTTCTATTATGCCTTATGAATTACTATGAGAAAAAATTTTGGTGTGCGCCTATTTATATTTATTATAAATTTATCAGTGTGTATTAAGCGTTATTAAATGAATTAATTGGTTACTAAACTCGTCTGCGCTCACTTTCTCACAACTTGTCCTATAATTATACTCAATATTTGAAAATATTTTTATACCGCCTAATATGGATGTCCAGCTGGCTAATAATCTTAGTGAACTTGAAAAGATGTTCGAATCCCGAATGCGGGATTATGAAGAAAAGCTACTAAAAGTCAATACTGAAAGCAGTTCATCAGATCCTGACATATCTTCACTGTCTCGTGAGTTCTCTGAGTTTAAATCATTTGTTTGGCAAACTCTTTCGACAATTAAAACACAAATAAATTTACTATGTCTTGGCCTTGATAGACATGAAACGGCGATGCGAAATAAAGTTCTGTTGTTCCATGGAATTGTCGAAAAGCAAAATGAAAACCTCCGTGACGTTATTTTTAATATAATATCTAAACAACTAAAGCTTACAGATATGGAAAGGGATTGTGTTAAGGTTTGCCACCGACTTGGATCATCTCAAAGTAAGACACGACCAGTTTTGGTTCGATTTTTTGATACTGAGCATAGGCGGTTTATTTGGGATAACAAAGCCAATCTCAAAGGCTCCGGTATCACCATCTCAGAGTTTTTAACGAAAACCAGGCATCACATATTTACTACAGCACGTAAACACTTTGGCGTTAAGCATTGTTGGTCATCTGAAGGAAAAATTGTTATAATGCTCCCCGATAAAACTCGACAAAAAATTGAAACGCTGGCTGAGTTGGAACTACTCATCGTGAAATATCCTTCTAGCTCCGCTACTAACGACAACGCATCACAGTCCGTTAATATAACATCGAAAACCGTTAATGTCCCGAAGAAATCACGCCGACGCATAAATAACTAAAAAACAGTAGTATTGTTTGCTTTAAAAATTGCATTACTATAATGGCAGCATTCAACTTTTAACTAATTATTGTTATATAATAATGAAGTTAACTGGCATAGGCGGAACGCATATACGCCACAAATAATACACTTTTAATTTCAAGGCTAATAAAAATCGCTGCAATGCAATGAACGTAAGTAAAATAAACTTATTAAGTTTTACTACCTACCTACTTTATAAGCTTATTTCTAATGTTTACATTGCGTTGTCTTATTGTATACTCTAAGGTTTAAAATAACGTTCCGTTTTCACATTGTTAATTTTGTATTGCAATTAGTATTTTTGGTTTTCTTCTACTAGTATTAATATAATATGTATTCATAGATTAATTTAAAAAATCGTTACGCTAGTGAGTTGCACTGAGTTGAGTTGTTTTTATTCTTATTTAATTTCGTTTTTTTTTGTTTATCATAAGTTAGATAGTATTTTTTCTTTTAACATTTGTATATTTTTCTTATAGGATATTGCTTTCTATTATTAAGTAATATATTTTTTTATTTTTATTTTATAGTATATATATATATATATATATATATATATATATATATATATATATATATATATATATATATATATATATATATATATATATATATATATTTAAATTTCTATTGTCATAACTATGGAAAGTCCAACTGATTTTAATGGTAGTTTTTTCTCGTGTAATTCATCTTCTACCAGTTTCTTAAGCGCGGATACTGAGTCATCTGAACCTCTTGGACTGCATGATCATATTTCTGCCATATTTTCTCCTTACCCCAATAATTTTAATGTTGCCCATATCAACGCACAAAGTGTTCCTGCCCACTATCCGGACCTTCTTGCATCCATTAGCAGTAATCTAATCGACGCACTTCTTATATCTGAAACTTTTTTCAAGTCTTCTCTTCCTTCTTTTCAGTTTTCACTTCCTGGTTACGTTTTGATACGTAATGACAGGATCGGTAAGGGTGGAGGTGGTGTAGCTATTTACCTGCGTTCTGAAATCCCTTACAAACATATCTCTGCTTCCCCGTCAACTTATTCTGAATCTGCAGAGTACCTTTTTCTCGAGGTTACACTTCACCATACAAAAATCCTTCTTGGTGTGATATACAGCCCTAATATGCAAATTGATTATTTTGATGTATTTGAAAATCTACTTACAGACTTCTGTCCTATATATAGTCATGTGATCGTGATGGGAGATTTCAACACTTGCTTACTCAAAAACGATTCACGTGCATATAAGCTGAAGTCTATTGTGTCCTCACATAATCTACATATTATACCCCTCTCTGCCACCCATCATTTTCCAAACTGTACTCCTTCTTTACTTGACCTTATAATAGTTTCATCTTTAAATAGCATTGCGAATCATGGACAAATAACAGCTTCCTTTTCGTACCATGACCTCATTTTCATTTCGTACCGTGTTCGTCCACCAAAGCGTAAATCACATTTTCGATTTCTTCGTAGTTATAAGGGTATTGACTTGGAAGCTATAAGACGAGATGCAAGTAAAATGGATTGGTCTTCCGTAATGAATTGTCAAAATATTGATAATATGGTGAATAACTTTACTGCTTTAATTCTTAGATTGTATGATTGCCATGCACCTCTCAAACGTATAAAAATAAAACATTGTCCTGCGCCCTGGATTACAACAGAGATAAAAGAGCTTATGGCACGTAGGGATAAAGCCAGAAGTAGATATAAACATTGTCCCTTGGAAAGAAATCTAATTAAGTTTAAGATTTTGCGTAACCGCTGCAATCGTCTGTGTAGAGATGCTAAAAGGCGCTACTTTCATGACTCACTTTCAAATTGCGATTCAGGAAAAGCCTGGAGTTTTCTCAAAACAGTCGGCATTGGTAAACATCCTGCGCTTGCGATTGGAAATCTTGATATAGATACTCTCAATCAACATTTTTCTCTTCCACCTGTTTCCTTATCTTCATTTATAAAGGCTAAGACTTTGTTAGAATTATCCAGATGCCCTTTACAACATTTCCCCCAGTTTGAATTTGTGTCAGTGTCAGAAGATGAAGTAAAGCGATCAGTGCTATCCATATCTTCTACTACGTCGGGAAACGATAAAATTTCTTCCACAATGATAACTATGATTTTACCTTGTATTCTCCCAGTTCTTACTAACATATTTAATTTTTCATTGTCTTTCTCCTGCTTTCCATATTCGTGGAAGTTAGCACACATTATTCCTGTAGCCAAGGTTGCTAACCCTACATTACCTTCTGAATTTCGACCAATATCTATATTACCATTCCTCTCTAAAGTACTGGAACATATTGTTCACAATCAATTTTCTTCTTATCTTAACTCCAACAATATTTTAAGTACATTTCAATCTGGATTCCGGCCTGGTCACAGTACAACAACTCCTCTTCTTCAGGTAACTGATGATATCCGTCGAGCCATAGATCAAAAACAATCAACAGTACTCGTTTTATTGGATTTTAGTAGTGCCTTCAATTCTGTTGACTTCGATATCCTCCTTAAAATTCTCCAGGCTATCAATGTTTCATCTTCGGCCATTCTTTGGTTTGATTCCTATCTTCGGGGACGCTCGCAATGTATCCGCTCCAATGACACTTATTCAAACTGGTGTAATCTTATTGCTGGTGTACCCCAAGGTGGCGTCTTGTCTCCTTTACTCTTCACCGTTTTTATAAATTCTATAACGAAAATAATATCCTCCAACTTCCATCTTTATGCAGACGATTTGCAGCTTTACCGTCACTTCGAAGCATCTGAGGCTAAATTGGCGATAGATGCACTGAATGACGATTTGAATAGAATTAGTCGTTGGTCCAGATCCCATGGTTTAGCTATAAATCCAAATAAGTCTCAAGCGTTAATAGTAAGTAGCAGATATAATAGTAGCATTATTGATAACTGCACCCTGCCAAATGTGATCATCAATGGCACATCAATTGCTTATTCTGAATCTGCGAAGAACTTGGGCCTAATTATTGACAATAGGTTATCATGGGGTGCTCATATAACAGACTTAAGCAGAAAAGTTCATTACGCTTTTCATTCGTTAAAACGACTTCAAAGTTTTTTACCCTTATCAACTAAAATCTCTCTTGTTCAAACTCTCATTTTGCCAATCTTAGATTACGCTGATGTCTGTTTTTTGGATGCGACAGAGGAGCAATTAAACAAACTTGAGCGATTGCAAAACCTTTGCATTCGGTATATTTTTGGACTCAAGAAGTTTGACCACATCTCTAAATACAGAAAGCAGCTCAAGTGGCTCCCGATCCGATTTCGCAGGAACACTCGTATCCTTTGTCTTCTTTTTAACATCTTACATAGTCCGAATTTCCCTTCATACCTACGTAATCGATTTACCTTTTTTAAATCTCCAGAAGCAGTTTGCAGATCTCACCTTAAAACCCTCTTAAAATTCCCATCCTTTAAAGCTCATCCATATTCCCGTTCATTCTCTGTACATGCAGTAAGACTCTGGAATTCACTTCCTCCTTCAATTCGAGAAATTAAAACAATCACATTATTCAAAAAACGTGTAAAAGAACATTATTTATCTCTGTCTTTTATGTAAGTTTCCATATCTTTGATATTCACTATACTTTTTATTATTTATATATATATTTAATTATGACTATATGTATTTGTATATATATATATATATATATATATATATATATATATATATATATATATATATATATATATATGTATGTGTGTATATATATATATATATATATGTATGTATGTATATATATATGTATTTATTTTATCTTGTATGGATATATGTAAGTATGTGTATATAATAACAAAGTGCACACCTTATTATCTTTTATTAATCACATATATTTTGAACTGGCCTACTGGAAGAAATTTCATAATGAGATAAGTAGCGCCCTTGTACAAACTCTTCATCATGTTGTGTCCTTTCCATTGTTTGTGTGTACATAAATTGTTAAATAAATAAATAAATAAATAAATAAATAAATAAAACTTTAAAAACTTCTACCATTTCTGTTTACAGATGAATCATATGTATATACACTTATTTGTTGTTTTTTGCTGAAAATTAATTTTAATGAATAAAATGTATAAATGTTATTGTAAAAATATGTATTACGAATTTAATTAAGTTCCTTTAAACAATATACGTTTTGTTAAATTTTGCCTTCTTCGTACTATATTGATCCTCTTCCTTAAAATGCAAGGAACAAATGTATGTATGATTTGTTAGTAACCACATATCTTCTCTGCGATTATTTTGGACGAATTTAATCAACTTTTCTCGGTTTTCGTGGTTTGGACGTGGAAACCTAAAAATAAAATAAAAGAATAATCTGCAAGTATAAACGTAATAAATTAGGCTTAATTATAAAAACTTCTATTTATTTCTACAAAAAAAAATTGTGCATAATATAATCGTCCTAGACTTGCTCACAGAAATGTCGTATCTGAACAAATTAATTTCATAATCTATATTCCATGACACAAGTTGGCGCCAAACAAATAACTTTTTAATTATTAATCTATAATGTTTTTTATTATTTAAGTATCTTACTTACCGATGAAAAGCGATTCCTTGGTTTTTACTAACATTTCGTTAATTTTATGTGCAATATCTAAGAACACACCCCGGCATATATTTTATTAAGATATTATTTTTTTTTAAATCAACACAACATGTGACAACTCTACAAGCGCCTAGCGAGCGACTGATTAAAGTGCGGTGACATTGCCGCAGTCGAATGGAACAGCGTAACTTAGTGCAGTGTCGACTCTAGTACGTAAAGAATGATAGTAGTTATTAATTAACCAAAATTGACTGCACAGGTGGTATAGTGATTTAAGTGCCACTAGTAACGCTGCGCCAGGTGCTGTGGGTTCGATTCCTATACGGGACAAAAAATAAAAAAAACTTAAATTGCCCTTTTACACACAATAGTTGTAAAATTGAAATTGTGAAATTACAGAAGTTACGACCCTTTTTTTTTGTTAAAATAATGAAGTATCGTGATTTTTATAATAATAAATTTTACCAAGGCTATCACAGGTAAATAATATAACATAATGAGAAAAATTATGCTCTATCTAGGTACATTACATACATTTTGATTTTACTAATAAAATATCTAATAGCCCGCTATTACTAATCTCATTCTATATCATCTTAATTTTAAAACGTTGAAAGTCAGAACTTATTATGATCATTATAATATTATGTTAGAAAAGCACTCACTAACTAACAAGAAAACTCGCGATCAAGCTGCTAACGAAGGCTATGTTTTGTGCCTACGATTTCGCTTTTGGTTGTTAATCTATGACATATTCTATTTGTCCTTGTCGCGCTATATTGGCAATCATATTCTCTATCCTTTTCGAACCACCATATTAACAATGAGGGCTAATAATCTTCCACTCACCAGATGTCGCTAGTTGCGACTGAGGTAAAGTTTTTTGTTACACAGTGTCAGTTAATTGGGAATTAGTTTTATGAAAATAGTTTATCATTATCTGGAATATTATATTAATACACAACACAATGCATCAGTGGTTTGCTTTTTAATTTTTTGCACTTTATAACTATTTTAAAAAAACATCGGCTTTTATTTATATTTTATAGTTTGATTTATTCATTTCTAATGTAATTAATATAAAATATAACTAATAATACAGAAAAAAACCTTAAAGATTACATTTTCCTTAGAAATTATCATACCCGCTATGAAATCTGTCAAATATTTTACCTCACTGTAAAGTGGCGCCGCCCTGGTGGCAGTAAAAGTCGTGGATGCCCTCATTCAACATTTATTTGTAAATGAGAAATAAAATCGTGACAAAATATAAATATGTAATATTATTTTATTGTACTTACGTATGTTATAAAATTCTTTCACTCTTATTTATCTTCGAACCATAGTTTTTACACTTTCTTAAGACACAACTTGGCATTTTGGATATGTTATTGTCAATATTTTCACGCCACGGACATGCTTTGTTTCGCTCGCTGCTATTGGCCGACTAAATAAAATTACAACAATTGTCTTAATTTGTCTGCAACAATTTGCGCGCACTAGTGCGATATCTACCTCTTTTTTATATATAATATCATTTTTTATACATAATATCATTGTACGTAGTACATAATAACTCAATGTTTTCAAATGACAAAAAATCAATAAAATTTTCACGCCACCAAATTCAATTTAGAACACAGGTGGCCAGAGATACGAATTTAAAAATGACATTTTTTTTATAGAAGAGGGGGGCAAACGAGCATGCGGTTCACCTGATGGTAAGTGACTACCGCCGCCCATGAATAACCGCAACACCAGGGGAATTGCAGATGCGTTGCCGGCCTTTTAGAAAGGTGTAAGCTCTTTTCTTGAAGGTTCCTAAGTCGTATCGGTCCGGAAAATTCGCTGGTGGTAATTGATTCCACAAGGAAGTCGTGCGAGGGAGAAAACTTCTTCTAAATCGCACAGTGGTGAACAACCAATTATCCAGATGGTATGGATGGTAACGCGAGTTTTGTTGCGATGTGCGATGGTGAAATTGAGCGGCTGGAATTAGTCCGAACAATTCCTGAGAGCACTCCCCGTGATAGATGCGATAAAATACGCAAAGAGATGCAACATCTCTACGCAGTTCCAGTGTATCGAGCCGATCAGAAAAAACTCGGTCGTCGACAATTCGAACCGCTCTGCGCTGGATGCGGTCAAGTGGAAGGAGCTGGCACTGGGGTGCCCCGGCCCAGAGATGAGAACAGTATTCCATGTGGGGCCGAACTTGCGCTTTGTAAAGTTGCAAGCGATGTGCTGGCATGAAATACTGTCTCGCTCTGCTGAGCACGCCAAGCTTTTTAGAGGCCAATTTGGCCTTCCCTTCCAAGTGACCACGAAACTGCACAATATTCGAGATGTCGACCCCAAGGATTCCGATACTGGCTGAGGCAGCAAGGGGAGTGCCTTAAAACTGGGGAGATACGACAAAGGGGTTCTTTTTAGCGGTAAACGCGCAAACTTCTGTCTTCTGGAGATTGAACTGGACTAGATTTAGTCGGCCCCAATCCGAGACTTTGTTAAGCAAAGACTCGACTTCAGACACAAGTTTGTCCCGATATTCGGCGACGTTTTCCCAAGAAATATTGGCACGGCCGGTATATAAGGCATCACCAGTGCTGTCGTCTGCATAGCAATGAATGCTACCAGTTAGCAACATACTATTGATATGCAGGAGAAACAGCGTTGGTGATAGCACGCAGTCTTGTGGAACACCAGCGTTGATAGGCTTGAAATCAGAGCATGCACCGTCTACTACGACCTTGATGCTCCGATTAGCAAGGAAACTGGTGATCCATTTGCACAATTTCTCGGAAAGCCCATAGGAAGGAAGCTTCGAAAGAAGCGCTTTGTGCCAGACCCGATCGAAGGCCTTCGCTACGTCCAAACTAACGGCTAATTCCTCCCCCTTGGACTCTACTGACTCTGCCCATCTATGAGTTAAGTAGACTAGAAGATCACCAGCTGATCGACCCCGACGAAAACCGTACTGGCGGTCACTATTCAGCTAGTGATCCTCAAGGTACCTCATGAGCTGGCAGTTTATAATGGCTTCCATTATTTTGGAGAACAAGGAGGTGATGGCGATAGGCCTCTAGTTAGTCTTCCATGAATTGGGGACTACGCCTTGGGAGTAGGAGTACCGGAAAAGACGCGTTAAAACCGGTGCCAACTCCGAAGCACACGTCTTCAGCACAATGGGAGGGACTCCATCGGGCCCACTCGACTTGCTGACGTCCAGGGAGAAGAGTGCTTTGCGAACCGAGCGCTGTGTAAATCGCACATCCGGCATGGAGCACTCACATCGCGGGATGGTCGGCGGTGTGTTCCCCCCGTCATCTAGAGTCGAGTTGGACGCAAAAAGAGAGCTCAACAGATCGGCTTTTTCCTTTGCGGCATGGGCCAGTGAGTCGTCCTCTCTGTGCAGAGATGGAAGAGATGGCTGACAGAAGTTCCCTTGGATAGCCTTGGCGAGAGACCAGAATGCACGGGTTCCCGAAGGAAGGCGAACTAGCTTCTCGCCAATTCTGCCGATGTGCTCAGACCTTGCCTTGGCAATGACACTTTTGAAGGACCTGGAGGCGGAATTATACTTCTTTTTAAGTGCGCTGATGTTTACATCCCGAGACATTGATGCGTCAGCACAGGCCCGGTAGCACTCCTGCTTATAGCGTGATGCTATTTTACAGGAGCGACCAAACCATGGCTGGGATCTGCCTCCGATGGGCACCACAGAGGATGGAATAAAAAGTTCCATACCCTGAAGTACCACATCAGCAACAGAATCGGCAACAACGCTGGGATCTTCCGGCGAGAAGCATACCCGCCCCCAAGGGTAGGATGCAAAAAAAGACCGCATCCCGTCCCAATCAGCTGATCTATAGTGCCAAACACGGCGGCAAGCTGCAGATCGCAACTGCAATTGGAGCGTGAGTGGCACCGTACTCCGGATCAGACAATGGTCTGAAGAGCCCAGAGGGGCATCGACGGAGACCTGATATCCGTCCGGATGAGAGGTCAGCAGAAGGTCCAACAGGGAAGGTACATGGTCTTCCACATGTGGGATCCGCGTAGACGAAGTAACCAGTTGTGTTAGACCATATGCCAAAGCAAAGTCATAGACAGATCTACCCGCATGATCGGTTAAATGAGAACCAAGCCATTCAGCGTGGTGGGAGTTGAAATCACCGAGTATCACGATCTCTGCGGATGGGACCTGTTGTATCACGGAGTCTGCAGCCATTTGGACGTGGTCGATGAGTCGGTCTGTGTCGGCATTACCGCTATGGGACCTATAGAGGCACCCGTAGTCGCGGGGATGATCGTCGCTGTCTACGCGCAGCCATAGGATGGACAGGTCCGTACCTTCAAGACGGCCAAGGCGTCGAAAACAGATGTCCTCTCTGACATACACGCAAACTCCAGCCCGGGGCACAAACGAGTGTTCTAATTTGTACCCCGGGCAGGAGAGATACGAAGTATCAGCCGGAGAGGACACCTGTGTCTCGGTTAGAAAGAGCAAGGCCGGCTTACCTATCTCCAGATGGTAGTGGACAGCGTTAAGGTTTGAATGAAGTCCCCTGATATTGCAGAAATCCACGGTAAGCGTGGCAGGGGTTGCCGTTGTCTTTTTGCTCTGCTTGCCCCGAGCAGGTTTCATCTTGAGCGCAATTTCGCCCCCCCCCTCCCAGAATACGCAGGGCAGCCTGAGCACCCACGCCCAGGAGTGGAGTAGTTTGGTCGTAGATGCTCAGCGAGGGATTATCCAGGGGTGCTGGTACACTCCTGGGGTAGTCTTTTATTTAATTCCACTACCATGTTGATGGGGGGAAGGGATTGGGCCTCGAGGATTGGGTCGTGGTACCACCCCGGTTCGAGCGGGCCTATCCGTGCGACAGCAAAAGCTGCCGCGTGGCTCTATCACTGTTCAAAAAAATACGAACAAATGAAGGTAGGACTGTAATCTCCCACCCGTTCTAGCACTATAAAGTATCGCGTAGGCGAAGAGGCACCAGTCTGTAATTCTACGAGTCTCACTGTCGCCACTATGCCTGTTGGGATATTCTACTAATGTAGGCAAAGAAGATCGTGTTGTTGAGAGGCTGCCCTGTGTTACATTAAGATGGGTAGTGATGCTGTTGGTTTGCATACTTTGGTGTTATCATGTAATTGGGCCGACCACTCGGTGACAAGCCCTGATAGTAAACAGGGTTTGTTACCGAGTAGTGTTCTTTTATTTAAATAATTTTGAGAATAATTTCAAACATCAGAAAAGGAATAGTTTCTTACATCATAGTTTCTTATGCATGTTATACTTACACAGGGTTATGGAGTAATCAGCCTGCCACGCTGCTCTAGTGCGTTTTGGTGGACTTCATATTACGTCCTCAAAATATTTTAGTTCTCAGAAGTTAAGGTTACCTCACGATGTTTTCCCTCACCACAGAGCATGTGGTAAATCAGCACTTAAAATCTGCGGTGAGCACTAAGCCCCTGAGCTATCACTAGATCAACCCTTTTAGAAATGAAAAAAGATCTGTGGCTTTAGCTTTATTTTTTACTTTCTTCAATTATACATGTTAACACTGTCATATTAGCATGTTACACCTTTATAAACCTTAATTTTTTTATGACGCAGTTACCACGACGTTACCGCATCAATCGAAATCTCCACGTGTGGTGCTCATTCACAAACAATTTGTACTCGGTACCGCCACTGACCTGATGCGATTGCCAAAAAACTATAAACTGTGAGTTTTTAAATTATTTTGGGAGCAATAAATAATTTTCTGAGCCGTATAGTGGTGACGTAAGAGATTACACAACCCCATATCAAAAACCACTTACAATAATAATAAAAAATTGCTATTACCAACTACAGTAAATATCACCTCTAAAGGCAACCTATGGGGGAGGCATATGTCCAGCAGTTCACTTTTAATAAGCTGTAATAGGAATAGTAATTGGAAACAATTTTCTCATGTCACAATCGGTTAACATTGTCATACTCGACATTATTAAAAAAAAAACCCAGAATATAGTAAGAATCAGCCATAGCGTCAAATCTGCGAGACATCTGAAACTAAGTTTGCAAATCCATCTGCAAGGCATAGTACTTATGGCAAATCCCCTTGCAACAACGTAATCCCATCTAGCAATGGACTTTTACAGGATTAAATGATTGAAGAAGAAGATGAAGGAGAAATAAGGAATTTAAAATAAAAGATCTTTGTTGTTACATTTTTTATTTCATATGTTAATCCATCTTTTAATATTTTTTCTTCTCTAAAATCCAGCGGGAACGTCATATTTGGTGATTACCACCGCGACGAGGATGAATGTGGTCTAACTCATGAACAAATCAAAATTGGTCGCAACTGCCCGCGCGCTTACTTTGAGATACCTCACCTGGAAGTAATGCCACATCCAGAATATACCAGGTCTAACTTATGATTCTAGCTAATGTATTACTGACATTCCTTATCGTTCATATAAAAACGTACCTAATACTAGTTTTTTTTTTTTAGATTTAGAAGAGCAAACAGCTTAGCCATTGTTAAACTTATGCGTCCTTTAAAATCTGGTAACAACCACAACATTATAAAAATGACTTATGTAATAATTGAAGGTTGTTTAAAAAAAGGGTATATTAAATTTCAGCTTACATGCTTCCAATTTGCCTACCATCTTTGAATGAACGGAAAAAGAAACGAAGAAACAGAAACGTCTTCATGGTTGATTATCTTAGCGGTCAGTAGCAGTGTAGATATTATATTATGGAATAGAATATACCTAATAATATTTTAATGCAAGTAAGACGAAAATGATGATTCTTGAAAGAGAAAAAGAAGAAGAGGAGGAGTTTGTTAAGCAAGTTGATGAGTTTTTTATAAATAAAAAACTCATAAATGAGTTTGTATTTAGATTCATCTTATACGTGACAGAGCCGTGCTGCAGCTATATTAGTAGTATAGTTGCAGCACGAATGGATCGGCTCGACCAGGAATGAACCACGCTCTCACAGAATACCAGCGTAAAATAGCAGCTTGACACTGCTGTGTTTCGTATGGTGAGTGTAAAGAACCGGAGACCCATTTTACTGGAAAAGAGGCGTTCCATCTTAGTCCTCATGGGTGACGACGCATCTGCATTTTGATTCTTTATTGAAGATTACTTTTTACGTGGTAGAGCCATGCTACAGCTATATTAATAGTATAGTTGTAGCAAGAATGGGTCGGTTCGACCGGGAAAGGACCACGCTCTCACAGAATACCAGCGTAAAATAGCAGCTTAATGCTGCTGTGTTTCGTATGGTGAATGTTGAGAACCGAAGACCCTTTTTACTGGAAAAGAGGCATTCTAACTTAGTCCTCACGGCTGATAACGCATATGCATTTTAATTCGCAAACGAAGATAGATGTAGATGTCTATGGGTCACAGCAACCACTTACCATCAGTTGGACTGTGTGCTCGTTTGTCACCCTATCCTATAAAGAACTTAGGATGTATGTTAAGCAGGGATTGTAGATATGGACAAGGATATAAAAATGAAAGGGAGTGTTTTGAACGGCTCTTCCAGTCTACTCTAGGCGTGTTGTGATAATATAGTAGAATTTATGCTGTAGAAATGGGGTTAAGAAGTATCTATGGGGTATCTCTGTGATAAAAGAAAAGTGTAGTTGGCAAAAAGATCTCGTATTAAGGATTAAGAAAGGACGTAATTTAAGCACGTAGAAAGATTTAATGAAGAAAAAGTGTGCTTCTAGATGGAAGTTTTACGACCCAATTGGTGATATATTGAAGAAGGGCTAAATTTGGAGTACCTCTAATCGACGAGCCTGTATGCGTTTATATATATGGGTGTGAAAGAAGCGAGAGTGGTATATTAGGATTGTGCCAAATGCTATTTACGTGGTAGATTCACGATTCAGCTATATTACGACAACAGCACGTATGAATCGGCTCGACCGGGGTAGGACTAAACTCTCACAGAATAATTAATTATGCTGTTTTGTCTGGTAAGCGTGAGAGAAAATCGGAGACGCTTTTACTGGTATTGAGGCATTTCATCTTAATCCTTAGGGGTGACAACGCGTCTGATTTTCATAATCGAGGATAGATGTAGATGTCTAAGTGCCGCAGCAGCGGCAGATGTAATCCTTTTTAACATTAGAAAAGTATGTTTACTTCATTTGTATTATAATATATAAGTTTACGAGCATTGATTATTGTTTTGTAAGCAGCTTAAGTCTTTTCGCTTCGATTTACAGCTGTTCCGTTGGAAATTGATTCTGAAAAAATGGCCAAAAAAACATTGAAATTGTATTCTTATAGAGATTGTAGAAGACATCAAATAAAAAAGGTATGTTTTATTTTTTTCTCATGTTATATTAATGAAAAACAAGCTAACGGACGTTACTAGTAGGTAGTAAGTAACAACCGTGGTCCATAGATACCTGCAATCAACCTAATACAAATAAGAGCGTTAAGAGCGTAATCACCACTACCTATTAAGAAATAATTACCCATTAAACATATGAATTTCTTTTTGTCAGGAAAATAAGACAGAAGATCGGTACCACCCGAAAGACAGAATTTTTGACATAAGTAATTGAGCCCTTACATCTCTAGTAAATTTTAGTTTTGTAAAATTTTTTAAGTATATAAAGAATTTCGTGATAATATGTAGGATTAGTGTATTATCGAAAATAATAACATCTTTTTTTATATTATTTCTATGTATCATAATTTGACATCATCATAGTCAAATATTTGACTTCGCCATTAAGTATTCTTAATATAGTTCTTTTTTCTTCTATATCAGCCGTTAATAGTCCATTGATAGGCATGAACCTCTCCCACAGTAGGGATTTTCCATTTTTGACGTTGTTTATCATTTTTGATGTTGCGTCAGTTAGAAGATGGTACAACACTTCGAGACGTTTTTTACTATTCTAAGCGAGCGCTTAACTACAAACCACTCAAATGCTATGTTCGACATACTTACGGGTGACAAAAGCTGGATTTATTGTTATGATCCTGAAACTAAGAGAGTCTGCTGTCTGGCTGTTTCCTTCCGAAGAATTGCCAACTAAAGTGAAGAGAGGTCGAAGCATGGGAAAGAAGATGGTGGCCTCGTTCTTCGGAAGGACAAGTCATTACGCATCAATTGTTTTAGAGGATCGAAAAACAGTTACTGCAAAGTAGTACACTAATAATTGTTTGCCACTTGGCTTGGAAAAAGTTCGGGAGAAACGACCTCGCAGTAGGATCCTCCTTCACCACGACAATGCCTCGTCGCACACCGCCAAGCAAACACTCAACTACTTGGGGACGTCAGACGCCCTATAGCCCCGACCTCGCACCTTGCGATTTTAATTTATTTTCGAAAATAAAAGAAAAACATCGAGGAAAACGTTTTATGGATGCCGAGGAAGCAGTGGCTGCGTTTCAAAATGCCGTCGAAGAGACCCCTAAGGACGAGTGGGGATAGTGCTTTTCTCAGTGGTTCCATCGGATGCAGCGATGTATTGATGTAAATGGACACTATTTTGGAAAGATATAATAAAACTAATAACTTGCTACTTTGTTCATTTTTTGATTTTCTAAGAACTTTTTCGTGTCACCCTCGTAAGAGTTAATTTTTATTTTATCTCGTGTTTCGTATTTGCGTTTTCATTGCGAACTAGGAAATAATTAATATCATAACATCAATTCCAAACGCTATAAACACACACGCGCACACACGCATACGCACACACACACACACACACACGCTCACGCACACGCTCACGCTCACGCTCACGCACACGCTCACGCTCACGCACACGCTCACGCACACGCTCACGCACACACACACACACGCACACGCACACGCACACGCACACATACACACACACACACACACGCGCGCGCACGCACGCTTTATCTCTCGCACAAATGCACGCACGCAAGCACGCTCGCATGGACTCACGCAAGCACACACGCACGCACGCTAGCACGCACGCACGCACGCTCACGTACACGAACTCGCAAAAGCACACGCGCACGCGCACGCAAACGGACACGTACACGCACACGCACACACTTTAGCTTTTCGTATATTTATTGTTACACCTAATATTACCTACATTATAGATTAGTTCTTATACGGAATCCTAGTACAGACACCAGTCTCTTACAAATCCATTGTAGCGTTGTATGTTTATGTTAATTATTAAATTTGTGAGAGGAAAGATTAAACTTTATTATTATTATCATTACATATTGATATTGCCTGTTTTACTTAAACAGAAAATTGAAAACGATAGTATGACTCACGTGCTCTGTACTACTGGTTGTGGCATTCGTCCCGGTGCACCTATCGTCAGTCATGACTCAGACGGTATGTTTCAACTCATCGGAGTGTCGGCGGGCAGTGAACCTTGCTCTCACCATTCGAGGCGAAATCGTATGAACGATGAACCACCACTCTATATTGACGTATACCCTTATGTCACATGGATAATAAATGTTGTGACCGCAAGTGTGATGCCACACCCTTATCCCGCAAATTTCATGCTCGTTGAAGGTGGATCAGGTACGTACAAAATAGTAAAGTTCTAAAAATACAGTCTCACTGGAAGAAGAACTCTGCACTTAAAAAGCTTCTTCCAGACATAATTTTGAAAATTGAAAAAAAATGCGTTTAAAAGACGAAATTAAAATTTTTCATCTATGTATATCCTTAACATAGAACTAGGACTTCCGATTTTTTGATGTATACCGAAACCGATACCGTTGTCAATTCTGAACTAATGATGGTTTGCTACTAAAGAGCGTATAAACATTTTTTATAATTTACTAATTGAAAATCAAAGCCATTTTCAAATCAATTTATCACACACAAAATATCATTAAACTACGTCCAGCTTTTTAGGAGTTCATTTACAGACACACCATTCAGGGGCACCTGAGATTTTGAATGAGATTGAGAGGTTCTATGGGCAGCTGTACACGTCATCGTTGGAGTCGCACGCAAGTGTGAGTAACGATCCAAGAGCGAGTCTTATCCGACATTATTCCGATGATATCCCGGACGTCAGTCTGAGCGAGATTAGAATGGCTCTCCAGCAGCTTAAAAACGGCAAGGCCCCAGGCGAGGATGGAATTACAGCGGAGCTTCTGAAAGCGGGTGGAAAACTGGTACTTGAAGTCCTTCAGAAGCTCTTTAATTCCGTCCTCCATGGTGGCATTACACCGGAGGCGTGGAGCAGAAGTGCGGTGGTCTTGTTCTTCAAGGAAGGCGACAACGCTCTCTTGAAGAACTACAGACCGATTTCCTTTCTGAGCCGCGTCTACGTGCTGTTTTCGAGAGTCATTACGAATTGTCTCGCGCGCAGACTTGACGACTTCCAGCCTCTCGAACAAGCCGGTTTCCGAAAAGGCTTTAGCACCATAGACCACATACATACCCTTCGGCAAATTGTACAGAAGTCCGAAGAGTACAATTTGCCACTATGTATGGCGTATGTGGACTATGAGAAAGCCTTTGACTCCGTCGAAATTTGGGCGGTGCTGCAGTCCCTTCAGCGGTGCCAAGTTGACTGTCGGTATATCGAAGTGCTGAAGTGTTTGTACAGTAGAGCTACGATGGCTATCCGAGTACAGAACCAGAGTACGAAACCTATCCAATTGCAGAGAGGTGTAAGACAGGGTGATGTTATATCCCCAAAACTATTCACCGCTGCATTGTAAGACGTTTTCAAGCTTCTGGACTGGAAAGGATACGGTATTAACATCAATGGCGAGTACATCACTCACCTTCGATTTGCCGACGATATAGTCCTTATGGCAGAATCGCTGGAGGCCCTAAGCACTATGCTCAATGACCTCAATAGTGTCTCCCAACGGATAGGTCTTAAGATGAACATGGACAAAACAAAGATCATGTTTAATGTCCATGTCACACCTATGCCGGTAGTTGTTGGGAACACTAAGCTCGAAGTTGTTGACGAGTATGTTTACCTGGGACAAATAGTCCGACTAGGTAAGTCCAACTTCGACCGAGAGGTCAATCGACGGATTCAACTCGGTTGGGCAGCGTTCGGGAAATTACGGCACATCTTCTCGTCAGGTATACCTCAAAACTTGAAATTGAGACTGTACACCCAGTGCGTGTTGCCAGTGATGACATACGGAACTGAGGCGTGGTCCTTCACTGCTGGCCGGATGAGGAAGCTCAAGATCGCTCAGCGAGCTATGGAGAGGGCTATGCTCGGAGTTTCTCTGCGTGATAAACTCAGAAATGAGTATATCCGCAGTAGAACCAGACTGCCCGACATAGCCCAACGGATTAGTAAGCTGAAGTGGCAGTGGGCCGGCCATATAGCTCGAAGAACCGACAACCGATGGGGAAGAATGGTTTTCGAGTGGCAGCCTCGTACCGGCAGGCGAAGTGTAGGGCGTCCCCCCACTAGATGGAATGGCGACCTGGTAAGATATGCAGGAAGTCGATTGATGCAGGTGGCTCAGGACCGTGCTTTGTGGCATTCTTTGGGGGAGGCCTATGTACAGCAGTGGACTTGTGAAGGGCTGTAATGATGAATGATAATGATATATATACATATATATATATATATATATATATATATATATATATATATATATATATATACAGATGTATGTATGTATAATTCTTCTGTCTTATACCTTGTACATTGTACATGTATTATACTTTCCCCTTGGATCATTCTGTCTAACCTAACTGTTTTTTAGTTATTAATAAACACAATTGAAGAACAATGAATAATATTAAACATTATTCTATTTCTCACACCTGTCTTTCTTATTCCTGAAATAAATATGATACAATAAAAGAAAAAATAGACAACTTGCTATCATCCATTGCTTGGTACTATCAATAATATTGCAAATGAACAATATTTTACCATATTTTAAGGTATTATAACTGTCTTTCAAGTAGACTATGCACAGCAGAAATCAATAATTCATTACCACCAGAGAAGTTCTATAATATTTACACGGTATTTAAACAATTGCCGTCGGGCGTTGTATGATAAATTATATAATTATATAGGTCTTGTACCGTGTCGTAAATCTATACATATAAATAAAATTGAAGTGTCTGTGTGTAATATTGAAGTAACTGCCTTTTTTTTAACTGATGGGGTTATTTGCCCATACATATATACATATAATCCCACCTCTCTCCGGGCCGGGTCTGTCTGTCCAGGCTCATCTTCAAAATGGCTGAACCGATTGTCGTAAAACTTCACAAGCGTATAATCCAAGATATACTTTATACGAAAACCTTTAGAGATTTTTCTTTTTTTGAGAAATCGAAATTTTGATATAATTAATGATTTTTGATGATTACCTCAAATCTAAATAAGGCTACATTTATAAATCCTACGTAAGCTAAGCCAGGGCGTGACGCAAGTAGTATAATAAATTTGTATAAACATTATGAAAAACTTTATAAAAATGTTTTTTTTTAATCAGTAAAGTAAAGAATTTAAAATGTTACAGATCTAAAATATTTTTGTTTTCATTTTCTACAGGTATCGGTATTCGCACCGGTTTTTATAGATCGCAAAAACAACAAAAATATGGATGGAAGGGACAGACCTTTGTGTCAGGAAATTATTGTTTCAAAAGCCCAAAACGTCAAAGAAGAACTGTATTTTTTTATTCAGAGAAATTTGTAGCAAGTGCCGGTCCAGAAGCTAAACTCACGATATTTATTAAGGTATGTATTATCCTAATAATGTCCTCCAGACCGAATTTCGGCCACGGCGGCCAGCCTCAACGGAGACAAGCCATCGGCGCAGGACAGGATTATAGTGCCCAAGTATATGCGCAAGCACAGGTGCACTCTCTATTCCCTCACTCTCATAGTCCGATGGGACGGTAAACCAACACGACCGGAGAGAGATAAGGTGCAGGACCAACGGCTTTACGTGCTTTCCGAAGCACGGGGGTGAGACACCGCCAACTTCCTGACTCCGGGCAGCTACTGAGAATTTCTTGACGGTAAAACTCAATAACTAATTTTTTTAACACGAATCGGGATTCGAACCCGGAACCTCATTAACAGCAGTCACGTTTAAAACCACTGGATCAGTATTACCCTACTGTATATAAGAATAATCTTCGGTTTCCGATATACATTACAAATCTGTATAAAAGTCGAATTACAGACTATTTTATTTTTTTAAATCCCACACTACACTTCACTGTACACTCCACGCACACATATACACTCCACACATTATAGACCTGAGGCATGTTTTCACTGAACAGCTGCCGTCTGGTCATGATAATGAAGTCAATCTTACTTTCTGTAGTGCCACTGCTGAAATAAACGGTTCATCAAAATGAGCTCGTCCTTCCCCATGACGTCGACCTTTTGGATATTGTTAACCTTTTGGATTTCGTTGCCTACTGCTCTTGTACCTAGTATTGCGTTGAAGTCAAACGTTGGGTCAATGGTCTGATGGGCTTTGGAGAAATGCATGTCTCTAGAGATATTCTCATACATCTTCTGCACTTCCTTATCGGGGTGTGCCGAGGTTGGTGCGTAACGCTGTATGACCTTTAACGAATACCGTTTGGTGATTCTGAGTATATGGTACGCAACCTTTGTTTTGATACCCTTTTATAATTTCTACCGACTTCAAAAAAGAGGAGGTACTCAGTTCGACTGTATTTTTTTGTTTGTTACTTCATCCTCTTTTTCTGGGTGAACCGATTTCGATCATTCTTTTTTTATTTGAAAGCTGGTGCTTCTCATGTGGTCCCCTATAAATTTGATCAAAGTCGGACCAATCGTTTTTGAGTTATTTTTAATAATTTATATTGAAATCGGTTGTACAAAATTTTAATTTTAAATTGTTAACGAGAAATTTGCGGACGATAAATCCGACAGATAGTCGCCTTTCCGATGATAGAACTTCTTTCAATGATTATCGTGTCCTTTCTCTCTGAGTGTGCTGAGTTTGACTTCGTTTTGTTAGTTCAAGTGAGACCTTACCTCCGGACTTGATAGAGTGACCTGAAGGTGTGCTTCGGTGGATGCTACTGGAACTCCTCGAAGAGTTGAACTAGGTGTGCTGAGTTTGGCCTCGTTTTGTTAGTTCTGATGAGGCCTTACCTCCGGGCTTTATAGAATGACCTAAAGGTGTACTTCAGTGAATGCTACTGTAACTTCTCAAAGAGTAGAATAAGGTGTGCCGAGTTTGGCCTCGTTATGTTAGTTACGATGAGAACTTACCTCCGGAATGGATAGAGTGACCTGTAGGTGTACTTTGATAAGGCGGAAATCTTCGTCGAGGCGGATTAGGTCTCCTGAATTTGGGATCGTTTGGTTAGTTATGATGAGACCTTACCTTCGGACTTGATGGAGTGACTTGAAGGTGTACTTCAGTGACTGCTACTGGAACTCCTTGAAGAATAGAACTACAATTTTTTTTTCACGGTCATATGAAAATTATGAGTAATGCAATTTTGGAGTTTCAAGCTTTTTTTTTAAATTAAAAGACTTAAAACTATCGGAAAATTGGAAGTTTAGTAATAATTATAAGGTTTTTAGTGAACATTTGTGTTTAATTAAACTACTTTAAAATTTAAGTGTGATCATGTTATATGTAATTTTTTTAATGTGCTTAAGGCATGCGCAATTGGATTTACCAATAGTTTCTTATTGTTTCTTTCAAGATTTCAGCTGGATTAGAATGCACCATAACGTGCGCCCGTTTGCTAGTACCGAATCACAAATCAACCCCAGTTATCGACGGCGTCGGTGGCTTCAATATCAGCGTGCAACTTGACACTAATTGGTTTCCAAAAGGGTTCTCCTTCACACTTGGCCTACACGGAAAGAACTCAACACAAGCTGACATAGACAAGTGGTGGTCGCAGCGAGGGATAGGGTTATGGTAAAAGATATAATGCAAAGTTGTAATGATGAAATTGTAAAATCAATTTAAGATGTATTATATTCTCCAAAGAGATATCAAGTGTGTTTTAAAATATATATTAATGTTTATGAAAAGTCGTATTTTATTAATTTACAATATGTTGTTGTATAATGTATAGTATTTAAGAGGTCATATGCTAACTACCAACCTCACCCGAGCTACACGTGCTGGACGGAGGATAATAAACCCAAAACATGAAACTCTTTAACAAGGAGTAGTATGACCAGTACCCAGATGCAATCAGCTCTTACTAAGCCTGCCTAAGCTAATCGGTGTCAAAAAAGTGTCAAAAAATTATTGGTGCAGTTAGTTTCAAGTACAGTACTAGGAACTAACCGCAACACGTGTCACATTGTTTCTCCGCGATGAGCTTCGAAACCACTCAAGCGATTTTAATAAAATTTTGGATATTTTTGTCTCGATAAGTGACTCTTAATATTTTTTAATATATATACATTCAATATATACATTTTGCATATATAATAATAACAAAATGTCGTCGTAAAGAGCAGAGCAAAGTCTGCCTGGTCAACTAGTATAATATACACATAAAATGAAGAGCATTAGTACTTCAATAAAGTTATGAATAAAGATACAAGATCTGACGCTAAAGCTTGAAAGAAAACGAACTAAAAAGCAGTTCGATTGTGCCGCTCTGGTGAGAATCGTGGAGTAGTGGAATAACTTCGCAACCTCACTATATTTTTTACTGTAATAGTGTTTGGAACCTGAAATAACATATTATTATAAAAAAAGACATCGGCATATAAAACGATACTCTTACATATACCACGAAACCAAACGCAAACCATCAAAACGAAGCTAACCACGATTCCCACCAGTGCTACACAATCGCAATGGTATGGGCCTACACCATAGTACTATAAAAGTAGTGATTATATTCTCTTTGGTACTAGTGTGGTCTGAAACGTTTCTGACCTCAACGTGAAGATGTCAACCCTCGTCAAAGCTGATGAATGTAGTTGTACACTAAAATTTCAGCCATTTTGGACGCATAGTTGTTATTTGACAGTCGTTTGAGTGAGTCGATGTGAGTGTTTTTGTGAAAATGGAAAAAATTGAGTATCGAGCTGTCATTAAATTTTTGTTTTTGAAAGGCAATACCCCTACGCAAATCAAAGATGAGTTGGACTTTTTGTATGGGGACTCTGCACCATCATTTACCACAGTGAAATTTTGGGCAGCGGAATTTAAACGTGGCCATGAGAGCTTGGGAGACGATGAACGTTCGGGACGTCTAAAAACTACAAGTACTGACGATGACATTGTTAAAGTTCACCAAATATTTTTGAATTTTTACGTGGTAGAGCCATGCTGCAGCTATATTAATAGTATAGTTGTAGCACGAATGGGTCGGCTCGACCGGGGAAGGACCACGCTCTCACAGAATACTAAGATTTTTCTCTAAGGGATTCCTGAGGACCTAGTTTATAAATTTCATTTATGGCTCTCTTTTGCAAAACATAGATAGTTTCAATGTCAGTCGCATAACCAATTAAATAGGCCCCAATCCCCCCCCCCCCCATCAACATGGTAGCGGAATTTAATCAAAGACTACTCCAGGAGGGTACCAGCACCCCTGGCGAATCCCTCGCTGAGCAACCGCGACCATGTTACTCCACTCCAGAGCGTGGGTGCTCAGGCTGCCCCGTGTATTCTAAAAATTCCGCTCAAAACAATAACTGCTCGAGACAAACTGAGCAACAAGACCAAGGCGACCCCTGCCACACTATCCGTGAATTTCTGCAACATCAGGGTACTTCACTCGAAACTAAACGCCGTCCACTACCATCTCGAGACGGCGAAGCCGGCCTTGCTGTTTCTGACCGACACGCAGGTGTCCTCTCCGGCTCTCCTACCCGGAGTACAAATTGGAGCACTCCTTTGTGCCTCGGGCTGGAGTTTGCGTATACGTCAGGGAGGGAATTTGTTCTCGACGCCTCGGCAGTCTTGAAGGTTCAGACCTGTGCATCCTTTAGCTACGCGTTGACAGCAAAGACCATCCGCGCGTCTACGGGTGCCTCTATAGGTCCCATAGCGGTAATGCCGTAACAGACCGACTCTTCGATCACGTCCAAATGGATACAGATTCCTTACTACAACAGGTCCCATCTGCAGAAATCGTGATCCTTGGCGATTTTAACGCCTACCAAGCCGAATGACTTGGTTCACGTTTAACCGATCATGCGGGGAGATCTGTTGCCTTGGCATATGGTCTTACACAAATGGTTACTTCGCCTACGCGGATTTCAGATGTAGAGAATCATACACCTTCTCTGTTGGACCTTCAACTGACCTCTCATCCGGACGGATATCAGGTTTCCATCGATGCCCCTCTCGGCTCTGCGGACCATTGTCTGATCCGGGGTGTGGTGCTATTCACGCACTCCTCGCGGTTGCGTTCTGCAGGCTGCCGCCGTGTTTGGCATTACAGGTCGGCGGGTTATTTTTCATTATTAGGACGGAATGCGGTCTTTCTTTGCATACTACCCATGGGAGCGGGCTTTCTTCTCGCCGGAAGATCCCAGCGCTGTTACTGACTCTGTCACTGATGTGGTGCTACAGGGAATGGAACTATTCATTCCATCATCTGTGGTACCCATCGGAGGCAGATCTCAGCCTTGTTTTGGTCGCTCCTGCACGACTGCACAAGCAGGAGTGTTATCAGGCCTGGGCTGAGGCTTCGGCGGCTCGGAATAAAACACACCGGCATAAACACCAGCATGCTTAAAAAGAACTATAACTTCGCCTTAAGGTCCTTCAAAAGAGTTATTGCCAGGGCAAAGTCAGAGCACATAGGCAGAATTGGCGAGAAACTAGTTCGCCTTCCTTCGGGAATCCGTGCATTTTGATCTCCCGCCAAGGCTGTCCAAGGGAACTTCTGTCAGCCGTTCTCCAAAATAATGGAATCCATTATTAACTGCCAGCTCAGCAAAAATGCTAATCGTGCTGTACTTAGACTGTACTGCTTCAGATCAATCCATTATTTCCATAAAATTAAGGAAAGTTATATCCTAGAAAAACATTTTTTAATGTTTTATTAAGCCAAGATTTTATGCTTTATTATATATTATTGAGAAAGGCACATCGGTGGATGAAATTAACGCATGTATCAAGCCGTCGCCATTGTGATCCGGGGTGGAAAAACTACATCTGACGCGCAACACGCTGCGGTAAGCACCTATGCAAGTAAGCTACTCGTATTTATACGAGAGGGTCGACTGGAAACGGACGCAGATGGCAAATTTAAATTTATTTTTTTTTTTGCGTTGCGGCGACAGAAGATTAACTTATGCACGAGTTTTCTAAGTCTAATTAATAATATGCATAATGAACATTGGTTCTCTGAGCGGTCGGTGTTCTCACCAAGAAAATCAGTTAATAAAAAAAAATATAAAAATTACACGTGACAGTCGTCGAATCGCAAATTACGAAACTCTTCGCTAGATACTTTTATACTATTAGTGGTGACAATGCAGCCTACCCAATCGCGCTTCCCAAATCCTTTGAATTAACGGCCTTGCCTTCGCATAAGCTTGAGGTAAATGTTCGAGTCCCAGTTCTGCTGAGGCGTACTTCACGTACCAAGATTGTATAACGGCACCAGGCTGCGAGTCACAGAGCTGGGGAGCGATATTATAAGAGACACTAGTCTGATTCTGAGCAGCTAAAGAAGAATGTGCTTCGATTTACCACATTCCAATTATTTTAAATAACTTAACATTTCAATTTAAAAAGTACAATCACCATTAAAGTTAGCGCCATTAAAGTACCAGAGTCAGACTAAGTGGCGTGAATTCATTTGGGCACTCCGTGCTCTTCGCTTGGTCAGGTGCATATTGTCCGTTTGGGAGTATCGAATACTCAAGACGTGCTGGCAGAAAATAATAAATCATGCAAAGTGGTTTCCAGATCAATTTTGCTTTAAATGGGATTACTCTAAGTGAGCCACAACAGTATTTCGAACACTTGTAAATCCTTAAGCTTATAGCTAACTGGCTTGTAACGCGTATAAGAGGTCGTAGTAACCATAATATTTTTACTACTATTAAAAAAAATAACAAGATATTTAATATAAACTCTTCATTACCGTAGAATCATAAGAGAAATGTTTAACGTGGTAGAGCCATGCTACAGCTAAGTATAGTTGTAGCAGGAATGGGTCGGCTCGACCGGGGAAGACCACGCTCTCACAGAATACTGTCGTCAAATAGCAGCTTAACGCTACTTTGCTTCGTATGGTGAGTGTAGAGAACCGGAGACCCTTATTACTTTTTTTCATCTTTAATTCTCATTACTAATTTTGCGAATATATTTTTATGTGTGACATTATAATAAAAATATTTTTAATAAGTAGGTAATACGTAACATTTTAATTTTATTTATTTACTAACTCTAGCTTATAAGTACTTTTTTAATTACTTACCCACTCTATGGAAAGAAATTTCTAAAATAAAGAATAACAACAATAATAATAAGCTTCCATCTGGTTGGGGTTTTATTTATTTATGTATTTTTTATGTATTTATTTTATTTTGTTGATATTTATGTGTTTATCTTTTTCATTTACAATTATATATTTATACAGCCCAACCAGATGAGTGAACTATATAGATACACCACAAAATAATAATATTATATCAATTTTTACTAATTCGTGTAAAAGTTAAAGGAACCATAAAATGTAAATGGATTTTTTTGAGTCTGCGTTTTATGGCTTCCATATCCTGTACCATTTAACTTTTAATTTAATACTTCAACATTCAGTGTTTTAAAGTGATTAATTTAAAAAATGTCGTTTAAATGTTTTTTTATGTCTTAAGATTCTTGTCTTAGAATCATAAATAAGGGTCATTTTACTCCGAGAAGACACGCGTCGCGACTTTGGTGCTTGTTCAAATAATACTACCGAACCGCCCCGGCACGGTACGGCATACAAAATTTAAAAAATGCTAGTATCAGGTCTAAAATCTAGACTAGAACATTGTTACTGGAAGTGATTCGCTTGTAAATATTACTAATCTACAATAGTAATGTTAATCGTAGAAATTTCTAGTAGCATCGAAATATTGTCCTGGCAGGCAAAAATAAAATTGTCTTATTTATCGAGGGTACTCATGTGTTTTAAGCATATGATTAAACTTATTTTTCTTTGTATAGTTGTAATTTTTATGTTAACTGAATAAAGATTTAGTAGTTCAAATTCAAATCCCCGCGCTAATCAAATAAGGTAAAACTTGCCAACCTATTTTAATAACATATATTTTAACGATCAAAAAGATAAAATGACAGTTGGCGAGCCATATAGCTCGATGAATCGATAATCAAAGACAAAAGAATGGTTGTCGGAGTGTAGGACGGCCTCTTTGTAGATAGAGCGACGACCAGCATATAATGACGACCTGTTAAGACATGCAGGAAGTCGATGTTTGCAGGTGGCTCTGGAGACTCTGAACTGTATTTGTCACATGGCTTGGGAGAGACCTAAATTTACCATCGGACTTGTGAAGGGCTTAATGATGATGATGATGATAAATTCATTTTTATATTGTGTTAGCTTTTAGTGTTAGCTATTGTCTAAGCTTTAATCTATAACCAATATTTATAGTATGTAATATTGTTCGTGTGTTGTTTCTGCATCTCTCTTACAAAGCAATAAGGACCGTGGCCGAGCTCGCTTGACTACTCTAGCGCCATCTATTATCTATCTACGGAAGCGGTTGCGATGTATATCGATATGAAAATTTGACGCGCTAAATACATCGTTCTTTATTTAACACATTTCCATAGATGTCGCTACATGGTACCGCTAAGTAAGATTGACGAAGTCATTGGGCTCTAGTAATATACAGTTTACAAAAAGTGTACATTGCTATATCCGTAAATATATACAATAATATCTGTACTATTATATGAGTATACCAATTTTTATTTGATATATCAGCTTTTAGCGATATCTCAATCAAGTAGACTACTACTAGACTAGACTAGTGCTCAGAATAATAACATACAGGTACCAGTAATTACTCTGAGGGCTTGTATCTAAAATCGATATTTGACATGATATTATAAAATTGTGAGGTCTCTAGTAAAACGAAGTGATTATATGCTTTTTGATCTTGAGTGAGTAATAACGAGAGTTTCAAACTATACTATGATAATATCAGAATCTACCTCCGTGGAAAAAAGTGTAAATTACTAGTTCCCTTTATACACATTTCTATTCCTAGTAGGTATTGCGAAAAAATGGATTTCAGAAGTGACCTGCTTGGATCATTCCGTCACTTCCTTTAAGCTGAGAATCATAGTTTCGGGTGCGACTGCTGTTACTGCGTGCTCTTGCTAATAATGCATGCTCTTGCCTTTCTCTAGTCTACTGTCCGTTGAACTGGAAAATCTACGGTGCTGTTGCGGAGACTGGTCTGTTCGGGTTTGATATGCACTATTTAGCTATTTATCATAGAATAAGAGAGGCAAACGAATACAGTTCACCTGATGGTAAGTAGATCCTGTGTTCCTGTATTTTCTTGTGACATCTAAATTCACCCTCGATTACGAATTTTAATGCAGATGCGTTGTCACCCCTGAGGAATGAAGACTACGATGGAATGCCTGGTATCCAGTAAAAATGGTCTCCGGTTCTCTATACCATTATATTATTTTACGCTGGTATTCTGTAATAGTGTAGTCCTTCCCCGGTCGAGTCAACCCATTTGTGGTACAACCATAATATAGATGCAGCAAGGTTCTACCACGTATTGAAATTAATAAAAGGTTCAGTGCATTATAGAACGTGTCTCTGTTACCGATGGTAGGTACTATTATTGTTTTCCATTTGGTACTCATAATATGCTACTGTAATAATAGTCTAAAAAAATAAGGATACCTGCGGCGTTTCATCATTATGTAGTCTCCGGTCAGAGATACCTCATTTAGAAACATTAAATCTACTAGATTTGAAAAAGCGTGATTTAAATTTTATTTTCTTACGTAGAGATAGTAATTTCATATTACATGGTATAATACCATGAAAATATACCATGTACTTTCAGTACCATCATGCGTCTTTTCACCTTTGATAGCAGCACACCTAAATAGTAATAAATAGTGAATCCTAGAATTTCGTGAGGGTCCAGTCTTCAAATTCCAGTGAAAACACACAATCATGCAAAATAAAAATTGACGAGTTTAGAACTATCCGTATGTACCTACTCTCTTATTTAGTTCTAGTCTTACTGTATCTGAATTCATGCGAAGACTAGAAAATGCCTCCATGTTTACACGTAAATTTGTTGCACAACATTTCCACATAACAAATTGTCATAAATAGTTTCACATTTTTATATTATTTTACATAGACCAGACCATCTTCATTTCATCGCTAGTAATAAACACCAAAAAATACTTTAATTGTAATATGACTATTCTAGCACATGATCGTAGCAAAGCATTACATATTTTTAATAATAACTACAGAGTCGTGTAAAAATTTTACTTTTATTGAATATATACTGAAACTTTAAAATATAATTAAGCGGACTCCACTGTGACTGTATCTTCGTCATTTAGACCTTTGTTAGAGTTATCTGCTAATGGGAAATTTGGGATGAATGAACCTCCTTGCATTGAGGGGAACTGCGGAATTGATGGAAATTGTGGGAACTGTGGTGAAGAGCCACCTCCCTGTGAGGGAGGGAACTGTGGAATCGATGGAAATTGCGGAATCTGAGGCAAAGATGGACCTCCCTGTGAGGGAGGAAACTGTGGAATCGATGGAAATTGCGGGATCTGAGGCAAAGATGGACCTCCCTGTGAGGGAGGTAACTGTGGAATCGATGGAAGTTGCGGGATCTGGGGCAAAGATGAACCTCCCTGTGAGGGAGGTAACTGTGGAGTCGATGGAAGTTGCGGGATCTGAGGCAAAGATGGACCTCCCTGTGAGGGAGGTAACTGTGGAATCGATGGAAGTTGCGGGATCTGAGGCAAAGATGGACCTCCCTGCCAGGGAGGGAGCTGTGGGATTGATGGCAATTGGGGAAGCTGTGGGAACTGAGGAATTTGAGGTAACGAAGTAAACTGAGTTTTTTGTGGGTTTGTTGCATAAGACGGTGCGTTCTTAATTCCTTGCTGTTGATCCGTATTTGTTGATGAATACTCCGATGTTTGTGTTTGTGTGGAACTCTCAGAACCAGATTTTCGTTGCTGATCTTGTTGCCGAGATGCGAATTCTGCCGATTCTATAACAGTCGTATCCGTGTCGCCTGCTTGTTGCTCTGAGGAAATGCTTGGCTGTGCTGGAGTGCTTGGAGCACCTTGTAAAGGTGATTCAGGTTGACTGGGAGCGGCTGGTTGTAATTGAGGGTAAGTGAGACTGCCTGTTGGAAAATACGAAGCGCTCGCTACTGGGTATAATGATGGAAAACCAGGCAAAGGTGAGAAAGCTGTCACGTGCGGGATTTGATATGCATATTGCGGTTGTATTCCATACGAATATTGCGCTGGTAACTGAAAAATAACAAGATGATGTTATAAAACCAAAAACCACTTATTTTTTAAGTAATGCTAAAAAATAAACAGTGTACACGCCAATAGACTCTGTGGTCAACACAGATGACGCAATTAACTACCCTGTCGAATTTCTTAATTCACTGAAACCATCGGGTCTTCCACATCATAAGCTTATTGTACGCGTGGGCCCTCTTGTTATGTTGTTGCAACATTTAAAACCTCCTCAACTGTGCAACGGAACCAGACTAAAAGTAGAATCGTTACATCGCAATGTAGTGGAAGCCACAATTATTACTGGATGTGCGCAAGGGGAAACTGTATTTGTACCAAGAATTCCCTTGATCCCGAATGATCTTCCCTTTGAATTCAAACGAATACAGTTTCCCCTCAAAGTCTGCCTTGCAATGACCATAAACAAACCGTAAGCGCAGACATTAAATTTTGCGGGTATAGACTTGAGAGAAAATTGTTTTTCACACGGGTAATTCTATGTGCCTTGCTCGAGCGTAAACTCGCCCAGTAGTCTGATAATTTTGGCACACAGTAATAGATTAGCAAAAAATGTGGTGTATAAAGAAGTTTTGTAGTTTACTAACGTTTGCCCGCGACATCCAGTTATAATTGTGGCTTGTACCAGCAGACTCTTTTTCACACATGGGCGCAATATAACCGAACTCCACGGGGACGATGTCGCGGGCAGTTAAAAATAAGTGTCTTACATTGCTATTTTAGGTATTTAATAGTGCTGGTCATAATGCATTAGTCAGTTCTATTTATCGCAACTTATATAGTCCCAATTTATTGAGATATTTAAATTTTTAGTAATAAATAAAAACCGAATGCAAGCATGCAAAAGATGCAATCATCTATGATTGGACATAAGGCAATCTATTGGACTTTCGATAGGCTGTAATGAATGAATTAATTAATTAATTTATATTATAAAGTTAATAGGCGTTTTGTATGTATCCAATCACATTTTAAAATGAATAATAAAATGTGTTGCCCATCTCAATACTGAAGGTTCACCAAGACGTTTTGATTGTCCTTACAAGAACAGGTTAACAGGACCTTAACGTAAGTACAAAAAAAATCAATTAAAATTCCGCTTCCTTTACAGCCTGTTAAAGTTCACTGCTGAACATAGGTCTGCCCCATATATAGCCTCATAATTATTTGCCATATTTGCCACGCTTTGCAAGCGGGTTGGCAACCGCAGTCTTTTATTTTAAGGCGATAGAAGAAGATGTTGCTGCCATCTCCTTTTGTTTCCCTCTGTCGCCTCTTACGACACCCACGGGATGATATGGGGTAGTGAATCTTACTCCCCTACTACACGGTACAATTAAAATTCATTGTTATTAAATATTCATAACCTCTCTCGGATTTTAATAATCATGTATTAATAATATTAAAGTGCAGATGGCCCTCTCCCATGACGAATCACAGGGAGAATTTCCCATATTTGATAGGATTAGCCGGCGGATTGGTTATCGCAGTTGTATCGTACATATAACGCTCTTTCTCTCTCTCACTCTCTCTCTCTCTCTCTCTCGTTCATTCCTTTTCGAGGGTTTATTTTTTCTATCTGGCAAACACAAGATCGAGGGTCTTGAATTTTTTGATTTTTTCCATAGCAGTATCTAAAGACAATCACAGAAGGAAACGGTAAAATTTAATTTATGGATATAATTTTAAATAATATCATTTATTCATAAGTAGAAACAGAACAATGGGTTTTAACGTGGTGGCGTAAGAAGATCCACTATCTTATATCTTAGCTTGCAGCCTGAAAAGACTTACGTCCGATGAACCCCAAAAACCAACCAGGTAACAGCACCAATTCACAGAAAATAAGGTGCAGATAAAGCACTACACCTTATATCCCGTGGGTGCCATGGTGTGTGGTCTTAACTTGGCGACATTCTAGTCGTTTGTTACGATAAGCTTATAATATTCCTTACTCCGCTCATAATGGTAAAAAAATAACTTTTAATCTAGAGTAAAGGCCGCCTTCAAAGACTAAAGAGAATATGTATATATTAAAATTAAAAATTTTGTAAAACCGACTGCAATATAAATGATTAAGAATAACTCAAAAGCTATTGTTCAGACCTTGATCCAATTTATATGGAACCACATGAGAAGCACCAGTTTTTAAATAAAAAAAGAATCATCAAAATCTGTTCACCCAGAAAAAAGTTATGAGGTAACACACATTTAAAAAAACATGCAGTGGAATTGAGTACCTCCTCCTTTTTGAAGTCGGTAGAAAAAGGGCTCGTAGTGTAAAAAAAATAAAGTCCCGTCTTCAGAAGCTGTTATGTGAAAATTACTTAATTATTTGTTTTTTCAAGTCACGTTTTACTTTCCATTAAAAGTTAATTATTTTAACGAGACATCTATATATTTATAGAGACGAATGTTTTGGCAAACTGTTGCCATCATTTATTATTAAAATATAAAGATTTTAACACTTACTGCGTTAATATATTGTGTCGTGGAGTACGCGAATCCCTTTGTAGTAGCTGGTTGAACCAGAGTATTCACCAACGGAGTTGAGTGCGCCACTGCCGCCGCGGGCCACGAGACCACGCTCCCAGACACACATGTCGCTGCGCATATCAATAACGCTACCAATGCCTGCACAATGTTTATTATTATTATTTATTATTATTATATATATATATATATATATATATATATATATATATATTTCTAACAATTAATGTGTAGGTATATATCTACACAAATATTTGAAAACATACTAAGGTGCATCTCCAAAAATAAAAAACTTAAGTTCAGCCTATATTCGTACGTCTCACTATAAGCCACAGGCCTCCTCCCATTCCTAGAATGTTTCTAGAAGGAATGGAGTAATAACCAATAATGCAGTGCTTATTGAATTACAAATTAATTCTAATTTTGTATATTTTTTTTAAAATTCCCTATTATGGGAGAGATGTATAATGCGTTAATAATGATGTTTTCTCAACCACAATAAATACCAAAAATAATTATATCTGCCTTATTTATTTCCATTGCAGCCGAATACATAAATAAAAAAAAATCAGTATTCTCTTGAAATTTAAATTCCAACAAACTCTGTTGTTAGTGCCTTTGTATTTAATTATGTAATAATATTAAAAAATTACATAAGTACTTATTTGAGGCAAGATAATCAATAACTGCGGCGAAACTGCGAATAAGTCAAAGAAATAAATACAATAAAAGTCGATCAATTATTGTATTAAATATATATAATCAACACGCATTTTATAAGCTGGACCTGTATGTATATATAAATGAACGAAAAACAATTTTATTAATTAGTTTCACGCAGGTCTGGACGCCTGGATAATTTGAAATTTAGCAGACATATAACGAACCAATGACAATACAATAACTTCATGACTATTTTATGATATATTTTTTTGATATTATCTTTTTTATTTTTGATGATCTATTTTCTCACTGGGATATAAAATAGATCATCAATTTAATAAAAATAAACAAACAAATAACAGCTCATAGTCTATGCCTCTTGTATAAGATTCACATATCTATATAAAAAATTAACATATATAAAAACATTTACTGGAAAACATGACTCTTCCTTGATCATCGAGAGATTATTAAAAGGAGGTCTGATTCTAAAAATTGTTATTAATTAAAAATAAACCTATTCGAGTACCTACCTAGTAAATGTTATATTTGAACATCAACGAAAATAAATATCTCTTATGAGTTGTAAATAATAAGAAGGTTAATATTTCTTGTCATTAAATTATATTCAAGTAGAAAATTTGGTTATAATGAATTAACTTATATATTATATATTTCCAAAAAAAAACACAAAGTAAGAAAAAATGTTTGAGCTTTCATTTACTATGTGAATATCTTATATAGAATACATTTTTATAATTTATTTAGTTTTAGTTATTTGTTTTATTACAATTTATTTTATCACGCCAATTGGATCACTCATTACGAAACTTTAAAAATAATCCCACATGTTTTCGTCCGTTACCTTCATATTGGAGGCACCACTGTTTCGAGATCACTATAATACTATAGCCGTTTCTTGTCCTCTTTTATATACTCTATACTACCCCGCCCACGAACACAGAAAGAAAGGAACTAGATGGCGCCGCCGGATTTGTATTCAGTCTATGTACCAGCGCATTTCTTACAAATATTGCACAACGGATACTTAGTATTTTAAAAAGCCAAACCAAGCAAATGTCTTAATCTATCAACGATTAAAATATATCGTGTAGATTGTTCTATTTCGAAACAACAATTATTCCATGATGGAGATATCAATAAAACTATTTAACAAAAACATTATTTAATACCAAATATAAAGAACATTATTTTTATATAGATTTTTGTTAAATAGAATTTTTTATTAGATGACATTTATTATATATTAATTTCTTATTTATTAAGATTGGAATATTTAAAAACTTAATTTTATATCTATAGTGAACATCCTACTGATTAAAAAGTTTAATAAAGGTATGCTATTCTATGTAAAATACAATAAAGAAGACTGTTAATTCGAATTAAGTTTATTGTCAAACCAAATCAACATTTTTTTAATTTGTGAACTAAGTTACATTTCAATTTCAAGATCGTTATTTATGCACTTAGCAATTGTTTAATGTTTCTTACAACTTCTTTTGGAAATGAAGGACGTAGAGGTTGTGCTCCTTGAGTCCAAGTCGTCTTCAAGATGTTAGCAATCGCATCTAAAAGCAAGAGAAAAACTTTTTCTTGACGGATCGTGGCAACGGGAATGTAGAAAGCTGCAAGCAGAATATAACATTGATATAAGTTTCCACTATTTTTTACTGTTTACACAATTATTCCATTAGATAAAAAAAGATAAAGTGGTCAAAGTATAGAGATATTAAAAACATTACTGTAGTCAACCCTCTTGAATCGCAATTTTGGTTGCCCAGGAAGGATCACTTCATTTCCCGTTTTTAAAACTTCGGTCAGCGTATTTCTATGGCCATCAGATACTCGATTAGTTTTATCAGACAGCTAAAATTGATAACACAATTTATGCAACATACAAATATATTAAATGTAAAAATATAAGCCGTGGTAGCTCAGATGGTTAATGCTCGCTGTAAGCTTCACAGTACTCGAGCAACCCGGGTTCGATCCCCGCCGGCACCAATGAAATTGTTAATTACAATTTTAAGTGCTGATATACTACGTGCACAGCGGTGAAGAAAAACATCGTGAGGAAACCTGCATGTCTGAGAAATAAAAAAAAATATTTCGAACATATGTGAAGTTCGTCAACACGCATTGGGGCAGCGCGGCGGACATTTCCCTGCCCTAAAACCCTCTCAGAAATGAGAGGAGGCCTGTGCCCAGCAGTGGGACGTAAATAGGCTGCAACTTTACTTTACTTTTACAAATATATTCCATAAATATTTTACCGTTAAAATGCGGATTTCATTAATGTGCGCATTAGCTAGATAATCTACAAATTAACGGGTGCGACCCGTTAATGTGCGAAATTTTACTTAAAGTAGCAAATATCTGCAATTTACCTAGTTAATCTGTATATTAAAGGATGCTACACCGTTAAATCGCGGGAAAACACAGATCACATTGTATTGCTTTAAAACTTTAATTATTATATCTTATAAATGATTGTAGTATTTTACTGTTGAACTGTTTTTAGTTATTTTTGTTGATTTTATTAAAATAAATGTTTAAATTCCTTTAGTCAATTTCAGTTTTAGTTAATTACCCATTTTTGACCAAAAATGTTAGACGAAACTACTTTTGACTTATACTTTTTTAATATTTGAAATTAAAAAGTTCAATTTCTCTGAAAGTGTATGCTGTTGACCCTGTGGCCTTTGCAGCTTGATCGAAATAGACTCGTAAGGACCTACGAGCTATTGAGTGCAATGATCCTGCCGGCGGCGAGGCGGCGCGATACAAAACGTAGGACGTACGCAGGTTTTGTAAAGATGCAGTTTGTGCCTTAAGGACAACTTGCTGCTTTTATAGGTTAAGGCGAAAAGGCGGTATAATTGCACCTTATTTCTAACATATCTAATGTGAATAGTGAAGCTCATTTCATAATCAAACGTTACCCCCAGGTATTTCACCTCTCTAACCCAAGGGCTATTGTAGGGGGAGATTGTACCTTTCTTGTGTCGCTTAAGTCTAAGAGGTAACTTTTTATAGCAAGATATCGCATTAAAAATGGTAGCTTTGTTTGTATCAGGATTGAGTTTGATTCTTCTTTTTTTGCACCAATCGCCTAGTGCGTTTGCTGCAGTTTGTAGTGGATTGTATACTCTGAACGAGTTATTACCTGATGAATGAGCCCTGCTGAACTCCTGCTCTGATGGGTCTGGAAGAGGAGAAGGATCTCTCAACACGAAAACGAAAAGAACGATTAAACAAAAAGTCCTGAATGACTTTGACAGCTCTTATATGTGTATATGGAGAAGTTTATAAAATAAACCATTATGTCAGACCTTATCGAAGGCCTTAGCCACACCAAAGAACAGAGCACCTGTAAATGCAGGGTGCCTGTTTGAATATGCGGCGTAATCTAAGATATGCTCCGTGAGACGGTACACCTGTCGGACACATAGTGTTTGGATCGAAAGTCAAACTTCTCGTTGGGAATATAAATTTTGTCTAGCACTACATCCTTCAGACGGCAGAGCATGATGTGCTTATAGATTTTCCCCATAGAACTGAACTGGGTCTGTTACTGGGAGCCCTGTGCCCTATCTCTGGGTTTGTTTGGTATGTGAAAACCGATAACATTTACTTCTTTCCACACGTCAGGGAAAATGCAGGTTTATAATAAGACATTAAAGACGGCCTTTCGAAGGCATATTTATTTTGAAGGTAAGACTTTAAACACCTTATTATTAAAGCCATCAGCGTCTGGCGCTTTTCGAAGCTTGAGATTTTTGATGATGGTCTTGACTTCATCGAAGGTAACGGGAGGAAGATGGTCAGCCGTTACTGACGTGGCGGATATGTTTCCTTATTCACCTTATTCGTGTGGACGGGGTCGACTAGCAGAGTGTTGTGAGAGCATTGGCTTTCGATGCTATCTGCCATGCATTCGGCCTCCGAGTTATCAAACGCGCACTGACCATTAGATATAACTAATAGGGGCATCGAGCTTTCGCCAACCGCCAGAAAATAGTATATGAAGGCGAAATTTTCATCAGTATGTCTCAACGTGTATCCCTCAGCTGGATCATGCGCTCCTTGATCTCTATGTAGAGGCGACGCAAATTTGACAATTATTCACGGTTCTTTAATGGTCATAGGCCCTAATTGCAGCGATTTTCTCTCTCAGTAGTCTTCACATATCCTTGGGGAGTTTAAAAAGACAATCGCTCTTCACCCTGACTTGCGTCGAGGATACTCCGGCGACCACCTTGATATGAGAGGTAAGATAGGAGACGGCTTCTAAAGCCGTTTCCTTAGTGTCAATAACGTCTGGCACCTGATCTAAGTTTTCTGAGTTTATAGATTTTATGTATGATGATGTATGATGAACCTATGCCAGTCCGTCAAAGTTTTGGTTGGACTCACTGCTGGGCTGACCCAATGTCATAAGGACCGGGCGATAGTCTGATCTCAACTCGTGTAATACTTCTGTAGAACGTAACGTTAAGTTCATGTTCCTGAAGAGAGCTAAGTCAATTCTGGACGAGCTATGAGAAGGAATCAGTAAATATCTGGTATCCTCAGGAGGAGCTGTTTAGATAATAGATAAATGAACTAGCAGTCCTCCTATTGCCTCAAAAGGGTGATATTTGCCATAGTTCCCAACTTGGCGGGCGAGTCCGTAAACGCCGTTTTTTTATTATTATTTTGAATTGTTCTTGGGAAGACGCTGCTGCCCGTCTCTTGTTTCAGTCTCCTTCTGTCGCTTCTACTGAGAACCGCGGGTGAAATTGGTAGCATATTCTCTTACTTTGCCACTACATGGCGAATAATTAAAATATTCTATTCTAATCATTAAACTTTTTTATTATTATATTAACTTAATTTCATATTAATTGAACTTTATGGACTTTAATTAAACACTTTCAGATTTATAAGATTACTTCAACTTAATAAGTTTGTTCGCTATTTTTAACACAAAGACATTGCTTATGACATTTAAAAGAATTTAAGTGGATTATTACTGTACTTATTTATGGTCTATTTATATGTGGACGAGTCGCTTAAAGGACGTATGTAGTTTTTACTCTAATTAATAATGCTTCACAATATAATATGCTCATGCCTGACAATATATTAAAAAAAACATGCGTGAGTGTCGTGGAACACTCGGTTGGAACGAAGTTCCTTTCATAGTATATTATTATTGATACACGTATTATATTATTGATTAACAAATATAAATTAATTAATTATTTGCGTCTATTAAAATTAAGCGTCTTTTAAATTCAAAGACAAAGAAGTATATATTTAAATCTCTTTGTTTAAAATAAAATACACTAGGGCACAAGGGGTAGTGACGAAAAAATCTTACACTTTTTGTCGCCTAGCTCCCATCCGCCAAACCCGTACCGTCCGATAAGGAACTTCGTTCCAATAAAAAATATCACCTTATTTAGAATAAAACTATTTTACAGATTATTAATTAAATTAAACGCGATAGAATCATTAAAAATAGTTTTATTCAATTTGTAGTGTTTGCGTAAATCGTTATCACCTTATTTCATCTAGTACGTGTTTTAAAAGTAAACTCGAAAATATTAAAAAAAAAAACAATTTTAAAGGACGGACAAGAAAGTAAAGCTAATTTTACCTTTTTTAAAATAGCTGAATCCTGTACAGAAATAACTATATTCCATTGACAAATAACAATGCATAATCCAATGATTGATGAAAAACGACACATTGTGATAGTTTAGACTAAATGAGTACACATACACTACACTGGTGATATGTATTGTGAACACAAAGCACAAACCATGTATATTACTAATGAAGTATTCAGTTCAAATAACTTTGCTCTATTGTTTTTAACGATTTCAGATCATTGTTATGTTAGAAATTATAAATATTTATAATCATTGTTCTTGTTTATCTATTAAATTTATTAAATTAAGCTGTTTGTCAATTATTTATTTTGATCGTATAGGAGGATATTCCGAAATATTTCTTTGTTTTTTTTTCTTTATTTATTACTCATAAATGAAGTGATGATAGAATCCTAAGAGTAAGAGATAAAAAAAATTTGGAGATAGGGAAACATTCTGTGTAATTAAAGTTTAATATATTACAGATGTAATTTATATTTAATTAATTAGACATGTGATTTGTGTGTAATAAATAACACAAACTGTATGTGCGCTGCCAATCCGCCTATTCCGGCGTGGTGGCTATGGACAAAACTTCCAAGTTCTATATGTCGGCAAGCGCTTTCTCACAAAAGTCTTCGTCCAATAGCTGCTTAAATTAATCCGTTTATAAAGGCACGTACCAATTTTATTTTGTAAGAACCCTATTTTAAATTTGTTTACAGTTTTTTTTAGTTTGAATATATATATATATATATATATATATATATATATATATATATATATATATATATATAAATTATTTCTGTGTATAATATGAGTAGTCTATTTATCGCGTACACGTAATGTGGAGCACGAGTAAGTTTAAATGATTATGGATATTATGTATTTATAGTAGGGGAGCCCATGATGCTAAATGGGGATTTACTCGAGCGTCGTGGAGACCTATTAGATTTTGTAGATTAGCTGATAGGAAGAAACAAAAAGTTATATAATATTTTCCCTTCCAGTGGTTGGGGAAGCGTCTACAGATTTTCAAAAACTACACAAACTACTACAGATGTTCAAAAATTAGTTCCAGCTTGTAAGATATTCAAATGGGATGTTAAGTGAACCCTAGAAATGTTACCTTTCAAAAGACTGACGACTCGGAAGTGACACAAGCTTATAACGATCTTTTGAAAATGAGAAAAAAACATAGCCATATTGAAATACTCGTGTCTGATTATTATACAGAAGGTTCAGCTTGAGGTCCCAATTATGGTAGCTTAATATCTGACATTTATTTTGAGGAATATTAATAATCTGACTGCTAGAAATATTTTTCACGAATTATTTTATGAACTTTTTTCTCAATAATAAAATGTGACTGAGAAAGGGTGAGGATGGCACGAGAGAGTGAGATAGGGAAAACATGAAAGGGAGAGAGAGGCGCGTAGTGGGGTATACATGCCTTACTCCAGCTGCACGCTTTAAGGTGGAAGCTTCAGGGTGGCTCGCGAAATTCAAATTTTCTTGCGTTTTTTGGAATTTGTAGGTCAGGGTTAGGTTGTATATTTAACAAAATATGATTTGCGACCGTAGCGATTATGTGTTTACAGATTTATTATCATTAAAATCACCAATACAACCCTGTAAGTTCATATTAGCCATAAGTTCTTATTTTTTGGAAAAACTCATTCAAAGTGCTTTATGATTTCCTAATAAAAGGGCAATAAATTGGATGTAACATTTAGGTATGATTTATAAATACCAGACAAAAATATATAATTTAAAGTGGGAAAAAGCCTTACATATGAAGAGATTGTAAGAATGTGGCATGAAGGACGGATACCAGTCATACGAGTAAATTCTTGTTTTGTTAAAACAACTCGTGGTCCTCGTATAGGGATGGAATGCGCACAATACACGCGCAATTAAAACAACGATGGTTACTTTTTTGAACCAAGGTTGGCTGACTCTTTCGATACAGATAATATTGCTTGACATTTACTACTAGCCAAACATCGACCAGTGCCACCGCCCCGCGATCTCACTTGACATTTCAGACTGACGCCGCAGAACGAGTTTCATGAACAATTACTGGATAATAGCAGTAATAACGATTATAAAAACCGAAAAGGTAGTTGATCTATTAAATATTGATTGATGTGTTTGATAGATCAACTAACTATTACGTGACATTTTTGAGGACCGTGTGACTTACTTAGGGAGTTACTTTTCTGCTGCGTCATTAGTTTAGGATTCGAATACCATATCGGAAGCTGTTTCTACAAAGCAGTAATTCTTACTTTAAGGATCTAGATTGTACAATAAGATATGTCAAGTAAGATAACATTAACTGCCCACACAGAGTCTCATAATAATTCTACACCATAAATAAACAATACAATAACAATTTATTGGTGTCGGCGGGGATCGAACCCGGATTGCTTGAGTAGTGTGCAGTTAAATATATATTGAAGATAATATGTGAAATTCGCCAACACGCATTTGGAGCAACGAGGCGGACACTTCCCTGCCTTTAAACTCTCTCAGAAATTAGAAGAGGCCTATTTTGGCTGGTAATTTGTTTTTCGGAACCGGCTCTAAAAACTTGGATGAAGTTTTGTATTTGGATTATACTTTACCTTCGAAGTTTATTGGGTATATTATGTGTCATCCCTTATAATTTATTTTCTAACGCCGAGCAAAGCACGTTTGCCCAGTTACTAATTGATACCAACTAATTTAAGTGCTACATTAAGTAATGTGATAATATTTAAATGAAACTAGTTTTATGTATTTAAAGCGTATATTAACTTATATTGGTTTATTAACTTATGTTAATATACGCAATAAAATCTGTTAAAACTAGTTTTATTTAAATGTGTAGTGTTCGCGTAAACACAAGAAATCATAACATGACAATAAATATTTTAAGTATGTAACAAAATATAGGCCTATACCACTTCCAGATATAATGTGACTGCCTCAGCGTGGAAATAGTTGCCTAAGGGGAAGTCAGTTTTATTCTATAATTTACGGTTTACTTCTTTTTAAATTTTTGCAATAGTTTGAAATTTTTTCTTGCCATTGTAGGGATTATCACAGCATTACGTTGCATTTGTTTAAAATAATAAAACAAAAAAGTTTAGCAAAAAATGAAAAATGAAAAACTTGAAAAATTCTTGAACTTGAAGATTCTTGAGTTTTCTTAAATATTTTTCGTTATAACGCACATACACTTTTAATTTAAAAACGCCACTGTGCGTACTTGTATACAAGTCATATAGACAATACATTATAAGAAACCGAAAAGGAATTAAGATTGGCCGATACTTGGAAAATAACTGAAAGGGTATCTGTAGCTATCATGTTTGGACACAAAATATACCTACATGTACTAAATAAAAGAAAAACTCATGCCGCGCCGCCATCATGCGATGTTCAGCGATGCTCTATTTTATTTCTTATGTAAAAATACATTTTTGTTAATTCAAAGCTATTATAGTTGTGTTAGAAAGACGCTATGAAGGCACATGAATATGTAACTATATATTATTAAACACATAATTATTACGCTGTAAAATTGACATTACCAGTTGAAGAATACATAAAACTTTAATAAATCGACTCGTAATTAAAACTGGAGTAAAGTTGAGAAACCAAGAACAAAGTAATGAATTTTGCATTTTTAAAACTGGGTTTCAATAATGTTTTAATTAACTTCCCAGACCCATAACTTCTTTGCAATCTTTTTTCATCTAATAAATACTAGCAGTCCTTCCACCACTCCTGGTAAGCTTAAAATGCTCGTGTTAGTAGTGGTTCACGACAGTAGTACAATGTTGGATTCGAACCCATGACCATTTGAGTTCACGGTGCGCACCCTGCCAATTAGGCTACTGTCGCTTAAATTGACTACTGTCGCTTAAATTTGAACTAAACCTCACGATTATATTATAGTAACTGCATACAATAACTATGCTACTTAGTATATACATCATAATTAGCTACGTAAAATATTCCATAATCAATTCATAATTTGTCCAAGATTTGGTAGCTTTTATCTTTTAGATCATTACTCATTTCTTCACACTCTTTGTGATTGATTTTATATTACACTAGCTGACCAGGCAGACGTTGTTCTGCCCTTTCCGAACAACCATTTACTTTACCAAAAAAACTCCTGAAATTAGCAATAAAAAAATTGAGGGTCACTTATCGGGATAAAAATTATCCTATCTCTCAAGTTGGATCAAACTGCACACAGTCTGCAAAATCTCATTGAAATCGGTTCCATCTGTTGAATACTTACAGCAACACGTGGTGGTTATACTACTAAATTGTAGCTTATATTAAACATTTGTATTGTTAACAACCGCCGTGTAGTGGCGGTCAAGAATATCCACTACCCCATATCCTCCCGTGGGTGTCGTAAAAGGCGACAAAGGGAAACAGGCGGGAGATGGGCAGCAGCATCTTCCTGATAATAGCCAAAAGTACAATAAAAAAACTGCAGTTGCCAACCCGCTCGCCAAGCGTGGCAACTATGGCAAATACCCCCCAAATGACGAGAGTAACAAAGAGACGGCCCCCAGTCCCCGGCGGCCCCGCTATTCCTGGCTACGGTGGCGACCATGGTAACGGCGGGGCAGGGGGTGCTAAGAATCTCCGGTGGAGGTTCGGTTGCCACCTACGACGACTCGACCTGGCAACGTACAACGCACGCACCCTGAGGACTGAAGAGAAGATCGTGGAGCTGGAAGAAGAGATAGACAAGTTGCGCTCGCATATTATAGGATTATCCGAAGTCCGAAGAGAGGGGGAGGACACGGTAATCCTCGAATCCGGCAACTTACTCTATCACCGGGAGGGCGACCATCTGTCCCAAGGAGGTGTCGGATTTATCGTCCACAAGTCTCTCGTTAACAACGTTGTAAAGATCGGGAGTGTGTCGACGGGGGTTGCGTACCTTATACTCAGAATCACCAAACGGTATTCGCTGAAGGTCATACAGGCTTACGCACCAACCTCGGCATACCCCGATGAGGAGGTGGAGGAAATGTATGAGGATATCTCTAGAGCCATGCATTCCTCCAAAACCCAATATACGGTGTTAATGGGAGACTTCAATGCAAAACTAGGCACAAAAGAGAACGGTGAGCTGAAAGTAGGGAAATTTGGAATAGGGCAACGGAACCCAAGGGGCCAGCAGCTGGCCGACTTCATGGAGAAAGAGGGACTCTTTATGATGAACTCTTTCTTCAAGAAGCGGCCCCACAGGAAGTGGACCTGGTCGAGCCCCGACGGTTCGACAAAAAATGAGATTGACTTCATTATGACGACCAGACGACAACTGTTCAGTGATGTCTCAGTGATCGCGAGGGTGAAAACCGGCAGCGATCACCGAATGGTTAGAGGCACACTGAACCTAAATGTTAAGTTGAAGAGGTCTCGTCTGATGAAGTCAACGCTCCGTCCCCCTCGTGCTCTAATCCAAAGTCCCGAAACCTTTCAGCTCGAGTTACAAAACCGTTTTCAGTGCCTAGAAGACTGCAATGAAGTGGACGATATGAATGACAAGCTCATGGAAACTGTCCATGCGGTCGGAGCTAAGTTCTGCAAGACCCGCCGCAGAAGAACACAAAAACTCTCCGATCACACTCTTAATCTCATGGCTGTTAGACGGGAGATGAGGCTACATTCTTCAACAGATTTGACTGCATACAGGCAACTGAACAGACAGATCTCTAAATGCATGCGGCAAGACTTACGCAACTTCAATACAGCTCGTATTGAAGAAGCGATCGAGCGGAACCAAGGCTCCAAAGTCTTTGCCAGAGATCTGTCTGCCAGAAAGAGCCAACTGTCAAAGCTGAAGACCGAGTGTGGCAGCATCGTTTCCGGGACACCTGAGATTTTGAGTGAGATTGAGAGGTTCTATGGGCAGCTGTACACGTCATCGTTGGAGCCACACGCAAGTGTGAGTAACGATCCAAGAGCGAGTCTTATTCGACACTATTCCGAAGATATCCCGGACGTCAGTCTGAGCGAGATTAGAATGGCTCTCCAGGACCTTAAACACGGCAAGGCCCCAGGCGAGGATGGAATTACAGCGGAGCTTCTGAAAGCGGGTGGAAGACCGGTACTTGAAGTCCTTCAGAAGCTCTTTAATTCCGTCCTCCATGGTGGCATTACACCGGAGGCGTGGAGCAGAAGTGCGGTGGTCTTGTTCTTCAAGAAAGGTGACAACGCTCTCTTGAAAAACTACAGACCGATTTTCCTTCTGAGCCGCGTCTACGTGCTGTTTTCGAGAGTCATTACGAATCGTCTCGCGCGCAGACTTGACGACTTCCAGCCTCCCGAACAAGCCGGTTTCCGAAAGGGCTTTAGCACCATAGACCACATACATACCCTACGGCAAATTGTACAGAAGTCCGAAGAGTACAATTTGCCACTATGTCTGGCGTATGTGGACTATGAGAAAGCCTTTGACTCCGTCGAAATTTGGGCGGTGCTGCAGTCCCTTCAGCGGTGCCAAGTTGACTGTTGGTATATCGAAGTGCTGAAGTGTTTGTACAGTAGATCTACGATGGCTATCCGAGTACAGAACCAGAGTACGAAACCTATCCAATTGCAGAGAGGTGTAAGACAGGGTGACGTTATATCCCCGAAACTCTTCACCGCTGCATTGGAAGACGTTTTCAAGCTTCTGGACTGGAAAGGATACGGAATTAACATCAATGGCGAGTACATCACTCACCTTCGATTTGCCGACGATATAGTCCTCATGGCAGAATCGCTGGAGGAAGTAAGCACTATGCTCAATGACCTCAATAGTGTCTCCCAACGGATAGGTCTTAAGATGAACATGGACAAAACAAAGATTATGTTTAATGTCCATGTCACACCTATGCCGGTAGTTGTTGGGAGCACTAAGCTCGAAGTTGTTGACGAGTATGTTTACCTGGGACAAATAGTCCGACTAGGTAAGTCCAACTTCGACCGAGAGGTCAATCGACGGATTCAACTCGGCTGGGCAGCGTTCGGGAAGCTACGACACATCTTCTCGTCAGAAATACCTCAAAACCTTAAAACAAAATTGTACAACCAGTGCGTGTTGCCAGTGATGACTTACGGAACTGAGACGTGGTCCTTCACTGCTGGCCGTATGAGGAAGCTCAAGGTCGCTCAGCGAGCTATGGAGAGGGCTATGCTCGGAGTTTCACTGCGTGATAAACTTAGGAATGAGGATATCCGCAGTAGAACCAGAGTAACCGACATAGCCCAACGGATTAGTAAGCTGAAGTGGCAGTGGGCCAGCCATATAGCTCGAAGAACCGACAACCGATGGGGAAGAAAGGTTCTCGAGTGGCAGCCTCGTAACGGTAGGCGAAGTGTAGGGCGTCCCCCCACAAGATGGAGTGACGACCTGGTAAGACATGCAGGAAGTCGATGGATACAGGTGGCTCAGGACCGTGCTTTGTGGCATTCTTTGGGGGAGGCCTATGTTCAGCAGTGGACTTGTGAAGGGCTGTAATGATGATGATTATTGTTAACATAGCGCCATCTATTAAATATTTACTCAATCCAGTCAACAGATATTGTCATCTGACAGAATCGTTTGGAGCTAACAGATAATTGTGATTGTCAAATAATAGACAAATAATTTTCAATAAAATAATATTATATTGCGACTATAAATTGAGATGTAAGCTATCCTATCTTTTAAGTTGGACCAAACTGCACATTGACCAAAAATTTCATTGAAATCAGTTCAGTAGTTTAGGAGTCCATCGCGGACAAACAACGTGACACGTACTTTTTATATATAAAGAAGATTAATTATAACGTCAAATAGTTTTAGAAAATTACAACCAGTGCGTGTTGCCAATAATGACATATCAGCTCAGCGAGTTATGAAGAGTGCAGTATTCGTGGTAAACTTATAAATAAGGCTATCCGCAGTAGAACCAGAGTGAAACGGATCTGTAAGTTGAACTGGCAATGGCCTGGCCATATATTTTGAAGAACCGACAACCGATGAGGGCGGCTTCCCATTAGATGGAGGGACAATTTGGTAAGAGATGCAGGAAGTCGATGGATGCAGGTGACTCCGGCCCATTCTTTTTGTCAGTCCTTGTGTGAGGCCTTTGTTCAGCAGTGTTCTTATGATGGCCTATAATGATGATAATGATATAAATCACTATTACGTTTTAAAATTACCTACCTACTTGTCACAGACGGACATTGGGACCGACGAAAAAGGTGCTCTACTTAAATAAGGGTATCTAATTAAATTTTAAGCTCGTAATGTCATATTCAAGGGTTTTTCAATAGGGTCGCTCGAACTATGACAGCGCCATCTTGGTAAAGCGATAGTTGTCAAATTTGACAAAAATATTTATATGATTTTGACATTCCACGGTACGTTGAAATTGTTAAAATTTATGATCAAAATTAGTGATCCGTTTGCCTAAAGTTCCTTGCGCTGTGTCCAATTTATGGAATTCATGGCCATACTGCATAGTCCACAATCCGTTGTTCATTGAATAAATTCGAGACAACCGAGCAGGTGATCGATGAAGCGTGGCTATACGTCAAAGAAACTCAAGATCATAGGAGAATATTGTTGGCGTTCGGAACAGTGTGCGAGAAAACCGCAGACAGTACATTCCGCATCGTGCGCAAGAGCTGGGTCTTTTTTCGACATTAACTTGGTGGATTTTGCTTCGATACTTGGGTTTTCATCCATACAAAGTTCAATTAACTCAAGCTAAAATCTAGCAACCACAGACAGACCTTACAAACACGTGGTTCCAAAAGGCTGGCGCCACTTGCCATATTGCAGAGGAAACATTGAGTTTATTGGATGATAAGTTCGAGGGGTTCATCATCTCATTTAAAATAAAATAAAAGTTGTGACAAAATCACACAGGTTGTTTTATTTCATTTCAAAGTTCGAGCGATCTTAATTAAAAACCCCGTACAATATGCGTTCATAATTACATGAACTGACCAATAATGACACAAAGATACAGGCCATGAGCATAATTTATAAGTGTCATATTTCAAATGTCAATGGGTCTGAGACATTTGATTTAAAGGTTATAATTGTTTCTTAGAGTTATTACATACATAATTGGTTATATGAAGTTAAATTTAAAGCTAGGCATTATCGGAAATGAAATACATCACGGTATTAAGAGAAATTTCACATTAAAAGCAACATTGTGTCATGAATGAAAAATGTCAGGTTTGTAATGATTAATATTATCCATCTGCGCTGCGCCAATCTAATTTCTATGTCCAACTAAGGACAGATTATCCAATTCTAATTTAGAAATACAAATTCAATTTCAGGAAGTGCCTGCAGCAACCGATACTTATGTTCGTAGCTACGTCGCCAAAAAAACAAGAAGAAAATGTAAGTGACTAAGGAACATTAATAAGTTCTTACAAATAAGCCGTAAGCTGTTTGGGTAATATTTAAAGTGTATTTTTAAAGTTCATTTAACATAGCAATGCTTAATGGAAAATGGAAATCCTTAATGTTAGTTTCACTGGAGCCCGCTTTTATGTCTTATCTCTTATATTTATATATACTTATATAAAAGTGAAGAGGTAATTTCTACTTTTTTTTTATATAAGAAGGGGCACACGAACATGGGGCCCACCTTATGGTAAATGATAACCTCCGCCCATGAACCATTGCAACACCAGGAGAGTTGAAGATGTGGTGCCGGTCTTTTAAAAAGAGTAGGCTCTTTTTTTGAAGTTCCTTAAGTCGTATCGTTCCGGAAAAATCACTGCTGGTAGTCGATTGCACGAGAAAGTTGTGCGAGGAAGAAAACTTCTAATAAATCGCACAGAACTACTTCTTCTTTCGCTCATAGACTTATTCTCAGATCATTGAAATCTTTTGCTGTATTCCAAGTGTTATTTTCATTTTAAATGATACTATAATTACATTTATACAATACTATATATTTACAATAATATAATACCATATACGTGAAATTGTAGTAATATTTTATTAAACTTATTGTTTATACTGATCTAAAAAGAAATGACTAGATTTCGAAGGTGGAATAAAATTGCCCCTATATTTTTTCTTAAATCCAAGAGCCATCAAGCCTGGTTACACCTTTTTATGGTATGTTATATTGGGAATGTATTGAATGAAATAGATTTTTTTTAATAAAAGTCACTATCTATGTATGTCTCAATCTTGGGCACAGGCCTCCTCTCATTTCTGAGAGGCTGTTCGGGGCAAAGAAATGTCTACCGCGTTTCCCTAATGCGTGTTGGCGAACTTCACATGCCTTCGAAATATATATATTTTTAATCTCTTATTCCTTTACTGCTGAGTACATGGTAAATCAGCACTTAAAACTGCAATTAATAATTTCATTGCTGCCGGCTGGCATCGAACCCTGGTTTCTCGCGTACTTCATTTCCATATTACACTAGCCTAGCCTTCCATATTTGCCTAGCTATCACGGCTAAAAATATATTTATTTATAAATATTATTTTAACTGAAGACGCTTGTACTCGCAAGAGATTGCGCAAATCAAGTGCCAAGTTATTTTTAATGCATTTATTATTATTATTTTATTTTATGTTTTACTAGCCGACTTCAAAAAAAGAGGACAATCTCAATTCGACTGTATTTTTTTTATAGGATAGGGGGACAAACGATCACACAGTCCACCTGATGGTAAGTGGTTGCTGCGGCCCATAGACATCTACATTTATTCTCAATAAGGAAACAAAATGCAGATGCATCGTCACCCGTTCTCTACATTCACCATACGAAACACAGCAGCATCAAGCTGCTATTTTACGCTGGTATTCTGTGAGAGCGTGGTCCTTCCCCGGTCGAGCCGACCCATTCGTGCTACAACTATACTTCTAATATAGCTGCGGCATGGCTCTACCACGCAAAAACTATATGTTTTTTCTTTTAGTCTTCTAACGTAAATTACTTTAACATAGACTTCATCATCATCGTCACCATCATTACAGCCCTTCACAAGTACTCTGCTAAAAGCACAGCGTATATATTAATATTTATAACCTGTAACATTGTGCGAGAAAAGTGCCGTCGTCTTCAAAGTGTGATTATAAGATACTATTATTTATTATGTGTTAAAAGTCGGTTATTCCATACAAGGTGTTTTCACCTATTAGCGGACTAATGTTACCCTCTGCTATTTGATTTGTTTACGCGGGAGAAAATATTATTTGGCACCAGAAGTGCGACGTCGCGCGCCGATTTTCCCTTCAGTATTAGTCGGCCGGCAGCCGCCGCGGGACGTTGAGCTCGCAACAGTCGCGTCCCAACTGTACACAGTACACTGTTTATTTACAATTAAACCGTCACATTCAAACCCCTCCAGCAAAAGGACAACACTACGCCAACGCACTCACGCACGTACGTTCCACGTCGAAATTCCAAGCATTTGCAAGCGAGTCCATTGTTCTTAATAATACGTTAGCCATCTAAATTCTATCTTCTGTTTTAACCTACATTCACGATAACACTTAATCTGTATTTACCACTAGTCGCTCTACATTGCCGCTGTTTTGCTAGCGCTTTTAATGCATATTTCATTAATCATTGTTGTTGTGATTTAGAAAAAAGTACCGGTAAATCATGTTTATTTATAAACTTTAATTGAATGATAGTATATGGAACACAAAACGTTATAAGACAATAAATTTGGTTATAATTCATACCCATTACATGAATAATAACAATTAAACGTCACACTTAGTTTATACACTACAAGATTTTTTTAAACCTACCCTTACTCTGTGGTAGAAATCATATTTAATTATAAATAGAGACATAGCAGCCTGATGCGATGGTTTGTAATGTTTATTAATTATTTTTAGTTTTTGCTTTTTAGGAGACTCGATAAAATTTATTTAATCATTCAAGTATACGTAATGTAAAATATTATTATAATTATAATGATAATTATTACATATGTAGTAGTATATATTGTATGTTCATAAACCAAGTATTAAAAATGCTAAAATAATCTTACTCATACAATCTCTCATCGTCATCATTAAAATTAACCGCGTAAACCAGGGGCGTCAAACTCGATATTTTATCAAACCACTTACAAAATTAAGGATATGCTAGCTGGCCAGACTTAAAATAAATTTACACAAGAAAAAAATTATAAAATTGATCTTTAATTAGGAACTCAAGGTCAGGAAGCGTGGGTGAAAAAACGTGCAATTTATACGCGTATAATTGTGCCATCATCAACGAATTTACTAAATATTATCGCTTATGTAGGTAATTAATATCTTTAGATGATCCGTTGCGATTCGGGCCGGATGTTTGACGTGACTGGCATAAACAATACACAGCTGCTCATGGTTTTCCTCCATGGTTAAAATAATTACTACATACTAAAACTACTTTTTAAAAGGCCGGCAACGCATCTGCAATTCCCCTGGTGTTGCGGTTGTTCATGGGCGGCGGTAGTCACTTACCATCAGGTGAACCGCATGCTCGCTTGCCCCCTCTCCTATAAAAAAATAATTTGCCGAGCACGGTTGGCAGGTGAATTGTCTCGTACTTCGATGACAGCCGTCGACGATCTAGATACTTCCATCGAGTGTAAACATGATATTTATTACGTCATTTCAAAGGATCTGAGATTATTTTATATCGCTATCGGAAATTTTAATTCGGTGTAGGAATATCCACCACCCATATGGTCCAGAGGGTGTAGTAAGAGGCGACAGAGGGAAATTGAAACAGGAGATGGGCAGCAACATCCTGATTCAACTCAAAAAAAAACCGGTTGCCAGCCCGCTTGCCAAGCGTGACAACTATGTCGAAATCCTCCCAAGAGACAACCTATGAGGTAGGCCTTTGTTCAGAAGTGGACTTTTATAGGCTGTAATGGATGGATGGAAATAGTAATTTTAAAAGCAAATTTATTATTAATTCAATAATAGTCACTTTAAAAGCTAGATAAACCTAGAAAATAAAAAATAATTTGATGAAAAATGAAAGTAAATTGAGCCTTCATCTTTACGAGTAACTTCTGTCCAACCGACTTGAAAATGTAAGATACTTATAAAAAAAATTAAAAACAAAATAATAATAATGTTTTAATATTTCGCGTCTTTGTTACCCTGTTTAGATTTGTCAACAGCTGGACTTGGGTCTCTCTCATGATAGCAAATCATCTTTACGATACAACTATCGTAAGGATGATTTGCCATTGACATTCTCGACAGACGTACTGGTGATAGCAGTACCAGTCGTCTCGAAAATTTACACTGCTCCCCGTTTTTTGTATACTATATTGTAATATACATATTACACAACAAGACATTATACTAGCGCTTAGCTCGTGTTTGTCTTAAAATTTAATTATACGCAAACAATTTGATGCGATATTATATGAAATTTTTACTGCCCTTTCCGGTGAAACTTCTCGCAGAAGGTGAATGAAAAATAGTGTGGGAACCTAGCAGTTAAAATATTTCAAGTCCAATTCGCAATCGTATAACTAGAATAAATATTACGTATTCTACGAATCCTGCAGTAGGACGTATTTAATTTAATGTTTTAATTTTAATATATTTTTACTATATTGGGAGAGGCCTATGTCTACAGCGTGGGCCTCTTCTATCAGACATATTATATATTCCATATATCGAAGTAGACCTTTACGGGCTAATGAAATTAAGTAAAAATAAGCAGCTGATTTCCACCACATGCTTAAACCCACTTTACCTCTTTAGCAATTTGGTTTCCAACGCTAAACACAAGGGTCTAAAAACTTAAAGGGGCTGTAAACTTAAAGCCCCTTTAAGTTTTTATAATGCTTACAATATAGTCAATGAATTTTAATCGGAAATTGCATAAAAACTACTATATAAAGATATGTGGTAGAACCATGCTGCAGCGATATTACTAGTATAGTTGTAGCACGAATGGGTCGTCGGCTCGACCGGAGAAGGACCACGCTTTCACAGAATACCAGCGTGAAATAGCAGCTCAACGCTGCTGTTTTGTATGCTGAGTGTAGAGAACCGGAGGCCCTTTTTACTGGAAACAAGGCATTTCATCTTAGTCCTCAGGGGTGACAATGCTTCTGCACTTTGATTCGTAATCGAGCATAGATGTGGATGTCTATGGGTCACAGCAACCACTTACCATCAGGTGGAATATGTGCTCGTTTGTCACCCTATCCTATAAAAAATGTTCTTTGTATTATATTAAATATTCGTAGCAAAAATATCTACAGCAGATTTCACTAACAGAAAGTTGTTGAAAACGGTAATCAAGTTCTCTCAAAACATACTATAACTTGCTCTGTAAAAGTAAATCATAAATGGTTTTAATATAGTTTATAACTTGGAAGACATTAAAAAGGTGAACTTGGTAAATCCAAGATACAATAGATACAGACAATACAATAATAGACAGAATAAATTTTATTTAAAAAAAAAACACCGATATCAAACATGTCTAGCAGATAAGTTCTTGTCTGGCACTATAAATGCAAGTATTGATTCGTTTTAATAATATATTATCTTGTGTGCAGCGTATCGGATGGCGGAAGATGCGTCAGCGGAGTGCCTCTTCGAGAGACTCCGTGCGTTCCAGCTGCGCGCCCCCGACGCCACGGAGGCGGCTCGCAGTATCACATCGCGTATCAACTCCCGCCTCACCTCACACGGTACTTTAGAAATGATTTAACAGAATTATTAATCGTTTCATAATAAATTTTTCCAATGCCTTTAAAAGTGGCCATGTTAAGATTTTGTGAAAATATATTTTAAAGTTTATTGAGGTGAATTCGTACTAGTGGACGTAGGTGAACAGTTCGACCACCGCTATATTGTTTTGTTTGCTATACATACAAGCAAACTGTCACGCAGTAAGCCTGATTAATAGTGCTGTTCAGCCATGGCTTGTGGGGTTAGATCAGGGAAGAACCGCTATCTTACGAAATGCTTATTTTTTTTAATTATTAAAGGCCTTTGATAGTGTACTACACGATTTGTCATTTTGGGAAGATTTGAATGAGTGAATTGTTATCATAGATTAGAAGCGTAAAGGCGCAACTCTTGATGCAAGGTTAATAGTTCACTAATTAAGTTACAAATTTTAACAGTGGTAGAGCCACGCGGCAGCTTTTGCTGTCGCACGGATGGGCCGGCTCGAACCGGGGTGGTACCACGACCTCACAGAATACCAGCGTGAAGTAGAGGTTTACCTCTGCGTTTCGCTTGGTGAGTGCAGGTGGCCGGAGGCCCTTTTTACTGGAAATGAGGCATTCCATCTTAGTCCTCACGGGTGATAACGCATCTGCATTTTGATTCGCAAACGATGATAGATGTAGATGTCTATGGGCCGCAGCAACCACTTACCATCAGGTGGACTGTGTGCTCGTTTGTCACCCTTATCCTATAAAAAAAAACAAATCAGGTCCAGGTTTTACTCCTCACGAAGCATTCCCGCTGTAACTTATTAATTTACCACCAAATACTAGCTAGTTAATTTGTAACAGAACAAATCGTTGAATGAATATTGCGTTCCTATCTATATACGACAAAAACTTCCACAATATTTTATACTAGCTATTCCCTGCGACTTCACCCAGATGTAATTTAGGGTTTTAATTTTTTTTTTCTTAAATAAAAGTAGCCTAACTTACTCCTTATGACGTCATCTATTTGCCAGTGAAATTCCCGTCAAATTCGGTCCAGCCGTTTCGGAGATAAGCCGGAACAAACAGACAGAGACAAAAAATATAAAAAGTGTATTTTTGTTATAAGTACCGTATATACTTTCATATGCATTTATTTAAACGCTGTAATTTTGACATTACAAACACATTTCAATTTTATTTATTTTATAGATTAGTATTGTGCTTGTGCGTTAACTCAGACAAACCGTCAGCTACGAAATTTCACGCCAAATGAGACCGTACTCGTACCATAAGATGTCTGCTCAAACCGTTATTTGTATTTGGGCGTTCCGTTACTGTATTATGTACCGTATTTATTTTTGTTAGGGATGAATTTATATAACGTTTTTGTCGTCCATTCTTAACAAAATGTCGCACGACTTGAGATTATAATCCACAGACTCCATTTGTTTTAGTCTCAAAAATTTACCACATAGTATCTTTTGAAAGCGATTTGTCTTTGTATAAATAAAAACATATTCAACATGAACTAAATGGGAGGAATCACTAAAATAAAATTTACGAAGTTCTATACGAACATATTACTTGGTAAATGTTAAAATTAAATCACTATGAGACATTTGTTTGAGGAAAGTTCTTTATTAAGTACATTTGAAATGTTTTCGGAGCGCATTTTAATTTTTTACATAAATAATGATGACGTGTATGTAGTATATTTTTCGGCTTCTGACCACAGAAACATCTTTTGAATACAAAAAGATATTATATCCAAAAGTGTATGTGAAAATACAGAGACATTCACTCACATAGCTCACGCGCATTTAATGTAACAATTGTGAGATAAGATCGGAGGTCGGATAGGATGCAGTGTCAGGGAAACGCAATTATAAGGCATTGAACTAGGACTAGGTAGGTAGGGTTTTTTCCTCTTTTGCCCGTTTAGGTAGAACCACCATCATATATATTTCTTTTTAATCTATTAAGTAGAAGTGCCTCCACCTCCACTGTGTCACTATAAACACACACATTTTAGTTCATAAAGGTGATAACGCTCATGTAGTTTAACGGTTTTACACGAATCCTACACATTGAATAAAAAAAATTTTACGCTCTTTTTTTTACGTTTAATCTCAATATATAAAAATCAATTGCTATCCGTTATTCTGGCTAAAACTCAAAACTGCCTTGACCGATTCTGATGAATTTTTTTGTGTGTGTTTGAGTGGGTCCCTGGATGATTTAGATTAACAATTGGATTCGGTAGGTGGAGTTGTTGTCGAGATCCAGAAATCACCCGTACGTAGCCGGGGCGGTTCTCTAATTATAAGATGTTTTTGATACCCAACGCATAAAAATTAAATCGAAATACAAACCTTCCCTCTACTTCTTTCTGCGACAACCCATGGCTACCGTAAATTACGCGAAACGTTGTTATTTGTAATTTGTTGTTATAAAAATAAATTAAAATTAAAATCCATGATATTAACACTTGTAGATTTTTGAATTGGGAGTTGAATGCTGTTGTCGTTGGGCTGCAGTAGCGCTATTTACTATCAGGGTGCACATTGTCTTTAACACTATTTTGCCACATTGTTGGCTCCTGAAAACGAGCGACTCAGCCTTTAGCTATGCAAACTGCATACCACTACTTTGCCAAATAAAACAACACTTGTGTGTGTTTTTACACGATAAAACTTTCACATTATTTTTACTTATCAAATGTCAAGGTCAAGCCTGATGTTGCCATGGAAAATGAAACAAATTGATTTTACTCGGTAAATAGAAGATGAGATGTGAATAAGAAATATAGAAAAAACTTATATTTTTAGCATGTTTTCTTAACCAACTTTATCTTTAAATAATGCCACTTATTATTTAAATCTTAAACATCAGCATACATTTTTAATATTTAGTTTTACTGCATTAAGCTGTATTTGCTTTTTCAACTTCTGCAATTAAAGTGACCAAATGATGTGATCATTTGAAGCAGATAGCAACGGTGAATGTTGGACATATTCGCTTGCTAAGACCATTAGTTTTTAATACGCGTTATAAGATCAAAGATAGGGAAACAGCAAAAATAGGATACATTAATTATTTTGTTTAATCAGACAGCTACAAGTCCTTGGATGTTATTAAAATATCTATAAGTTCAGCTACGACCGACAAGCAGGTTTTCGTTTTCATAATGATATTTAGAATAGAAAAGAATATACGAATTCCTTTTTTAATTTCAATGAATTCTCACTTCCCGAACCCTACCTGAAGAAGTGGTAAAATTAAATATTTTGTACAAACAACTTCAACATAAATAAAATGATAACATCAATCAATGTAGTCGAACTCAAATACGCATTATTAAGGATAACTCAAACATTACTGGTCAGATCTTGATTAAATTTATACGGGACTACATGATGCAGCTTTCGAATAAAAAAAGAATCATCAAACCTAGAAAAGTTCTGAGGTAAAACACAAAAAAATACAGTCAAATTAAGTACCTCCTCTTTTTTTCAAGTAGGTTGAAAATCTGGCACACTAGCAATGCTTGAAATCTCCTATAATATCTGTAACGGAGTGTCTTGTTGAAATGCTATTACTTGCCATGTGATGGTGGCGTTAGAGAATCTGTCCCCGCATTTAGTTTCGTAGGTATCAAATGCAACTATGGAAATTACCCAAAAGGTCTCATAGTTTCTGAGCGATGGGAGTATAACCATCACATTTCTGCCAGATGGACAATACGCAGACCAGCTGATAGTAACGTCAATTTTTTTAATACAATAAAGGTACAAAAGAGCACTAGTCCATCTGATGGTAAGTAGATGCTGTGGCCCATAGACATCTACATTTATCCTCGATTATGCATCAAAATGCAGATGCGCTGTCACCCATGAGGACTAAGTTGAAATGCCTCGTTTCCAGTAAAACGGGTCTCCGTTCTCTACAATCCATTCGAAACACAATAGGGTAAGCTCCTATGTCATAAATGTACGAGATGTTTGGTACTGCCGTCAAAGCTACTACTAACAACGATGCAGAAGGTCTATTCAGCAGTAGTCTTAGGAGCGTTGATAAAAAATAAAATGAAGTATGTAGTTGGAAACGTACTCAATCCTTACATTTATTCAAGAAACATGCTAAGGAACATTAATTGTCTCTTTAACCCCTATCTCTTCCTTCTTTCATTTATGGTTACTGATCCACAGCCTAAAGTCTGTTATCTTTTTAATGCATAATTTGTTATTCTTTGTTACTAAAGTGAATCCTACTTGTTTATTTTTTCCTCCTTTTATTAAGTGGCGAAGATTGTGAAGTCACTTATTGATTTCACGATGTCTGGTCCGTCTGTCCGTCTGTCCGTCTGTCCGTCCGTCTGTCCGTCTGTCCCACGATTATCTCGAGAACGGTTTCGAATTTTCAAATTCTGTTTTCAGCAATCGATTACCGATCACCCAGGCATCTGAACCTCTTATTTTGATTTCTTTTCCGTTAGAAACCGCTACAAAGCTGATTGCTTCGCCACTTTGCTATGCTGTTAGCTTGCTAGGTTTATTTACTTAATTATTTGTCTTGTTGTCTAGAAGAAATTGCTATGTAGCATTAAAACCGCTTTTTGTTTTTCTTTAATATATTGTTGCCCGCCACTATGAATGTCTTGTACATGGCAACACTAGTTACCACTAGCGCCCTCTAGTGTCAAGTAGCTGAACTGGGAGAGTCAAGATCCTTCTAGAAAGAGCAATGGCAGACTTTCATACATAAAATTAGTTGAGAAGAAATGGTAGCGTCTATATATCAAAAATATCTTAAAATGTTAAGCGTCAGTCCCTTAATAACTCTGTCAAAGAATTTTGTCCTGAGAAGGCGTCAAAAAAAAGATATTTACATTTGAACCTTTTTAGGATATGTCCTATGTCACTTGAAAAAAGTCAAGCTTCCTGTGATTGTTTGATGTTAGCTTAAAACATAATATATAATTGAGAGTTTTTAGATTTTTGTATCTCTATTATATATTTGCATACTATAAATGTATATTTCTGGCATGGCTCCAGGGCCTTTGTATCATAGTGACATTCTTAGAAGGGCTAGAACCCAGAGCCGTAAAGCCAGTAAAAAAACAGTGACATTTTGTTTTAGCTAGTGTTGGCATAACCTTAAATGGAATTGTTACATAGTACTATGATTGAGATAATGTATTATTTTAGGAAATTCTTTGTAAGAGACTTATTCTCAGCCATATCTCTTTTATTTTTATTATTACTGATAGTACAGTTATTACTAATAATAACTTAATATAAAAATATTTTGTGTGTTGTGTTGGTAGTCTTACAAAGTATATACGAAAATAGTATGAATATACTAAATGGCAACACTTGAACAGAGTAAAATGATTTAAGTCATTTGATATTCCCAAAAATGTTTGTTTTTTTCTGTGGCTTTAATTAAAATACATTTTTATTTGAAAAATCATAGAAAAATAATAAAACTCATTTTATATATAACTTATTTCTAGATGCGATAATTTTTGTCAACTATTTTTCTGCCATTGCTCTTTCGGGACCGATATGTACTCGAACATTCTAGATGTCGCTACAGTAGAAGGTTCTGGAAACTATCTGAGGCCCTATATAACGCCGGTATACACCACGACTGAGTCAGTATTGAATTGGCGATATAAGCAAATACTTCGAAGCGAAATAATTGCGAACTAAAGAGATCAGTAGTACAATTGTGTTTTATTATTAGTGTGGTTTTAAATTGTAATTAGTGTTCTGTAATTAAAGTGTCAATTTTGGTAATTTACTCGGCAGTTTAGTTGTCTCGAACCCCAAGCTCGTAACAATATGTATATTTTGCTACATTTTTAGGTGTACAATAAAAATATAGTATTGTATTGTATTATATTGTATTATAGTGCGAATGAAAACCGTTTTAAATATTTAAGCTTTCTATACATAAATAACAAGTTGATAGCGTACGATATATTAAATAGACTAATTTGTAAAAACCGATAAGCGAAAAGACTTTATAAGAAACTTTTGTTAATGTTTTTTTTGTTTGAAACTTTTCTTAAAACTTTATGTTACTTCTATTTTGTTTTTAATAGGTAACAAGAGATGTGTTTTTATTATCTTACTGAAACACATATATCTCTGATGCAAGTCGAGACGTCCATAGAATTGCGGACGCCCGTATTTAATGCAGTTTGGCGCTTTTCCAAGTCATCATTTCTGGTGATTTTCTCTCGATAAAATACAAAATAGTAAAAATTGCTTATGTTAGGGAGAAATATTTATCCTTTTTGTGTAACATGTTTACATGTTTTGGGTACATGACAACTGCAGTTTTTTTTTTCATAATATAAAGTTTGAATGTTGACAATGTAGCGAAATAATAATCATGTTACGTATTTTTATAACGCTTCTCGCTGACCGGCATATGTCATGGCGATATTATGATACAATCGATGTCTTCGTTAAGCCTATCAACTTACTAAGCCCCATAGGTTGTATAATGGATGTAAGTGGACTGTATTTATTTATTACTGATTGATTAATGACTGACTGATCTGAGGTAAGCTATACTAGGGGACTGCTCGAAGAAAAGATGGTACTTTTTACTATACTGTATTGAACTATTTACAATATTCGGCACTATTAAATTAAACTATCTAATATGTACAGAGAGAGGTCTTCAATTGTAGAGTCTTGATTTGCTGTCTTGAGTCTTCTTTGTTGTCTTCTCGAGTGCCGCTTCCGAAATGAAATGAACGACTCACAGACCAAAACGCCCTTCTTATATCTCGCAAGAAGGCGTCTCAGTCTGTGAGTAGTGCCGTGCGACGATGCTGCTCGCCCATTGGTCGTCGCTCGGCTCCGGTGTGCGGGGTGTGCGGGGCGCAACGGGGTACGAAGGGGCGACGGGGCGGCGGGTCTCTAGCTGTCCTCAACATCCTCCCCCCGGCGTAGCTCGCGAGCCCAATCTTCTCTCGGGAGGACGGCGATCTTCCTGACCGGCCGCCGCAGCAATCCGCCCCTGGTCCGCACCTCCACATTGCGCACCACGCCGTCTGGTCCGGGAAAGGTCCGTGTTACAACTCCCCGCGGCCACACGTTCCTTGGCATGCTACTGTCTGCCACCACGACGAGGTCCCCTTCTTGTATCTGTCGCTGCTGCACATCCCGCGAGTCCCCGCGCGCAACCAGCGTTGGCAGGTACTCCCTCATCCAGCACCTCCAGTACTCGTCGGCAAGTCCTTGCGCCGCCCTCCACGCCCGACGATCACTGGGCGTGCACGGCGCGGTTACTGGCAGGCTCGATGGTCCCAGCAGCAGGAAGTGGTTGGGTGTCAGCGCCTCTTCCTCGTCGATGTCGACCGGTACGTGCGTCAACGGTCGAGAGTTCACCGTGTTCTCTGCTTCTGTGAGGAGCGTCGCCAACGTCTCCTCCCGCGGGCTCTTCTGGTGTAGAGTGGCTTTGAGCGTGGTCTTCACTGAGCGCACGAGACGCTCCCATGCGCCTCCCTGGTTCGGCGCGCCCGGCGCGATGAACTTCCAATCTGTTCGCCGAGTCAACGCGTAGTCCTTCAGCTGGGGTGCCCACTCTTCCATTGCCCGTCGTAGTTCGGTGTCCGCCCCATGGAAATTTGTTCCGTTGTCAGAGTAGATGACCCGTGGCCACCCACGCCTAGCCGCCATGCGCCGCAATGCCGATATCGCCGAGTCCGTCGTAAGGGAGTAAACTAATGAAAAAAACTAAATGCACCGCGCGCGTCGTTAGACAAGTCAATAACGCTATCCACCGTTTTTCATGCCGACGTCCTATAGTCACTGTTATAAGCCCGAAATAATCGATTCCGGTGTAGGTGAATGGTCGCGCGAATGCCCCTAATCGTTCAGGTGGTAGATCCCCGATAACCGCTGGCCGTGGTGTCGCCTTGCGTACCCTGCATCGCAGACATCTCCGCTCCGCTTCTCTTACTGTTGGTCGTAATCGAAGGATATGAATGAATGAATGAATGAATATACTTTATTGTACACCACAAACAAATAAACAAATTACATAACAAAATACAGGTTAAATGTACAATTGATATCTGGTGCGTAGATCGTTTACCACCCTCTCCCTGTTGGCGTGGCTTGCCTCCTGATACGCCTTTTCCACAAGCAGCTTTACAAAATGGTGGCGTCCGTTCAATATGATGGGCCTCTTCATCTGGCTGTCCACGTCGGCTGCGTCGATTCGTCCTCTAGCTCGTAATATGCCATCCTCCAATATGGGGTCGAGCTTCCTTAACGCGCTGCCGGTTGCCAGGTTCTTTCCTCGCTGCAGTCGACTGATGTCTTCAGTGAAGCTTTCTTGTTGACTGCGTTCTATCCACATCCGCGCTGCTCTCTGGATGTGCTGCAAGTCAGTCCGTGCGCCCTTCCTCTTATGGCATCGACGAACTGTAGTATCCGTGCAGTGGCCCTTATTAATCTCTCGTAGGAAGAGAATCTCTCTATGTCCGGCAGGTGTGGAGCGTCCTTGGTGTCGCTCTGGTGCGCCACGACTTCCTCCAGCTCCTCATCATCATCGCCTGCCTTCTCTTCCTGACGGCGAGGCCATCTGTCTTCATCCTCGTACAGGAATGGCGGTCCCGTGAACCATCTGTCGGTCTCTTCTTTATTCATATAATTCACATGCGTCGCTTGATCCGCGATGTTGTCTGCGGTCGGTATCCAACTCCATTGCTCGGGTGACGTCTTCTCTGCTATCTCCCCTAACCTATGAGCCACGTATGGAGTGTAACGCGCCGTATCGTTCTGTATCCAGTGGAGCGCCGTAGTGGAGTCTGTCCAATACACTACCTTATCGGCTACCACTCTGTGCTCGCCTTGTACGAATTCCGCGAGTCGCGCGCCTATCAAGTTCGCCTGCAACTCTAAACGCGGTATGCTTTGTGCCTTTATAGGGGCAACTTTCGCCTTGGCCGCCACTAACCGTACCCTAATCGTTCCGTCGCGATATCGTATACGCCAATATGCCGCGGATGCGTACGCACGTTCGCTTGCGTCGTTGAAAACGTGAAGTTGACGCTCTACCACTCCCCCCGTAGGAGCATAGCATAGGCAGTCGCAGTCGTGACACCTCCTCGACGACTCGCAGCCACCTCTGGAATTCATCCGCTGCCTCCTCGGGTAGTTCATCATCCCATCCGACCTTCTTCATTCGCCATAGGTCTTGTAGCAGGATCTTGGCGGTGATGGTGAGGTAGCTAAGCAGTCCGAGCGGGTCAAACACCGACATGACTGCGCTTAATGCTTCCCTCTTAATCGGTGGTCGCTGTAGCGCCTTTACTTCCTGTGGCACCCTATTCATAGAGGTGTTGAACGTCAGGGCGTCTTCGTCGGCCATCCATAACAACCCTAGTGTCCTGCCTGGGCTGTCTTGCCTTAAGCCTACTTCCTTAGGCTTGCTCGCCAGTAGTTCCTCCGGCTTGTCTTCCAATAGGGCTGTGTGGTTAGAATTCCAGCCTGCCAAGGTGAAACCGGCCTTCTGATGCACTTCCGTAACCTGCCTTGCCGTATTTACCGCCTCCTCTACCGTAACATAACTGTCTAAGTAGTCGTCCATATAATGACTACGTACGATAGCGTTAAGCGCCAACGGATGTGTTTCTGCGTGTGCGCGCGCGTTATGATCCCTAACACTATGTGCGAGAAACGGCGAGCTCCTCGCACCGAAAATCATCGATGTCATAACGTACTCCCGCGGTGGGCTGGATCGCTCGTTACCTCGCCACAGAAACAATTGCGCGGGTTGGTCGCGACGGTCGATCTTCACACATAAAAACATCTCCCTAATATCCGCGGACACGGCTATTTCGTTCTCCCTAAATCTAAACAGTATGCCCGGTAGGTTTCGTAACAAGTCGGGGCCGTCGAGTAAATAATCGTTAAGACATCTACCGGACGCACGCGCTGCCGCGTCGAAAACCACTCTTGTCTTTCCCGGCTTGTTCGGATTTCGTACGGCGAAGTGAGGCAGGTACCAGCTCTTGGGGTCCTCTCTCTCTATCCCCTCGGCTTCCCTTGCGTATCATTTTGCCAGGAGGTTGTCTATCTGGGCTGTGTAGGCGTCTCGAAACTCCGGCGACTTGTCCATTTTTCTCTCGATCGTCCGCAGTCTTCGAGCGGCCATCTCGTAGCTGGGTGGCATCCGCACGTTGTCGTCCTTCCATGGCAGTCCAACTTGGTATTGCTCGCCGACCTTCTTGACGGTGTGCTGGAATATCTCGACAGCGCGTTCCTCTTCTCGTCGCGGCCTACTCTTTAGCGAGATACCTATGGAATCTATCTGGTACTGCCGTTTGAGGAGTTCCGTTAGCTCCTCGTCCTGACTGGCAAACGTTCAGATGTCCCTATCTGACCGTCCGCTAACGCTTACGACGTGTAATACGGTCTCACCGTCTTCCCTACACGTGAATCGCGGCACGGTTCCCTGTATTACCCACCCTAATAACGTACGTGCAGCTATAGGCTGCCTTCGACGTCCTATCCTTAAATTACGGGTGATTATTAAATGCCAGTTGTCGGCGCCTAATAATAATCTCGGTTTTGCGTCGTCATAACAAACCGAACTCGGTAGGTCGCGTAAGTGTTTTAAACGTAAACACTCCTTACTTACGGATTGCGAACCTATCTTTAAATTTGCTATTGTCTGCGCATTTATTCTATACACCTAACTGCGCGTCTTGCCACGTATGCCTATGTTAACTAGCCTGCTATCGGCCTCGCGCTGACTATTATTTACGCCTCTAATATTCAGCGGCTTTACCGGTCCTTCCGCTCCTAACTCGCGCGCTAAGTCGTCGTCGATTAACGAAATAGTCGAGCCTTCGTCAAGCAACGCATACGTATCTATTTCCCTACCACGTGGTCCACATAACGTAATGGGACACACTTTCAATAATACGGACGCACTACTACCAACGTTAGACGCGACGAGCACGGTCTTATCCGGTTTTGCCGATGTCTCAGGTGCGCGGGTCTTGCGGGTGTGAAGGAGGACATGGTGGGGGGCGTTGCAGCCGTCGACGCCGCATTTCTTGGCTTTACATCTAAACCGTCGGTGTTTACTATTTAAACACAGAAAACACACCCCCTCTTCCTTTACCCAATTCCACCGGTCGTCCACACCCATTTGCGCTAACTTCCTACATTTGGCGATTACGTGTTCACCCCCGCAACACATACATGCGGCACTACCGGTGTCCTCCTGGGCGGTGAACGTCTTTACGTCGCGGGCCCTATCCTCTACGCGTTGTGTCACTATCCTTTTCGACGGCGGCGCCTCTCGTCTTACGGGCGATTCCTTAGTCGGCGCTACGGACGTATAGGCATGACTCAACGCACGGTCAGCCTCTCTCATCATGAACCGAGATAGTGTGACGATATCCGGTTCGTCTGCACTTCCGTAGTGCTCCGCATAATCGCATCAACGTGACCGTAAGTGAGGGCTAAGTTTACTAGTGACTTCCCTAGTCAGCATTGGATTTTGCAAATATCCTTTGCCGTCGACGTTCTGCAAAATACACACTATATTTTGTAACTTAATCGCGAACGAATTCAATTCCTGAGCGGTTTGACCCAGGCGCGGAAGGCGTTTCAGTTCCTCTAACGCTCGATCGATAATTACTTCCGGGCGGCCGAAACACTGCTCCAATGTTCGCATAATATCTGCTGGATCCTTCACGGTAAACAGCAGTGCCGATACTACCTCCCTAGCTTCACCGCGTAGACAGTTTCTTAACCTTGCCATATTTTCCGTATTTGTGAATCCATATAAACGCGTGGATTCTTTCATCGCGGCTTTGAAGGCTAACCATTCCGCGGCCGAACCGTTAAAAATAGGCAAGTCATGCGTCTACTTCGCGGCAGCGGGCCTGACTCTAATCATATTCTCTAGAGCTTCCGCTAGTCGCTCTATACCCATCTCTTTCCCTCGCGGAGTAAGCGACCTATCTCTATCCCTTTCTCCCTCTAGCCTACGCTGTGGCGCTGGCGTCCTATGTACACCTACATCCCTATGACACGGCGACGATAATCTACGATCCGCGTGGCGATGTGGCGATGGCGATCTATGTACACCTACATCCCTATACGGCGACGGTGATATACGATCCGCGTGGCGATGTGGCGATCTATGTGTAGGCGATAGAGTGCGGCGTTGGACGCGCGACGGCGACGTAACCCGTACACGACGATCCACCTGGTTCATTTCTACGGCGACTCCACTATCCCTCTGTATCGTTTCTACGCGACATGGTTGAACCTCATTCGCTACCGTCCTCCCCTGGGCATCTTCAGCGTGGTCGTAACCGGTTTCCCTATTCGGTAGGGCCTGCTCTATCTCGATGCGGGGCGCGGGCTGAGACGGGCGGTAAGACGACTCCCCCCGCACAGTCTCTACGTTCTCTAACCACCTATCAACGCGTACCCTATTTTCAACTAACTCGTCTTCGTTAATACTTTCCCTATCTGTTTCTTCTTGCAGTTGCGCGACGTCCCTAGCGTATTTCTTCTTAATAAGATCTTCTTCGAGTTGCAATTGCTTCCTCCTAATTGCAGCTAGTTCCTCCGCGGCGTTATATTCGATTTGTTTTAACTTAGCTATCGCGCTAGCTTTCGACCGGGCTGAACGAACGGAGCGGACCGACGGGGCGCGGGGCGCGGGCCTATGTACAACGTCTGTTACAGGCGCGACGGTACGTACTATCGAACTAGTTTCTGTAGACGGAAGATCTTCAATGATCGCGGCGAGTGTCTCTGTGCGCGGCGCGGATGTGCTAACCTCTCCCAAACGATCGGTCGTAGACACGGACATAGCGGGGCGCGGCGGCGGGGGCGCGGGCACGGGCGTAGATGCGGACGCGAGCGGGGCCTGGGGCGCGGCGGAGGGCGCTTGTGCCATCGCGAGATAATCGGACGGGGACGCGGGTGCTTCTTCGAATATACGCATTCCTACCGGCGTTTCGTCATCGTTCCGTGTCTTCTGGCTTCGTGTTTTCCTCATGACGTCCCACGTTGCGACCTCCGAGCGTCTTCAAAAAGACGTACGTATCGTCTTCAAAAAGACGCACGTATTGGATGTCGTTCCCGCTACAAGGGCGTTACCAGATGGTCACAGTTTGGCACCACAGGGAGCAACCACCTGGCCGCGTAAACGCGGTTAAAGAAACAAGAAATTGTCTGGAAACAGACAATATGACGTATATGACGTAGGCTTAATAAGAAACAGGGAAGAAATTAGTACCGACGATCTTCTCTCTTCGTCGACGAACTTCTTTCTTCCTTGAAGATCTTCTATAATGATCTTCTCTCTTCTATAATTATGTTCTTTCTTCTATAATTGCCTTCTTTCTTGTTTCTTCTTACTTCTTGCTTCTTTCTTCTGGCTTGAATCCGGCGACGATGGACCAAGAATATAATGGATGTAAGTGGACTGTATTTATTTATTACTGATTGATTAATGACTGACTGATCTGAGATTAACTATACTAGGGGACTGCTCGAAGAAAAGATGGTACTTTTTACTATACTGTATTAAACTATTTACAATATTCGGCACTATTAAATTAAACTATCTAATATGTACAGAGAGAGGTCTTCAATTGTAGAGTCTTGATTTGCTGTCTTGAGTCTTCTTTGTTGTCTTCTCGAGTGCCGCTTCCGAAATGAAATGAACGACTCACAGACCAAAACGCCCTTCTTATATCTCGCAAGAAGGCGTCTCAGTCTGTGAGTAGTGCCGTGCGACGATGCTGCTCGCCCATTGGTCGTCGCTCGGCTCCGGTGTGCGGGGTGTGCGGGGCGCAACGGGGTACGAAAGGGCGACGGGGCGGCGGGTCTCTAGCTGTCCTCAACAGGTTGCTTGGCAGCTTTTATTATTTTAAGCTTACATATAGCAGGAAGATGCTGCTGTACATCTCCTGTTTCATAATTTTTATAGGTGAGGGGGCAAACGAGCATGCGGCTCACCTGATGGTAAGTGACTACCGCCTCCCATGAACAACCGCAACACCAGCGGAATTGCAGATGTGTTGCCGGCCTTATAGTAAGGCATAAGCTCTTTTCTTGAAGGTTCCTAAGTCGTATCCGTCCGGAAAAATCGCCGGTGGTAAACAATTCCACAGAGAAGTTGTACGAGGAAGAAAACTCCTAGTAAAACGCACAGTCGTGGATCCCCAAGCATCCAGATAGTGAGGATGGTATCATGAATTTTGGCGCGATATGCGTTCGTAAAATTTGGCGGCTGGAATTAATCCGAACAATTCCTCAGAGCGATTCCCGTGGTAGATTCGATAGAAAATGCAAAGGGATGCAACATCCCTACTCACTGCCAGTGTACCGAGTCAATCAGAAGGAACTAGGTCGTCGACGATTTGAGCCGCTCTGCGCTGGATGCGGTCAAGTGGAAGAAGCTGGCACTGGGGTGCCCCGGCCCAGAGATGAGAACAGTATTACATGTGAGGCCGGACTTGCGCTTTGTAAAGTTGCAAGCGATGAGCCGGCATAAAATACTGTCTCGCTCTGCTGAGCACGCCAAGCTTTTTAGAGGCCACGCCGAGGATTCCGATGCTGGCTGAGGCAGCAAGGGGAGTGCCTTGAAACTGAGGAGATACGACAAAGGGGTTCATTTTAGCTGTAAACGCCCAAACTTGTGTCTTCTGGGGATTGAACTGGACTAGATTTAGTCGCCCCGAATTCGAGACTTTGTTCAGCAAAGACTCGACTTCAGACACAAGTTTGTCCCGGCACTCGGCGACGATTTCCCGAGAAATATTGGCACGGCCGGTATATAAGGCATCACCTATATTCATTTATGGGGCAATGTATACGCTTTTACAACAAAATCCCAGAACATATTCAAAGTTTATCAATAAACTAGTTTAAAAGTGTTATTAAAGAAAAACTGTACAAAAAGGGTTATTATAATATCAAGGAATACATGAATGAAAATAACCCCTGGGAATAAGGTGATCGCCTCCATGCTGGTTCTATTAAAAATCATTTAAAAATTGTATAAATGAAATTATTGTTAAGTGAAATATGTTTGAAAATAAAAAGTCCCGCTGGGTTTCTTGCTGGTTCTTCCCAGGACAGAGGTATTTTCCGAACCAGTGGTAAATAAAAAATGACTTTCAATAAGAATTTTGTAATAATCAATATTGAATAAAAATTATTCTATTCTATTGTATTCTATTCCAGTGCTGTCGTCTGCATAGCAATGAATGTTACCAGTTTGCAACATATCATTGATATGCAGGAGAAACAGCGTTTGTGATAGCACGCAGCCTTATAGAACACCAGCGTTGATAGGCTTGAAATCAGAGCATGCACCGTTTACTACGACCTTGATGCTCCGATCAGTAAGGAAACTTGGTGATCCATTTGCACAATTTCTCGGGAAGCCCATAGGAAGGAAGCTTCGAAAGAAGCGCTTTGTGCCAGATCCCGATCGAAGGTCGTCGCTATGTCCAAACTGACGGCCAATGCCTCCCCCTTAGACTCTACTGCCTCTGCCCATCTATGAGTCAGGTAGACCAGAAGATCACCAGCTGATTGACCCCGACGATAACCGTAATGGCGGTCACTAATCAGCTGGTGATCCTCAAGGGACTTCATAAGCTGGTAGTTTTTTTATAGGATAAAGGTGACAAACGAGCATACAGTCCACCTGATTGTAAGTGGTTGCGGCGGCCTATAGACATCTACATCTATCCACGATTACAAATCAAAATGCAGATGCATTGTCACCCGTGACCCCGTGAGGACTAAGATGGAATGCCTCATTTCCAGTAATAAGGGTCTCCGGCTCTCTACACTCATTATACGAAACACAGCAGCATTAAGCTGCAATTTTACGTTGGTATTCTGTGAGACCGTGGTCCTTCCTCGGTCGAGCTGACCCATTCGTGCCACAACGATAGTACTAATATAGTTGCAGCATGGCTCTACCACGTAAGAAAAAAAAGTTTATAATTAATTCCATTATTTTGGAGAACAAGGAGGTGATGGCGATAGGCCTGTACTTGGACGGGGCTGAGCGGTTGCCTTTTATAGGGATCGGGTGGACCAAAGCTGTCTTCCATGGATTCGGGACTACGCCTTGAGAGTAGGAGAACCAGAAAAGACGCGTTAAAACCTGTGCCGACTCCGGAGCATACGTCTTCAACACAATGGAAGGGACGCCTTCAGGCCCACTCGACTTGCTGACGTCCAGGGAGAAGAGTGCTTTGCAAACCGAGCGCTGTGTAAACCGCACATTCGGCATGGAGCACTCACACTGCGGGATGGTCGGCGGTGTGTTCCCCCCGTCATCTAAAATCGAGCTGGATGCAAAGAGAGAGAGAGTTTAACAGATCGGCTTTCTCCTTTGCGGCATGGGCCACTGAGTCGTCCTCGCTGTGCAGAGATGGAAGAGACGGCCGGCAGAAGTTCATTTCCCTCTTTCGCCTCTTACGATGATATGAGAATATCCACAGGTTTATATGGGGTAGTAGAGTGTTTTACACCGCCACTTCACGACGGCTCATGTCACAAAATAAAAATATTATTAAGTGCACAAAATAATGTTTTCAATCTTCATAATATGGTAAAAATGTTAGTTTTATAATCATTTTGTTGAATACAAATTTGATCTTCTATTTTGTTATAGTTTTCTCCTACCAAATTTTAACAATATTTGAAATTATTGTTGTTCCACTTACTTTTAAGAGCTGTGAAAACAAACATTCCTAATAAAATTATACATATATGAATACATGAATACGAGTATTAATATGTGTAGGAAAAACTGTACCCCTCTTTAAGCATAATACGGGCACTAAGGTGTGTGAGATTTGGCGCAGTTAAAGTTTATAATATAAGAAATGAAGAAAGCAAAAACTGATACACTCATGGACAAATTTAGAAATACGCAAAAAATATGTGTATAAAACAAAATATCATTAAATTTACTGGAGAGACTTAAGTTTATTTCCAATGATGTTGCACTGAGCGTATCTCTTTCCCCAGCGTTTTCACACTTTAATCCTTCCATCATCTGGCTTCAGGCAATCAAAATCTGGACTCATCTGTGAATAGAACTTGATTCCAAGCTTTGTCATTCCAATTTTCATGATTGCGAGATTAGCGACTCATAATTTTTCACATAGAATAAGGGTGACAAGCGAACACACAGCCCACTTGATGGTAAGTGGGTGCTGTGGCCCATAGACATTTACATCTATCCTCAATAAAGGATCAAAATTCTTTATCATGCATTTGGACTTTATTTGCACACAAATTACAAAAGTGTCTTAATGCACCACGGTATTCTTTACCAGCCTACCTCCAAGCAAAGATGAGAAGATAATATGGGGGCAAAGTGCAAACAAATACATAAAAAAAATATGATGCCGCGATTCTTCTAGCAAGAAATTTACTTGTGTATGTTTTATTAAAATCGATTATTTAGTTTTCTGAACCCATAGACACATCAAAACTCCCGCTATTTACTCGTATAAGTATAGCTATTGTATTGTTGTGATCGATGGTTACCTTGACGTGCATGTGGGTTGGGAAAGTGGCCAATTGTTGTACCGCCGTAACCAGTGGGTACCTACACCGGTTGCATGTAATTTAACAAGTACGATACACCTATTGTTTCTGATAATCAATATCGGAACAATGGATGCAAGTTTCATTTATCAGTTTTATGCCACACCATAAAATATAAAAATCAATAATTGCTGGCCGTTGTCTCGTTTTTCGTCTCTCAAAATCTCGAATTTGGCTGGACCGATTTTGATGTTTTAAGGCGCGTCTCCACCAAAAATGTTGACAACATTTATGTTTCCAACATGTTGACAAATCAACAAAAAATGTTGACAAATCAACAAATGTTGACGACATTTGTTTCAAAATGTTCAAAAAATGCGTCTCCACCGAGGGAACAAATGTCGGCAACAAGCGTATTCCTTTGATTTGCAACATTTTGAAACAAATGTCGTCTACATTTGCTGATTTGTCAACATGTCGGAAACATAAATGTTGTCAACATCTTTGGTGGAGACGCGCCGGACAGAAACATTTGTCGGCACACGTGTTGACAAATGTTGAAAACAATTGGACCCGGTAGGTGGCGATTTTGTCAAGTTCCAGAAATCACCCGTACGAAGCCGGAGAGGGTCGCTAGTATCTTTATACAGGGTTACTTTTCAAAGAGTAGCCAAATTTTAAACTTAAGTTCAAACATATAAATAATGATATACAGTCACGTCTGCCAACTTTACCAACGGATGTTAACTTTGCCATCAGAGGTGTACTGGTATAAAATTACGATTAACATGGAAAACGTAACGTTTTTTGGGATAAACCATGTTTTGAATGAAAATACAATAACTAATTGACTGGCTTGCTTTCGATATGGCAACATGAGTGTTAATTTTGGTATTTTATTTTACCGCGGAATTGTGCCGGCGAAATAACCTCTTTGTTCAGTGCTCCAGAACTTTATTTTTGTTTGAAATACTGAATGTATATTAATATTAATGGTTATCAAATGTCATATATCGTTTATAACATGTTGATCTTAACATTTATCAATAAAGCTAACTTGACAAAGTTACCATACTAGTGAGATCACGATGTAACGGCTACTTTACCATGTTTTGTTACGAGTACAACAAGGGTTGTCACTTTCAACCTATATTTTTAACCGATTACAACTATTTAAACAAAATGTTCTGCACATGACATTGTATGTTTGTATCGATGTTTCACTGTAGCAGCCCATTACACCGATTTTACCAAATGAGTCGTCAATCAATTCATCTTTATTAAAAGTGAAGGAAAAGAAAAGAGAAATCTATATTATTTTTAATGAGTTGTCGGGCATGAATAATATTATTACTACTTAGTATTTTTCATAATTTCAACTTAGTGTATTGATATTAAGCAAAACATTAATAGTAATTTTTAATGATTATTAATGTTTTGCTTTTGCTTATTAGTAATATTATTGATTTTTGATAATGAGAATAGAAATACGAGTATCCTAATAAGGTAGAGTATGAGATTGAGCAAGCAGTAAAATTCAGAACAATCAAAAATTTAATTTGATGTTCATTGTATGTTTATTTTTTAAAACGTCCATTCTCTTATAAAAATTAAAAATTTACGATAATCCATAAGTTATAAGATCATCGTAAGTTTTTAAAAAATCGAATGATTTACAAATACTATCGTCTACAAACCAGCGTAAAGTTTCTGTTTCTGTCAAAATAAAGAATCGCGCAATTGTCCCTCACAGTTCTTTTTAATTTAAAAAAAAATATCACTTTCCCAATTAAGTTGTCACGCCCTGAACTGTTACACGTATTATCAACACATCATTATACTTCACATCACTGTCAATCAGTCAATGGCCAATTGACCTTTATCGCTTCAAGTATTTTACCGTAACATTTACTTACCTTGACCTTGAAAACTTGGCAAGTACAAGACGTGTGCAAGGGAAGATATTTAATTTCTTCAGATAGTACATATACAACTGTGATAGTACAACTTTTTTCTTTTACTAATAAATACTACTAATAAGTTAAAAATGTTATATAACGCGTGATTAATGTGAAATATGAGAAACAAAATTAATGATTTGAAAACTTCAAAAAAATTCTTAAGGATTTTATTCGTAGATTTAAGAGCAGCTACTTTTTTTTATTATAGACATAAAGTTAACAGATTTAAAAATAATCTTGAATAAAACTAATTAACTGATTTTATCGCGTTTCATTTAAAATTATTTTTCTATTAATTGTATAGTATGCGCGTAAATATAAGAAATAATTATTTAAGTAATCTTATTTTTAAAATATACAATATTTTATTATATGCAATATTAAGAACTGTATGTAATAATAAAAAAAACTAAAACTAGAAACTTAATTATCATATAATCCTACTTCCCGCGGTATCGTGCCAAGAACGCTGGCTGCGTTTCCCCGCTGAATGGCCATACTTAGCCTTTGAGCGAGAAAAGAACCAGCCCTGTTATCACTAGCAGCAACGACCAGCCGCAGATGGAGTTCCTTTAGGAACTTCATCGCTCGTGGACCCCACGGACCGATGGTCTCTACAGCAAATGGCACAAATATGTAGTCATCTCTCAGAGACATATTTGCGCCACTTACTCAGTTCAGTTGCCTCTGATGCCGCCCCGGCTCTAAACGAGGTACCCCTGAGATGAGAGGCCGCCTGAGACGAGATGAGTATTTACGCAAGTAGCATCTCACACCCTAGTAAAGCCCTAGCATTACCTCTCTCCCAAGGGACCAATGTCATACCGTCGAGTCTTCTGCCATCGTCTCTAAATATTCCACAAGGCTCTAAAACCAAGGGAACATTTATAGAGACAAGAGCCCTTCGGATGGCATCGTTGAAACAACTGTGTCCTGAAAACCTACCAGCACTTTTCTTACATGAAAGTCCGTGGAGCCCAAACTTGTCGACGCTGCTACCACAGGGGCACTGATGGGGTTGACAAATCGCCGCTACTAGTCGGATTCTTACGGCGATGCACAAGCTGTTCCCATCAAGTAATGTGCCGAAATTACTTGATGGTAAAGCGTGTAACCAGTGACTAGATTCCTTAGTCGAAACAGCTAGAAGGCGTGCCTTATCTTGGTCACTATGAAAATTTTGAAACAAACCTTTCTGCACGCTCTGTACCAACGGAATATCCCACTGTTTTTGTTGGTTAACTTCCAGTGGAACATTTTCACCGGGACAGAGCGTTTGCCATGTCTACCCTACCTCTGTAGCAAAGCACAGGTCTACTTTATTATTTAAAATTATGTTACATAAGTCACTGACAGTATGCACGTAAGCAAGGAAAGCAGGCGATGCAACGTTAGAAAGATTTCTCACACCGCATTTAAAGTTAAATTTAGAATTTTAATTTTTTTTAATTATCTTATTTTAAATTTTTATTGTAATAAATTTATTTTGAAATAAGAATTAAACTGTGCAAAAAAAATCTAAGCATGTCGACTGTGTTTAAAAGTTAATTAAAAATCTAAATCTCATAACATTCGCTAATTAATTTTGACTAGGTGTTGATTACGATGCTGTAAAAGTTTCAGACATATAATAATTATCCTGATGAAAATATTTGTCTCATGTCAGACGGTGCTTTCGTGTTACATGCACGCAATTTTATGACCAGCGACCGGGAAGCAATAATGCATGACACGTTATAATAATTATTTTGACATAATACACAAGACTACGCACAGCTAAACGTCCTTGCTAGAAAAGCAATTTTCTGTTTCTCTGTCCCCATTTCATATTTTTTCTAAAACTTATTTTAGAATTTAGTTTTATTTAAATAAATATCGCGCAACTGCCATCAAATTAAAAGCATAATTTATTTTGATATTTTTTATTTATAATCATACATTTAGAGTGTATGATTATAAATAAAAACGAGTTGCATATTAACACAACTCGTATATACAATAACATACGCGTATTTATATCCTTGTATCTATCTATATACATATAAATAAAATTGAAGTTCCCGTCGGTAATATTGAAATAACTGACTTCCATTAAGCTGAGGAGGTTATTAGCACGCTATTAAGACATAAACAATCATTTTATGTCTTAATAGTGTGCTAATAACCTCCTGAGTTGAAATTAGTGAGAAATTATTGTCTCTCAGTCTAACCTTCGGAATAACTGAACCGACTGTGATAAAACTTTACTAAATAAAAACCAGATATAGAGCAATGCCAAATTGACGATTTAATTTTTTTGAAAAAAATAAAAAATTGATTTGGTCTTTCAATGTCTTAAATCTAAATACCGCGACATTAATATATCCTATCCGGGTGAAGCCGGGTCGGTTTGCTAGTATTCTCATAAAAAATATCATAATTGCACACTGCTCCACTTTTCTAAATTTCATACACATTATTCGATGGTTGGCAATCCACCAATATGCGTTCTGCTAGTAATATTCTGACCACACGACCACAATCTGGATATCATATTAAACATTAAGGCCAGCATATTATATGGTCCAAGAACCGACTTGCAGTTCCTCTGGTAAATGCTCGTTTACCTTATTAAAGAGCAGTTCATTTCAATGCCAATTCCGGCACCACTAAATACTAACTTACAATGTGTTCGGCGATGAAGAAAAATGTGAAAAATCTCTGTGCTCTCGAAACAAAAAATGTACTGTACAGTATTTAGCCTTCTTATACCATTTTCTTCTTGACGATGAGAGAAGATCTGTGCTCAACACAATATAGGTTCCTATATTAAAAAAAAACGATTCCTTTCCTCTTACTATCCGTTCTACATCGGATAAAGTGAACAAAAAATCTAACAAACAAAATACTGGTTCAAAAATTTATTCTTTCATTTTAAGTAGCCTTAAGTTTTTTAACGAATTTTAGTAAAACTATGTACTTAATATAAATTATAAAACACTCCGGAACAGAAAAGGAAACGTTTCTTGCAGATAGAAATCGAACATAAGCAAGCATATCATAAAAAGTAATTAATAGAAAATAGGAGATACGCAATCATTGTATAACGAATAATTCCTAAGTTCACGTTAATTATCGATTTTATGTCCGTGAACGATTCCTTCAGTCGTTTTATACATCTAAATTGGCCTAGAGCGAATTTAAATTGGCCAATATTGGTATTTTACATTTTGTACCTATTTGTGAATGCCTAAGGTCATGTTCTGTCATTTAAAATCGTAACTTTATTGGTATACTAGCGACATAGTATAAAGACACCAAGTAGGCTGTCTCCAGCCCAATCCGCGATATAATTGCCTACTGTCTCAGGGTTGTCATTGTCACCAAATCATTAGTTTAAAGCCCGGCCCTTGCCAAAAATAATACATCTCTGTATAACTAATTCAGTGATCATTAGTCGATAAAGTTCAACAATGGTTTTCCTAACAAATACAGAAATTTATTAAGATTCAGAGCAGTATTATTTATAAAAAAAGGGATAAACTAAACCGGCGGGGCGGTGTGTAAGCTCGTGTTTAAATTATTTACTTAGTATATTCTAGTTACTTTTTATTTTTAATAGGCATAATATAGTATTTGCACACATAAAGGACCATATTAATATTTATTTTTAATTAATACAAGCATATATATATATATATATATATATATTGAATCACACATTTATTACAAAATTACAAATTAGCTACAGAAAAATACTTTCTTCGGTTTCGACTATTACGAAACGACTTGTTATTAAACTTTAATGTGTAATATATCCGCATCCTTATAAATAACTTTTGCAAATATAATTAATTACGATTTTATAACCGTAAATAGATACTTAGTTACTATTCTTCCTCTGTCTGATAGACAACTAGCTAATACAACAAAAATAAGTAAGTAGGTATCTCATCGTCAAGTAAAAATTATATGCTATAATAAGTGACCTGTCCTTTTCAATAGGTAATCTGAACAGAGACAATTCTGGAATCGATGAATTATTAAGACACCCAAACACACAGCAATACGTTCTCCTGCGATTATCACACATTTTTCATTCATTTAGCAGTGCCAAAAGTCGTAACGCGCGAACCTCGTGCGGTGTTAGCCCAGACTGGCGTAGTGAGAAACATTTCGAGATTGTGTTTAAGTGTGCGTGCGGCGCCTCATAGATACTATGGCGCACACATACAAGCCGCGCGCAGTGCGTTTGTATGAAGATAACGTACTTCCCGCTCTTTATACTATGCTAGCGACCTACCCTCCGTCTGGATAGAACCTATAAATGTAGCGTTATTTAAAATTAAGATGTATAAAGTAGACCATTTATTTTATCAATTATTCGGTTTATTTAAAAAAAATGGTTTTTGGAAAAATATGGCCTAGATCCTTTCTGGTATTGCTCTCTTTGTGTTAGTGAAGTTTGATTAAAATCGGTTCAGCCATTCCGAAAATTAGCTCGGACAGACAGATAGACAAACAAATATTATAGAAATGGTTGTTTATGTCAATAACCCCTGAGCATAATAGAAATCAGTTATTTTAATATTACAGAAAAGACACTTTAATTTTATTTATAAGAAAGGAAATATATGAAGGTAAGATGGAAGAACTGGATGTTACATGTAACTTAATAATAATACCAATAATCTTTATTGAAACTAATAAAGGTTACAAACCAATTATTGCACTGATTCCTAAACCAGGATTATTCCTGTATCTTAGGATAACAGTACCTTCCCGTACAATTTTACAATATTAAATTTTAACACACGTTTTTCATATAACTATTATTTTAATAAACATACATTTTATAAAATCTGTTTCTCTCACATTCTTTTTTATTTCAAACTAGCTGCCCAGCATGCATTGCATTCTGGTCGCAATGCCTTTTGTCAGAAACATTCGCGAACACGTGCACGACTTACCATAATTTCTTCATAATCGGATGAATGGTATAAGAACGCTAGCCATGCTGCAGCTATATTAGTAGTATAGTTGTAGCACGAATGGGTCGGCTCGACCGGGGAAGGACCACGCTCTTACAGAATACCAGCGTAAAATGGCAGCTTAACACTGCTGTGTTTCGTATGGTGAGTGTAGAGAACCGGAGACACTTTTTACTGGAAAAGAGGCATTCCATCTTAGTCCTCACGGGTGACAACGCATCTGCATTTTGATTCGCAACCGAGGATAAATGTAGATATCTATGGGCCACAGCAGCCACTTACCATCAGGTGGGCTGTGTGCTCGTTTGTCATCCTATCCTATAAAAAAAGTATTCTATCTGAAACGTATTTTTGCGTAATAAAGTAGACTTAGTTATATAAGGGCGAAATTTCTTTGTGCCGTGATTCTTGATTGCCCCTTTTTTTGATCTACGGCTTTATTATCATTCTTTCGTGGGCGTTGGATTTCGGCCTAATTTTAACTTTGTAGAATAAATTTCTACGGAAATTGTCGTAACTGGTACCGTATAGAACAATTTTGTGCAAATAGTACTTACTATTTTCATACGAAATCAACAAACTCTATACATAAAAATCAATTGCTGTTCATAAGTCTCGCTAAAACGGCTCGAATGATTTTGATGAAATTTTTGTGTGTATTTGAATGGGTCCCCAGATGGGTTAGATTCATATTTAGACCCGTTAGGTGGCGCTGTTGTCCATCACGATCCAGAAATCACTCGTACGAAGACGTGGCAATAGTATTAAAAATATTTTTAATACTAGTAATCCACTAGTACTAATTTTTTTTTTAAATACGTCTAATATACATAAGGCCCTGATATAGAATACGAAAGAAAGAGGACTTATTATTTTTATGGATTGTATTTGTAATAAACTTATTTGTTATAATCTTATTTACTTGTAAGTATTGAATGTATAAAATGATGATGACTTTTCAAATTGATGTAATATGTTGATATATGACCACCATTCAGTCACTATAGCCGCAATAGGGTGTTGAATTTTCTTTTCACTCTTTATTAGTAGTTATTCAAAAAAGAGTGCGACTCTCTCAGAAAAAATGGTTAAGTAAATTATATTTTTTTAATAATTTAAAATGGTCTTATACTTTCATATTGTTTTAAATTAACTACAGCAATTTGCAGCCTGTAAAAAGAAAAATTACAAACAAATTATGAAATACTGATCTAAATTTTATTTATAAGTGACAAACGAACTTAACCTATGACCCATTTGATGGTTAGTGGCCACTGCACTCTATGGACTATGGACACATGCAGCTAATTTCAAACGAAGTAAACTTCAGATGCGTAGTCACCTCCAATGATCACGATAGAATACCTCAAAGCCTGCAACTATACCAACACACTCCTAGGCAGTAAAGACAACATCATCTTAGTACAACTTCTTGAAACAGAATTTAAAAATAGAACAGTCCATCCAAGTTAGTACGGTCTACTGACCGTAGTGACTGTATCAAACTCTATTCGATAGGGATGTCGCCCCTTTGCGTCTGATAGCGTAAAAATCGTTGGGTGGGGTCGAGGGGTGTTTAGCTAAGGCTTCAAAATTGAGACTGCTCCAGCAGCATTCTAAAGGCTTGATAAATCGTTATATTGGACAATGACAAGACAAACTTAACGAGGTCGCTAACCTTTCTAAGGGCACTATAATTATTAAAAAAATTCTGCAAATATCATTCATTACATTGAAAGTCGCCCCAACCAAAAATTTAGCATTTAAAATGTTGGTGATAATATTCAGTGACTATTTGGTATGTCGTATGTAAGAAGGATGTTCTAAATGAAATTATAAACACGAAGAATTAAATTAAAGCTGTATAATCGACGAGCGTGCATGCGTAGATATATGGATGTAAAGGAGGCGAGAGAGGAGTGTCAGGATCGCGCCAAATGGAAGTTCGTAGTCTCTGCCTACTCCTCTGGGTGACAGACCTGAGTGTTTTGTAATTCATGTATAATATAAATAATAAATACAGCAGTTACTAAATCTGCAACGGTATCGCGTGTCTAACTGTCATTTAAATCGGTGCAGTGGGCCCTTGGCTAGGGCGCCGCCTCGTACCGGCTACACAAGTGTTACGATTAAACTTTTTCGCTAATGGAATATTACGTGAGTTTCGTCCCCCTGTAAAATACTAATTAGTCGTACTATCGGCGCTATCAGTATCTCGTTATCATACTAAAGCTCATTTAGCGCCCCCTTGAAATGTGCAGTAATCAATAAATAATTTAGAGGTAAACCTCTACTTCACGCTGGTATTCTGTGAGGTCGTGGTACCACCCCGGTTCGAGCCGGCCCATCCGTGCGACAGCAAAAGCTGCCGCGTGGCTCTACCACTGTTAAGATCCTTATCGATTTCAAGGAAAACTATAACATTATAACTTCTCTGACGGTGGAAATCTGCAATGTAGTTAATAAGCTAACTGTTCCAAATTAAAAAAGTTTAGTTAAGTTGCAGCTATATCAGTAGCATAGATGTAGCACGAATGGGTCAGCTTGACCGGACAAGTGTAGAGAACCGGAGACCCATTTTACTTGAAAAGAGTCATTCTAACTTAGTACTCACGGGTGACGACGCATCTGCATTTTGATTTTTTATTGAGGTATAGAGGTATAGTTGCAGTACGAATCGGTCGGCTCGTCCGGGTAAGGACCACGCTTTCACAGAATACCAGTGTAAAATAGTAGCTTAACGCTGCTGTGTTTCGTATGGTGTATGTAGAGAACCGGAGACCTTTTTACTGGAAACGAGGCGTTCCATCTTAGTCGTCACAAGTGACAACGCATCTGCATTTTGATTCGTAGTTGAGGATGGGTGTAGATATCTATGGACCACAGCAACTACTTACCATCAGGTGGACTGTGTACTCGTTTGTCACCCTTATCCTATAAAAAAAATTGCGACACGTATGAACTTGGTTAAACCTTACTACATATTCGTAAGCGAAAGCTTTCGTTCCTGTTGCGTTTTTGTTGCATACTTTTAAATGTGTTATAGTAAATCAACTCTAGCACTACTGAAATTGTTTTAAACGTGATAGAGCTTCGCTGCAGCTAAACTATGATTGTAGCACGAATGGGTCGGCTCGACAGAGGACGGACCACGTTCTCTTTACGTTGAATTATTGATGAGAGCAACAGTTATTGACAATAATAGAAAAGTAACGTAAAACTATCGTCATTAATCTTTATACGTCCACTACTGTACACAGGCATTCTTCAAGAATATTAATAATATCTTGAGGCAGTTGTCTAGATATGTTTGCTTACTCGTTAATCCACTTGTTACTTGTTTCTATGTGATCCAAACTGATTAAAAATACGGAAAAACGTTTAATAGGTTCATTAAAATATGTTTAGAGAAAAATACACATTTAGTTGCATTATGTTTTGCATAAAATATGAGCGCGCTAATCCATCGATAATATAGATGATGCGACGCCAGTGATTCGCAGAAAATCTTATGAATTCGGAGGATTGTTATAAGTTTTTGGAGATTGAAATGGGGTCAGTTAAAACGATTATTTTTTTTTTATTCTACTAAGCCAGCGCTTATCTACGATCCCACCTGATGGTAAGTGGTGATGTAGCCTAAGATGGTGAAGCGCACTGACTTAAAAAAAGCCTATTCACTCTTGCCTTGAAAACACCCACACTGTAATTGGATGGAAAGACAGATGCTGGCAACTTATTCCACTCCTTTGCTGTACGCATGATGAACGACGTGGCGAACCGTTTGGTTCGAATGTGTGGTAAGTCAACAACGAAAGGGTGGAGACTGGCCGAACGTCTGGTTGTCCGATGGTGGAAGGGAGAGGGTGGAATTAAGTTATGTAATTCCTGCGCACACTCTCCGAAATGCATCCTGTAGAAAACCGAAAGGCTGGCTACTTTACGTCTGTGTTCGAGGCTGGTAAGATTGGTTTTAACCAAATTCGCGTCACCAATAAGCCTCATAGCACGCCTTTCCATTGAGTCCAAAGCTCCTAGGTGGCATTTTGCAGCACCAGCCCATATATGGCAGCAATACTCCATGCACGACCGGACTTGCGCTTTATATAAAGTAAACAGCTGTCCCGGCGTGAAGTATCGCCGCACCTTTGCAAGAACTCCCAGCTTCCTTGCAGCTGCTTTGGCCTTGGACTCAATGAACCGCCCAAAGTTCAAATTTGAGGATATTTCAAACCCTAACAACTGAAGGCGGTCGGTATACTCCAGTGATACATTTCGGAAAGAAGGAGCCAAGGTGAGCTGGCTCCTTTTTGCAGTGATGAGACACGCTTGTGTTTTGGAGGCGTTGAACTTCACAAGATTGGCATCGCCCCAATCGGAGACTGCCTGTAATGTGAGATTCACACGCTCTACCATAGCTTCTCTTTCGGACTGGATTTGATCCCGACTGGCCCGAGGACTTGGTTGGTATCTCTCAACCACTGTGCTATCGTCTGCATACCCATAGATACCGGGCATAAGCAGATCATTTATATGCAGCAGGAAGAGAGTTGCGGATTATATATGATTAATTAAAAAAATTGAGAAAATATATTGATAAACTATCCTTAAAGCTCATAAGTATAATAGATATGTAATCTTTTACACGCAGACATTATCAATCATCATCTATCTTAATTACAATTCTTGTCAGAAACTAAAATTGTAACAGGTGCTTAAAATCATTTATTATAAGTGTTTACAACATGGCAAACGCTTGTCATTAATTCCGCTTTTTCGTCTAATATTACACACGATACATTGTAATTTTTTTGTATTAGATGAAAATATTATCACGCTAACATTAATAAATTGTTTTGTATTCGAGACATATTAAGAAATTCTACATATCCACTATTTCTTATATTTTAAAATGTTTATATTATAATGTAAGAAAAAATAAATATTTAAAAAAATAGGACTAGAGGACTCATAAGCCAGGAGTATCATAGACAAACCGAAATAACTTACATAAATTCAAAATTAAATACGTAACCAGTTTCAAAGGGCTAAATATCATAAAAATTATGTACGCCAATCGATTTTTCTTTTAGCAAAGATATATACATGATCAGTCATTACTAACATTACAAAAATATTAATAACTTCACTAGGTTATTACTAAAATGTCACGTATAGAAAAATGATACATGTACCTATAATAACATATTCATTATCATGTCTAGTACCATCATAAATTTTATTAAGATTAGTATAAAATAATCCATTTTTAAAAGTCGTAAAAATTATAAAAGAAAATGATGATCAAATTGTAAATTTTAACAGTGGTAGAGCCACGCGATAGCTTTTGCTGTCGCACGGATGGGCCGGCTCGAACCGGGGTGGTACCACGACCTCACAGAATACCAGCGTGAAGTAGAGATTTACCTCTGCGTTTCGCTTGGTGAGTGCAGGTGGCCGGAGGCCCTTTTTACTGGAAATGAGGCATTCCATCTTAGTCCTCACGGGTGACAACGCATCTACATTTTGATTTGTAATAGAGGATAGATGTAGATAGATAGATGTAGAGGTCTATGGGCCGCAGCAACCACTTACCATCAGGTGGACTGTGTGCTCGTTTGTCACCCATTTCCTATAAAAAAAAAATTAAATGATGGACAGCGGCAATTTATTTGCAGATTTTACACATTGTTGAATATCGATTCACATATACATATTTAATATTATAAAATTTTTAATACACAAAGATAAAACAGCACCTGATTTCCATCCAACAATAAAATAATAATCGGCTAAAAATATAAAGATATATTATAAACTACATCCAAAAATATTTTTACAAGCGAGACGATATTAAAAACAGCTGTTTACATACGCATCGATCTATTTATACGGCGGCATAAGTGAGGAATCGCCTTGACATTGGCTACTAGCTACTGCAGACTTAGGCTGCGTTCCCACCAGAGCTATGCGAAGTATCTGTGTGGTTCTTAAGAAAAAATCCACCAGAAGTATTCCTTTATATTTCTAGTCTCGCTCAGCGCAGCTCTGGTGGATCAAGGGGTTAACGGAACGAGGTCTTTGTATGTACAAATCATGCAAGAAATGTGTACTTATATTATGCCGCGTTCTTGCAAAGCATTAGTAATAACTAAAATTAAAAAAAAAATCAAAACCCCCGAATCAAAAATAAGTTGAAAATCTTCAAACTGCTGAACAGATTTTCTTGAAACATAGTTAAGAACACGCACGATTAAGGCACCTTTCAAATAAAAATAAAAACTTAAATCAGTATCGGTTCATCCGTTCAGAAGCTATGATGCCACAGGCAGACACACATACACACAGATACACATATACACAGATACACACTACACTATAACACACGTCTGTTTTTGTCGGAGGTTAAAAAGAGTCCGCTACCATCCATCTAACTGATGGTGATACTGATTGTAGTCAAGCACTGGCTTAGAATGGTTAAAAATACACACACCATTTTACAGCTCCAGTGGAAACGCAGCCTTAACTGCGCCTTGATGCGTGTCCCTATTAAATGCCAACATATTTTCAACATGATAACATTACTTTTCCTTTTTCATTTATACTAAACGAGTCGAGTAATGACATTGTTTGCATAAACTGTATTATTTATGTAAATTTAGAACAGTTTGCAGCATTATCATGAAACAAAGGCCCATTTGGTTATAGAATAACTATAAATAAACCTTGCCAAACAAGCAGTAGCTTTGGAAGAAAGACCCTTTATTGGTAATTAGTGATTCGCGAAGGTATATTAATCGAGAGTCTTAATCGGTAGCAATGTTTCAAGAAAATCTTTCACTGGCATTTGAAGTTCATCAGCTCTTTTTGTTTCAGTTATTTTTTTATTTTTATTGAAGTTCATCAAGCTCTTTTTGTTTCAGGGGTTTTTCTAATTTTTTTATTTAGGTTATTTACGATAAACTATTATTTTCTTTTGATTATTAGAAACTATTACTTAACTACGGTAAATGATAATGCAGTCCTGATATTTGGAGCGTAGCTGTATTGCTTGAATTAAGACGTGACTTGTTTGAAAAAAGATTAATTTTGCAACAAGTGGTGTTCAAATAGCGGAGGCACTGAAATATTAAATTTTTTTTTACCGTCAAACACGTGGTAAATCATGTATTAAAATATTTATATATTTTTTTATACAATAAGGGTGACAAGCGAGCTCGCAGTCCACTCCTGAAGCCAATAGACATACATTTACATTTATACATATACATTTACTCTCGATTAATATTCAAATTGCACATACGTTGCCACCCCTGAGGACTAAGATGGAATGACTCGTATCCAGAAAAAAGGGTATCGAGTTCTCTGCATTCACCATATGAAACACAGTAGCATTTTTATTCATTAAGCTACAGCTTTATACTACGTTCTCACAGAATTAAACAAGTATCAAGTTGATTAACGAGTAAGCAAAACATATCTAGACAACTTTCTCAAGATATTATTAATATTCTTGAAGAATGCCTGTGTACAGTAGCGGAAGTACAAAGATTAATGACGATAGTTTTGCATTACTTTTCTATTATCGTCAAGAACTGTTGTTATCGACAATAATTGAACGTAAAGAGAACGTGGAAATATTCAAATTGCACATACGTTGTCACCCCTGAGGACTAAGATGGAATGCCTCGTATCCGGATAAAAATGTCTCGGGGTCTGTGCACTCACCATATGGAACACAGTAGCATTTTTATTTATTAAGTTACAGCTATTTTACGTTGGTATTCTGTGAGAACGTGGTCCCTCCCCTGTCGAGCTGACCCATTCGTGCTACAATCATAATATAGCTGCAGCAAAGCTCAATCACGTTTAAAACAATTTCAGTAGTGCTAGAGTGGATTGATCTCTGTGCGTCAGCTACTAAAATTTAAGCGCCCATCTTTTACATTTTCTGCTCTGACTTTCATTCATTTCGAAAATATTACCAGGCGTGACTTTTACATTGAACATTTTAGTTAGTTCCTAAAGTGGAAAGGTACTGTAAAACTGTACTTTCCCTTAGTATATTGAAGCTATAAGTTCATCAGTTTATTCTTGCCGTGGTTGAGAAGCTATGCTTTAATCTTGTGAAAGAATTTAGAATTTACATTCTTGTCAGACATGCTTTTTTGTATTTAAATTTTGTGTCTTTAAGAAAATGCATTTAGTTTTACTCATTCTTGTGGCTTCCTGTAAATTCATATTTTACTGCAATTTTTTCAATATTCTTCCGACAGTGAGCAAAGTTGTCAAGGCTTTGTTCAAACATAGTACCTAATCACAAGCTACCATGAAAACAACACAAAAAACAATTAATTTCATTTAAAATGTTTGCCTACAAATATCCGTGTAGTTGGTGTAAGAACAACCTACCCCATATTATCCTGTGGCTATCGTACGAGGTGACAGAGGGAAACAAATCAGGGCATGGGCAGCAGCATCTTGCCTAAAAACGACAACAAATAAAAAAAAAACCGGCCAAGTGCGAGTCGGACTCGCGCACCGATGGTTCCGAACAAATCCGTAGGTATATAAGTTTAGAAGTATTAAAAATATTTTTATTAAATGATGTAACTAAAAATTTATGCTTTTTGCAATTTTTCATTTATCTGTGCTATAATACGTTGCTTCGTACCAAATTCTAAGATTCTGAGTTCACGGGAAGTACCCTGTAGGTTTTGATTCCCTTGCGAATGTCGAAAATTTGCGGCATAAACGGTTGTATATTTTAATTGCGTTGGCTTAGAAGTTTGATTTTTTCACAGCTCCAAGGGACAGCAGACTTGAGTATTTGATATAAATTTCAACTTGATACATCCACGCGTTCCTGAGAAAAAGGGTCTTGACAGTCAGACAGACAGACGGACAACAAAGTGATCCTATATGGTTCCGTTTTTTTCCTTTTGAGGTACGGAACCCTAAAAAAACTGCGGTTGATAACCTGTCTGCCGAGCGTGGCAACTGTGGCTAATAATTCCCCTATGAGGCAATCCACAGAGGCCTATGTCCACAGTGGACTTTAATAGGCTGTAACTGTAACGGTCACTGCAATTATCAATTTCCTTATATTCTATATGAACATGCAACGTACCTCTAAATAAAACAATTGTGTAAGCCAAAAAAGAACGAATGCTTCCTTGAAATTAAAATAATATATCGTACGCATCTCGCTTCATTAATTTCGGTAAATATTTAGTAAGTATTTGTAATAGGTATGTTAAAATGTATCTTTTCTTGGTGTTTATAATATACTACATAATTTTAAATTGTTATTGAAATTATGTGTCTCAAGTATGATATCCGTGATTTTATTTTGAATTATCAATCAAAGAGGAAATTATCCAAAAAGTAAACTATTTTAATTGTAACGTCAATCTTTTTTCGAGAGTTACAACATTCTGTTGCTATGGCATCAATGTTTTTAGAATTTGACTATTGGTACCGCCAGAGCGATGACGTAGTGACGAGCGTACCCGCTGGACGTACGCCAGCTGCGGTGCGACTTGCTCTAGACGGCCTGTCAGTATCGTTGTTGTCTTAATGCTCTCCTGAGTTTCTTTTTTTTGCGCCCAATGCAAGGCTACCCTCCGGAAGCGGTGGAGGGAGGTTGGGAATGCTCATAGCATACCACGGCAGCCGGTTCCGTGGTTATGTGGGACTCACTTTGAAGAAGTGCCTACCCACTAAACACCACCTGTGGGACTGGCATTGGCCTGTATGGCCTTTCTGCCGAATCGGAAGCGCCCCTTTAGGGAAATGGGGACGCAAATAGATCGCTCTCCTGAGCCGATGTTTTTGTTTTTATGTACCCACCTATACTTCATTTAATAAAGCATTAGAAAAAATAGGCTCGCAGAAGCAGAAATGCAAAACATTTTAATTCAAAGTCAAGTTTAGATAATTTTAATGAAAATTTTCATTAAATTGTTTTAACATAACTTTGAGAAATGCATTATTGTTAAAACATGTAACTGTTCTTATGTTACCTAGGCTGATGAAATTGTTTGTTTATAATTATGTAAAAATAATAAAGTCATACTTCTTCAGAAGCTGCAGTCTCTCGGCATTCATGGGGACTTACTGAGATGGATTAGATCTTATTTGACTAACCGTTCTCAGGCTGTGGTTCTAGGCGGTTATAGGTCAGATTTCGTAACGGTTCCTTCTGGTGTTCCTCAAGGCTCCCACCTTGGTCCTCTCTTTTACAACGCCTATATTTACGATATATGTCAATATATAAAAAATTCTCAACATTTACTTTATGCTGATGATAAAAAAATATATCTGCGTGTACGCACTATCAAGGACTGTGAACTAATTCAAAATGACTTAAATACATTATACAATTACTATGCCGCTAATAAGATCACGGTAAATGTTGGTAAGTGTCAAAGTATTTCATTTACGCGGAAAACTAATCCCATAGTTTTTCAATACAATTTCAATGGTGTTGTAATCGAGAGGGCTACGGTGGTGCGCGATCTAGGCGTATATTTTGACTGCCGCATGACAATGAACGAGCATATTGATGCTATCTGCAGTAAAGCTTTTCGTAATTTGGGATTTGTAACTAGAACTTGTCTTCCTTTCTCTAATTTGCAGAGCCTAAAAGTAGTATATTTCACATATGTTAGATCTATATTAGAGTATGCCTGTCAGATATGGTCACCATTTTATGCTAAACATGTTCATACTATCGAAAAGATTCAAAGTAAGTTCATTTCCCATTTAAATTATAAATTTAGACGTTCTGGCTCTTCATATCGAGATGATTGCAGATTTTACGGCCTGTTAATGCTTGAAGAAAGACGTACTCTGCTGGATATGGGACTTTTATTCGATATATTACACGGAGGAATTGACTGCCCTGATTTATTGGCCTACATCAAATTTAACGTCCCAATGAAACGTACCAGACATACCAAAAACTCTTTGTTTTACATTCCCTTTCACTCGACCAATTATGGGAAAAACGGTGTTCTAACGCGTTTGGTAGCAACTTACGACAGAAAATTTAGCTCAATTGATCCTTTTAATAGTACTAAGAGTGGGTTCAAAAATAAAATTAACATGTTTCTATTCACTCCAGCTGAAAGTAATCAGTAAATTGTATAATGATTTCTTATATTTACGCGAACACTACACATTGAATAAAACTGTTTTTTACGGATTTTATCGCGTTTATTTTATTATTTTTATTCCCGACGTTTCGAGTGCTTTTCAGCAACCCATGGTCACGGGGGGGACTGAGATGTTTGACGTCTCAATGTCACAGTTAGCCCGGCTACCTTCAGTTTTTTAATATTAATTTTTGGTTCGATTTACGCAGAATGAACTTCAAACAAAACGTCAAACATCTCAGTCCCCCCGTTTTCAACAGTGGTAGAGCCACGCGGCAGCTCTTGCTGTCACTCGAACCGGGGTGGTACCACGACCTCACAGAAAACCAGCGTGAAGTAGAGGTTTACCTCTGCGTTTCGCTTGGTGAGTGCAGGTGGCCAGAGGCCCTTTTTACTGGAAATGAGGCATTCCATCTTAGTCCTCACGGGTGACAACGCATCTACATTTTGACTTGTAATTGAGGATAGATGTAGATGTCTATGGGCCGCAGCAACCACTTACCATCAGGTGGACTGTGTGCTCGTTTGTCACCCTTATCCTATAAAAAAAAAATAATAATAAAATAAACGCGATAAAATCCGTAAAAAACAGTTTTATTCAGTAAATTGTAATTAAATAGTACCTAAATTATTATTTGTTCCCTCGTTTAATACTGTTATTCTTTCATCATTAAAATGATTGTATACATGTATGTTGTATGTGTATGTATGTGTATGTATATATGTATATGTGTGTATGTGTATATATGTGTGTATGTATGTATATATGTATATGTGTATGTGTATGTATAATATGTATTTAGGTATGTATGTGTGTGTATGTGTATATATATATTTATTCATATGTGTGTTTGTAAGTTTAATTATGTACGTCTTTTGTACGTGTATATATGTGTATGAGTATATGTATGTACATCATGAAAGTAATATTAATATTTCAATTAATTTGTTAATGCTTAGAATAAGTGCTTACCGAATTTGTTTTGTAGATTTACAGTGTTATGTTTGGTTATGTACTTTGTGGATAACTATTATTGGCTTTTTCGTGTTTTAATAATTTAAGTAAAATGTTTAAGTATTAATAAGCTGTTGTTATCCTGAATAAAATAAAATAAAATAAAATAAGTGGTATGTAAGAGAGAATGTACTAAATACAAAGACATACGAAATGACAGTCATTTTAATAACAATGATTTTTAATTACAAGGAAAAAGCAAGATTGCCATATTACTTTAAATTATTGTATGATCCTTACCTGCGACGTCTACATTTTTTACAAGCTTTTATTTAACTTGCAATGTAAGTATTTTTATTCGGGTGGAATCTTGCAACTCAATTTTGAAGCAGATATCTTCCATCGATTGTGCTGAAATTTTGTATACACGTTAAATTTGGATGAAAATGCATGGTTAGCTATGTGACGTCATTCTAAATCCAACATGGCGAAACACTCAAGATGGCTGACAAGTTATTTTTAATACACTCCTACAACATGGGTATCAAATGAAAGGGATTGCTTAGTGTAACTCGAAAAATAAAGTGACGTCACTCTAAATCTAATATGGCGGACTTCTAAAGATAGCGGACTAAGTTTTTTATACTTTCCTACAAACAAGCTTTTATATCATATAAATTATGAAATGACGTTATAAGTTGATAGTACCTCTTTACATACCTCTTTCTCAAGAGGTATGTAAGGATCGTGACACTTGGCGATATGTTCTCTCTGGCTACCCCGTTAGGGATTGTGCGTGAAGATAAGTAAGTAAGTTGATAGTAAACGTTTTAAAGGAAAAGTTTTTTTTGCGCATTTAAATAAAAGCTTGTTTTTAAAAAAGTTTTTTACTTTTAATTTATGTTAATCAGTTATATAAGGAGGTGTACCTGCAGACCAGGACTCCGAAACTTGCTTAAAAATATTTATGACAGTTTGCTTTTCTGAAACACAAAGTGTATTTTGTTTTATTCTATTTTTAATTAATTTAAAATTTTGTCAAGATCAATATTGAGGCCACTTTTTTCACTGTTTACTTTGGTCAGTTTCAGGAATTGCATGTTGTCACTCGTGCTCGCACTTACATTACCCCATTTTTCAACTAAACGTAATGCTTTGCACCAACAACTCAAAAAGTAGTAATAACTATAAAAATAATAAAAATGAGAAAAAATAACAGTAAAAATATCATAAATATAATTCACAAGCGAATGACAACTACAGATTATTTACGCAAATTAACAGATGACGTCATAAACTGGCAAAATTAGGAAAACCCTGTCATCACAAATTATCAAGGGATTACGTTTTATCTTTAATTTGTTAAATTAATAATGAAATTAAAATCGTTCTCAGTACTGTCTACCCCTGCTTCTTTTGGGTTTTAGCCTTGAATTTGGAATTTTAAATAATATAAAATACTATATCTAAATAATAGCCACTTAATTTCACGAGATAAATAATTAAAATAGTTACAAATAAGTGTAACAGTGGCTGAATAAATAGATTACAATAAATTACGCATCAATCTTAACTATAACATATTTATTGTACTTTTGCTACAAAGTGTGCATTATAAGAAACCTTTTTTAACTTCTGTCTAATGCTATCTTAAATAGAGTTTGAGTGCTTTAAAGTTTGAGACATTTGTTTCTCATAAGATATTTAATATTATTATTTATTTATTCTTTATTGCATTCCCTATATATAAATAATACAGGCCGTACTTAATGTCATGAGGGATTCTCTAGTTCTACCAGTCAAACCATGGAGTGATGAGAGTATACGTTATTGTAGCAATATAGTGTAAATATATTTATATTTGAAAACAATTATAATTACAATTTAACTACCGTATATACATTTTACAGATAAATAAACTATACAAATTTAACCTACATTTAGGTACATACATATGTATAAAATAATTAAGTATACATATTTATATACATGATATATAATTAGTACATACAAATATAGTGTTGCTAGGTGTCCCGATTTGCGCAGAACGTCCCGATTTTCAGGGCTCTGGTGACATGTCCCGATTCATTCTTGATCGGGATGCCAAATGTCCTGATCAAGGATGAATCGGTATCCGTGAGTGGTATCCGTGACTGTAATCGTGGCTGTTACTACATTGATATATTTTGCTTTGACATTCAAATATTTTCTTACCAAATAAATAGTGAACATAAAAGTTTTAAACTGCACGTATTGTATTGGCGGGATACAGATATCATTCATGCTGTTTGGTTTTTTTTCTCTTGCACCTGATGTCGCCCGCCCCGGCGCGGCACTTTGTCACATATTATTTTATTTATATAGTATGTGCCAAATCGATTGAGAAAAACGGACAATGACCTTTCGGTCGTTTAACCAGGGGTTACAAACCTTCAATATATAGGCACATTTTATATGTAGTACTTTCTTTATTTATAATGATTTTTTTATAATGATTGATATAATATATATTTATTAACTATTATTAAAAAGTTATGTGAAAGATCGCTGTAGAAGAAAAATCATCTATTGTTATAAAGTACTTTATTCATTTAACAACAAAAAACATTAATTTATAACACATATAAAGATTCGAGTGATAACGACACCGAATAAGTACGTACTTATGCAAAAGATAAAACTTTATTTTTAATATTATATAAGAACTTTATTTTTATTCGGTGCAATCATCACTCGTATCTTCACTTGATGAACTATCTGTAACATTAATTATAAAGCGATCTGCAGTTTGGTCAATTCTATCATCCATGCCACGCATTTTTTGTTCAACCTTAAGGACATGCTGAACACAGTTTTTCCATTTATCTGGCGTGATTTGAGTTAAACCATCTTTAAGTAAATTTTTAACATCTTTTAACTTGAAAGTTGTATTTTTTCGTGCAACGTACCCTTTCACATCTGCCCACACAAGTTCAATGGGGTTAAGCTCACAGTGATAAGGAGGTAACCTTACCACTGTGATGCTTTTTTCTTTTGCCATCTCGTCGGTGACGTAACTTCGATAGTTATCTTTAACTGCCTTTATTTTTTCCATTAAGTGGGTCTTTGTGTCCGAGGGCACGTATGCGATCTGTTTAGATTCTAGCCATTCCTGCATATTTTGTTTCCGCCAAGACATTGTTGGGGTTTTTTCTAAACGTCTGGAGTGGTAACTAGCGTTATCCATAACTATGACATCGCCGCTTTGCAGTTTTTCTATTACTTTTCTAAACCAGTCCTCGAAATGGAGAGCGTCCATACTCTCATGGTAGTCACCAGTAGATGATGATTCAAATACCCAATCACATCCCTCCAAAAAGCCATTTTCATTGCCAACGTGTACAACTATTAATCGCTTTCCTTTACCCGAAGGGGCTTTCGCGCCAGTAGAGTAGCCTTCTAACCGTGATTGACGAGAAGATTCAATTGTGGTGTCTTCCCATACCTTTCCCATAGTATGACCTGCGTTAATCCATGTTTCGTCAAGGTAAAAAATGTTACGTCCCTCGTTTCTTAATATTTGTATTTCTCTCAAATATCTGGTACGCCACAGAACTATCTCTGGGCGATCTATTAGACCACTTTTTCTGTTTCTCTTTATATATTTGAATTTTAAATGGCGCAACACACGTCGCAGGGAAGTTTTGCTCAAGTTTGGCAACTGGTCATCTTGATTTATACTGAGCAAAATTTTGTCTAAAGTCGGTAATTCTCCTGCAAGAAAGAACTGATGCACTTTCGCTCTTATAGCCGATTTATCAAAATCGTCCAACTTGTCAATTACAGACTTTTTTCTTTTATTAATTATTCCCTTTTCTGGTATTTTATGGGAATCTCTATACACGCTTAATACGCGATATATAGTGCTCTTGCTGACTCCTGAGATCTCCGAAACCTTTTCTACCATATTAACGTTTGAAGGATACACGTCTTCGGGCCAGGTGTTTTTGACATATTTGTATACATTAATGATAATCTCTTGTTCCCCGACCGACAAAGTGGTAGGTTTTCTCTTTTTTACTGGTGACGTTAAAGGTGCTCCAGAAGATGGGCCTGTAAATAAATGACAAAAATATACTACCATAGTACTACATCACATAAATACATATTGTTTTAGAAAATAAATACCACATGGTCACATAAAAAGAGCGCTTTAAGAAATAGAAAGGCTACGTCGTCGCATTTGTACCTATTTGTACGTACCTGCTACGTTTATTATGGGTCGGCGACGTCTCTTTCCACTTGATGTTGAAGGACCGGGTCCTTCACCAAATTCTCCTGAACTCATGTCGATTTAGTAACGACCGTCACAGTAAAACTAATATAACAGATTCAAAAAACAAAAACTTAACGATATAACAAATTTAACAGTAAAAACTCAACTAAAACAATGCAATGAATGCTATGAATTACCCGAGACGTACACACGCAAGCGCTATCCGAACACGAATGAAAACAAAATGGCGGACCGGCCCAAAAAAGGTGACGCATCTCTGGCTGCCATTGTCACGTTTCTTTTAGAACGAACTGACGTAACGCGCGTTTTGTTTATTTTAAAGGGATGAATTTGCAAAAGCTCAATATGGTGATTATATTGCTTCAAATATTTTTTTAATATGAAACTGTTATTAAATGAATTGCTGCGTTACTTACCATAAATTGAAATATAAAATATAACACATTTTTCGCGATGTACCGTAAGATTTTACTATGTTTATAGGAACCACAGACAATATTATTTAAGAAACAAAAAAACAAAACATATGTGCTGACCTAGAAGTGGGAATAATATCAATATTTAAATATTGTTATCACATCTAAATTGAGATTTTGTAAGTTACGCCTTTTGACACTCGGCTCATATCTGAGGTCATTGTCCGTTTTTCTCAATCGATATGGCACATACTATAGTAACATTATGCGTGTAACAACAGGGATTTGTCTAGGGGTTTGAGGTAAATATTTGATTATTAATGAATTTCTGCTTTTCTTTTAGGGTTCTTAAGTGCAAAAATATAAATGGCTCAACAAGTCCTGATTCGCCAGGAAAATAAAACGCACACAGACGAATGTGCACTTTTGCCAATATTTGGACGAAACATTATTTAGTCATTAAATCAATGTGAATTTCGGTCACGACTTTTTTTTTACGATACGATGTCACGACGATTTTTCATCTGTGTACGACAAACCGGATAGCAATAAATCTGCGTCGTTTACCATTCAATCAAATTATGGTCTTACTTTATCTGATATACGTATCTCAACTGAGATAGTGCATCTAACTTGTCGTAAATTGGATGCTTCAAAGGCCCTGGGTCGGATGGAATTCCTGCTATATTTTTAAAACGTGTGCAGAAGAGCTTAGTTTGCCATTGTCTATTATTTTCAATAAGTCACTAATTACGGGTACTTTCCCGAATATTTAGAAAAATGCGTTTGTAATACCCATTTACAAATCCGGTGATAAAACAATATGTAAAAATTATAGACCCATAAGCGTACTTTCCTGCATGGCTAAGATTTTTTGAAACATTAATATATTCTCACATATACAGTCATGTTAAGCAGAAAATTTGCATGGCTTCGTATGTGGTCGGTCTACGATAAGCAATCTGCTCGTTTATAGAAATCACATCAGCTCTGCTATTGCTAATCGTCGTCAGGTGGACTCAATTTATACTGATTTTTCCAAGGCATTTGACAAAGTAAATCACGAGTTAATGTGTGCAAAATTAGAGGGCTATGGTATTCATGGCAATTTACTTCGTTGGGTCAGATCGTACATATCCAGGAGCCAGATTGTTGCAGTTAAAGGTTATAACTCTGCTCCAGCAGTGGTCACTTCTGGTGTTCCGCAAGGACCCCACTTAGGGCCATTGTTTTTCATTGTTTTTGTAAATGATTTGGTTGACGTAATCCAGAGTCACTGCCTACTTTATGCTGACGATATGAAGATATATCGCGTGATAAGTGACGTGAATGACTGCATTGCATTGCAAAAAGACATAGAGGCAGTTCACGATTGCTGATCTGCTAATTTTATGTCCTTAAATATCAGTAAGTGCTTAGTCATCACCTTCACTACTAAACACAATCACCTGGATTTCAAGTATAATATCAATAGCCAGCCTCTGACACGCAAGGAGATTGTTAAGGATTTGGGTGTATATTTCGATTCAAAATTTTCGTTTCGTCCACATTATGCGTATATTACGCAAAAAAGTTTCAGAAATTTAGGGTTTATAATTCATGTAACGAAAGATTTCTCCAAACCTCTCGCATCATTTCGATTATTTTATAATTTTATTCGTTCTGTACTAGAGAATGCATCCACTGTATGGTCACCCTTTAATATGGTACATTCTGACAGCATCGAGAGGGTGCAGAGTAATATTCTTCGCAGTGTTTGTGGCATATATGATCACTTGCGTCTTCTACCATCAGATGACTCTTGACTAAAGTTTTTTTAATGTCCAACGATTATCTTTGAGAAGACAATTTGCCGAACAAGCTTTTTTGCACAAGATTGTACATTCTCATATAGATTGCCCAGAGTTACTAAGGCTAATTAACTTCGATTCCGGTATACTACAACGTGTTCAAAAGATATTTAGGTTAGACGTACACAAGAATAACACCTCCTTTTCAACCCAGGTGTCAAAATGTGCCGTGCTTACGACGAGATTAAGCGTTGTAACTTACATCTAGATATATAGTTGATAGTAGCCTTGTTAGATTTAAAAGAAATTTACGTGTTTCTCTTAATTTTTAATGTATTTTTTTATCTTGTTTATTTTTGTTATGCTACTGAAATTATATTATTATGTTGTGTACACTTTTTTGGATTCTAGTTTAGATCAACACCATCATACTTTTAATTTTAGAACTGTATATAACTACTGTCTGTTTGTGTACCTTATTCAATAAAATAAAAATATTGCGCATTGTGTCAAAAAGACTAATATAACTCATGGCGGCCAAAATAGCTACAAAAAACCTATTTTTTGTAGCCATTGTAACTGTCCCGATTTGAAAACCAAATTCCCGATTATTTTTACCTTCCGTTCTGAAATTTGACCCACTAGTATTGGCAACACTATACAAATAGCTATAAAAGTATACGTCTTGTTACGGCCTACGGCTGCCCCTACAAAGGTCGAATACCCCGGGGCCCATTGAGCGGGAATCCAACGAGCAGACGCAGGTCGGGCCTCCAAAGTGGCCACGTGGAAATCTCTAATTATACTAAACCATATGGGAGAGACTAGGGAATATAGTACGTACCTGTCTCCGAATCTAGGATCGCCCCAAGGCTCGGGCAGGCCGCATGGGGTTGTAGGGTGCATGGGAAGTAATGGTTAGTGATGTGTAAATGTGTGGGGCCTGGGCAAGCTTAGGCGACCAACAGCGGCCGAGTTCCAGGCTGCTCCAAAATGCTGCATCACTCCAGACTGCTCCATCGCCGGACCACTTCTTTCTTCACTGTCACTAATTCGGTCTCTTAGCTTCATTGTACATTTAACTTACTTCAATTCGCCTAATTCCACACTCATCGCAGAATCGATCACGTGATACTCGACATGGCAAGGACAGTAGCGCAAGATTCAAAATACGCCTCGTTGACACGCAAATTAATCTAACTAGGCAACCAAACACAAAAAGACACTACACGCGACGACACAATTATAACGATATCCTGACAATTAACCGGGAGAAGCTCTCAAACAAGGAATGCGCGGCTCGAATCCTAGACCGTATATCTCCTCGACGCACGTACACAATTCCGCACTCTCGCACGAGTTAAATATCGCACAATTCACATATCTAAGTGACGAAGAAACGCGCACTTCATCTAGCTAATATGCACAATTACTTTCAACGAAGTTACTTAAAATGTAAAACCCCATAAAGGCCTGTTGTACAGGAACTTAAACCCGATACCACCAAATCCGAGGCGGTTTTCACGAAACCCAATTACGTAGCGAAGCCACGCGCCCAATATCCAATTCTAGACCCTAATCAACCAAAAACCGATCTCGCGCAAACTTCTGCAGCGATAGCCGTAACACTCGGCTTAACCGGATCGCTGCTAGCAAGCTACTCCCTTCGCACTCGCGTTCTGCCTACACGCCACCTGCCGAGCAACGCATACGGTAGTGGCGAAAGGGTGACCTTTACAAAGTCAGCGGGCGGACACGAGTGGAATGCAAATTTCAAATATTAATTGTTTGGCCTAAACACGTCTATAAAGCAATACATAGTATACTTGGATGATTCATGTAACAAGCATCGTCTTTAATAAATGATCACGAACAACTTTTTATAATTAAAAATTTTGTACAAGAAACTTCAATATAAATTATTATATAATTAAAACTATTGGTCAGACCTTGATCAAATAAATATGGGACGACAAGAGAAGCAACAGTTTTTCAAATAAAAAAAGAATCATTGAACTCGTTTCCCCAGAAAAAAGTTATGAGGTAACACACATAAAAAAATTAAATAATAAACACAGTCATAAAGTTAGCCCAACATTTAAATCAAGTAGTAGAAAAGACCCAGGAAACTATCGCTCTATCTCAATACTGGAACTCTCAAAAATATTTGAAAAAGAACTATACAATTGCCTGAATAACTATCTAACATCGGTTGACTTTATTAATACCAAACAATACGGCTTTCGCTCCAAATCAAACACTCTTTTGGCCTGTACAGACTTAGTCATCAACCTAAAAAGCAATATACATAAAAAGCAAATAGCTTTTGGAGTCTTTGTCGATTTGAAAAAAGCGTTTGGTACAATAAGCCATAAACTACTTCTAAACAAATTATTTAATATCGGTATCAAAGGGATTACGCTTTGTATGCTTCAGTTTTACCTCTCTAATAGGCACCAGATTGTTAAAAATCTTAATACTCACAGTAAACCTCAACTTATCACCTACGGGGTACAAGAAGATTCTATTCTTGGGCTCCTTCTATTTATTATCGACATAAACAATATTCATGAACTAGGTTTAGCTGGTGATGTGACATTATATGCTGACGATACTGGTCTCTTTAACTTCGGTGATAATATACAAACAATTTAAAAAAAAAGTCAGAATGACCTAATTATGCTAACTACATGTATTCAGAACAATCTGTTAACTACAAACGTATCTAAGACCAATTATATGATTTTCAGCGCCAAGAATAAGAAAATTTCTGACCGCCTAATGCTATACATCAATAGTGAACCACTTTCGAGGATAGAACCTGAAAATATCAAAAAAAATCCAGAAAAAAAAGTATACATACACTAATAACATTCTCAAAAGAGGTGCAAATTCAACAACATTTAATAAGAAATACTTAACTTAACTTAACTTATCTTCACGCACAATCCCTGACGGGGTAGCCAGAGAGAACAGATCGCCAAGTGTCACGATCCTTACATACCTCTTTCGCTTCTTTCAGATTCATTATCTTCTTCATACATGCACGTCTAGGTATCCGAGTACTCTTGACCCTCCCCTCTTCGAGCAGTTTGCTCACATGGTCTTCGAAAGTTAGTCTCGGTCTACCTCGACACCTTTTAATATTAACTTTCGCGCTATATATTTTCTTCACCATTCGGTCTTCACTCATTCGCTCAACGTGCCCAAACCATCGAAGCACGCCCTTATCAATTTTTGTGATAAGGTCATCTTTCAAACCTGCCATATTGCGAATCTCTTCGTTTCGCTTTCGGTCGGCCATGGTAACGCCGCACATTTTACGATGAGATCGCATCTCCACTGCATTCAACTTGCTTTTATGCTTCTTCTGGCACACGCAGGTTTCGCTGCCATATAACAAAGTCGGTACCAACACTGCGTTATGTATTGCAAGGCGTGCACTCTTCGCTACGCCTTGCCTTTTGACTAACGCAGTCAGGGCACCATTGACTTTGTTCCCGGCAGCGACACGCCTGTCCACATCTAAATCGCATCTTCCATCCCGGCTAAAAGCACTCCCCAAGTATACAATTTCATTTACCTGTTCTAGACATTCCTGATTTACCCATATTTCACACTTCGTTCTCTCTTCGTCCCTTTCAAATACCAGAACCTTAGTTTTATTAGCATTCAAACGGAGACCTTTAATTTCACATTCCTCTTTCAAACACGTGACTAATGCCTGCAGTTCTGCCTCTGATGGTGCAATAAGCACTGCATCATCAGCATACAGAAGACAATTTACTTTTATGTCACCCAATTTCACACCCAAACAGCTATCTTTCAGCTTCTGTAAACAGCTGTCGAGATACAGTATGAACAGCCAGGAAGACATGACACAACCCTGTTTTACGCCCGTTTGGACGCTAAACATGGGTGACAGGTCATGCCCTACCCGCACACAGGCTTTACAGTCACAGTAATGTGACTGCACAGCCCTTAGCAATCGACCATTCACATCGTACCCCGGCAACAGTTCCCACATTTTCTTCCTTACAACCTTATCAAATGCTTTCTCAAGATCCACAAAAGCACAGAAAATCTTCTGGTTAGCAGCCAGAAGCTTTTCCGTGATCATGCGTAGAGAAAACATTTGATCCGTGCATCCTCTTCCAGGTCCTAAATCTGCATTGTGCCTCCCATAGAAATCTTTCCGATTTCTCTTAAAATAAATTAATAAGAAATGCTAACAATATATGCTTACAGGCACCACGTACTAATTACGGAAGAAAAATATCAAATATGCAAGGGCTCAACTATATAATAATCTACAAAACGATATAAAAGAAATCCAATCCTTATCATTATTCAAGAAATTGAAATACCATATCTTAAAAACTGTTACATAAATATATATAATGCCCTACATCCACATACGACCAACAACAGTTAGGTAGATAAAGATATATATATATATATATAAATTAATAATACAAACTTTTGTAGGATACATCAATAATATAATCTAATATCATAATATTCAGGGTACCACGACCTCACAGAATACCAGCGTGAAGTAGAGGTTTACCTCTGCGTTTCGCTTGGTGAGTGCAGGTGGCCGGAGGCCCTTTTTACTGCATTCCATCTTAGTCCTCACGGGTGACGGGAGATGTAGATGTCTATGGGCCGCAGCAACCACTTACCATCAGGTGAACTGTGTGCTCGTTTGTCACCCTTATCATATAAAAAAATTATATATTTAATTACAATAAAATCTAGTTACGATTATCTGAAACTAGCGGCACACCTGATGGCAAAGAGATTTAAATATATAGGTATACTATAGCGAGGACATAGAAAACGTTTTCATACAAAAACTTTGATCTCACGCGTGTATATTATAGGAATATTTATTAGGAAAACGTTTCAGCTATTCCACAGTAGGTGAGGCTACTAAATGTAGGGTAAAAAACCCGTTTTAGGAATGTTACCGTTTCGACATCAAAGTATCGATAAAGTTGTTGAAGGTAACTAAGTTTGTAATGCTTCACAATATCATAATAGGGAATATGCATGCTTTTTTATTGTATAAATCTATTTGCTATGACTCTTGACTATGACTAATGAGTTTTCTTAGGAATCGTTTAGCAACGGCAATTTTTATGGACCGATACGACCTAGCAACCACCAAGAAACGAGCTTACTCCTTTTCAAAAGGTCGGCAATGCATCAGCAACTCTCCTGGTGTTGTAGAATTATATTAAAATTTTTAAAAAGGGCTATCTAGTTGACTGGTTGTACTGGCTGACAGATGTTTCATGTTAAAACCAACGACCGTGTGCCCCGGCACAGGTCCAGCCGATTTCTCAGTATCGTTTACTGTTTCACCTCCTTAAATATTGTAGATGATTAAATCGGCATCCGGTATAATATTTTTTATCGATAACAATAATCGATAAACGTTGTCAATCACTAACTCTTTGGTAAATAAATCATGACGTTACTGGATAGCAGAGGGCGCTTATTACAATAATGATAAATGTTCTAGAACAATCTACCAGAAATAATAAAATTTAAAAATTATTAGGTAAATATACATTATTTTTGCGATAATAAACGAAATTACATTCAGTTATTGCTCCATAGCGGGACTTATAATACCTTAATGCACAATCGGGCGTATTTTCTATAAAAAATATTTTTTAAACTTAGGAAACGAACGCGTCTTGAGCTTTTGACAGTGTCACTAAGACTAAATGACACAAATCCGAAATATATACTATAGGAAATAAGTAAGAGGTGACAATTTTGTTGCTGATGTCTGGTCTATTACTATCTACAACTTAAATGTCTTTGCCTGATGGTAAGTGACTACCACCGCCCATGAACAACTGCAACACTTTCTTTTAAAAAGGAGTAAATCTAATAGTAATGATATAATATAATGTTATTTCATAATTTCTTTTCTAAGAAATTAATAATTTTACATATTATAATAATATCAAATTTAATATTTCAAATAAATTAATACTTTTAAATACAATATGAATAATCTAAACATCTAAATAATATTATTTCAAACTATTTATTTACGCAACATAGTAATGCTTAACTTTACGGATTCAATAATTAAGTTTTAAATACAGTATAATCTAAATCTAAATAAGATCGTCTAAAATTGCATGTGCAACAAAATCATACATTAACTACTAATCATATGCATAGATAGAAATTTACGATAGCAACAGATGTGCTTCGGTTTTTGACATGTAATATGTTTTGAATTTCTCGATATACTTTTCAACTTACCCACATTTTTATTTTATGTTAATCTGAATTTGAAATGTAATTGTCAATGTTCTTACAATAATGCATAGAGTAATATACACGGGAACAATAATGATTACTCAATGATAAAATAATGTCGTTCCAGCATTTGTTCAGATGTAAACATACTTATCGTGTTGGATTTAGAATCGTTTGGCACGAATTTGGCAGAGTAAGGTGTTTTATTTGGTATAGATTTGGTCCCCGATTATAATAATACCACTCACATTAAAAGGTAATGCACCGTCATCGAAAAAATAAATAAAAACTATAATAACCTAAAATGCGTAAAACATAGAAAAATTCCTGTGAAAGCTGGATAGCATACAGAATTTTGTGTAAGTGCGACAAGGACGTAAGACTAGTGTCACATTATGCTACTGTCTATACTCTCTGTCAAGAGATATTTCGCTAAAGACAACTATAATATAGAACATTTTACCGACTTGATATATCTGAATATTTATGGAGAAGAGAAATTATAAGGAATAAAAGAGATCCTTTTGAGGAATTAATAAAAAAAATATGTTTACAGACAATAAAGAAATGATTATAATATACTGTTTTATTTCTGAATTGTTTAAATCTGCCCAGAAATACTTGAACACCCAGAAATAATTTCAGTTGTAATAGGTTAGAAGGTTGTGGCGGGAGCGAAGGCAACCTGACTTTATAGATGAGATATCTGATTTGATCGAATCTGTACTAAAATTAAACCAGCACGCCCCAACTCTTGTCTGCCCTACTCCTAGAGTGTTTTTGTAAAGCCATAAGCGCGGAAGGAGATCAGCCCCCGCCCGCCGTAGCAAATCGCAGGCACATGTGCGAGCCGTAGTGGCGGAGGCTGGTCGCCGAAGGCGACCAATAAGCTGAAACTGCGGAGTTGAGCATGGGTGCCTGTGATTCGCTACGCAAGGGCGAAGGGGCTGCACTTCCCGCAGCGCCGAAGCCGTTGTAGAAGTAGCTTTGGGTCAATATTCCTGTGTAAAAAATGAGGTTATTACAAAAAAAACATAACTTATAAACTATACTTTTCCGCAACGAGGGTAAGGTAAAGGGGCTTTCAGCACACTCCTGCTACCCTCTTCCTCCCTCCTGCCGGAGACGATAAATGTTACTTTCAGGTTGGGTCTATGGGATTTTCTTTTTGATTTTTCTCAAGAACGGTGTATTACCTTTTAATGGGAGTGGTGTCGGGAGTAAGGGGACGCTCCCCCTTCCCCTCCTCTCATCCCCTGCCCCCTCCTCCTGCCAAACGATTCTAAATTTCAACCTACTTATCTATTTAAAGTCAGTCTTGTATTTCTCAGTCGAATGAATGTTTTATTCTTATGAGAAATAAATTTCTTAACCAAGAATCCAGAAGATCGTTGATATATTGTGCATAGAATGGTGGAACGTACGCATACATGTGGTGTAAGTAATCAATAAGTGAGGTGATAGAGCTTAACAAAAAGAAAAATATAAGGCGACTCGGTAGAGCAGTGGACTAACTAAGCACTCCAGACTGCAGGTTCATACCCCGAAAGAAACAAGTATTAATGATCTTGTGACAAACAATATTAAGCACGTCATGTATTGTATAAACCTCATACACGAATAATGGTTGTGGTGATCATTTAATTGATAATCAATTTAGATTATAGAATGTCGTAAAGACCACTTGCTGGCCTTTGAGCTCCATCTTAAATTATTTACGCATCTTATAACAAAACTCGCGGAAGCCGTGGTCGAACAACTTATACGAACGCTCGAGGACGTCCTGTTTACAGGCAGAAATACAATAGTAATTGACGATTACTTGCAAGAAATAAGTGCCAATAAAAATATAAAACAAAGCTACTTCATTTTAATTATAGTAATGCCTTACCATATTTGTTTTCAGACAAACATGTTCGCCAAACAACATTGGACAAACTATGGAACAAGCAGTCGGGTTCCGTACAGACTCTTATCTCGATTTTAGAAGTGAGTGAAATTATTTCATTTCTATAAAAAGCTTATTTACTGTTTGCTTATTTTCTTAACGATTACAGAATACAAGAGACACACCCACATCTACTTATATTACATCGATATTAAGAGAAACATTATGTCTGAAACAAGGAAAGGGAAAGAAAAATTCAGGTAAATAAAAAATATTCATTAACTTGAAGTCAACTATGTTGCTAACGTACAAATTACAATAAAAATATACAATATGTGGTTATGATTAATACTCATGTATTTGGTCATCAAATGATTTAAATACATTTATAACTCATAAGCTTTAATTTTTTTTATTACACGGACAAATAGTTGCAATAGAAATACAAGAAATAAAGAAGCAAGAAATTAAAAAGAACGGAAAAGAAAATAAATCACCATTTGTAAAAAGGGGTACGTTCACGACTACTGTGACCATTTAACCGGTTTACTAATGAAACGTTTGTGTATTCCGTTTCTCATTATTTACTTACAATATGTTTCTTTTTTTTACTGCAAAATCATTCCAATATGGTCCTTATTATCCTGTAGTATATAGTTACATGTATAAATTTTTAATTCCCACCTTAGACACCCTGATTACCTTACCAAACGTCCTTTCTCCTTGTATTTCTCTGTTTGAACAAGTGACATTTGGGCACACGCTTGCAGCGATTGCTTCACCTGACCTTGTTACAGTGATGAATGTGTGACATGTCTTCTTAACTGGCGCATAACAAATTAACATTCTCATATACACAGCATTACAAAAATGACTCAGAAACTTTCGTCTAATGCAATTTTTGGCGTGTATGTCTTACTCACTGGCATTTATTTACTAATTTTGTGACACGTTGCCTATATATAACTGTACCTTTATTGGACGAGATGCAATATTATAGTCTTAAATATGTAATTTAGGTTTAATTATATTAACAGTTGCTTTGATAATATATATCTGTCGTATATTTAACCCCATGTTCCTGTTGGCTTTAGTTTTATCCCTCTTTGTATATGTTTACAATTGTTTTTTTTTTATTTGAATGCGTGATAGCTTTTAACCAATGTAACAACGCATAACTTATTTCTAATGAAGATAAAATTTTATAAAATTATCTAACGTTTTAGTAAATAATACCGCCCGACAACAATGTTCGCAAAATTTCATTGCCATGAATGGGACTCAAGTAATGCTCCGAACGTTGGTCATCACACATGCCAAACGTGACAGCAACGTGGGCACCGAGCTGATGCTTCAGGATCTGGTATGGATTATTGCGACGCTAGCACCTAAAGGTAAACACTACAGTTATAAGCAAATACAAAAGAACATTTTTCAAATTAGAATTTTTTTTATTATTTTAAAACAGTGTACATGCTGGCTTACAGTATGCCCAAAACGCCAGCATGCTAATTTACAAGTATGGATGTATGTATACATAATATGCCGTATCGTGGTGGTGTAGTACGTAGTAGGCATAATAGCCCGCTGTGTCTTATCCCCGAATAAAACTACTTTTACGAATTATATCGTTTAATTAACTTATTTTTATTAAGTCCCGACGTCACGGGGGATTGATGTGATTGGCGTCCCGATGTCAGAGTTAATCCGGAATACCTTCAGGTTTTTTAATTATTAATTTTGGTCCGATCTACGCAGAATGAACTTACTGTGTCTTGAAGTCTTGCAGTGGTATGCTTGGGTTTAATTTTAATTTTATTAATTACAAGAACCCAAGCAGGTGGTAGAACCAGCCTCCCTCTCTATTGAAATTTCAATTCAATCCAGTTTTTTGATATCAATAGTCTCGCATATCGTCCATGGCAGAAGTCGATGTTCTTTCACGAGAATTTGTGGGTTATCCAATATAATGTAATGGTGGGGGCTATCTAGGAAATGATCATAAACTGCAGACTTCCCAGAACGTTGAGTTTCACGTCAGCTATGTGTTCTTTTATGCGGGTTTTGATAAATCGTTTTGTTTGCCCTATATATACATACCTCTACGTGGTAGAGCCATGCTGTAGCTATATTGTAGTTGTAGCACGAATGGGTCGGCTCGACCGGGGAGGGACCACGCTATACCAGCGTCAAATGGCAGCTTCATGCTGCTGTGTTTCGTATGGTGAGTGTAGAGAACCGGAGACCATTTTTACTGGAAACGAGGCATTCTATCTTAGTCCTCACGGGTGACAACGCATCTGCATTTTGATCCGCAAACGAGGATAAATGTAGATGTCTATGGGCCACGGCAATCGCTTACCATCAGGTGGACTGTGTGCTCGTTTGTCACGCTATCCTATAAAAAAAATATGAGAGACAACATTCACAATCAAGCCTGGACACTCCTGCATCTTGTAGAGGAATATTTCACTTGACGGATGGTAAGAACTGACTAATCTTCTTCGGCGGCTTGAAGAATATTTTAATAGAAGCTTGCTTCAAGATGTAGCCAATCTTGTCTGTGACACTTCTGACATATGGTAGTCCAGCAGGCACACGCTCGACTGTGGCCGGCTTCACTCTGTCACTATGACGTAGCGCGGGACCCGAAACTTGTTGTCGTGCAAAACCTGCTTGACTTAGTCATTGTGTAGTGTTCACGTTAATATAAGAAATCATTATACTAGAATACTGTTAAAATTTCCACCTTCAATACCAATCTCTATACTCATAATTTCTGTAAATGCAGTGCGATTGTGGAATTCACCTCCCTCTTCGGATGCGTGATACTAAAACGATGTCTATTTACGTAAAAGGTATCTAAATATGTATACAAAAGTGCAGACTTAGACTACTTCTATTTTGTCCCACTTCACAATTTCAACATGGAATAATCGGTACCTTTGTACATGTAGGTATTCTCTCGCTCCACAGAACAGCGATTGCAGCTTGATGCTGCTGTGTTTCGTTTGATGAGTGCAGACAACCGGAGACCCTTTTTACTAGAAACGAGGCATTTCATCTTAGGGTGTACATGGCTTTTCTGTATTTGAATCGATTGCGAGGATAGATGTAGATGTCTTTATACCGCAGCATTCACTTACCATCAGGCGGACTGTGTGTTCATTTTCCTCTCTTTTTCTTTAAAAAACCTAACAAATAATGTACAACTTATTTCAAATATTAAATCATGATTAAATTTTATTTCAGATCCCAAGTTCGCTATAAAAGCCAAAATGGTTGGATGTGTGAGGACAATGCATCTTATATTCAAAGGGCATTACACTGACAACAAACTGATTTTTCCACTCCTCGTAATTTTAAAACAACTTGCAAAAAATGGTATGTAATATCTACTTATTTATAACATTAAATTTGACTGTGTGTGTAAACTTTCTCGAATGCAATAACTTATTATATCTGTTCTTTTCACCTATTTATGTATTTCTTTTTTTATGTATTTATTTCATATTTATTGAACCTTACAAAACAGTATCAAATCAGCATCAAATGGAGAAAGCAAGTTAATGCTAAAAGCATTTTTTCCAGTCAATCTTAGGGCAATGATAATACGGAGGCGGGTACTAAGATCAGGAAATATAACAAAAGTATTCATATACACACATATCTAAACAATACATAAATACTAGTATTTCATTACTTTACATGAATGTATACATACTCATAGAAATATATTCAAATACACAAATATATTATATAATATAAAATACATATATACTGATTAAACGAAGATACATAGCATAGCAATTATGAGCTATTTTATGATAAGAGTTAAAGTTACAGCCTATATACGTCCCACTGCTGGACACAGGCCTCCCCTCATTTCTGAGAGGGATTTAAGGCAAGGAAATGTCCGCCGAGCTACCTTAATGCGTGTTGGTAAACTTCACATGTCTTCGAAATATTTTTTTCTTATTTATCAGACATGCAGGTTTCCTCACGATGTTTTCCTTCACCGCCGAGCACGTGGTAAATCAGCACTTAAAATTGCAATTAACAATTTCATTAGTGCCGGCGAGGTCGAACCCGGTTTGCTCGCGTACTGTCAAATTTACAGCGAGCGCTAACCATCTCAGCTATTTTATGATAATAAGCCTTTATTCCAAACTTATTCCGAAAAAGAATTTATTCCGACTTAGAAATAAAATATTTCAAATTCTGACACAGTTCAATGTTATTATTACAGTGGTTACAACGTCTATCCTGATCCGGGACGGTGTTACCGCTACGTATGAGCGAGTGCTGGTGAGCCTCGGTTACATCCCCACCGCGAGGCTTCGTCTTTGTCTTGACGCCATCGACTACTTCAGCAAAAACAGTAAGAATCGCATTTGCCAATCAGAATAAGAAATAAACAATTTAATTTGATTTAACCACTCAACCGTCCGCCCGCGCGAGTGATTCTCGCCTGACCTGTCCGCGAATTAAATGTCACTATTTTTTACGATCGCGCGGGACAGTTTTAACAAACGATTACTACTGAAAAACTACTATAGCTACATTCAAATAAAATATATTCTCAAAAGACTCAAAGAATTACATTTTTTTTTGTTAAAAGAATATTAGTCAAATTAAAAATAAAGCTTAAAAATGGGAATATCAAAAAGAAATCGTATTTATTTTTTATTTCGAGTTTTACAAGAAAAGTGTAATACTTACAGGAGACAAATATTTTATATTATATATAATAGTACATGATATTCCCTTTAAAATGACACGAATATCACTAAAATCTTATATACTCAATATACATAAGTGTATAATGTTTACCCAATATAAATTTGAATAAATAAGTAAATAAATGAAAAAAATAGATTTTAATAATTTCTAGACACATCTCAGCAGATTTTTTGTTTATAAATTGCTGTCAATGTGTTAATAGTGAATCATTATTTTATATTTTGCATTCATTTAACACAAAAAACTAATTAGAATACATTTTAAACAACATATTATAATCAATAACCGATGATCGCGTGTAGTGATTAAAATTTAGAGCTAAATCATTATTTTATTCTTTGCGGAACGGCTAGATGGCCCGACACTGGGTAGGTTTATTAAGTTACATTTACGAAATGGAGCTTTATAAAACCCCCAAATTTTTCCCCAAATGTCTTGTTTTATTTACTAACATTAGTTCTTAAGTTTTATTTTCTATTACTAACACGATATGGGCCTACGATGCCTGAAAAATAAAACATTTTTATTTTATTTTTATTTATTTTTTTTATCATCACGCACAATCCCTGACGGGGTAGCCAGAGAGAACAGATCGCCAAGTGTCACGATCCTTACATACCTCTTTCGCTTCTTTCAGATTCATTAACTTCTTCATACATGCACGTCTAGGTATCCGAGTACTCTTGACCCTCCCCTCTTCGAGCAGTTTGCTCACATGGTCTTCGAAAGTTAGTCTCGGTCTACCTCGACACCTTTTAATATTAACTTTCGCGCTATATATTTTCTTCACCATTCGGTCTTCACTCATTCGCTCAAGGTGCCCAAACCATCGAAGCACGCCCTTATCAATTTTTGTGATAAGGTCATCTTTCAAACCTGCCATATTGCGAATCTCTTCGTTTCGCTTCCGGCCGGCCATGGTAACGCCGCACATTTTACGAAGAGATCGCATCTCCACTGCATTCAACTTGCTTTTATGCTTCTTCTGGCATACCCAGGTTTCGCTGCCATATAACAAAGTCGGTACCAACACTGCGTTATGTATTGCAAGGCGTGCACTCTTCACTACGCCTTGCCTTTTGACTAACGCAGTCAGGGCACCATTGACTTTGTTCCCGGCAGCGACACGCCTGTCCACATCTAAATCACATCTTCCATCCCGGCTAAAAGCACTCCCCAAGTATACAATTTCATTTACCTGTTCTAGACATTCCTGATTTACCCATATTTCACACTTCGTTCTCTCTTCGTCCCTTTCAAATACCAGAACCTTAGTTTTATTAGCATTCAAACGGAGACCTTTAATTTCACATTCCTCTTTCAAACACGTGACTAATGCCTGCAGTTCTGCCTCTGATGGTGCAATAAGCACTGCATCATCAGCATACAGCAGACAATTTACTTTTATGTCACCCAATTTCACACCCAAACAGCTATCTTTCAGCTTCTGTAAACAGCTGTCGAGATACAGTATGAACAGCCAGGAAGACATGACACAACCCTGTTTTACGCCCGTTTGGACGCTAAACATAGGTGACAGGTCATGCCCTACCCGCAGACAGGCTTTACAGTCACAGTAAAGTGACTGCACAGCCCTTAGCAATCGACCATCCACACCGTACCCCGGCAACAGTTCCCACATTTTCTTCCTTACAACCTTATCAAATGCTTTCTCAAGATCCACAAAAGCACAGAAAATCTTCTGGTTAGCAGCCAGAAGCTTTTCCGTGATCATGCGGAGAGAAAACATTTGATCCGTGCATCCTCTTCCAGGTCTAAATCCGCATTGAGCCTCCCATAGAAATCTTTCCGATTTCTCTTGCATCCTACGTGTCAAAACCTTCGAGTAGACTTTACTTGCTAAACTGGTCAAGCTGATCGCCCGATAGCACCCGCAGTCAAAATGTGAACCTTTACCTTTATATAAAGGCACAATGACTGCGGATCGCCAATCATCCGGGACATCCCCCGTCCGCCAGCACAAATTGCACAGCAGATAAAAGCTGTCCCAGATGCAAGGCCCACCATACTTGATCATTTCAGCAGTAACTCTGTCTAGTCCCGCAGCCTTACCACATTTCAGACTTCGAATCTCACGTTCAATCTCTTTCATACTGATGACCTCAGTGTCATCGAGGTCCGGGTCTGGCGTACCAGTCACGGCGTCATCCCCGGATCCCCCACTAGGATCATCACAGGCATACATTTCTCTATAAAATTCGCTCCATCGCTGCATGACGTCCGATTTTTCTGTGAGGACGTTATTAGTTCTCGAAAGCACTTTGTTCAGTCTTAAGGCCGTCGCACCACTTCGGGTCCTTCCAACCTCTTTCCAGAAGAGTTTGGAGTTCTCCTTAAAGTTGTGCGACAACCTTTCGTCCGCTTCTATTCTACACCTTTCACGCATTTCCTCAATCAATGCTTTCGTGTGAACTTTCTGCAGCTTATATCTTTCTTTCATCTTCTCTCTCATATCCTTATCATTACTAGAGGCCAAGTAGTCTAACCATGCTTTCTTCTTCTTCTCTACAGCTTCTTACACTTCATCATTCCACCATGCATCTCTTCTTTTACTACTGCCTCTTTTTATTGTTCCACACACTTCTTCCGCTGCACTTACCATTCCATCCCTAAGGTTCTGCCATGTTCTCTCCACACATTCTTTTCTACCATCGATGGTGTCAAGCTTTTCGGCCACCCTTGCATGATATTTGTCCCTAGTATCCGCTTCCTGAAGCTTCCAGCTTCGGATGCGACAGACCGACTGTGGTTCTGTTACTGCCGTCCGGTAGCACCATCCCGCGAACAGACCCCTAAATCTAGTAATCACTAGATAGTGATCCGTTCCCAGGTCAGCACCCCTGAACACTCGCGTATCCATCACCTGTTTTCGCAGTCGGTCATCCACTAGGAACAAATCGATCATACTTCTCTCAATCCTTCTTTCTCTAGTATACATATGGATTTTCTTGTGATTAAACATAGTGTTTGTCACAAGAAGACCCTTTTCCTTGCATACCGCCAGTATAAGCTTGCCAGCATCATTAACCCTTTTATCGCCAAACTTTCCAAGCACCGACTCGTACCCTGGTCGAGCGGTACCAACCCATCCATTCAAATCACCACACACAATAAAAATTCTTTCGTTTCCCCTAGCCAAATCTAGAACTTCTCTTACATTCTCCCAAAACTCCTCCAGCTCAGCCCTGGACGACGAAGCTACCGGTGCATAAACAGCCAAAAGGAATAACTTCGTCAGTCCCAATTTAAAGCGAACCCAGAGAAGTCTTGAGTTCACAGCCTTATATTCAGTCATAACATCGACGAACCGAGACGACAGCAGCACCCCCACTCCCTGGCAGGTGCTCTCACTCTCCGGGACTCCGGACCATAGAGCTAACGCCCCGCCAGGGAGCTCTTCAGTACCACTGCCCTTCCGTTTGGTCTCCGACATACACACGACATCTAATTCTCTTTCTTTCATTATTTCAATCAACTCATTCGTCTTATCTCTCATGCCTCCTCTAACATTCCACGTGCCAACTCTGCACTCTGTCCTCCACCTTCCGCCGTGTCGGGCTGTGCGTGACGGGTGGCGGTCCCCATCGCCGCTTTGCGCGCTGCATTTCACACCAACGGAGACGAGCTGGTGTGCGTCGCCTTGGGGGGACGCCCTAACCCTCGTTGGCATGGGTGCGCAGCTGAGTAGAATTGCAGCCCTGAAAAGGGCTGGCAGGGGTCACGACGAGCACGCTTCTACAATGACCCATTATTTATTTTATTTTTATTATATGTAAACGTTTTGTAATTGTCGTAATGATACATATTTACTAAAGAATATATCTTCACAATTAGTTTGATGTACAATAACATTAGAAATAACGTATAAAATTAGAAAAGTTATCACATATTTGATCGAATTTCTCACACGTTAACATTCCACAAACAAAAATGGCGAAATTTAATTTTAACTTCTTATTTCCTAAATATTTTGGTACTTACACACATAGAATTATTACGCATAGAAACGCAGTCCAGTACAAAACACGAGCGTTAAAATGATGCAAAGTCACTATGTTAGTGGGCGCGAGTCGAATGTGCCTACGCTCGTCACACGCACACATACATGCCATTCAGTGATACCAGTTTCTGGCGTTTGCAATCAAATTGTGCAAATCACTATTTTTTGATTAATTTAAAAAAATCGATATAATAAAGATTACATATTACGTACGAAGATTATTTAGTAGAAGTATTTTATGAGAATATAAAATGGAATAAAATAAACACGATAATGATGTTACTAATATAACTTTATTATTCGTATTATATTAATGGTAAAAAATGCAGACGTAATAAAATTTAAGAATATGTATTATTAAACACCATTAATTTGCTCGAATACAATAAGCACATCCTGTAATGTTTAATTTTACCCGACTTCAAAAAGGGAGGAGGTTATCAATTCGGTGTATTTTTTAATGTTTTTTACCTCAGAATTCTACAATTTCTAAACCGATTTAGATTTTTTATTTGAAAGGATATACACAAAGATTGATCCAATACACACACTGAAATTTTAATGGTTGTTTTCCCGAAGTAAAATGATTTTGCCTTAGTAGTACAATAGATTTATTAAAATAAAATTATTAGGATGTAAAAATGGCAGATTTACAATCGAGAAAAACAAAACTCGAATGCGATCTCAAACCAATAGCAATATCTCGCAACTAGGTCGGGCGTACAGGCTAGCTTATACCGAATTACTATAATAAAGTCTGAAAAAAAATTCGCTGGACGTAATGTAGTGTTACGTCTATCGCACGTGCTACCGCGCGCTTCCTACACAGTGAAGGGCCACTAATAAATGTTCATAACATGAACTCTCAAGCGTAGTGATACGACATAAACTAGTTTGGACGCCCGAATAGCTTGTGAGGTATTACTATTGTAAATCTGCCCTTTTTTAATTGTAATATTTTTTTATTTAATAAATTGACTCTACTATCGAACACAGTATAATTTGGCTGCGGGACAACAACCACTAAAATTTCAGCATGTATATACGAATTGATCATGCTTAGAAATCAGTGTACATACATATTGATAACCTTTCTTTTTGGGAGTCGGTTAAAATAAGCTGTTTGGGTCTAACGTAGCATCTGGTTAATGTTTGGGTGTAAAGTGACATCTGGACATTAATAATCTCATGATGTTGTAAATAAAAAAGTTTTTATTCTATACTCTAAAACGTAACCTTAGTCAATAAAAAAGCAATTAAAATAAAATAGTTGTGTTAAAATGGCGTCGACAAATCGCGATTAGCTGATCACTCTGTATTAGTTTTAAATAGGCACCCATTGTTAATATATTATAATGTTAACACTTAGAGAAGTAGGTATCTATATATAAACATTTGAGTTTTACAGAGAGCGTTGTAAACACAAATAGAAAACAAATATTTTTAAAAGAAAATTGTGATTTTTTCTCCACAACTAGCAACATTTGTATTATGAGAGCTTAGGTAAGTATTTTTTTAGTTTTACGTAACTTGTAATAAATTAAATGTATAAACTTATATGTGAAATGTAATACCATCACTTCTTTTATGTTTATCATCACCGTTGTGACAATATTTTACAACACAAACGGTAATTTCTACAATTTTTCGCGAGCTCTTCTCCGTAGGACGTGACGTTGCGCACTGACGCGTCGCTGAGTCAACTTACGCGTTGTCGCGTTAGTTTAACTTGCATCACTTTCGGTGCGCGTACTAGTATTCTATGCGTAATAATTCTATGATTATACAGATAAAATTCACTTTCACAGACGAAAAATTTCATGTAGCACCATCTATAATTTTTTTACTGTATTATGTAGTGTTATGCTACTTACATATCATTTTACACTATTTTTCCATTCTGTTTTTGATTTTCTGCATTCATATTTTGCATCACTTTTCACGCTATCAGTTATGCTACTTACATATCATTTTACACTATTTTTCCATTCTGTTTTTGATTTTCTGCATTTATATTTTGCATCACCTTTATTTCCATAGGATCCTGTAACGTTTTTACATAATAACAAATCATTTTCACTTCGTATTTTCACGCTATCAGCACCGTTTAAATCGCTGTCAATGGAGTCTTACCTTTTTCTATCTTTTATTGAGTTCTCCGTAACTCTGCAATTTCAGGTTTCGTGCGTGCTGCCGCGCTATAGTTTTTCCTATATGAATAATATCTCATTTCTTACTTAAATGTAGCTGTTTTTCAATTATATACCTAAAACCAAAAATTTATATTTTTGACAACCATTATTTATATGGTTGTTATGGTAACTTTTATTCAAATTCGTCACTGGTCTGATGTTCTTATTTCGATATTTCCACATAAATACTCTTTTGCTCTAGGTCATTTACAATAAATTTCCTTTTAATTTAAATAATTTCTCGTTCTCTCTAAAAAGGTATAAAAGCCGAACAATCGGAGAATACAGGGAGTCTCGCTTCAGTTTTCAAACAAGAAGCATCTACTAAAGGCCTTATCCCGGGGCCGCATTGCCCCGGGATCCTGCAAGCCTCCATCTACATTTGGAGTCGTCGGCGTAGTCTACTTTAAGCGCGGGGCCACACTACTCCGGGCGCTACGACTGCTTGCTCCAGGCGCTGAGTGCACCTACTGCCCGCGCTACCTTTGGGCGCTACGACTGCTTGCTCCAGGCACTGAGTGCACCTACTGCCCGCGCTACCTTTGGGCGCTGCGACTGCTTGCTCCAAGCGCTGAGCGCACCTACTCCAGGCGCTACGTGCGCCGGCTCCGGACACTGCGTGTGCCCAGACCAGGCGCTGCGTGTCATCACCGCCAAGAAACTACAAGCTCAGCGTGTGCCTACTTCTACTCCAAGCGCAGCGTGTGTCACTTCAACCTTTAGGCTCCACTACAATACAATATTCTCCTATCTTTACTTTTTTTTATCTAATTGTAATTACACGTCATCCATCATCATCATCATATTTCATTTTTTTTATAAAATTGTAAATACCTTTTTAAAAATTTTAAATATATTATTTTCTTGTTCTACTTTTGTGGTTTTGTTGTTCTTAGGTTAGGTTCTTTTTTTTTTAATTGTCGCTTCACGACAATTAATAACAGCTATCTTTTGCGCTGTACTCGTTTAAAGCGAAAGATGTTGTTTGATGCCTAGACAGGTGAGGCAATAATGGTTTTTGGGGACTGTAGTCACCGTGGACGGTTGAGTGGTTAATCCCAATTAATATATACCATCTCTTGATGATTGGTCATTATGAGATGGTATATAATAAATGCATGTATTACAGTTTTTATTTTTTTATTTATGAATTTATTAATAAATGGCTTAGTAAAAGTCCACTGCTGAACATAGGCTTCCAAATAAATTTCCTCCTAGATCAGCATTTACCTTTTTTTATTGGCCTCCAAAATACACTCGCATATAATTTAATTTCAAAAAATGTACGTGTCTTTTTTCTTATTAGAGCAGACTTCAGTATATGAAATCTGTTTAATTTAAAAAAAAATGTTACTAAGTGATGGGCTCGTTTTCTGCCTAGGGGTCTGTCTGAGTAAGTACCACCCTTGCTTTGTTGTGACCTGGAGGGTATAAAGATATATCATTTGGACGTGGTTATGCAAAAAGGATCCAACCCGAGTTTATGTCAAAAAATGTAGACTTGAAAAATAATGTTTGTGGTCTATACTATTACGTGATGGAACAATTTTAGCAAACGTAACACAAATACGAAGAAAAATTACAAACAGACAGAAACCATACCGATAATTTGAGTTTATGATATTTGAAGAATGGATACTTCAAATATCATAAACTCAAATTAACTTATTGCGGGTTGGATCCTTTTTGCATAACTACGTCCATTTTTTCTTAGTGTTCAGAAGTGGCAACGCGTCCTTGACCTACTTTGCTTAAAGTTGGCTGCAGTTGTCCACGGACTGCAGTAGCCACTTACCATCACGGGTCTTTTCACGTAGTTTTTGTCATTTCAGCTTTTTTTTTAAATAATAGCTTTATAGAAAAACAAATTTTGGAAATAAATGAGACGTAAGAATAAAAAATGTGTCTTGAGCATTAGATCCTAAAACTATGTACAGAACGAGACAGGTCGACATGGCAATTTTCTAGTGATATGGCATCACGTACCAGGTAGGATTTTACATTAAAAAAAATTCGACTTGATTTTCGTTTTCGCCGCTAGTATGGAGTGTAGAGTAGAAGGAGAACCATCTTATAAGGTGCGAAAGTTGAAAAAGTGTCCGACAATATACTGAAAATAGAGATTCCAAAACCTACCACAATAGCGCTGGTGTCTGAAAAACTACGATATGAATATAGCTGTTGTAGACGGAGTGAAGTCAGCTGAATTCAAATATTTAAAAAAATTCATGACTAGAGTAGTTAGTAAATGCCAGTATACAAAACCTGAACTATTTACGTATTATAAAACCAAGCGGATCGGTCGGGCCTTGTTTATTTCTCCATCTTATTCTAATTAATTTTGGCGCTTTTTTTTTAATTTATCCTATGCTACTGCAGCGCCACCCTTATTGGATGCGTTTTTAGGGACACTTTTCATATATAGAGATGGTCCTCCTTCTACTCTACACTCCATAGCCGCTAGATCAAAAACTCAGTTTTATGATTATGCGCACCTCGTTGATGTCCTTAGCACAGAGAAGATAATCATCCTTCAGAAATGTTGTTGTTGTTTGTTGTTTTTATTATTCGCTCGAGAGAGCAGGCAAAGGAACTATGCCATACAGCCTTGTCTTCATGTATAATTTTCCTTCATATTTCACTGCTTCACAATATGTTGATGCGTCACATTGTGCAGCCTTGGGAGATTTTGACGGTAACTTGAGCCAGCAGGCAGCTGACAGTTGGCGATGGTATCTAAAGGCGCCTATGCAAACAAACAGCTTATCTTGAGATTCCATCACCATCAGAGCACTTGTTTCACAGTTTCCATTAATAGTTCACATGCGCAGACACTTAATACACAAAATCGCACTACTTTTACATATCAAAGTCCACTTCAAACCATTATTTAAACAATAATACAGGAGCAGCAAGCCGCCGCCGGTCGAGTTCCCGCCAAAACTTCCCCTTCAGAAATGACATTGACACATGACATTTTCTTTTGTGGGCAATAAGGCAAAGAAACGTGTAAACATTCAGCCTATGCTGTACTTGAAATAAAAAACCGGTAAAAACGATTAGAATGCGATGTATCAATACCGATACAAGATGTATTTAAGGGTTAAGTCGCTATTTGAAAAGAAAACTTTTATAATAGATATTTTATTATTTTTAGGTAACTGACGTAATATCTTGCAAAAAAGTTTTACATTAACATTTCATTGCGTTCATATAACCGATATAAATCATAGATGGCAAGTCCATCTGACTTTAAGAACCAAATGAACTGTCATTAAGAATACAATAAGCATTCGTCTTAAATTGTATAGCATGCGAGCAACTCGGAATCGATGCTCCCCAACACCAATTAAATTATCAATAGACATTATACGTGTTAATGTACAATTAGACTGATTTTTTTACTTATTTTTTGGCATACAGAAGTCTGCTGCATGCACATCGTCAAAACAGGCTTATGTGCAGTCCTTCTCAGGGTGTTCGACCGTTGGGACCGCTACGAGGGACGTATGAGGCTTAAGATTTGCGCACATATTTTGCAGACACTTCAACATCTTTGCAATATTAGTACGTACTAAATAAAATAAATAATTTGAATTAATAAGAAGTTTAACTTACATTATATTATTTAAATTGAAACAGATTTGAAAACCATTTTCATTTCCTTTGAACGTTGTATTTATTCTACAAAAAAGTGTAAATAAAAAAGGACAGATTGAGGAAGCTAATTTTTCCGTCTGTCGAAAATCATTAGATTTTTTAAAACTTCTATAAATTATCATCCTTTGATGTAAAAATTTTCTTACGCCGCTACCACACATATATAAGTGTCTACTTTTCATGCTAAAAACATTCTGTTCATTATTGTATCTTTCAGGAACGGGTCGTCGAGCGCTGTGTACGAAAAAGCACGTACAAATACTCCACCGATTCTGTTCACAATGTCCTGACGAACCGGAATTCGATGGTCTTCTAGCACGAGTATGTTCTGTCATCACACTTTGTTTGAAACATCAAGCTTTGCCTGTTCCAGCTTCAAGCCCTGCCACTTTCAATCTAAACCCTATAATAAAAGGTGAGATCGTTACATAGATATTACTCAAATAGAATAAAGAAACTTTGCAATCATTCTTCTCAGTTACCAATAGTCATAATTATAGGTTTATGCAGAAAAGCTTCGATAAGTCTTTAAAAATTGAAAATTAATGCGCATATTTGTCAATCGAAACCAATGTTCGTAGCATCACAACTAATGCTTCATTACGACTCAAAACCGTTGGTATGCTTTTCGTACATTTTTTTAGGCTGGCCTTGAACATCGTAATTACATGGCCCTCTAAATTTATTTATATTGATGCGCGACTTCTATGTTCCTTATTGTTCACCTGTTCACTATTCAGGATGCAAGATTAATAATTGATAGAATATTAATTTAAAAATATTTTTGTAATAAATTAAGGACGCGTTTGCAAATCGGGCAAAATTATGCTTTTTTTCGGTACATTTTGTGACAAAACTAAACCAAATCAGATATAACTAATAAGTACCACGTATAGATTTGTTCTTTATCTTCAAATGGTGGTAACTTTTTTGTTGAATATAATAGTTTCTTATATTGTAAAAACGATCTTCCCTAGCCATTTTCTACAAAATTAACGATACCGGCTCATGTTTAGGTACATTTTTTGTTCTATTATCAATATATATAAGATTTCCAAAAATACTTTAAGTAGGCAGACATATTCAATAAAAAATAGTGGTGTTTACTTTTTATCAAAATGTCACAAATAGTCGTAAAAAAAATAAAAACTAATGCTTATTTTTTCACATATTTTGCTAATACGGATGAAGCATAAAGTATTGCAATAAGGGTTATTTTATTTTTGTTGCCTGTTTTGGTTTTTTGTACAAAAATTTCGATGAAACCACAGTCCGCGCTCGGCCGCCGTCGTGAATGATAGAATGAATATTGCCTGATTGCAGGGGCTCATATTGAAAAAGATCGCTGTACATACACAAAATATTGGAATTTGATACATAGGTACTTGACAAAGTAAAATAATATTGTATATCATTTTTCTGCCGACTTCCAAAAAGGAGACGGTACTCAATTCGACTGTATGTTTTTTTTTTATTATAATATTTTGTTTCGCTAAAAGTGTACTTTACATATAAATAAATAAAGGTGAAGTGTAGGGCGGCCCCCCACAAGATGGAATGACGACCTGGTGAGACATGCAGGAAGTCGATGGATGCAGGTGGCTCAGGACCGTGCTTTGTAGCATTCCTTGGCGGAGGCCTATGTTCAGCAATGGGCTTGTAATGATGATTATCAAGAAATACCTATTCGTCGTCTACCTAGACGTCGTCGTCGTCGTGCCGAGTTTGGGTTCATTTTATTCGCTATGATCAAACCTTACCTTCGGACTTGATGGAGAGACCTGAAGGTGCACTTCGGTGACTGCTACTGCAACTCCTGGACGAGTAGAACTAAGTGTGCCGAGTTTGGACTCGTTTTGTTAGTTATGATGAGATCTAACCTCCGGGCTTGATGGAGAAACCTGATGGTGTACTTCGGTGACTACTACGGGAACACCTGGACGAGTAGAACTAGGTGTGCCGAGTTTGGACTCATTTTGTTAGTTATGATGCGACCTTACCTCCGGACTTGATGTAATGACCTGAAGGTGTACATCAGTGACTGCTACTGGAACTCCGGGACGAGTAGAACTAAGTGTGTCGAATTGGGGTTCGTTTTGTTAGTTATGATGAGAAGTTGCCTCCGGACTTGATGGAGTGACCTGAAGGTGCACATCGGTTACTGCTACTGGAACTCCTGAACGAGTAGAACCAGCTGTCGAATTTGGGATAGTTTTGTTAGTTATGATAAAACCTTACCTCTGAACTCGGTGGAGTGACCTGAAGGTGTAATTCAGTGACTGCTACTCTGTAACTCCTCGACGAGTAGAACTAGGTATGCCAAGGTTGGGCTCGACTTAATAGTTATGATGAGACCTTACCTCCATGCTTGATGGAGAAACCCGATGGTGTACTTCGGTGACTGCTACGGGAACACCTGGACGAGTACAACTAGGTGTGCGAGTTACAGAGCAGCAGTCACTGATGTGTACCTTCAGCTCACTCCATCAAGTCCAGAGGTAAGGTCTCATCATAACTAACAAATCGAGTCTAAACTTGGCACACCTAGTTCTACTCGTCGAGGAGTTACAGAGTAGCAGTCACTGAAGCACACCATCAGGTCACTCCACCGAGTTCAGAGGTAAGGTTTTATCATAACTAACAAAACTATCCCAAATTCGACAGCTGGTTCTACTCGTTCAGGAGTTCCAGTAGCAGTAACCGATGTGCACCTTCAGGTCACTCCATCAAGTCCGGAGGCAACTTCTCATCATAACTAACAAAACGAACCCCAATTCGACACACTTAGTTCTACTCGTCCCGGAGTTCCAGTAGCAGTCACTGATGTACACCTTCAGGTCATTACATCAAGTCCGGAGGTAAGGTCGCATCATAACTAACAAAATGAGTCCAAACTCGGCACACCTAGTTCTACTCGTCCAGGTGTTCCCGTAGTAGTCACCGAAGTACACCATCAGGTTTCTCCATCAAGCCCGGAGGTTAGATCTCATCATAACTAACAAAACGAGTCCAAACTCGGCACACTTAGTTCTACTCGTCCAGGAGTTGCAGTAGCAGTCACCGAAGTGCACCTTCAGGTCTCTCCATCAAGTCTGGAGGTAAATCCTCATCATTTTTAACAAAACGAGCACAAACTCGGCACACTTAGTTCTACTCGTCCAGGAGTTCCAGCAGCAGTCACCGAAGTACACCTTCAGGTCTCTCCATCAAGTCTGGAGGTAAAGTCTCATCATAACTAGCAAATCGAGCCCAAACTTGGCACACTTAGTTCTACTCGTCGAGGAGTTATAGAGCAGCAGTCACTGATGTATACCTTCAGGTCACTCCATCAAGTCCAGAGATAAGGTCTCATCATAACTAGCAAATCGAGCCCAAACTTGGCACATCTAATTCTACTCGTCGAGGAGTTACTGAGCAGCAGTCACTGAAGTACACCATCAGGTCTCTCCATCAAGCTTAGAGGTAAGGTCTCATTATAAGTAGCAAATCAAGCCCAAACTCGGCACACCTTGTTCTACTCGTCGAGGAGTTACAGAGCAGCAGTCACTGAAGTACACCATCAGGTCTCTCCATCAAGTCCGGAGGTAAGGCCTCATCATAACTAACAAATCGAGCCCAAACGCGGGACACCTAGTTCTACTCATCGTGGAGTTACAGAGTAGCAGTCACTGAAGTACACCATCAGGTCTCTCCATCAAGCTTAGAGGTAAGGTCTCATTATAAGTAGCAAGGACAGCCCAAACTCGGCACACCTAATTCTACTCGTCGAGGAGTTACAGAGCAGCAGTCCCTGAAGTACTACATCAGGTCTCTCCATCAAGTCCGGAGGTAAGGTCTCATCATAACTAACAAAACGAGCACAAACTCGGCACACTTAGTTCTACTCGTCTAGGAGTTCCAGCAGCAGTCACTGAAGTATACCATCAGGTCTCTTCATCAAGTCCGGAGGTAAGGTCTCAGCATTACTAACAAAACGAGCCTAAACTCTGCACACCTTATTCTACTCGTCCAGGAGTTCCAGCAGCACTCACCGAAGTACACTTTCAGATCACATAGATAGGTATTCGAATTTCGTATCTAAGTATATTTTGGTAGGTATAAGAAATGAGAAAAAAATCAATCTTTCAAAGTATCAAAATATTTTACTTCATTACGATTCCCGCTGCTAACCGTGCGTACACTTGTGTGTGTGACCCGTGGCAATGTAGTAGTTCGATTCTATACCTATCAATTTTGCAAACGCGTCCTTAATATACAAAAGTAAATAGTGTGACTATATTATACTTATAAGAAAAAATAGAACAACGAACATGCCACCGCCACAAATTTTATAGAATATGACGATTTAGAACGATATAGCTCCATATTTAAATATATAACTTTTTATTTATGATTGTATAACTTATTTTATTTATAGGAACAAATACATCATGGCCATGCCACGAGGATGAAGAAGATGCCGCAAACTCTGACGCAAAAACAATTAACTCCGATTTAGATGACGAGGAGACTAATTCGGATATAGATGGAATGGATGATTTTCCAGACATCGATGTCGATGAAAATGAAAAAAGGAATGAGACAGAAAAAAGACACATTAAAAGCGGTGAAAGTATACAAAATGCCCTTTGGGTTAATTCAAATGAGAGAGATATAGAAGACTTGAAAAGGTTTCTATTTTATTTAGGGTTAGCGGATACCTATATTTTTTTACTAATAACACAATTCAATTTGATTTCAGATACGCTATTTATTTTAAGGAATTTGGATCTTATAATAAACAAATAAAACTAGTTAAGAGTCGCTCTAGTTCAAAAGGATTTATACTTGAAGACTATTTGAATCAATCTAGTAATAGTAAAAATATACCTACATCTCTAAGTCACTCACTTTGTGCACTTTTGACTAATGCAGAATATGAACGTATTTCGGACTCGACATATACAACGTCCGTATTTCAGAGCGGCAATAGTAGTTGTAAGTTATAAACAATGATAGAAAGATATTCATTACAAAAACAAAGAAAGCTATTGCTGTGTTGAGTTTTCTAAATATTATTTATACTTTTCAGCCATAACGTCTTGCTCATATTTGAAACTTCATAAAGATATACCAAAGTACAGCTCATTCCAATCTGTTTATTGTTCGATCGCGTCAAGAGTACGAAGCGTGATACCATTTGTCAAAGTTGCTTATCCTGATCTAATGGGAGGAAAATGTCTAAATTATCCAGAACCACTAAATAAAATGGAAAGAACAGCTTGCCGGTACGCACTTAAAATTATTATTAAAATATATCATCATCAATGTGACAAATGAAAATTATGAAAATATAACAATATAATTATATTTTATCAGGGGCAAATTACTATCGTCTGTGGATAAAGCTATCAATCCAGAAGCATATTTAAACGAAGTTGTATATGATTTAGATCAATTATGTAACAGTATGGCTTCAGATAATTCGTCACAAAAAAGGTTTCATTTTGCTTTTCGTAAGTTTTATATTTTAAAAAATTGTTTCATTATTGTATGTATATAACTAATATTCTTTATTTCAGTACGGATAACTTTCTTCTGACAAACACAGATGAGCAAGACATTTCAAAAATTAACACATTTCCATCTCGTTTGAACTTTGAGTCGAGGTTTGAATCTGGAAATCTTAGAAAAGCAATTCAGGTAAAATTAAAATTAAAATAAGACATTTACAGTTGATTTCAAGTCTATATTTAATACAAACTTTTAGGTAGGTCCAAGAGAATACGAGCTGATTCTAATGCCAGATGTGAATTCGTCTAAAAGACATCAATGGTTTTATTTCGAAGTACGCAACATGCAGCAGGGACGTCCTTATATATTTAATATTGTAAATTGTGAGAAATCAGACAGTCAATTCAATTTCGGTATGAAGCCAGTTTTATATTCTGTGAAAGAAGCTATTCTGGGAAAACCAGGTATTCTTAAGTATCCCTTTTGTTAGTAGCTAGTGTACTATGTCCTTCTTTCATTTCTATGTTAAACGTCAAAATAACAGTTCGTCTTTCGTACTTTCAAATTATACAAAAGTTTCACATTATAAGCAAAAATATTATTTTTAGGACTACAAAATTATTATTTTCTTTAAAATAAAGGTTAAGCATTTATCTTAAATAATACTCGCCTTATAATTTATTCAAAGAATTAAAAGATAACAATATAAAGTCAAGGAAAATTCCTTCTTTCATATGCAAATTCTAAAATTAAAATTTTAGACCTAAAACATAATATAATAACACATATGTAACACTTCACTAATAATTAAAGTTAAAGTTGTAATCAAAAATATAGAATAAGACAAATTTAACTTTCTAATGAAAAAACTTACTAACTTAAATTTAGAACAACCATAAACAAAATATTGGTAAATCCAATTGAGCATGCCTTCGCATTAAAAATAACGTATAGCATGATTAAACGGATTTTTTTAAAAGTAGTTTAAATACATTTCGACAGCACTATCGGCTTCAACACCCTAGAAACCCATGAAAATGACACCCATGATGAAAAAATTGATATCTATTGCAGCCGCCATGTTGGATTTACATTTCGACAGCACTATCGGCTGCAACAGCCTCGAAAATCATGAAAATGATATCCATGATGAAAAAATTTGGTACCTACTTCAGCCGCCATCTCGGATTTACATTTCGACAGCACTATCGGCTTCAGCACCCTCGAAAACCATGAAAATGACACCCATGATGAAAAAATTGATATCTATTGCAGCCACCATGTTGGATTTACATTTCGACAGCACTATCGGCTGCAACACCCTCGAAAACCATGAAAATGATATCCATGATGAAAAAATTTGGTACCTACTTCAGCCGCCATCTTGGATTTACATTTCGACAGCACTATCGGCTTCAACACCCTCGAAGCCCATGAAAATGACACCCATGATGAAAAAATTGATATATATTGCAGCCGCCATCTTGGATTTACATTTCAACAGCACTATCGGCTTCAACACCCTTGCAAACCATGAAAATGACACCCATGATAAAAAAATTGATATCTATTGCAGCCGCCATCTTGGATTTACATTTCAACAGCACTATCGTCTTCGACACCCTCGAAAACCATGAAAATGACACCCATGACAAAAAAATTGATACTACTTACTTTTAGTACGTACTACTATTACAGCACTATCGGCTGCAACACCCTCGAAAACCATGAAAATGATATCCATGATGAAAAACTTTGGTACCTACTTCAGCCGCCATCTTGGATTTATATTTCGACAGCACTATCGGCTTCAACACCCTCGAAACCCATGAAAATTACACCCAAGATGAAAAAATTGATATCTATTGCAGCCGCCATCTTGGATTTACATTTCAACAGCACTATCGTCTTCGACACCCTCGAAAACCATGAAAATGACACCCATGACAAAAAAATTGATACTACTTACTTTTAGTACGTACTACTATTATACTATTATTTATTCTGTGCTTTTAAAATATTGTAATAAAAAAATCTGTTATTATTATTATAATCAAGTATTTAAGAAATTTGGTTATTCGAATATTGTGTATTTGTACAGCGATCTTTTTGAACCGCTGCAAACAACCGAAATAATGTCCAGTGTCCACTCACGACGGCGACTGACGGCGAACCATAGATAAATATAAATGTAGCAAGCTAATGCGGCGAACTGATATATACAGTAACCTATGGCGATGGCCAACTGAGTTAGTGAGTAAACTACTCTGTGGCTGCAGCTCCCCATTTACAGAAATAATTCTATACGAGGCTACCAAATCAACGAAATTTTCGCCATTTTTGAGCCGAAAAAAATTAATTATAGCTAAACAAAACAAAATTACACTGCCATTTACATTCAGTGGCTTCCCACATGATAGATGAAGACATTAATAAATAGATTGAGTTAAACAATTGATATTTACAAAAGTTATAGTGTTTACAAGCCTTGGGGACATGATAAATCCACACCATAAGCCACTAAAACCCCTTTTTTATTTAAAAATAGCAATTAATCGATTTAAAAAAAATATTAATAAGTTCAACAATCATTTATCTTTCTAACAATGTGCTTTTTATATCATTTATATGTATAATATGATTGCTGGATACGATTTCATGCGACAAAACGGTGGAATTTTGATTTTTAGGCGTTAGTAGAACATACCCACGCGCTTTGCGCTCGGCATGCAATATACAACAATAATAAACAACAAAAGTAAACAGATCGAGAAAAGCGTCACTTTAAAATTTCGTTTCATTTTTTATATGAACTATTTATTTGGTAATTTCTCATTACATACATACATACATATAATCACGCCTCTTTCCCGTAGGGTTAGGCAGAGACCACTTCTTTCCACTTGCTACGATCCTTACATACTTGTTTCGGTTCGTCCACTTTCATTATTCCCTTCATCTTTCTTCTCTCTACGGTTTAGGTTACTCTTGACCTGGCCTTTTTTCAAGACGTCCCTGATTTGTTTGGTCTTGAAATGTCCGCCTAGGTCTACCCCTTCCAACACTTTCATTCACACTCGCCTTATACAATGTTTTCGTCAATCGTTCTTTATTCATTCTCTCGACATGGCAAAACCCTCTCAGCATACCTTTCTCAATTTTTGTCACTAAATCTTCATTCAGACCACAACGTTTCCTTATCTCACTATTTCTTATTCTGTCACTCAGTTTAAAATTATTATTATGCGATCTGTCAGATTTGCGTAGATTTTCGGCCAGTAAAATTGCAACCAGTAATAATAATTAATTTGAATTTCCGAACCAGTTAATGTTATTATAAACATTACGGTACTCAAAAATTTCTAAAGTGACTACACAAGTGGAATATCTTAGAGTGCAAAGTCAGTGTATACCTCATATACACGATAGATGCAAACACTTCCCGGCAAAGATCAATTTTCAATCTATCTGTTATTCAACGGAGGCCGCACTTTCCCGATTACTTGATTTTATCGCATCATTTTACAACTTTCGTCACCTTTCACAGTGTTTTAAAATGACCGGACTGGAATAAAACTTTCGTTACCAGATTAACCTTACTGATACTCCATTAAGTTCATAAGCGCCAACTTTTAGGTTTCATTACCAAAATTCTTCATTGCAAAATTGTGTTTCATTACTGCACACAGCTAAATAGGATTTTCTTTGTGAGTTTTTGTCTTAAGATATATTGTGTTCTTTGTAAAAATTAGCTAAATATTTCATAGTCTTTGAGTTGTTGGTAGTTTTCCTCCTTTTGGATAATATTATATATCAAAGAAGCCTGCGACGTGCGGACATTAATTATGTTACTGTCGTTCAATAAAATGGTATAATAATTAAAATACGCTGTATGAACAATAGAGGGATGAAATATACCCTTACTTTGCATGTATTATAATTGTCGTTGTTAAATGGATTATAAACAATCTACCCGCAAAGTTACTATTTCCTAATAATTACATTGGAATTTTTGGATTTTAATGGCATACATTTTGACCCTAAAAGTACTGTTTAAACCCATCTTTCAGATTTATGTATGGTAATGCACTTGTAAGCTTAACCGTATAAGTTAAAGTAACCAGTGATAATTCGCTATTAGAAATAGGTATTTGGTATAAAATATTTCTTCTAGAATTATTCTTTACTAAGGCCGCTACTAGACGCTGCGATGTTAAGATGTAATATTTTATTATTATTTGTCGTACTAAAAATCCCTAAATTGTTCGGGGTAAATGAAACGTGCACACAATCCACCTGATTGAAAGTGCATAAACATCTACATCTATTCTCGAATAACAATCAAAATTCGGATGAGTTGTCAGCCGTGAGGATTATGATAGAATTACTCGTTTCCAGTAAAATGGGTCTCCAGTTCTCTACACTCACCATGAAAAACACAGCAGTATTGAACTGCTATTTTACGCTGGTATTCTTTGAGAACGGGGTTCTGCCCGATCCAGCCGACTCATTCGTGCTACAACTATAATATAGCTGCAGCGTAGTTCTACCACGTACAAAAGTGGCATCAATACATTGATGATCAACTTCTTTTTTTTTGTTGTCAAAATTAACACATTTCTCGTCTTTCTTTAACTATAATAATACGTAATAATCTATTGTACAAGTACGCTGGACTGGCTATACACCGTGACATTACGAGGCGATCTAATTTCCGCCATTTTGGCGCTGATAGCAGAAGTGGGCGTCCACGAAACTAATAAAAGAGATAGGACAGTGTGACAAAATATATCGATAAAAATTCTATACCCAGGCATATCCGTAACATCTATTCTAATTAGATAACCTGATGTAAATGTATCAATTAATCCGTAATAGGAGAACAGTTGAAATTTTCACAGAATGTGTACTTCTGTTGCCGCTGTAACAACAAATAAAAATAAAAAAAAAATAAAGGAGTCTCCCCCACTAGAAAAAAAGCAAATACAAAGAGGAGACTTTATAATTAAATTTCACTATGTAACAACGCGTGACAATTTGCGGGCTGAGGGGATGCAAAGCCCCGCCCACTTTACACTATCTACATCTACCGATAAATAGTAAAACTACTCGAATCTTTCTATATCGATGTTGCAATGTAGTTTAGCTACCTTGACAGTAGATGTCGACATGTCCACAAAATTTTATAAACTATAAAAATAATATTTTGGCGATTAAAAGGAGATGAACTTGATTTCATACAAGCTTGGGCCCGGCGTGAACAAACTTAAAATATGTGTTAGTTTGTCGATTTAAATATTTGCTACTTATATCCAAAAATCGTATTTTTGCCGGGCTTGGGGTTTTTTGTTTTTATTTTGTTTTATGATTTGTAGGTTATGTAGTAAAATCACTCGTTCTTGTGATAGGTTGTTTGAATAAATTTAAAAAACTCAAAATAAGGCAGTTTTGTAGTTATTATTATATAAAGTAAAATAAAACTCAACCTTTTTTAATTTTTTAACTATTTTCTGCAATTATCAATAAAATGTCATCTAAAAAAGCAGTCGGAGGCTGTACATTGTCTGTTCTATTCCTCTCAAAACTTAAGTATCACATTAGTTTCATTATATGGGTACAACACACTACTGTCCTGTGATCCGAGAGAAAATCCAAGAGTCAATTTAAATAAATCCACTAAAGTAAATACACGGGTACGACTTTCCATTGACTCCCGTCGAGTTGGGGGTTGATACGTATTTTTACAGAGAAGTTACACTATTATAAGCACACACACAAAGTTACAACATGCGGAAGCACGTAATTTTTGAGAAAAAAGTTATGGAAAATCAATTATTCTTGCATTGTTTATGTCTAATCCTACAATGAAAATGACGCTTGACGCCATTTTTATTGTTATTGTCAGTAGGGATGTCGATTCTTTCCGAAAAAGATCGTTTTTTTTAAATAGATTCGAATTGTAAGCTGATGTATCGATTCCCAAAAAATAGATTTCTAAAATATCTATATTTTTTCATCATTTATAATGTAAATATAAATCCATTTTATGAGAAAAAAAATCCCCTTCATCATAAAATATCGGGGGACTGATTCAGAAGGATTTCTGTATCTATTTTGAGACTGCTACGTCTCCGGCGTTGCGGGAAGAGCAGCCTCTACGCCTTAGCGCAACAAATCGCAGGCATCTCTCCTCGCCTACGCGCCTCCGGCTCTTTAAAACCACTCTAGCGGTAGGACAGACTCGTACCAGGTGGAGTCGGGGTCGGTGGTTCTTTGACATAAGTTGAACCTAACCTATTTTATTTGTTATCTGCCCTAATTGGTGGTGTTAAAATAAAACAAATTTCAATAAGAGATCATTTATTATGTTATCTTTCTTGTTTTTCATAAAATTAAATTATATTTACATTAACTATAAATGCAAATATAAAAAAATATAGATATATTAGAAATCGATTTTTCGTGAATCGATACATCAGCTTACGATTTGAATCGATTTAAAAATCGACCTTTTTCGGAAAGAATCGACATCCCTACTGACGACAATGACATTATAAAATGGCGTCAGTTTTATGGTAGGATTAGATATAAACAATACAAGAATAATTGATATTCAATAACTTTTTTCTCAAAAGTTACGCGTTTCCGCATGTTGTAACTTTGTGTGTGTGCTTATAATAGTGTAACTTTTCTGTAAAAATACGTATCAACCCCCAACTCGACGGGAGTCAATGGAAAACTAAGCCATAACATGAAATCTATCCGGAAAAACAGCTACAATGCCAAATGCGCATGCCGCATGACAAGCTGAAACTTGAAGTTACCAAGTTAAGTCTCCTTCGGAATATGCAAAGATCAATAACCATACAGCCTATTCAGTCGTGTAAGATAGTATTCAAATGTTTTTTGATTTAATGACATAGCCTATTCAATCTTTTTCTAAATATATTATTTTATTCAATATTAATAACTACAGATTCGCGTCAATGTTTCAATATTATGATTTTTTTGGTAAGGAAGGTTATTTTATTATAAAAATAGCCTTCATTATCTATTGCAATAGACAGAACAGAAAGATATTTAAAAACGTTTCGTTTTTGCTCAAGCAAAACCATTAGCTTTCTATTTCTTACTTATCTTCACGCACAATCCCTGACGGGGTAGCCAGAGAGAACAGATCGCCAAGTGTCACGATCCTTACATACCTCTTTCGCTTCTTTCAGATTCATTATTTTCTTCATACATGCACGTCTAGGTATCCGAGTACTCTTGAACCTCCCCTCTTCGAGCAATTTGCTCACATGGTCTTCGAAAGTTAGTCTCGGTCTACCTCGACACCTTTTAATATTAACTTTTGCGCTATATATTTTCTTCACTATTCGGTCTTCACTCATTCCCTCAACGTGCCCAAACCATCGAAGCTTTCTATTTCAGTTTTAAAAAAAATGTTTTTATGATTATCCCAAGGACTACAGAAATAAAAACCATTTATTTATGCTTATAATTTATTGTTATATTACCAACATATTTTTGTATAACTGTTACGAACGATGTCAACAACCCAATTTCATACATCTCCTTTCTTTATGTCTGAATGCAAAACAAATTTCAGCACCTTCGTATGGTTATTTTACGTACCTTTATATTTTTAGTTCACATGACGCAAAGTGCCGCCATCTAGTGTGGAATATATTTAATTATATTTGAAAGCCGACTCAAAGAGATTTTTTTAGAACTATTTTAATAAATTAGGTGTAAAATTACTTACTAATGAAACGTGATGCCATCCATAGCATCGGAGCGTCTATCTCATGAAGCAAATACATTCAGACAAAGAAATTTTAATCGCCAAAATAATATTTTTATAGTTTTCATAATAATTTTGTGAACATGCCGCCATCTATCGTCAAGTAAACCTCATAAAAAAATAACAAAAAGACAGGGTCGTAATTAGAATTTAATTATTTTACCCAGTAACCCAACATTCAATATTAAAATGAAGGAAATTGTACTTGGCTGATTTTTACGAAATGTTTAAGTTATATTTAAGTGACTTTCTATATTGAAAGAATCACTTAAATACAATTTTTTATATAGGATAAAAAAAACAATTTAAATATGTTTATCATTTCGTGAAAGTCAACCTTCAAGAAATATTTATTTTATCCATAATATAAAGTCTCTTTGAAACTAAATATTCTATGTTCAATATTAAGTAGGATATTTAATTTGGAACTAAATATCCTACTTATCTCACTAATATTATAAAAGCGAAACTGTATGTGCTTTCTGTCTCCTTGAGCTTATTCCACACTAAGTATGTACTGTGTATGTGTAATTTTTTCACGCAGAAACGGCTGGACTATTATTTATGTGTGGGTTATACTACTTAATATCTCTGACGGAGATCAAATAATAGACTAATTACTATAATTAATATAATTTTATTTACAAATCAATTAAAATATAAATATTTTATTCCACATTAGGCATCCGAATGCACTTTATGAATGCCAATCTAAGAACATTAAATTGTATTTAAGTGATTCTTTGCATATAGAATGTCACTTGAATATAACTTAAACATTTCGTAAAAATCAGCCTAAGTACAATATCCTGAATTTTAATATTAAAAGTTGAATTACTGGGAAAATAATTGAATTCTAATTAGGGCCCTGTCTTTTTGTTATTTTTATGAGGTTTACTTGACGAGAATAGGTACGGCCTGTTCTCAAAATGATTATAAACCATAAAAATAATATTTTGTGATTAAAATTTCTTTGTCTGAATGCAAAACAAATGTCAGCACCTTCGTATTATTATTTTACCAATACTGAGCTCTACAGACCTTTATATGTTTAGTTCACATGACACAAAGTTTCGCCATCTAGTGTCGAATATATTTAATTATATTTGAAAGCCGACGCAAAGAGATTTTTCTAGAACTATTTTAATAAATTCGGTGTAAAGTTATTTACAAATGAAATGTATTTCCATCCATAACATCAGAGCGTCTATCTGAATAGTTTTTACACGATAAAACAACACTTCATCCTTTTCTTTTTAATACTACGAAAATACACCGATTTGCTATTTTTTCAACACATAAGCGCACAGGATGAATGCTGACAGTATACTAACTAAAGCCACGCCCACTATGATGACGTCAGGACCTACTTAGAATCACAGTGCACAGTTGCTTATGCCGTCTCCCCTTAGCTTCATGTACGGAACCCTTCATGTACGAGTCCGACTCGCACTTGGCCGGCTTTTTAAAAGCTAAACTACTTAATTCTTTGAATTCACTCCTGTTTTAAAGATATCTATTAAATTACTAAAACTAGTGCTTTACTATTATTCCACCCAAAGTTACTTTTCCACCTTCGATGTGCTATGCTACTTTGCTATGGATGCGTTAGATACCCACCAACCATATGCATTAGTCCATATAGCTCAGCACTGATGGAAATAGGTTCAACTAAGCTATGTTTTTATATGGATGGATGCGTGCTCTGGATGCGTTCTATAGATGAGTGCTATGGATGGTCGCGAGTGGTGTAGTTATAGGCAGAGCAGAGCTCCCCGTGTCTTCCCTACTGTCGAGACATCGCATAGCTCGAGCTGCGCATCTTCCTCTTTATTCTTTCCTTATAGACAAATAAAGTATTTATACTAAACCTTTTCAGTGAACTAACGAATATTACAAGCTCAAGATAAAAAATATAATGTCATCTAAATAGTTAATAAATCTTCAATCATCATTCGGACACCAGAATGTTGTGAGAATGAGTTCAAGATTAGATCTCAGATTACAGCCTGTGAAAATTCATTGCTGAACATGGGGGCCCCCCATAGAGCCATGGGGCAACCACAGCTTTTTTTAATAATATTAAGTTGTTATCAGGAAGTTGCGCTGCTGCCCATCTCCTGTTTCAGTTTCCCTCTGTTACCTCTTACGATACTCCAATATGGGATAGTTGATATGAATAGAATCAGATATACCTAAGTCTATATTGTATGTTATTAGGTTGGCACTTTTAGAAACAGTAAATATATTTATCCATAGGCCCTTATTTTTATTTCAAAGAGTAACACGAAAAGATATAATTTTAAGGAATTTATTACATTACTCTAAAATTTTGGAACGAAGTTCCGTCGCACAGTACGTATTTGACGGATGGAGGCTTGGCGAGAAAAACTGTAAGATTTTTCCGTCAGGACCCCCTTTCTATAGTGCGAGCGAGATGGAATGATATTCATCTCCCTCGCACTTTTTCTTATCTTACCATGAAAGAAATACTATTTTTAATGACGCTTCATTTTAACAGTCGCTAGTAATTCATTTATTTGTATGTTAATCAATAATATAATACGTTTATCAATAATAATATACTACGAAAGGAACTTCGTTCCAACCGAGTGTTCCACGATACTCACGCATGTTTTTGTTATTTATTTTTGCTATTCACAGGATGGGTGAGAGCAGGCTCGGAAATCTGCTACTACCGCAACAGCTACCACTACGCGAACCAGAAGAACCACAACAAGTGCTATCTCACAGTTATCTTCAACATCGATTTCCCTCATACGAACGACGTGTGCTACATCGCTTACCACTACCCCTTCACTTATTCTATGCTAATGGTAACAATAACACATGACTTATATATATTTTTTAACTCAACAAATATATTTGACGTGAAACGGTATTAGGGTTACCAACCTACCAAGAAAGCAAGCCAACCAAGGGGCAGGGGGTGCTATGAATCTCTCAGGTGGAGGTTCAGTTGCCACCTAAGACGACTCGACATGGCAACATATAACGCACGCACCCTGAGGACTGACGTGAAGACCCTTGAGCTGGAAGGAGAAATAGACAAGTTACGCTGGCATATTATAGGATTATCCGAGGTCCGAAACGAGGGGGAGGACATGGTAATCCTCGAATCCGGCAACTTGTTCTATCACCCGGAGGGCGACCATCTGTCCCAAGGAGGTGTCAGATTCATCGTCCACAAGTCTCTCGTTAACAACGTTGTAAAGATTGAGAGTGTATCGACGAGGGTCGCGTACCTTATACTCAGAATCATGAAACGGTATTCGCTGAAGGTCATACAGGTTTACTCACCAACCCATATATTAACATCAACGGCGAGTACATCACTCACCTTCAATTTGTCGACGATATAGTCCTTATGGCAGAATCGCTGGAGGCAGGCAGAATAACCTCAATAGTGCCTCCCAACGGATAGGTCTGTCACACCTATGCCGGTAGTTGTTGGGAGCACTAAGCTCGAAGTTGTTGACGAGTATGTTTACCTAGGACAAATTGTCCGACTAGGTAAGTCCAACTTATATAGGTATATGGTATTGCATCCCCCCACTAGATGGAGTGATGACCTAGTAAGACATGCAATAAGTCAGTGGGTGCAGGTGGCTCAGGACCGTGCTGTTTTGGCATTCCTTTGGGGAGGTCTATATTCAGCAGTGGACTTGTAAAGAGCTGTAATGATAATGATGATGAATCATCTCTTTTAAGCCCAATAAAAATACCCAGACCTGCGACGGTTAGTGGATAACGGCCACTCAAAGAAATGAACAATAAGTTTGGTAGCAATCGATAGATGGCGCTATAGCAATCTCTTATTATTTTCCCAAAAGTAAGAACCCCTAATTACTGAGGTATCCAGTCCGCCCGCCACGCGCGACGATTAATCATCTCTATAATAAGTTAGCGTTTAGTGGCATCATAACAAAATCAGCTTCCTTATATCATACCGTGGGTATCGTAAGAGATGACAGAGGAAAATGAAACAGGAGATGAGCTGCAGCATCTTCCCGATAACAACTCAAACTAATAAAAAACGGTTGTTGCCAACCCGCCTGCCAAGCGTAGCAACAATGGCAAATATCTCCACTATGAGGCAATATATATGCTGGGAGACCTATGTTTAGTAGTGGACTATAAAATAAAACCTGTGATGAACTAATTAATGAATAAGGGACAGGCTCTTGTACTAAAGGGAAAACGGCTGATAAGCAACATATTTTTGCAAAATGAACGAAAAGCTTTTTTTCAGACCCGCATTTTCCAGTGGATTTCACACCTGCCTCCGGGAACATACCTACGAGCTGAAAACCTTTGTTACTCTTTGAATAACAACGAAGTGCCCTTACTGACTATAACCGCAGAAGACAATGCTTCTAACCCAATTGTGGTAAATAAATAAATTATCATATTTTTCATAACTGTCATGTTTATAGTCAAGTGTAACATAATATAATTATGTTACACTTGACTATCGTAACCCCACGTGAGCTTATGTACTACATAAACGTGAGCAGCTAGATTCTTCATGACTTTATGTTCATTAACGAACAGTCCATTTCTGGACATTCATAATAGAATATAATTCTCTTATCATTCACACTTCGCAGACGTATAAATACGATAGTTCTCCAATCATGTATAAGACAGTTTTTAAAAATGCATTCTAATCCACTATTTTCAAAACAGGGTCATCATTATCAGCATCAGCGGGATTTATGTCTACTATACAAAAAAACTGTTATCTTTTTTCATAATAGGGAGATATTTAGCGAGATATTTTTTTAATAAGACCACCTCAAGAATGTAGTTCTCATGGGTTGTGTCTTAGACGTCATTTAACTTAGATGTCCTATTGCATAACGCATAACATAAAAAGTTGTCAAAACTTTTTTTTTTGTCTTTACAATAGCTTAATAACTTGCGGTGCGATTTAGCTTAATATCTTCTAATAATAAACACTCATTATACTTAAGTAGTGTAGTAGCTCAAGGCACTCGCCTTAAAATTTCATAGTGCATGAGCAAACTGTTAATTACTTTCCGTGATATTAGTGCTGCTAGTTAGTTGGCTTTTGCAGCTTCTTCGGAAACACGTCTCTAACTATATAATAAGGGAGATGATGATGACGATTATGTCCGAATGTTAATTTATCGTAACGGTGTTCACTTGTACGTTAAGCAGTGTACAGATGAGGTTTTTTTTATAGGAGAGGGGGCAAACGAACACAAGGCTCACCTGATAAGTGATTACCGCCACCCATGAACAACTGCAACACCAGGGGAATTGCAGGTGCGTTGCCGGCCTTTTAGAAAGGAGTAAAGTAAAATTAAAGCCTTTTATCTAACCATCGTCCGAGCAGGGGTGTAGTAGTAGTAGAGGTTTTGATGGCTTTGACGGAACCGCCCAGACACATTGGCGTACAGTGTGCACTCTGTGTGGAGGACTGTGTGGCGAACCTGTCTGCGGGCGCTGTACGTCCCATACATTGACCTAAGTGTTTGTAACACTAGGTGAGTGTGGAGTATTAGTGTTTGATTGGCCAGCGACATTAGGATCGCTCGATTTCCGTTCCTACCTCTAAGAGGTGAGCGGGATCTGTAGATTCGCTAGACTTGGCTAGACTTGGCTGTCTGGGCTGTCTGCGAAGCATTCAGCGATTTCAGAACCGTTGAAGGTAAAATCGGGGTTGCCAGGTCTAATAAAAGGTGACATGGGTGACAACTGCTATTCTTTCAAATTTCGGTAGTCTACCTCACCAGTAGGCGTTGTACGGAGGCTCAATTTCTCCCATTCGGCTATACATTGTTTAACCTCAATTTGTAGGCTAACGTTTTAAGGCCGTGATTTTCGCTCTCATCAGCTGTCGAATATACCTCGAAAGTTTCGTGTACTTATAGATTGCTCGACACCCAAGCCTTGCGAGAGAATTCTTTGACCGCTGAAGTAAAGTGGACCGATAGGGCGCTAATCGCATTATTGGCTTCCTCTGGCGTGTCTATTTTATCTGAGAATGTTTAAAACGCTAGAAGATCGTAGGCTCGAGTTACACTTCGAGCTTACACCAGTCCACAACAGTCACCTACCTAGACTAGACCTGGCCCAGCTGTAGCAAGACCGGCCTGTGATCTTAGTCGAGTTCTAAAATCGTCTTGATCGATGTTAGCGACAAACGGAAGTATTTAAGTATCACTACGTCAAGAATGTCTGGTTATTGTCGTTCTTGACGCTTGGATAGGATATAACTAATAAAAATAAATGATATAAATAATGCCAAATTAATGTTATTAATGTGGCATTATTTACACTTAAGGTAATCAAAGAGCAGTATTTTTTTTATATAAAATATCATAAAATTTTCCTGAAAAAATATAGTCTAGATCCCTCTTGGTATTGCTCTCCATTTGTTCATTAAGTTTCATCACAATCGGTTCAGCCATTTCGGAAATTAGCACAAACAGGCAGACAAAAATTTTTATTAACTCCCGGTGCCTAATGAAAGTCAATTATTTCAATAATAAAGACAGACACTTCAATTTTATGTGTATGTATAGATTACAAAGTATTATCAGATTTCTATTTATAAAATAATGCACTTCAATAAGACGCAAATAACAAAAATCGCATTCGTTTTATTTGCACACTAGCAAATATGCTCGATATGATTATTTAATTTGTAAATGACGTGATCTCATAAAATTCTTAAATTGTCATTAAATCAGTCGGTCTGTTCTCATGTATGTGTTACTTGTGTAAATACGATATCGCCTAAGAAACTTAAGCATCATCAACAAAAAAATCATTAACTTTAAATTTATTGAGATAAAAGAAAGAAATTGAGAAAAACATTTTTATATTACTTTTCTTTGAATTAAAAGATTACATTAACCAATTTTATGTACGTTCAAATTTCTCAGAAAGATACATTTTTTCAATAGGATCGTGACACAATATTCCTAACGGCGCGTGTGCACCCTGGCGAAAGCAACGCGTCTTGGGTAATGGACGGCACTCTGGGCTGCTTATTGAGCGACTCCGCCTCTGCGGCCGCACTTCGAGCCAAATACGTGTTTAAAATCGTGCCAATGCTTAACGTCGAAGGTGTAATCAACGGTTGGTGAGTACTTAACCCATACTTACCTCTCTCTATGCATCTACAATGTTCCCTTCGTGGCAAAAAATAACACGTAAAAATCAATATCCCCCTTTTGTCACAATTGCCACGCTCGGTGGCCTTTTCTGTCCACCGTGGCCAGACCGCAAAGCTACGTACAAGTTACAGCCTATATACTTTACGTTCCACAGCTGGGCACAGGCCGTCTCTCATGTCTGAGAGGGTTTTAAGGCAAGGGAATGTCCGCCGCGCTGTCCCAATGCGTGTTGGTGAAGCTCACATATTTTTGAAATATTTTTTTCTTATTTCTTAGACATGCAGGTTTCTTCACGATGTTTTCCTTCAACGCGGAGCACGTGGTAAATCAGCACTTAAATTTGGAATTAACAATTTAATTTGTGCCGCCGGGGATCGAAGCCGGGTTACTCACGTACTTGTAATATTTACAGCGAGAGCTTAGCCCCTGAGTTACCATGGCAATGCTACGCAAAGTAAAATTGAATTTGACATTATTAAATTAAGTTGAAACTAAATATTTAAGGATAATTTATTATTATTCTAAATGCAGTGCATTATCAAATACTTATTAGGATAATATTTTTTCTCAATAGAATAAAAACACAAAGTTATCTTTGTTTTTCGACTATTTTAGTTCTGTTCTTAATAGTCACTTCACTAACAACTGATGACTAACAACTAATCTGCGCTGTCCCTAAGAAATTTCTCTAAATTTGTTACAATTTACGAAACAATCGATTAAAATAATGTTGGCACGAAGGGCAAGGTCTCGAACGGACTCTGTTTCGCCAATCACTAAATGCTAATAGACAATCAGTCACGTTCATTCGTCGAGACGGTATTTTGTATGTGCTCTTCATCTAACTTTTCATCATCTGGCACCAATCAAATGCTTATAGCCCCTGTATCAGCAGCTATGAGATTGCTCTGGCCTTTCCCATTGTCACCTCTTACGACATCCACTGGACGATGAAATGGAGTGATGGATATTTAACGCCGCCCCAACACGGCGACTTACTACGGCCATACGACTATGTAGGTAAGTATCTACACTGGCATAATAGAGTATGTGAGGGTAATGTGGTCATCCGGTTAATATGGTCACTTTCTTATAACTCAAAAATACAGCCTAATTTGCATAGATGGCATTGTGATACGATAGCTCTTCATCAGTCATTCAAATAATAAAGGGTCAAAAGGGCGCCGCTTTATCAACGCCATTTTGACAGTTGATATTATAGTAAGTACGTGATTGTAATATGATCACCTTAAGCTTTATCCTATAAAACCAAAAATTAGGAGAACAGAGATAAAAACACAAACTCGTATACTATAACTAATATATTAAGAAAAAAATAGCAAACAAGATTTGGAAATAATTAGGAACACCTCGAAAAATCTACTTAAAAAAACTAACTACACTACACAATACAAAAATCGACTGAAATATTTACAATAATATCAACTGTCAAAATGGCGTCGATAAAGGATCACCTTTTTGACCCTTTATTATTTGATAGACTGATCAAGAGCTATCGTATCGCAGAGCGTTCTATGCAAACGACGCTGTAGGCTGTAGTTTTTGAGTTATAAAAAAGTGACTATATTAACCGGATAACCATATTACCCTCACGTACTATAGTTAGATTTTTTTAAATAGATTTTTCGAAGTGTTGCTAATTATTGTCAAGGCTTATTTGTTATTTTTTTTCTATATTAGTTATAGTATACGACATTGTGTATTTGTCTCTGTCCTCCTCACGTATTACCCTCACGTACCTTAGTCATTTTGTCAAAAATATTTTAGGTAGGAAATAAAAGAATAAGCGATAATAATTTTTAAAATTTATTAACTTTTCTACTTTACCTATTCTTTAAATTCTTGAGTTTTAACTTAATACACTTATATTATTACGTCACGTATTATAAACATAGTCTTAAATCACTATCCCAAATGATATGTCCAGACAGTAAATTAGTGTCAATTTTCTTATACAAAACTAGCTATATTTTACGGTTAAAATGAAAATATCGGAGATCTGACAAGCACTAACTTTTATATGAAGTCTAGGTACGATTTCCTTGGAATAAATTTTCGCAATGTCCCTAATTTCTGAAGACGTTGGCAAGTCGAGTAACATGAGTCGCCAGCACCTTCACGCAAAATAACTACCCTAAAACCTTAAAAATTCCCGCCTTTTCGAAATTATACACAAAAATACTTAAACGTAATAAATCTCATTTACATTTATGCAATATGGATTAACCGGTGTCTGTAATGCACCGTCAGAAGTAAGCAAGAAGTCTCAATAATGGTCTAAACATGAGACGCCGTTAATAATGAATAATACTTTTGGTAGAGAATACATCTAATTGTCATGAATAGTTTAGTTTAGACTAAGGCCGTCGAGTCGGACGCTAGTAGGCGGGTGGGGCCAGCATGCCGCTGGCGTGGACGGAGTGCTCTGTGGCGTCCGGTTCGGCGGTCGACGGTGCGCTCTCGCCTGCGTCGCGCCCCTCTTGGTTCAGATACGCGGAAGCGTCGTCTCCCACCATGCCCTCGTCGCCCTCATAAGGCCCTTGGGTTGGCTCCTCCTTTTCTTGTTCCTGGTCGTGGCTTCGAGCGTCGGACGCACGCGAATAGTGTGAGTCTATCTGCGGCGAGGACTTGTTCAGAGCTCCGGTTTTGAGGTGTGGTGAACGGAGGCCGTCAAGGGACGAGGGCTGCAGCTTGTCGAAGAGAACGCTGATGTTGAAGTGTGTTGGAAGGTGCTCGGAGCGCGGCGGCGGCGGTGATGAGGAGGTGAGTGGGTGCGCCGTCGTTGTTGTCGTCAGGGACAGCGGTTTTCTATGGGACAAACGAGCAAACAACCCTCATGTTAGAGAGTAGCTTGCATACTGCCATAACATCACCCTCTTCAAGGATGATGTTAAACAGATTTGTTTACAATTGAGATGATACGAATAAACATTATCACTTTGGTTAGAGATACCAAGCAAAGCCCCCTTCACCCACCCACCAAATGTATGTAAATTTGATAACCCCACGAATCGTATTGTATCTTAATCAAACGAAAATATTAAAATTAATTATATACTAAGCTAACTGCTTTTGGGTGTAGGGATCTTGTTTGGTGGTTGGGTTAACACAGAGGCCTAATCCCGCGGACGCGCGCGCTTCAGACACCATTAACGGGACCAGTACTTATACAAATCTACATCTGAAATGTTAGAACACAAACTACTTCGTGTTTAATCGATATCTAGTAACTACAGACCCATGTAAACAGAGAATGTCGTCCTGATGACATTTTCGTTAAAAGCTGTGCATAGAGTAAGTATTGTGCGATGAGAGGGGAGAACGCGCGGCTGGTCGGGGAGCGGGCCTCCGGAGACGGCTGGCATCTCACCTGGCATTACCCCTGCGCCGACGACACGGGGATGGAGCCGTAGTTGTAGTAATAGCAGCGGGTCTGTTCGCAGATGAAGTCCTTGATCTCTCCGCAGTGCTGGGGCTCCCAGTGGAAGTCGGGCTGCTTGAGGGCAACGCAACCGTTTGCCATCACGTGCTCGGTCCTGGAATACCTATAATGTTTGAATACTGTTTTATGCACACAAACCAGTGAACGTTAAAATAAACTATTTCTGGATAGATTAACTTAGCGTACTGAAGAAAAAGAAAGAAATATAAAAGCAAATATTAATACTATATATGATGTACACTCGATGAAGGTATTCAATTAATAGTTCATAATATAAGGGTATCACGAAAATAACTCGACATTATTGACTTCTTAATGAGGATATACGCAGTAGAACAAGAGTAAGCTGAAGTGGTAATGAGCCGTCCATATTGCTAGAAGAACCAACAACTGTTGGGGAAGTAAAATTACTCGATGAGCAACCTCATACTGGCAAGAGAAATGTAAATGGCCCCGCAATAGATTGAATGACGTCCTGGTAATAGATACAGAAAGTCGATGAATGCAATTGGCTCAAAACCAATTAGTAGCATTCCTTAGGGGAGTTCTATATTCAGAAGTGGACTATAATAATGATGATAATGATAATGATATCTCGATGTTGTAGTGCTTTAATCGATTATCGATTTCTGCATATTATGTTGTCGTACACTTTCATGCGGGTATTTAACTTCATCCAGACATAAAGTCCTGCTCTACGTAAAATAGTTCCACTTTAATACTAAAGTTAGCTAGGTTTAAAACACATACCCGTGTCTGGCTGTACGCTGAGGGGCGGTGCTACCCTGAGGCAAGTCAACGGGGTCCATACTGTCGTCAGAGTGCTGGTAGGGTGTCACATTGCTTACTCGTCGCATGTAGTTAAAGGTTGCGTTGAATGGCAGCCCCGTGCTCATCCACAGATACATGTCTGTGCCGAGGTTGTTGCCAGACGTCCAGAAGTCGTACTTGTTGTAGCCTGGAAATAATCGTGACCGTTGTAATTTTACTTATATCCTAATATGTTTCGGACGTTCCACATAGAGTTTAAGGGGAACAATACGCCACCTTTTTTGCCAAAGAAATGAGGGCTTACACTAATTTGTTGGAACTTTTGGCGACCCTGTACTGCTAGAACAATGGTAATAAGTATTACCAGTGTGAGGGTGTTGGTCTACACTTACTAATCCGCCAGCCTAGTAAGGTGAGTATGGCAAAAGACAAGACATGTTGTCTGGCTATTTGGCACATTTTTGGAAAGCCATATTTTTAGTAATATACATATCCCTTTGTCTGTATAAGATTTTGTTATGATACGGTTAGTCGATTCGTGATAAAAAGCTTTAACGTGATAGAGCCACGCCGCAAGCTATATTATGGTTGCAGCATGAATAGGTCGGCTAGACCGGGGAGGGAATAATCTCACAGAATACCAGCGTAAAATAGCAGCTAAGTGCTGCTGTTTCATATGGTGAGTGTAGAGAACCGGAAACACTTTCCGCTGGTAATAACGCAGTCTATCTTAGTCCTCAGGGGTGACAACGCAACGCAACGAGTATAGATATCTATAGGCCACACAGCATCCACTTACCATCAGGTGGACTGTGCGTTCGTTTGTCAGCCATATTCTATAAAAAAAATACATTTACTTGTGAAGTCCACACTTTTGTCCAATGCCAACATCACTGCTCGCGTGCACCTGGATGATTATTTTAGGGCTCTGATGATCGAATTTAAAACCTACTCTATACTTACTGATTAAAATTACATTTACTTACGTATTCAAGAGAAGCGAATAAAAAATCTAAATCATAGAGACGTAATTAAAAAAAATTAAATGTCAACCGATGAAAACTAGAAATAATCTAAAATATATCTTCATGAAAGAGACGGAAAACCAATTTAAATGTGCCAAACGCATCGTAAACTACTCGGACCCATGACAGGGAGCGATATCGTAAAGCGTAAATTTTTGTCGTAACTTTCTTGTCTTCTAAAATTAATGTTGACATTTTCGCTATAATTTATTATTTTTATATTAAAAATATTGCTTTATCATACCTGCATTTGAGAGATATGTAGTTATAGAATCTGCTTTTTCTTTTGTTTCAAATGAAGCGAGCTGCAGACCCAAAGATCTGAAAACAAAAAATTAAGAGCATAATTTTAACCTATTTTGAATACAATACAATATTAAATTCATATTTTTCTTCATGTCTTTGTCGAAGTAATTAGTGTTATAATATTTTACATGGCCGTGCTGTGACTACGTAAGATTTTGGCCCCTTTTGTGCCATATGTGTCGTAAGAGACGACTATAGAAAATGCCAAAGAGATTTCATCGCTTCTGCTAGATGGTGGTTTATAAACCATCTGGTTGATCTCAAACATTAAATGTTCGATGACTAGGAGTCAACAACTTAAAATAATAGAACTGCGATTGCCAACCCGCTAGGCATTCATGGCAACTATGGGAAATATCTTTCTTATAAAACAGTCCATGTGGGACGCCTATGTTCACCAGTGGATAGGATATGAATAACCACATATAGTAGCTTCAAAAATTAAAACATCCTGCGTACAACGGGGGACTTTCAGGGACTGATAAAGTAGATTTAATACAGTAATGGTTCAAAACTTAAAGTTTATATTATTTATTTTATTGACCAAAATGACTCAGCCGCCCGAGTTGCCTCGGGGTACGGGCTGGACTGAAAACCAGTGCTATCACTGAGTCTAGTCCTTTTGGCAGTTTCATGCTGCACCACAGGTTTTTTATGTGTATTTTTTTAATTAATAATGTTTGTCAATTGTATTTAATTTCGTTTTATTTATCTTTTTGCATATAATTACTTTTTACTTGTTGTAACAGCATGTTTAAACTGAAATAAACGCATTTCTTTCTTTCTATATTCACAGTATATGTATTGGTTTGATGCTAAAAAAGAAAATAGCGAAATCTGGACCCGATAGGTGGCGCTCTGGTCGAATTATTAATAAATTTTATGAGTACAATAGCTAGCTGTTCCCCACAATTTCGCCCGCTTGTAGTTTAGGGTTTTAATTATGTTGTGAGGAAGCCTAATTATTTTTATAAAATATAAGTAGCCTAAGTTACTCCTTATAAAATCAGCTATCTGCCAGTGAAAATCCCGTCGAAATCGGTCCAGCTGTTTCGGAGATTAGCCGGAACAAACAGACAGACAGACAGACAAAAAATTTAAAAAGTGTGTTGTTGCTATAAGTAATGTATATACTTTTATAAGCACTTAGTAAAAAGCTGTTATTTTGACATTACAAACAGACACTTCCATTTTATTAATTTGTATAGATATATATGTATATATATATATATATATATATATATATATACTAACTAACTTACTAACAATTTATATATATATATATATATATATATATATATATATATATATATATATATATATATATATATATATATATATAAATTGTTAAAATTTTAGGAAGTAAAATATTATTAGGCATGAGAAACTAATAATGTCGATGAGGCAAAGTCTACACGAAACGAAATCCGAAAAAGATAGAAGACATAAAACGTTTAATTAGCTATGTATAATCTACGACTAAATAGACTATGAAACTGTTACATTTACAATTTCTATAGGATTCACGTTTGATAGTGAATAAAAATAATTGGAATTGACATAATGAGTGTAAGCTAACCTATTACTTAGTAGAATTTTTAAATTGGTAATAAAACGCGAATTTAGTAAAAGAAAAGCGAAAAAAATAAATTTAAAAAAAGCTTTTGATTGATTTTTAATAACGTAGAAAAGTAACAAAACTACCGTTTATTTGTTATATGCCGTAATTCTTAATGCATCAAGTACTTATATACTACACAATATTCCTTATAAATAACTATCAATACATTTCATAAAATCATTGACTGTAAAATCTACGTGGGATCTAGAATGGCCCATACATACTCGTATATTATAATAACACCCGACTCGCTAGTGTGACAGGAGGCACTTAGAAACTAATCCCACGGATCGAAATACGCGATTTAGCTAAATAACTATTCCGGCTAATCGCATACAGCTATATAGCGGAGGCTAAACACCCCGCGAAGCCTGTTTATCGCGGAGCAATTTATCCGCTAAGTACATGCTCCACAGCCTTGCAACAGCCAGGACTACATTCCAAAGAGGAGTAAAGAACTATGTGAAATTAAAAACCCTTTGGAAGTCCCGTATCGGTTATGTTATCAGTGCATTTTTATGGATAAATGATAAATATTATTTTAAACTACATATTATTTTAAATGACATTCCACGTTTCAAGCCATTCGCAGCAACCACGGTCTCGGGAAACATCTTCCCAAAGCTAGTTTTATGGGCAGTATTCGCGTAAATATTAAGTTGTAAAGTTAATTTCCCTAAATCTGCAATATCTCAAATTTTGCCCTTTCCTATGGCTAATGCAGAAATATTTGCTCATTTGTAGTGGTTATAAAAATAATTTAAATGCGAAGTCTACCAAAATTATCACCAAATTATTGCAGTTATATTCGAAATATTACAGGGTACATTGCAGTTTATTCCGAAATACCTATATTTGATTTCTGCATCACTATATTTGAAATCTCTAAACTGCAATGTAAAATCACTATTGCCACTATAATTAAATGTAACCTCATTGTTTAAACTAAAAGATACTTGAACTTATTAAAATGGTATTCACGCTTATGAACTACTTAGGCCGAATTGAAACGTCATAAAGTTTACCCGCCTTGAATTTAAAGTACTTGCAGTTCCCATCGACGTATCTCACGTACATTAACATATTTTTGCACCATAACTGTTTTGACTTGTTTTTTTGTTCCGTTGCATCAATATTCCTACATCGTTAGTCATTACAGTTTTTAAGAACATGTTTTAATTGCCGTAAAATGTTGCACAGAGAGGCATCTTTATTTATTCGTTAATTCTAATGATAAATATGTTGAAACCTGCCGTAAGCCTACAAAAAGTCCACTGTTGAACATGGGCCTGCCACACAGATTGCTCATAAGGGGGACATTTGCCTACCTACGAACTCCTAGTTGCTGCTACACTTGGCAGGGAGGTTATCAACCGCGGTTTTTTTTTTATTATTTCAGCTCTTAACAGGAATATGCGCCTGCCTATCTCCTGTCTCAGTTTCCCTCAGTCGAGTTTTACGACACTTACATCGCCATTACACGTCCATTTACGGTTTCATGGTTCTTATACACATATATTGCTTTATAGTCACGCATATACTCGTCAGAATATACCAAGTATTTAGGAAATATGCAAAGGTTTTCTTTGAATTAAAGAATGAAATATTTGCAGAAAACCAGTGTTAAGCAGCATCATAATACTACGTAAGTACGCATTTGATGCTCCAAACAGCATCTACTAACCATCAAGTGGACTGTGTGTTGATTTTCATCCTTGCTTCTATAAAAAAAAACTGTTGACTCTATTTTTTGAAAGACAAAGCTCGGATGACAAATTATTGTGGCGGAAAATCTCTCCCAATACGCCCAACCCAACTGTTTTTTTTACTGGCTTTACGGCTCTGGGTTCTAGCCCTTCTGAGAATTTCACTATGATACAAAGGCCCTGGAGCCATGCCAGAAATATACATTTATAGTATGCAAATATATAATAGAGATACAATAATCTAAAAACTCTCAATTATGTATTATGTATTAAGCTAACATCAAAAAACCACAGGAAGCATGACTTTTTCCAAGTGACATAGGACATAACCTAAAAAGGTTCAAATGTAAATATCTTTTTTTTGACGCCTTCTCAGGACAAAATTCTTTGACAGAGTTATTAAGGGACTGACACTTAACATTTTAAGATATTTTTGGTATATAGACGCTACCATTTCTTCTCAACTAATTTTATGTATGAAAGTCTGCCATTGTCCTTTAACAGATTAGTTATAGGCAGCAATATTACCAAAACATTGGAATAGCCCACCAACCCTCTCACCTATCGTCTTAAATACAAGAATATGTTGAAAGTAATAAATAATAGTTGGCGCATTCTTAAAAAGGCCAATATACACCAGATGACTAAGAAAGAAATGTTATATATATGTTATAATGATGATAATAATGATGAATGATAATCGTATATGTTCCTTACATATGTGTATGTACGTTAACGATTCATAACAGTTGAATGCGATAATAATGAACAATAAGTATTCGCGAATGGTACTCCTCTTTACCGTTAACCTCTTTTTGTCGTCACCGAAAGCATCAGTGACAACGGGTAGCGATCAATTGGAACATTATTCACGGCCCGGCACTTCTGACTGTACGATGACACGTCGTTATAAAGAACTCGTCGTATCCTATCCGTGTCCGCTTGTTACGTCTATTTGCCAAACGACAAATACACGTATTGTATTATACTCATAATACATAAATTTTGCATGATCTTAAAATCATGGTTTAATCTACTTTTATATAATCTCACATATTTACATTTACATATTTTAAACTGTATCAAAATATCGTTCAATGAAATACCAAGTGAGTATTTTGATACCAAGTACGGTCGATCGCAGTGGAGCATTCGCTAACAATTGAAACTGTTAATATGTAGGTCGTGACAACACTATGATCGTAAGACATCGTGACCGAGCGGAGGCGATTGACCTTTGAGATCTCTTAAGTATCCATCTGGCAAGGGCATAATGGCGAAATAAATATAACATAATAATAAATTACAAGGACTATGTGACATGAACCCATAATTCTCTCATTCCCACATGAAAGAATGTGACAATAATAGCGGGAGTAATAATTTACGATTACTCGCATTCCATTCATGGGTTTATACCTATTACTAAGCCCTCATACCTTGGTCGCAATTCCGTGGGAACAGGACGCCAATAAAACCACGAAGTGTGCGTTAAACAGTATGAACGGCTCGCGGAAGTAGTTCACCGAGGTGCCGATATTGTTCTCGAGTTTTCCCAGAACCAATAACGGTAACGTAAATGTCCCTGCACTTCCTGGTCGCGACTCGCGAACCATCGAAGCGGATCCCGGCAGCGTTCTTAACATCCAACTCGGCTTGGTTACGGTAAGATATAAACAGGATCACTATTACGATAACTTGGAACAGAGTAGGTAGCAAGTCACGACGTAACTATTATATCAAGACAAAACGAGGCTCGTAGGAAAAACGATACGATCTACTACTACACTAGACATGATGCGTTTTCTGTCTGATATAAAATGACCTGTTTGTACGTAAATAAGCGTTATGATTATATGCTTACCTGCAATACTGGTACGCTAGGAAATAGTTGAGCTCCGGGCTGTAAGGGTTCATCCTAGATATGAAATATTGTACGCCATCCAGTTGTATCGTTGTTATCCTTTGTGCTGAAACAATAAAAAATAACAGTTCATTTGCTATGTTTATTACACATTATTCTAATTATTAACATAATTATATTTAAACCGCAAAGGAAATTCTGGTCGTTACCGCAACCTAATTGTTGTAATTTATTTTGCGTCTGAAGCTCAAAATTACAGTGTGGATCACCACTATCCTGCGATTATCTTTCATTAAAGGTACACACACTGACAACATTAGTCATAATCTAATTTAAGCATACTCGTAAAACAGATTACTGGAAGTAACAGCCCAGTTTAAAGATAGTCTACTCTCTTGAACCACAGAGTAACAGTTATAATTATTAAAGTTTGTAGTAATCAATGTCAAATGCAAATATTGATTACATATTTTTATGTTTTAAACTTTAAAAAGGCAACTACTTTATAAGGATTACCAATCATATTTTTTTCTCGCTGTTCAAGTATACAAAGTAGGTACTCTAGAAATTGTTGCCTTAATTTCTAGTGTAGGTACCATGTGTATTGTCTCATTTTAGTCACAACACAGATCGCGTCCTATTTTTAGAATTTGTTGAATAAGTATTTACAGTGCCTTTATTACTTTTTAATAATGAGACTACTTGGACGTATGTGTCTTAAAATAAAATAATTAGCACATGCTACCAAGCCTTTTTTCAAGTAATTCAAAATATGTACTTAAAATACATATTAAAGAAAAAGTAAACCTTAATCTACACAAACATAGAAATCAATCAATTAATGTTTCGTTAAATGCTTTACTTGTTTAGTATAGTTAATCGCGGTTCTATTTTTAGTTCTGATAATAATAATAGTGAAATATAGGTGCTTGAAATGGTGCTATAAATACATTTTAATAGACCATACATACCCATACGATGATCTTAAAAACCCTCCTTTCCTTTTTACTACAAGATATAGAAAATTAAAATCTTAAACTTCGTCTCTACATAATTTAGATAACTGCATATTATAGCGGTATCGAATTTTAAGCCTTTTGTTTATCCCCTTGAACTAAAATGCTTAAATTTATAAATTAATAGAGTTTAGCTTCTTTTACTACTTAACATATTGACGAAAGAGTGTGTAAATACACTCTCCTCTCCCGACAAGCGGTTCAACTAAAGACAGAATTGCAAAAACTTGACGGTTTATTTTCATGTACTTACATAAAAGTACTCAATAACAATTACTAAAAAAAAGAAGGGTTCAAAAGTTTTTGAGTTATAGCACAGAATACATAAGTTATAGTTAGAATCATTATGAAGAAATTATTATGAAGAAGAGAACTATAGAATCAGCCTAATTGATAACTAATATCTGTAATAACATTGTTTGTTATGTTATTATTATTTAAATTTCATTTAAAATTTTCCCTAATTTTCGAAGTTTTGGAACCATAGCTCCCTAGTGACATTTGATAATTGCATTTCCTGGTGAACTGTTGTATTAAGATTGTTTATAGCACCCGTTTCGACTATTTCAGCTTTCTTTATATAAAACTCATACCTCTAGCTAAACTTTATAATTAAAAACCTCAACAGTATCTATGAATCATTTTACCAAAACGTCGAAAGTTCGTACATATTTATTCGTGAATGAAATGTAGCTATTTTTATTTTGTGTCATAGCAGCTCCTACGGCATCGTAAAATTAGCACGTTCACTTCAATACCGTCGCATAAAAACGTATCATAAACGTGTAATGCATGCGAGATGCTCTTGCGGTCGAACTCCCGATATTACGTGCCTAATTAAATTCAATGTTCAGAGCTTGTTACGGTCAACCGCAGACCGCATTATTCAATAATTAAATAATACCTTGAAACTGATACGGACATGTAAGAATCAATTTCTAATACCACTATGTATAAGAGTTAGTTTATTTTTATTTACCGGGAATGCGAAGCTACAGAGCCTAGTCTAAGACTGCGGCAAGTACTACTGGTTCCCGGTCCCTTACGGTCATTACACCTAGGCCAAGGTACATTGTCACTTGTACCGAGAAACAGAAATGAGAAAACTCGGAACATCTAAAATTCCTGAATTAACAGATTCATTGAGTAGTATATTTTATAAAAATTATGTAATATTAAAAGAAAATCAAAATACGTTTCCAATGAGACACGTACGTAATTTTTTTGCTCATTCATAACAAAAATAAACTTTGATCTAGTCTGCTTTTAAGCAGTATTGTTTTTGTATTAACAATGAACGCGACAAAAACAACAACGCATCGACAGTCTTTGTGTAGACTTGAAAAAATGAGCTTATTGCGGAGAAGCGAGCGGAGTGTCGTCAACATCCCAGTCTCGCAGCGATAAAAGTGCAATGGAATGAACAATTTTCCACGGTTCTACGCGGAGGTCTACGAACTCGAGTTAGATCGATTAATAATAGTCACGTAGGCAATTAATAAAATGTTACAAAACAACACAATCCATATACATAACCAGTACCTGTTCCAGTCACCATGGAAAAGTCGTCATTTTTATTAAAGTTACTTAATCCAAAATAGTAAAAACTTTAGTAATTATAAATTTTTTTTACTGCACGTTACAACGTATTTCTCCATTGGTCCCACGGTTAACTGGCAAAGAACGCCGTGTTTATTAAATTCGTCCTTTAGAACCCTTACCTTAAGGTAAATACATTTAAAATAAATAAATATATAAGTACTCGTACTGATCGAGTATTTGAGCTTCTTTTCACCTTCGTTCACAGAGCTTTTAGCATCATAAGTTATAAGCAATGCATGCATAATACATAAACATGCATAAACAATGTAACATATATCTTGAGAATATGCTCCGTATTTCAATTTTATGTGACATTTCAACCGACGACGCAGAATCATATTTTGTTTCTTAATAATCGTACATACGTGTATGGTTTAGATACGTAGATATAGAAACAAACATTTTTGCTGCTTGTTATTTTTATTTTTATCGATTTTTCTCATTTCTCTCTGATTTTAATCCACCAATTTCTTTCAAACAAATTTTGAATACTCTAATATACCTAATAACATTAAACATTTAAAAGTTGAAGCTTTTAGCTTTTAACTGTAAATTGTTGGGAGTTTTTTTTGTGACAAGGAAGGTTTTCTGAGGCTACTTAACATCAGAACAAAATAGCAAGATGATGTTACCTCTACGGTGTAAAGACGTGAACAAATTTAAATTACTCAGAACGATGAAAAAAAAATATTTATTTGTTCGTTACTCATTCGAAACTTTGATGAACTAATGTTTAGATGTTCTTGAGATGAGTCTCGATCAAGACAGTCAATAAAGGACTAAATTAAAAATTAGACAAACAGAACTTTTATATTAGTCTGAGGAAATTGTTTCAGACGACAAAATTTCTTATACTACAGAAACTTTACGACTTGAATCTGTTTCTTATATGAAAAAGCGCTCAACGTTCAGACTGAAATTTTTCTCTAGACTACATACAGGAATCCTATGTTATAACACAAAATATCTAATATAGATATGTATATCATGAATATATTGAATATGTAATATTAACACATTTTAAAGTGAAATATTGATATTATTCAAATAGCCTTTAAACTGCTAATATGGAACTTAATTTATTAATATAAATACCCATATAGGCTTGTCAGACAGCAACAAATAGTTACTTAGATAAATGCTTTGAAATTTACCAATATTACACATTTTTAAGTTTATTTGAATAATAGAGAGAGTTTTAACAAATAGAAATATATTTATCATAATAACATTTGCATTTTATTGTTTTAAAATGACTTGCATTTCATGTCAACGTTCGTTAATTGCACGTCATTTGAACAGAATAAAGCGTCGATAAACTTTGATGGTCTTGCCTCCGCAACAACAAGCTGTCAGTCGCATTCAGCTGAATAAATATGAAATTACGAAGAGATATGGACATAAAGGGGATCGTTAGGGACTTTTAGAAAGTGGTTGGTTGCGGGCAGCGGGAAGTGCCGGGAGGCGGGTCACGTATTGGTTTGCGCGCGCGTCGAATACTAATACGTGATGCGACGTTGACATAGCGCCAGTAAATGAATTGAGGACATTCATACACATTTAAACGAAAGTTAAACAATTTAAAATTTGTTTATTTCCTATCATTTTTAGTTTTTATAGTACAAGTATTATGCTTCCGCAAAAAAATAATAATCAATATATGTAAAAACTAATGTAAGAATACATTCCAGTGCTAGATATAGCGCTTCCCTTCTATGGTGCTATAGGTCTAGCAGGGAACTGTTGAATAACATGCCCATCATAAAGAAGATAAAAAGTAAATTAAAGTCATTTGAAAACAAGAATATAAATTAAGTATACTATAAATCACCGCGACTGTTAAGGGAAGGCGTACTGAATCAAGTGTAGTGAACGCAAGGGGCAAGCGCTGCGGGGATATCCGGTTGGCTCATCACCGGACGCGCCAACCTGTGCTAACGGACCACTGGCCAAGAACCACCGGTCAGTAACAAGGATCGATATGAAACATATTTTTTATAATTTAACATATTAAAATGTATTTTTTTTATTATAACACCGATAATCATGCTCTCATTGTTTTACGTAAACAAACAATAATTTAGTTTCACCAATTTAAATAGTAATTGGAAAATGAAATAATAATTTTCAATTTTGATATTTATTTGTATTATATGACAGTATGTAGCTATTATTTAAATTAATTGTAACATCATGTAAAATAAAGGTCAAATTGTGTCATTATAACTTCTTTTAAAAGATCTCAGATAAAAAGAAATATAGACAGAACACGTACTTATATTTAAAGTGAAGCCGAACCGTGCTTAATTTCTTGAGAACACACTAACGCACACATACTTCTTCTTTCTTTCTTTATCAGCCCGTGAAAGTGCACGAACACAATATTATACATCCAAAACAATGTTTGTTGCAAAATATTTTAAATGCATATTATCTATGCGTAAGTGTGTGTTTTTACGTTAAGTTGAACATAGTTCCGGCTTGGTTTGGGTGTCGCTTGAAAGGTATGTTCGTTTGTTGGCCTAACAAAAAGAGTATGTCTATCGATACAGATAAACAACAGTTAAAAATGTTTACTTTATTACCAATTCGATTTGCTAAACTGAACAACCATATATTCTGTATATTTAATACATAAAGTTGCAGCCTATTTACGTCCCACTGCTGGGCACAGGCCTCCTCTTATTTCTGAGAGGGTTTTAGGGCAAGGAAATGTCATTGCGTGTTGGCGAACTTCACATGTCTTCGAAATATTTTTTTTCTTATTTCTCAGACATGCAGGTTTTTTCCTCACGATGTTTTCCTTCACCGCCGAGCACGTGGTAAATCAGCACTTAAAATTGCAATTAACAAATTCATGAGTGCCGGCGGGGATCAAACCCGGGGAATAATACTGTGAAGCTTACAGCGAGCGCTAACCATCTGAGCTACCACGGCTATATTGTGTGTTGTATAAATGTATATTTAATACTTATTTGATTGTTATTATTAGGTATCTATATATACAGCCGTTTATGCCGCAAATTTTCGACATTCGCAAGGGAATCAAAACCTACAGGGTACTTCCCGTGAACTCAGAATCTTGAAATTTGGTACGAAGCAACGTTTTCTAGCACAGATAAAGGAAAAATTGCGAAAAGCATAAATTTTTAGTTACATCATATAATAAAAATATTTTTAATAATTTTAAACTTATATATCTACGGATTTGTTCGGAACCCTCGGTGCGCGAGTCGGACTCGCACCTGGCCGGTTTTATTTTTTATTAAACTGAAGTGACAAACGGAGTTACAGTTCACCCGACGGTAAGTGATTACTGCAACCAATGGAGACTTTCTGCCAACAAGGAAGCCTATAGACACATTGTAACCTCTAAGGACTAAAATGGAATGCCACCTAGCTTGTGATTCTACTGACTCTCCCTATACCCTTCAGACTAGTCCAGCCTCCTGATTGCCTTCACACCAGACCCAGATGAACTATAACGTGGAAAAGGATTCCTACTCGTACCACGTACTAGTCTTTATGTGATCGTAACTAAATTACTGTGGTCGCTATTGTTTTGATGTGTTGCAGTTGTCCAAGGACGGTATTAGTTAATGACAATAATAGATAAGGAACTAATTAGTTAACCAGTAATTTTTGAGCTTATATACCTAAAGTTAAAAGTTAAACTTCAGCCTATATACACGTCCCACTGCTGGACGCGGAACTACCCCATTTCTGAAGTTTTTTTTTTATTTCTCAGACATGCAGGTTCCCTCACGATGTTGTACTTCCACCACCGAGCACATGGAGCCGTGGTAATTCAGATGATTAGCGCTCGCTGTAAATATCACTTATATACTTAGTGTTACAAATCTGCTTAAGAACTCGAATACATATTTTTTATAGAGTAAGGGTGCCAAATGTCCACAGCTCACAGTCCACCTGATGGTAAGTGGATGCTATAGTTCATAAACATCTGTCATCGATTGAGAATCAAAATTCGGATACGTTGTCACCCCTGAGGGCTAAGGTGAAATGCCTTTTGGTAGACAGTAATGAATGAAAAAGTAAATATCATACTCGTATTTTCCAAAAGTTATCACTATGTCATATTATCATAATCAAGCAAATTGTTTGAATTCAAACACAACAAAATTAAAAATAAGAACAGAGAAAATTAAATCTTACTAAGAATTCGTTTAAACTGTACAAATAGTTAAAAGGAAGGAAAGACAGAGATTAGATCTATATGTGTGAGCAGATTACGAATACTTTGACGGCTATAATATCGCCGTAAATTTTATATATCTAAAAATGCAAGGTTTGTACCCTCAATGAATGAAAGGAAGTGGTTGTTATTATCACTCGCCACTTGAAATTCCGTCACGAGAGGTTTGTAATCGAATACTAATGAGGCACCGTGCTTAACATTGAATCGATTCCAGGTTATTTCTAGATATATATTTTAAAGTTGACTGAAAAAATCCAGACGAATTATTTTAAACGCCTTCTAAATCTAATTATACTAAAAAAAATGCGGAAGAGTTATTTCACGCTACTAGTCTCAAGTTATTAATTACTCTATACGCCAATTAGCATTCTACTGAATAAATAAACAATTTTTTTCTATACTTTCCTCAACATATTTTAATAAAACTATCAATATAAAAAATGTCTTAACTGCATCCTAAAAAACACGCAATGCCTCATCGGCTGCAATGCTTCCCAAAGAAATATTTTTCTTACGTTCTTCGCCTGCTTTATACACCTAATTGCATTACTCGCATTTGCATTGTATAATCACGGATAAAGGTCAGCAAGGCTATTACGCATACTTAAGTTATTTATTTGGAAGGCTGTGCAAGAATAGAATAAGACATTAAGTGGATAACGCGAGAGCTGGCGCTCACAACCGGTTGGAACACGAGCACTGGCATCTCTAAAAATAGTATTCCTAGTCACGGGTCCCGCTCGTCCATGCTTAAAGGACTCTGACTCCGACTTCGCTGTAAACATCCCCGTACATCGTACATATTGCTGTACTTCTTCCTCTCCGCAGGAGGTATATTATACTTGTAATGCATTCATTTATTAACTGACTTCAAAAAGGAGGAGGTTCTCAATTAGAGTGTATGTTTTTTTGTTTTTTGTACATATGTTACGCGATATCTTCGTTTCTCACAGAATACCAGCGAAACATAGCAGCTTAACACTGCTGTGTTTCGTATGGTGAGTGTAGAGAACCGGAGACCCATTTTACTGGAAAAGAGGCATTAAATCTTAGTCCTCGCGGGTGACAACGCATCTGCATCTTGATTCGCAAACGAGGATAGATGTCTATAGGCCACATCAACCATTTACCATTAGGTGGACTGTGTGCTCGTTTGTCACCCTATCCTATAGAAAAAAGATTGAAAACCGATTTTAATTTTTTTTATTAAATAGGTTATACTTCAAGGATGGTTCCTTAATAAGGGTAGCAAATAAATAAGTTCTATTTTAGCAATTTGAAGTCGGTTTTTACTATTTGTTAAAAGTTATAATTATTTAGTTACAAATTGAAAAGCATAATTATTTATAAATTGCTGTTCCTAAAACTGAAGTATTGATTGTGAAGCTCATTTTAATAGAACTACTACCAAGTCTAAGATTTGAAGCGACTGTACTTTAATACCTAACGGACCGCAAACATATAAGTCTAAATTGCCATTCCTATTATTTAAAGCTCACTTGGAGCAGTTAACAGGAAATGTATTGCTAAGTACTTATGTGAAACAGTATTGTTTGCCGATTATACGTCTCTAGTGTTTAAAATTGATAGAGGAAAACCTTTTTTGACGATTTAAATGACGCTGCATATCAAGTACTGATTTACAACAAATTACTTGCTTCCGAATGGCAACAAAACAAAAAGCCTTAAATTTTCTTTACCATATGTAAGGCAGGTTACTACTTATATTATTAAGGTGAACGATCAAATCGGCTTTTCGGCAAGACCATGCGAGTTTTTTTAAAATTATTGTGATCAATTTTATGTCACAAATCAAGAAAAATAAAGAATGAACTCAAAATATATGCTAGTTCACAGATAATTCGGGTAGTTATGAACAGATTTTAGCGAATATATTTTTTGTGTATTTTTTTTTTTTTTTTTTTTATAAGATTAAGATGACAAACGAGCACACAGTCCACCTGATGGTTAGTGGTTGCTGCGGCCCATAGACATCTACATTTATCCTCGTTTGCGAATCAAAATGCAGATGCGTTGTCACCCGTGAGGACTAAGATGAAATGCCTCATTTCCAGTAAAAAAGGGCCTCCGGCCACCTGCACTCACCAAACTAAACGCAGAGGTAAACCTCTACTTCACGCTGGTATTCTGTGAGGTCGTGGTACCACCCCGGTTCGAGCCGGCCCATCCGTGCGACAGCAAAAGCTGCCGCATGGCTCTACCACTGTTGATACTATGTATATACTGTATTACTACTTCAAGGTTGTTTTTCCTATTTGCCCTGTGTTTGTAATTAAAATAATAAGATTATTAATATAACTTTCCCGTTATTACTTACTATAAGCTTTTGCTTGTACTGTGCGTCGTAGGAGTAAGTAGTGATGTAGCCGATGACACTATAAAACTTTACTTTTATGATTAAAAATATCGCTAACACTATAGTTATATACCATGCGATATTGATAAAGCATCTCAAAAATCGAAACAAGGTTGTCAAGAAAATTATTAAATTTTGTTACTTAAGAAGAAACTCAGTGTAGAAAAGCGAAGAAGCTCTGAATACTAATTAACGTAAATCGACGTGCGATGGCGCCGCAAAAAGACTAATCGTTCTGCAGTTTCCCAGCGTCTAGCTGGAGTTCATTAAATTTTCATTATATAACACAAATCAGTACGTATCAGTCCACGCCAACGTTCGCGCAAGTTACGTTACAATACATAATAAGAACAGGGTTAAATACTTAATCACGGTCACTTTGATAATAAACGTGTTACGAAGCTTATATAATAATATATTCAATCAGCGTGAAACAATTTGTACGTACGAAATCGATTTGAAGTTGGTCTGTTGGTGGAATGATCTCTATTATGATTCTAATTTATCTTGCGGCTACTAATGTTTATAACGAAACAAAAAATGTACAATTTGAAAATCTATCAAAACTCATTGATAACGAGCATCCGTGGGAAAGTATCGGCTTGTTCGCGGTTGGCCAGCGATCGAAACGCAAAAAAAAAGGGATCGAGATGACGAACCAAGGAGACAAACCCAAGGCCGGCGCGCTCCACCGCCTTCCCTCCCTCCGCGGAATGCACCAGTCGGACTCGGGCTATTTTTAGTAATCAAACCAGACGCCAGACCCAGACCCGAGTACCGGCGCAAACACACGTTCGCAAATGCTTGCAATCCTATTGAAATTTCAAATTGACCGCGTCAGAACGCGCCAGTAAGAACACATTCGGTATGTTAAGGACTTGTGCGTTGGATTTAAGGGGCACTTATGGAAAAACATAATACTTGTTGTAATGAGTACTGGACATCTCCTTAGTGCTTTTGCGTATTAACATTTATATGTACCGAATTATTAAAATTGCCAGCACATTGAATTATTGATAGTCAGAATGTTTCTATATCTTATGTTAAAAATGGATCTCTTAAAACGTCGATGCAATTTTACTGAGACGGTTTAAATATTAAGCAGAACTTTTGAACTTCCAATTAAAACCTTTTTAAAAGAGTTTCTACTGTTTTTAAAAATGTGTGTGTGTGTATGTATGCAAGAGTGTGTTATCGCGATCGCTTATCTCGAAAACATAATGATAACATCACTAAACCAATTTCAATTTGATGCGAAGTTAAATAATAATTAAGTTCAGACAAAGGAACGAATTAAACGAATCGTACCGTTTCTTGCTTCGTATCGTTTTTTATTTATTATAAGGCAACTCTTAACTACTAAGAAGATATAAGAAACGTTACTTATACACCGAAAAAATTTATAGGAATCTATAAATTTATATGTGAAACGATGTGTACGATGAATACGAATTTTTCCATTTAACAAAAAAAGATTACAAATGTATATCTTAATCGCATGCAAATAACCCACTGAGATCGATAGTTTATTTGCTCTGGGGTTAAAGCAAAACTATTAAGTAATCTGTGGCTAAGGATCTATCTGTAATATCGAAATAAGTACCTTTTATCGTAAAGGCAGTTATTTCGATATTACTTTGTTTATATGTATCGATATAAATATAAATATATCCTAACGAACACATACCTTCTAAGCGTATATTTATGTCTAAAAAAATATAACCTAAAAGTGTCTTATTCATATATTTGAGTTCCGGCGATTGCTATATTTGTGTAACTATGCAAATTATTGGTTTAAATAGAATAAGGATGACAAACGAGCAAGCAGCATACCTGCTAAAAAGTGGATGCTGTGGTCCATAGATATACATCTATCCTTGTTAAAGTTTCATAAACAGACTCGTAGTCAACTCTGAGGACTAAAATGAAATGCCTCATTTCCAATATAAATGGTGTCCGGTTCGCTACATTCACCATACGAAACACAGCAGCATCAAACTCATATTTCACGCTGGTATTCTGTGGTGTGCTTGGTCCTCTCCCGGTCAAGACTAAACTACTAACACGTAAAACTACTAAACTACTAAAACACACTAACACATGAAGCTGCTTCTGATTACTGAGGCCTTAAATCGTAAAGATGAGGTAAATGCCCACATTTTTGCGTTAAGTCAGGAGTCAACCAACAATACTACATATTTTATGAATAGTTCTAATCTGGCTCACTAATCTTAAATTATGATCATCCTAAAATACACCGTCGTCTATGCCGACATGTATAAAAAAGAGAAGGTCGCGGGCAAGGTAAGATTCCGTCCTGTTGTAATTTGATATAATCACCACCTGGTGCGCTACGCACATTACGTATTGAGTTGTAGCGGAATGACAGAAGAAAAAATAAATGAAAGGATCTATAAAGGTTTTGATACTGTCGGCACCTAACAAATGTAATAATATCTACGGTTAGCTTAAATATTTATATCTTCCACTCCTTTTCAAGAATCTAAAACCGAATCTTAACTTTATTTTGCGTTGTATAGTGCTAATATAAATATTTCTATGATAAAATTAACATTTAATCTCTGTGCAAAACTATGATATCAAAACCAAAATCGTCACTGAACGAGGGCGCCACAGAACAGTCATTTGTCTTTGATTGCATTGTGATTGTACCCATGTAACCTATCTGATACTTCGTCTAAACTTATGTACCCCTGATTTTATCGCATAAGTGTTAATTCTGTAACCGCTAGTTTACACTTTATCTTTTGAAAAATGAATTTAATATATGAAATTTGCAATAAGAAAATGGCCTTAATTTATTGTAGTGTCATTAAAACAACGGTCTCACACAACGCTCTCTCATCTTCGACTTAGCTTATTCCTTTTAAACTATTACTTCTTGTACTATTATTTATTCAGTGCTATTATATTAACTTTTAAAACGATACAACTAACGCAGACCCAGTAACTTAAACAATTTACACGATTCTAAAACCGGACTCAACAATTCGTAATGTTAAACTAATAAATGGTTTAAGACAATACATGTTTTGATAACACCTTACGTCGTTATTTATATAGCATTGCTAACGACATCTATAATAACATAAGCTGCCTGATGTAACCACTAAACCGAGAACAATACGATTATAACAAATATTTTCTGCCGACTTCCAAAAAGGAGACGGTACTCAATTCGAGTGTATGTTTTTTATCTGTGTTACCTCATAACTTTGTACTGGTTGAACCGATTTCGATGATTCTTTTTTTATATGAAAGCTGATAGTTCTCTTGTGGTCCCATATGAATTTGATCAAGGTCAGACCAATAGTTTTTGACACAAAATTTGATACAAAATTTTAAATTTTAAATTATATATCTCACAAATAAACTTTACCGATCTTTAATCTTTACTATTTGAGTAGTAAAAATATTTTTTTGCATATTTTGAAATCTTCCTTTTAATACGCTTTATATTAACTTGATCTATAGGATGTAGGTATTACATACATAGATGTATGAATGAAATGAAATTTTGTAATACAGATTTAATCCACTCTAGATGTCTGAATAATCTCAAATTCACACTAGCATCATCATAGCTCAAACCTTATGCTTAAGTTTTCTTAAACACTGTTTATATTTCTATTTGTATATTATTGTTATATATAATAATATAAAAATATACAAATTCTTTAAAAAAAATTATTTAAAGCTGGATTAAAACGTCATATGTCATTTTAATCCAGCTGTAACCGTCATATAAGGAAAGAATGTTATTTTATTGTTTCAAATCACGTTTTAAACCTAAAATTACAAGGAAAACCAATTATATCCGAAAAAGGGTCCGCAGCTCGCATTTCTAGTGCAAATAAACGATCTAAATCTAAAGTAGAAGCTTCGACGCGAAGTTCAAATAAGGGATCACCATTTTTGGAGTCCATTAAAAAAGCATCTCGACGTCGGTTACGGTAAAGCTGGCGCAGTCGTGACAAATGTCCGCCGCACAGAGCAACCATGAAGCAGCGGCATAGAGCCTGCGGGGACCACGATCTCAAATAGACAAGGGCCGATGAACCCCGCACCTACGGTCGCTACGGTTACCGCAGCCCCTCATGATTTTTTCCCATTCGACTTCCGTTCCGCAGTTTTTGCCGACCTGTCGATAACCTGTCTGATAACCGCGGACACGGCTCATTAGCGGAATCGTTCCCTGCGATGTTGATTGGTGTGAATCGTTTAAGGTTGCTCGGGCTCAGTTGATGCACGGCGATATCTCGATGAGATAATTCGTTGCACTTGAATAAATCTCTGTCCGCGCGCTGCAATGTCATTGACATTGTATGACTTCCAAGAAACGGCGGCAATTAACTATGCAAATCGAAATGAAATGCCGAAATTGAAATTTACATAAACTTGAAATTAGGTTTTCTCAATCGAAAAATTGAAACTAATTATATTTTATAACATTTTTTATATCTGTCTAAGGTATTAAAATGAGGTAAAAAAGAAACCATACCATAGTATTATTTCAACTTACATTGACGTACAATATGTCTTGTCATTATTATTTTTTTATTAAATAGCGTTATATAATTGATTTATTTTTAATTTTTTTAAAATTTAATAAGCAGATAACAACAAACGACAAACGAGCAAACAGTTCACCTGTTAGTAAGTGGATGCTGTGGCCCATAGATATCTACATTTATCCTCGAATCAAAATCCAGATGCGTTCACCCCCGAGGACTAAAATGGAATGCCTCGTTTCCAGTAAAATTGTCTCCGGTTATCTACACTTACCATACGAAACACAGCAGCATCAAGCTGCTATTTTAGGCTGGTACGCTCACACAGAAGTGTGAGCGTGGTCCTACCCCGGTAAATCCGACCCATTCGTGCTACAACCCTATATAGTTCCAGCTTGGCTCTACCACGTAAAAAACTAAATTATACTACGAGGATTATACATGTTTAAATAAATATTTAAAATGGTTTAAAGGACATAACCTTTGTTAAATTTAACTCTTTCAAAGACTTTAAATATAACTTCGTAAGTATTATGAGCTAGGGAAACTACATTTTTTGTTAAGTTCGCTTATCGAACACTATGCAACTAGTTTGTTTTATATGTAGATTGTTTTGTTTCCTGCATTTTATATCTTTTACCTGCGCTCGCTGTCGCACTTGAGTAAACATTACGACAAAAATGCAAAATGGTACAACTCTTTGTTGATTCTTTATTGTTTTAAGCAAAGTACTCACCTTCCAACGAGCAATATTTAATGATATGAGAAGTACATAAGAGCAGAATAATGATGAGTTTAAATATAGTAATAAATGCTTTTATCAAATGGAAGGTTTAACAACGCTACTATCGTAGAGATGAATGCTTTTTGTGTCGATGGATCCAGCAGTTGGCTCAGGATTAAATTTGTAGCAATCTGTGCGCTTATAATATGGGCTATAATGATGATGAATATTGAAAAATTTATATCATTTATGACGGTAATTCTTAGGCAATTAATTACCTATAATTTTATTTTATTAAAAATAAATGATTATTAAAGAAACTAATGATCATAGTTAGTAGTAAAAACTGTTTGCTGAATAAATTGTACACTTTTAAAAAAGGTACTCACTCGTTCATCGAATTATGCAATTATTTATTAATCTGTATATGCGTTCGATTTGATATTACACATGCAAATAATATAGAGTTATTTGAGATTTTTGGTATGTGGTATGCTTCACATGCTAAGAAAGTGTAAGCTATCAGGTGTTTATACATGGATTATGGCTGCAGGATGAATGGCCACGTTCATAGCATAAAATAGTTGTATGGAAAGGGACGAGAACTATAGACCCTTTTTACTGACATCTTAGTTTTAAAGGGTTAAAAAGCGACATCTGTGGGCAACAGAATCCAACTGCTATCAAATGGATGTGTATTTATCTTAGTCACCTTTTCTTGTATAAAAAGGTAAAATAAGCCCAAAATTATATGTGCTTTAACATACTCGTACAATGTTAAACTCGAATGGTTTTTCATTTATGTTTTAAATTCTGGCCGGTACCTCCCTCTTTATAGAGATTTTTCAAGTGATCGATCTGTGGTAAATCTTGACGTTAACAAGAACTTAAAATATGACTAAAGTGATATTATTTCCTTTTCGAATAATTACTTAAATATACTTATACAGTAAGCTGGTGGTATGAAGTACCACTCAAAAGGAGTTTTTAAACTAATTTTGAGTCGTTTGAAATCGTTTTCTCGTAGACTATTTTTATAATTAAATTCGGCATACTTGTAATGTGCAAGTGATTTTTATAGAGTCATCGTAGGGGGTGTATCAATCACATAGAATCTCCTTTAAGCGCCATTTCAAAAGAAAGAAAAGTAATAAAGATAATATTAAGTTAGAAATTTCAGTATCGCATAACCGCGTTATTCATTTATGAAAAAAAATACTTACTAGTGTATACCGCTGATATAAGAAACATATACTATACAAACTCAGTGAAAAGAATCGTTTGGAAATAAGCAACTATCTATCCTAATAATTTATCTAAGAGGTTGAAGGACAAACTGTCTAATTGTACAAGTGTATCTTGCATTTGATCAGTTTTTTTTTAATTTTTAGTAATAGAGTAGTATTTAATTTTTATCACTAAATAATTAGATGAGCTTTTTTATCTATAAAAATTACGCAATTTAAAATCTTTTTTTTCCTTTTTTATTTTAAATCGTTATTTGAGCAAAACTCTACCTGAATATACAATTTCAATGTCTTTAAAACACTAACAATGCTCTTAAATACGTATCAAATTCCATAACCCAAGCAATGTAATTAAAAATATAATAGTTATTTGAAGGGTTGTGGTAAGAAGGAGGCATTGTACTTTAATGAAAGCTGAACAATGAAGGTCGAGGACCCGTAGGTCACAACAGCCGACTTACAGCGACAACCAGGCCTCGAGCGTGGGTGATACGCTCTTACATAACAATAGTTCATACCTCCTTCGTATACTTCTAACAATACTAAATATTATGTTACCTATGACCAACTGACATATTTTCTTTTAAACTTGTGAATATTTCCCTATTATACAGTGTCGAAAATATATATAACGTTATTAATAAAATAACCTGTAACAGATCAACATGTTAAACCACTACGAAATTATATATTTATATATACTAGCTGACAAGGCAGACGTTGTTCTGCCCTTTCCAACGACCCTTCCTATAAAAATCTTTAAATTCGCAATTAAAATTTTGAGGGTCATTTATCGGATAAAAACTATCCTATCTCTCAAGTTGGACCAAACTGCACACATCGTGAAACATTTCATTGAAATCAGTTCAGTAATTTAGGAGTTCATCGCGAACAAACAACGTGACACGTACTTTTTATATATAAAGATATATATTTTAGAATATAAAAATCCAATATGCATATTTTCTTTAATTTTAAGGAAAAACATAATCCTAAATTTCCCGCTTCAATCGATCGTAACTCTTTTCATCCTTCATCCATCATATTGACTCTTAACACTCAATTAATCAAAATTTACCAAAAAGGTAACCGAACGCTTGGTTAAATTTAATTATAAAAAGTACCTGTTATGGGAGCGATGCTAGCTGCGAGCAGCAGGAGGCTGGTGGCGAGGATGAGCTGCATGTTGTCAGAGTCGTGTCTTCTAGAGATTGAGATATGTGTAGACACTTGCAAGAGTGCGCTCACGCAACATAGGACACACGGGCACACTGAGCACGCGCTACCCGGGACCCTCCTTATAACAGTGACGCGTCCCGCGCGCACCACTGCTGAAACAACGGTCCCGTTTCTACGTCTATTACGAACTACGCCACTTACATCGCCGTCTACGACTACGTCTATTGCACGCGTCGCCTATCTAGTGAGCAATGGAGACATTGCAACATCTTGCGACTGCTAGCGAAGCACACGGCGCGTCAGTCGCGGACGTCCGGCGGGCGGCGGACGCTCGGCGCCCGCGCTCCTCCGCACGGGAGTTATCTCAAATCGTACCGCACAATAGTTTGCGTTTGCGGTCAATTTGTTCTTGTTGCGGTCGACGCAAATTCTTCGCTTGTCCAAAGGGTTGTCGTAGTTTTTTCTCGGTTCAAGACGCGACGCGGCTCTCTTTAAGGGTGTGCCGTGTGCCTTTGTTGTATCTCCCATTGAGCATCGTGAACATCCCGACTGCAATTATTGCATATATACTAATTTATTCTTGCAACGTCTGATGCGTGCACTGAAAATTCCTTTAGAATGGTTTTATGGGTTCATAAAGTGGTGCCAACGCAGTGAGCTCGAACTGTCTTTTAGCAGTCTTAAGTTTCCTTAACCGAAGGTAATGTTTATTTGTATCTCATAAAACACTTTTTGGTGTACACACACGTGGTAGAACCATGCTACAGCTTTATTATAGTTGTAGCACGAATGTGTTGGTCGGGGAAGGACCACGCTCTCACAGAATACCTGTGTAAAATAGGAGTTTAAAGTTGCTGTGTTTTGTATGGTAATTGAAGAGATCCAAAGACCCTTTTTACTGGAAACGAGGCATTCTATCTTAGTACTCATCGGTGACAACGCATCTGCATTTTGATTAATGATTAAGAATGGACGTTGATTTCTATGGACCACAGCATCCACTTACCATCAGCTAGTCCACCTGAGATCTTAGTTGTTTGTATTTACTAATTTTATACATGCATATTATGTATGTATACCTGAGTACACACATCTGAGAATTAAAGAAACCTATTGTGAGGACGCGAAGTACGATATCACTTATCGGAAAAGCGTGGCGGTTTCTTCCTTGCTACTAAATCCTCTTAGTAGACTTGCGATGGACTGTAACGATGATGATGATCTCTAACTCTTTCTTCAACTATTTTAGGTAGATATTCATTAAAAGAAATTTCAAGTACTCGTATTAAAAACAAATATTTATGGTTTTATCTAATAAAAGAAATGAAATTTATATTTCATCCTTTTTTTATTTTTGTTATATAAGTAAGGGTAACAAAGGAGCATACAGAAACAGAAACTTTTTTATTCAATATAGATCATAAGTAATACTTATTGAAATTCACTCTTTTGTTCAATTACCACTGGTTCGAATAAAACTTCTGTCCTGTGAAGAACCAGCAAGAAACCCAGCGGGACGTTTTTTTTAAATAATAGCTTACAATCATGTATGTTACACAATTAACAACACAACAAATTAGAAATAGCTTGGTAGCGATCACCTCATTTCCAGGGGTTATTATCACCTGTAAATTTCTTAATATTATAATAACCCTTTTTATACATACTTAGTTTAATAAAGTTTTTGAACTTGAGCCTAATGGTAAGTGGATAATGTGACCCATAGACATCTACTTTTATCATTGAATAAGAATGAAAATGCGGATGCGTTGGCAATCCCGAAGACTAAAATGAAATGCCTCGTTACCAGTAACAAGGGTAACTGTAAGAATGTGGTCCTTCACCGGTTGACCGGACCGGTGTCCACCCTTAATACAGCCAAAACGTAGCTCTACCACTTGCAAAACCTTTGCAAATTGATTGGGAATCTTAGGAAATGATCAATATTTTTTTATAGAATAAGGGTGAAAAACGAGCACACAGTCCACCTGATGGTAAGTGAATGCCCATAGACATCTACATTTATCCTCAATTAAGAATAAAAATTCAGATGCGTTGTCACCCCTGAGGACTGAGATGGAATGCCTCGTTTCTAGTAAAAAGGGTTTCTCGCTCTCTATACTCACCATACGAAACACAGCAGTATTAAGCTGCTATTTTACGCTTGTATCCTGTGAGAGTGTGGTCCTTCCCCAGTCGAACCGACCTATATCGTACTATTAAATTGTAGGAAATCAAATAAAACTATAGGATTTGTCTTAATCGCCAAAACGTCCGCTCCGGCTTCGCACGGGTGATTTCTGCATCTCGACAACGGTGCCACTTACTGGGTCTAATAGTGAATCTTAGCCATCCAGAAACCCACTCAAACACAAAAAATTTCATCAAAATCGGTCCAGTCATTACTGAGTTTTTGCGACACTAACGGACAGCAATTGATTTTTATATATAGACTGTTTAATATACATATATCGAAGTAAAGCATCCACATTAATTTATATTTGGAAAGAAGCATTATTATTTTCTGACTTTGAGGATTCTTTTTAATCATCATATTCATTCATTACTACAGCCCATCATTAATCTACTATTGAACATAAACGGCTGATGATTGAGAATCGTTGTAACAAAACACGATTCCAATCCAACCGCACAGGTCGACTTCCTGCATGTCTTACCAGGTCATCACTTAGTTTAGTGGAGGGCAGCCCAACACTCCACTTACTGAGGCTGATTTTTATTACTTAAATAAAAAAAAAACATCTTAATAACTTATTCCAATATTTGAAAATGTTTCTTGGAATATCGTACCTTACCACCTTCTTAATCTAAAACCCCCATATAGTGCAGTGCATTAATATACAATTTCCTTTAATCTTCGACAATAAGTGAGAGTTTATATTGTACAATAATTCATTTCTCTGTATTCGTTTCGGCTTCACATGTTCATAAAAAGGACAATGGCAGCAGGCATTCCGCAGGTGTTGACCTCAGAAATAATCTATGAGAAACAAAATAATGAGAAATAATGTACAATTTTATCAATTGCCATAATAAGTCTTAGGATAAAAGAATAAAAATGTTATCAAACAAAGACCCCTAGCAACTAACGCAAATAGCGTTTTACTTTCGCCCTATTTACGGAAGTTTTGTAACATTCTTTAAATGTTCTGTATCATGAAATAATAAGAAAAAGGGAGCATCGAAGCCATTTGTCAGAATGAAAACACGGTTAAATTTTCACAATGCTGATGTTCAGGCCTCGAATCCGTTAGTCCGCCGCGCTGCTCTCGTGCATATTGGCAGGCTTCAAATCATCATCATCATCATTACAGCCCTTCACAAGTCCGCTACTGGACGTAGGCCTCCCCAAGAACTTCCATGAAGGCACAATCCTTCAAATGTCCACATATATTTCTCAAAGGTTGCTTCGCGATGTTTCCATCGCAGGTAAGCATGTAGTAAATCAGCACTTAAAAAAGTATTAACAATTTCATTAGTGCCGGCGAGGTTCGAACTCTGGTAGCTCGCGTGCTATGAAATTTATGACATGCGCTCGGCCACTGTGGCTCAAAGTTGTCAACACGTTTATTTATACAGATGTTTACATGTACACTAAATAATGTTTTGATTCAATAAGTGATAAGTATTCTTAATTTAAATAATTTTAATTAAAATTTTTAAAAAGCCCTCGAAACAAAAAGAGCTGGTGATCTTCAAACGGCTGAAAAGATTTTCTTCAAACATAGCTAAGAACACGCTCGATTAAGGCACCTTTCAAATAAAAATAAAAACTTAATTCAATATCGGTTCATCCGTTCAAAAGCTATAATGCCACAGGCAGACACACATACACACAGATACACATATACACACTATATATATATATATATATATATATATATATATATATATGTGTGTGTATATATATATATATATGCATATATTATATAACATAACATATAACATAAACACTCACGCCTGTCACCCAGAGGGGTAGGCAGAGACTATGGACTTCCATTTGGCACGATCCTGACACACCTCTCTCGCTTCCTCCACATCCATATACCTACGCATACACGCTCGTCGGTTAAAGGTAGTCTTAATTTTGCCCATTTTCAATATATCGCCAATTTGGTCGATAAACTTTCGCCTAGGGCGGCCCTTCCCGACTCTGCCATTCACCTCTGCAACATAAATTTGCTTTGTCACTCTTTCCTCATTCATTCTTTGTACATGACCATACCACCGAAGCATTCCTTTCTTAATCCTAGTCACAACATCATCTTGCAAACCACACTCTTCTCTTATTAAACAATTTCTCACTCTGTCATTCAGATTCATCCCTAACATACTCCTTAATGACCGCATTTCTACAGCATTTATTCTACTCTCGTGCTTCTTCTGCCACACCCAACTTTCACTACCATACATTAAAGTAGGCACTAACACAGCATTGTGAATTGCCATACGTGCCTTTTTGGACACATTCTGACTTTTCACAATAGAGTGTAGAGCCGCATTCACTCTATTTCCTGCATTCACTCGTCGTTCTATATCCTTATCATATCTACCATCCCTGTTAAACACATATCCCAAATACACAAACTCATCTACTTGCTCTACCAACTCCCCTTCTATTCTTATATCTGTCTATATATATATATATATATATATATATATATATATATATATATATATATATATATATATATATATATATATATATATATATATATATATATATATATATATATATATATATCTAACACCCGTATGTTTTCGTCGGGGGTTAAATCTTAAATGAATGCATTAATTATTGCTTTTATAATTTAGTTTCGAATAATAAAATAAAACAATAGTTTGTAAAAAAGTTAAAGGAAAGGTATAAAATATCAAACTTTTATTATATACTAGTTGTTCCCCGCGATTTCGCCCGCGTGTAATTTACGGTAACTATATTGCTCGGAACCATAATCCTTTTTCTAAAATAAAAGTAGCCTAAGATACTCCTTATAACATCAGGTATGTGTCGGTGAAAGTCCTGTCAAAATCGGCCCAGCCATTTCGAAGATTAGCCGGAACAAATAGACAGACAGACCGACATCTGTCTGTCGGTCTGTCCGTCTGTTTGTTCCGGCTAATAAGACCGACAGACAGAAATACAGACAAAATTTTTAAAAGTTTTATTTTTGTTATAAGTATAGTAAATACTTTCAATTGCATTTAGTAAAAAGCTGTTATTTTGACATTATAAACAGACACTTCAATTTTATTTATTTGTATAGATAAATATTTTAGAATGTCATCGAAACGATTGCTTAATATAAATGTAATTTTACTTAAAAATATATAATAACCTTACTTATAATAATTGATTACCGCATACTTAAGTAAAATATTAATTGTCTCTATATCTGGTTGTCTAGAGCGTTTATTAAAAAGAAAGAGAGCAACTTTATTTCTTAAAAAGACGTATTTTACAATTAAGGCCAGTTAAAAGTTTTTAGTTTAAACAGTTTAAAGCCAGGACTTATATCATAGCTAATTATTATATTTTTTCCATAATATTCTTGCGCAATTCATAAAAGGCCCTTAAATTCAACGAAGATACGACATGTGAAGTTTTCGAAGTTAGATCTGGGCTGAAATAAAAGCAATTAGAGTATACTGAATACTTGAAAGCCGCCGCTCTCTCACCACTTTGAGCACGTTGCTTTGAAGGTTACGTTAATTGGTAGGGCTGTGTTTGTACTGGGTAGACGCGCGAGCCCTCCAAGGCTTGACATACTCCTACAGCAACTATACTCCAGTCGATAGCGGCAATGCTCTGAAGCCTGCTTCTAAAATAATACTACATATATTTAGTACCTCATTGTATTCGCAATACAAGATACTGCACTTAAGTTTAAACCAAACAAAATTTGAATTGCATTAAACTATTCAAGATTCATTTTTAAATTTCAGTTTAATCTCGTGCGTCCGATGCCTATCGCATTGTTTTTACATTGGATGAGTAACGTTCGGCTGCAAACTGCGATGCGAGTCCATAGCATAAAAATTCAGTTTTCTTTTTAACAAAAAAACAAACTCGAGATATTACTTTAATAGCTGCAAAAAGAACAAAAATGACGTGAGCCGAACGGTACAAAGAAATATTATTCATCCGAAGTTGTTACGTCGATTCGTAGAGACTAATTGAATGGCTGTATGATTCTGATGTTTGTATGATAGCAATAATGGGACCGCACATGCTGCCTAAACAAAATTATTAATACGGCACTCACTAAACATTACATTAAGCAATCATACACACAATATTGCTAATCTGCATTCAAAGCAATTAAAGTAACATTAGACTTTTAAGAAAAAATCCGCCAAAAGGCTTTTAACCAAAGGCTTTTAGTTTTTATTAAGTCTAATTTTTGACCCTTTTGAGTATACCGAAATTGTAAATAGCTGGAATTTCGTCTAAATAAGTACATTAAAAACTTTATCCCCTATTTTCGACCTTTAATGTGGAATTTTTTGTCCAAATTAATATGGTACAGTTCTTGAAGTAAAACCTACTTAATAAAAATAAAATCATTATAATCGGTCAACAGTTGACAAACAAATAACATACATGAAAAAGGATATATACTCGAATTGAAAGTATCCTCCTTTTTTGAAAATCGTCTAAAAAGTTACTTAAAAAATCGCTGACCTTCCAGAATGTCGTTTTCATATTCTATATTTTTTGTACGACTTAAGCTCATCTTCTTACAACGTCCAAATCGTATAAAAGTAATAATAAAGGCCATTTTTACTCTAATTCATAATGTTTCGAATTTATTTTATCAGTTTGTAATTTTGCTGGCCTCCAAATTATTCGCTTTTTACACCGTAAACTTTTTATCAGTCCACTAACATGGTGGTCTAACATTTTGAGAAACTCATGGTGTCAGCTTTCGCGGTGGTCGCTCCGTGTCCCGATCACCACGATCACTACAAAAACTTACATAACAATTGTTTAGTGGCGCTTATAAAATAGCAGTGTAATGGTATACGTCAGTGGAAGTTACTACTAAAAATTAAATATCATATGGATCGTTCATTAACTGGACGTCCCTGAATAACATTGGGCGGATTATTACATTATTATACAGGATCCAGGTGGCAAACGATTGCGCATTTCCATAAAACAACAAGGGAATTTAAATAGTACAACTTTGCAAAACAAAGTTCTTTGTCCTTTTAGTGGCTATCGCTTTATAAATCTGGCACATAACGGAACAGACCGGTTGTCATAAAAATGCACTCGAATGACTGGATATCACAGGAAAGGTACCTAATTCCTGTCAGTGACAAAATTCATCTTCAAATTCTCAAATTCTGATTTCAAGGATTCGACACCTTTTCGGTCAGTGTTAGCAGTGAAAGCTTCCGTTCTTCGATGGGCTGAGTATTGGTTTTTATTGAAACAGATTTTACATTTTTTTTTAAATGTATCCACACTTACTTGTTTTACTTATAATAAACCCGCTTGACTACAATCCCACTAGACATGTGGTGATGAAACCGTAGTTATTAAATAACACTGTCTTACAGTTACAAAACTAATAACCTTTTAAAATATTGGATATTTGAGTATGCGCATTCAAATTCCCAAATTCCCATGTTCCCAACACGTACTTAGCCTTTCTCCTTTATTAAACTAGCAACTTGAATATTTTTGATTCTGAATTCTAGTTACCACTGTGAGAATTTATGTTATACCATACTATATTCTGATTTAAGGGTACTTAATGAGGATAGTGCACTTTTTTCGCTCTTTTCCTATTTGTCTCTAATATTAGCTCTGCCCAGCTCTCAAAATGGAAGTACGTAGTCTCTGTCTAGTGTCTACCTCTTTGGTGTGAGTTTATGTATGTATTGTGTATTAACTCTGCGCTTATAATAAAAAATTATCCTGATTATTTTTGAACTGAATATATCATTTACTGACAAATTGAAAGCAACAGAAACTCTCATTTGGCTTCATCTTACCCAATTCGATAGAAAAATAAAATCAAGAAAAATGGCATACAAGACGATCCCAAAAAAGTTAATCAAAAATACATAAAGGCAGGGAAATGTTTATTTTGCAATGTGTAACTGTTGGTTAAAACTGGGAACCCAGCCAAAATAAATTGAGACAGCATGCTGGGGATCATTTTATAAATTTGGTTCGTAACAGAAGTGAATTTATTTATTTGCTTTTTTACCAACCAACCAAAGTTTTGCGACATAAGTACCTTTACGAAACTCTATTATAATTAGTGTCCGACCGAAGTATCGGCTTCGGCTTCGGCTTCAGCCATCTTCGGACAATAAAACTATCTTCTGCGAAACCATCGGCTTCGGCCAAAATGGCCCGTAGTTTTGGCCGCAGCCGAAGGTTTTTAGCAAGCGCTAGAATTGAACAAACTATTACGAATGAGCGAGAGCGATGGACGTGGCGACGCAATTTTTATCATCTCTAGATCAATTTCTAGAGATGATTAAAATGACCTTTTTATATTATACAGTAAATATAACCCTTTTATTTAAAAGGTTTAAAATCATTTATATTATTAATTTTAGCCGATCTTGAACTGAGTTTAGGTGTTTATGCCTTCGACTTCGGCGCAGGCCGAACTTTATGGCGAGAGACAGTTAATGGGTATCGAATTCGGCTTCGGCCAGAAATCGACCTTCAGTCGGACACTAATTGTAACTTTATTGTTCGTGTCACTGTTTTGTACCTTGTAGCAACACTACGACAGGCTTCTTGCTACAATATTCTGTCGATTATCAAAAAATTAAATGTAAAAAATACAAAGGGTAGAACCCGTTAATCTTATTGTAGTATCGTTGTCTGAATCCAAAATAGAACTTTACTGCCATATGTCTGAGGTGTCACTTACAAGGTTGGCTAGATCTTGAAGCGTGCTTCCCTTAAAACATATTTCAAACCGCCGGAGAAGATTTGTCAGTTTTTACCAGCAGTCAAGTGTAATATCCTTCTGCAAGATGCAGGAGTGTACAAGCTTGATTGTGAATGTGGTCTCTCTTACATAAAACAAACTAAAAGACTAATAAGAACCTGTGTTAAAGAACACATAGCTGATGTGAAGGATCGACGCTTGGGGAAATCTGCAGTCTGTGAACACGTACAGGAACGCCCCCGTCACTGCATCAGATTTGATAGACCACAAATTCTCGTTAAAGAACACCGGTTCCTCCCAAGGGTGATTCACGAGTCTATTGAAATCATAAAACATCCTAATTTCAATAGAAAAGATGGGTGCGTGCTACCATCTGCTTGAGATCCTATAATTAATAAAATTAAATCCCAACTCAAGGATACAACTGCAAGTCTTCAAGATACTCATAGATCAGAAAGTTCATACTACGTAGATCGGACCAAAAATTAATAATTTTAATATTGAGGTAGGTATTTATGTTGCAGAGGTGAACGGCAGAGTCGGGAAGGGACGCCCTAGGCAAAAGTTTATCGACCAAATTGGCGATATATTGAAAATGGGCCAAATCAAGAGTACCTTTAACCGATGAGCGTGTATGCGTAGGTATATGGATGTGGAGGAAGCGAGAGAGGTGTGTCAGAATCGTGCCAAATGGAAGTCCATAGTCTCTGCCTACCCCTCTGGGTGACAGGCAGTTTTTATGTATGTATTGAGGTAGCCCTGGTTAACTATGACATTGGGACGTCAAACACCTGAGTTGTTTGACGTCCCCGTCTCCCCCCGTGACCATGGGTGCTGTAAAGTGCTCGAAACTGCGGAAATGTAATATAAGTTAACATACGCGACAAATTCCGTAAAACTAGTTTTATTTAAAAAGAGAACTATTCTTGAGTGTGGTACCTTATGCCGTCATATACTCGTATCTCGTATTTCATAATTTTATTTAGAATTTGAAGTCTGCGTGCACTGTTGATGTGTGAATAATTCCTCGCACGCCGTGACCAATTCAATGATGTAATGATGAGGTCATTACGATTGTTCGTACATTCGTATTTTATTTTTTGGAGTCATCGACAGCTTTTTTGGGGCTTTTCATTCGCAACGCATCAATCTTTTATACGTCATAAGCTTGACGAGCAATTGGCTTTTTAACATTACTTATGGGGGTGTCAAAATGACCAGACACAAATTTGTCAAGTTAACAGCCTAATATGAATGATGTATCATGATATTTCATTAAATCTTCATTATCATTATTTATAACATTAAATTTCTATTTTTGTCACATGAATGAAAATAAGGTTCTAAATCGTTCTAATCTTAATGTTCGGACTAATTCCAGCCAATCAATTTCACCATCGTACATCGCGACAAAACTCGCGATACCATCCTTACCATCTGGATGATTGGAGGTCCACCACTGTGCGATTTAGAAGAAGTTTTCTTTTTGCACAACTTCCTTGTGGAATCGATTACCTCCAGCGATTTTTCCGGACCGATACGACTTAGGGACCTCCAAGAAAAGAGCCTACTCCTTTTTAAAAGGCCGGCAACGAATCAAGAATTCCCCTGGTGTTGCAGTTGTTCATGGGCGGCGGTAATCATTTACCATCAAGTGAGCCACATACTCGTTTGCGTTCTCATATAAAAAAAAATCATTCGTTTTTTTAATAGAATATGATAAACATGACTATTAAATAAACTGTAAACACCATAAGTGAATGCTTTGGTCCATAGACATTTACATAATATATCCTCAATTAAGAATCAAAATGTAGATACGTTGTAACCTCCATGGACTAAGATGGACTGCCTCATTTTCAGTAAAATGTCTCCGATTCTTTTCACTCACCTTACCAAACACAACACAGTAGTATTATATTGCCACTTTGCGCTGGTATTCTATGAGAGCGTGGTCCTACCCCGGTCGAGCCGACCCATTCATTGATTCATTTATATAATGATAACCTTGATTATGGGACCACATGAGAAGCACCAGCTTTCAAATAAAAAAAGAATCATCGAAATCGATTTACGTAGTTATGAGGTAACACACATAAAAAACATACAGTCTAATTGAGTACCTCCACCTTTTTGAAGTCGGTACTAGATAAAAATGTTTTTCAATATTTTATTTCACAACTTTGTAGGCTCGATTGGTATCTATAATTATGCCATATTAAAACTTTGTAACACCTAGGGTCTCAGAGTAAAACCGCGAAAGGACGAACGGATGGACATGGCGAAACTATAGGTAACTCTTCCTTTTTGTTTAACAACGGAACCCTAATATAAACAGCAGAATAGAACTGGGGACTTCACAACATAGAGATATTGCGCGTCCGTTGGCAGACATTGGTTTCTAAGAAAGTTAAGAATTAATTTGGTAACCATATCTTTTTTGACTTTTATTGAATGTTTAAAGTTAATATAGTACTTTTCCGATGCCTGCAGCCAGATGTTTTGTGGTCGCTGTATACATTAAAACTGATGACAAGGAATTTAAAAAAAACTGTTAACGTGGTAGAGCCATGCTGCAACTATATAAGTAGTGTAGCTGTCGCACGAATGCACAAATGAACGCAGAATACCAACGTAAAATGGCAGCTAGACACTGCTGTTTCGTATGGTGAGTGTTAAGAACCGGAGACCCTATTTACTGGAAACGAGGCATTCCATCTTAGTCCTCACGGGTGACAACGTATCTACATTTTGATACGTCATCGAGCATAGATGTAGATGTCTTTGGGCCACAGCAACCACTTAACATAAGGTGAACTGTGTGCTCGTTTGTCACCCTTATCCTATTAAAACAAAACTCATTTTAAGAACTTCCAAATAGAAAGTTAATAATGTTTATTACACTATTCCAGCTCGTTGTCGTACTGGCTAAGTGACCGTCTGGGTGGTATCACCATCCTACTTATTTCTGCCGCCAATCTACAGTGCATTTATTGCTGTAGCGGTCTAATGGGTATGAAGAGCCAGAAAAATTACAGTCTGTGTGAAGTATTTTATCATAGTCCTACGAGGTGCCAACGCATATATACACAGTCAGGTCATAAGTATTGTCACACAGTAAAAACTTTTCTTTTAGAATGCTGGCCACAAAAAAGTTTATTGAATTCGAATTTCGAATTGTTCATGATAATAAAACTGTATACTTTTTAGAATCTTACTCATTTTTAAATATGGAGTAAACGCTTAAAGAAGACCGTGTTGCAGTTATTGCGTTGCATCGTTGCGGTTACGCGCCAATTCAAATTTTTGACATACTGAAAAATTTGAATATAACCAAAAGATTCGTTTATCGTACCATCAAACGATACAATGAAGACTCTAGTGTGGATGACAGGTCAAGAAGTGGTCGCCCTCGCTCTGTTAGGACTCCAGCAGTGATAAAAGCTGTGAAGGCGCGAATTCAAAGAAATCCCAAACGTAAGCAGAAACTGTTGGCCCTTCAGATGGGGTTAAGCAGAACCACGGTGAAAAGGGTGTTTAATGAAGACTTAGGGTGTCGGACATATCGAAGAAAAACAGGACATCGTTTGAATGCTCGTCTAATGGACCTGAGACTGAAGAGATGCTGCGCTTTGTTGAAGCGGTACGCGGAAAAAAAATATCGGGAAATTCTTTTTTCGGATGAAAAAATTTTTACCGTAGAAGAGAGCTACAACAAACAAAATGATAAGGTGTACGCACACAGTAGTGAAGAAGCGAGCAACCGTATTCCGCGTGTCCAACGAGGTCATTTTCCATCCTCGCTCATGGTATGGTTGCGAGTTTCTTATTGGGGCTTAACAGAGGTACATTTTTGTGAAAAAGGTGTAAAAACGAATACAGTTGTGTATCAAAATACAGTCCTGACGAACCTTGAGGAACCTGTTTCTCATACCATGTTCAATAACAGGCACTGGGTATTCCAACAAGATTCGGCGCCAGCTCATAGAGCGAAGAGCACACAAGACTGGCTGGCGGCGCGTGAAATCGACTTCATCCGGCACGAAGACTGGCCCTCCTCCAGTCCAGATTTGAATCTGTTCGATTACAAGATATGGCAACACTTGGAGGAAAAGGCGTGCTCAAAGTCTCATCCCAATTTGGAGTCACTCAAGACATCGTTGATTAAGGCAGCCGCCGATATTGACATGGACCTCGTTCGTGCTGCGATAGACGACTGGCCGCGCAGATTGAAGGCCTGTATTCAAAATCACGGAGGTCATTTTGAATAAACTTTAGTGTCATAAGAATCTATGTTTTGTTAAGTTCATTTTGGTATATAAATGGTTAAATAATGAATAAACTTGTTTCAATTATTTTATATTAAACATGTGACAGAATTTATGACCTGACTAGGTACATATATATAGAAGTCCGATGCAGGTGTCCGTCAGCCACTTATCATGATGTTTTTTTTTATGAATGTGAACTGTTTTAGATCATTTGTCATTTCTATGAGATCTAATTAACAATGTTTTTAATTTCCTGTCGAGCGTAAAAGAATTATTACTTATTTGTTAACCAAATTCAAAAACGAGAAGTTTCTATATGCGCCGTAATATTTTTTTGTATATTCACCGGTTTCATGGAAAGAACTGATCCAATTAAAATTATTCATATCTTATAAATAGTTTAGGTTTCAGGAGTGCTTATAGAATTAGGGTGACAAACGAGCACACAGCACAGTCCACCTGATGGTAAGTGGTTGCTGTGGCCCATAGACGTCTACATCTATCTTCGTTTACGAATTAAAATGCAAATGCTTTGTCAGCCGTGATGACTAAGATAGAATACCTATTTTTCAGTAAAATAGGGCTCCGTTGCTCTACACTCACCATACGTAACACAGCAGCATTAAGCTGCTATTTTACGCTGGTGTTCTGTGAGAGCGTGGTCCTTCCCCGGTCGAGCCGACCCATTCGTGCTACAACTATACTACTAATATAGCTGCAGCATGACTTTACCACGTATAGTTACATATATATCAAAGAATTCGTACACAGAAACGTTATAACTAACCTATTTTCAACCGACTTCAAAAAAGGAAGAGATTCTCAATTCGACAGTATTTTTTATGTGTGTTACCTCAGAACTTTTTTCTAGGTAAAGCGATGATGATTGTTTTTTTATTTGACTGCTGGTGCTCCTAATGTGCTCTCATATAAATTTGATTAAGATCTGACCAGTAGTTTTTGAGTTATCTTTAATAATGCGTATAAGCAATTGACTTGCTTATTTGATAATGTCTTAACTGCAGCTTTGTATGGTATATACATAGATCAGCAGTACCGGCCTATACTGACACGACATATAACTGCAGCATGGCTCTACCACGTAAAAAAGTATTATTAGTTTATGGTTGCTACTGCCTTTGGTCTGGTTTGATTTATGTTGTTATTTATTCAACATTTATGGGGAGATATACTTATATAACTTCTCAGACATCATATCCACACAATACTTTTATTATTCACCTTTTTTATTGCATTTATTTATTTATCCTTTATAGCAATCATCTTCAACTAAAGAGTACAAAGGGCAGACAGTATACAAAGCCTTATGGCATACCCATCCAGTCAACATGAGTAAAAAGGTTTTGCGCCAACAATGGGCACATAATGAAACCCTATTCTAGGCCGCAGAAATTTACTTTTATGAAAAGTTATAAAACAAAAATTAGATTTAACCACCCAGAATACTAGCATAAAATAGCAACATGATGCTGCTATTTTTTTATTTATCAATAAAGAGAACCGGAGACCTATTTTAATGGTAACGCGGCATTCCATATTTGTCTTTTTGGTTGACAACGCATCAATTCTTTAGCGAGGGTAGATGTCTAGGTAGGTGATCTTTGGGTTTCAGCAGCATCCACCTACCATTAGATGGACTGTCATCGTTACTTTACTAGGTAATTATTTTTGATACTTGTCATCTTAAATTGTTGCCATACATTAAATCTTCCATTAAATACCCACACTATCATATAGCTAACAGTTTAATATTTTTTTTATATTTTGGCACTGTTACCAACATCTAAAAAGTCCTTATTGTGTATAGTCTTGTGGATTAAAAATAATAAAAAGAAGCCATTCAACAGATGCAGTCTAATACAAAATAATAAACATTTATTTTCCGTTTAAGGAGGCTAAACATGTCCAGCTTAAAATAAAAAACAACAAATCTTATCTTTGAATTACATTCGTAGCTTGCATCACATTTCCAGTGACATTTTTACTAAACCGCTTTTGACCAATCGCCACGAAGGCACAGGCAGACCAAACGACATGAAAGGTTTTTATTCACAAATTTACGTCATGCAATCACGCTCTAAAGGCATCTTTCCATCTGAGATGAGATCTAATTAAAAATGTTTTTAATTTCCTGTCGACCGAAATAGAATTATTACTTATTTGTTAACCGAATTCAAATACGACAAGGTTCTATATGCGGCGTAATATTTTAATATTTTTTTTATATTTTGGCACTGTTACCAACATCTAAAAAGTCCTTATTGTGTATAGTCTTGTGGATTAAAAATAATAAAAAGAAGCCATTCAACAGATGCAGTCTAATACAAAATAATAAACATTTATTTTCCGTTTAAGGAGGCTAAACATGTCCAGCTTAAAATAAAAAACAACAAATCTTATCTTTGAATTACATTCGTAGCTTGCATCACATTTCCAGTGACATTTTTACTAAACCGCTTTTGACCAATCGCCACGAAGGCACAGGCAGACCAAACGACATGAAAGGTTTTTATTCACAAATTTACGTCATGCAATCACGCTCTAAAGGCATCTTTCCATCTGAGATGAGATCTAATTAAAAATGTTTTTAATTTCCTGTCGACCGAAATAGAATTATTACTTATTTGTTAACCGAATTCAAATACGACAAGGTTCTATATGCGGCGTAATATTTTTTTTATATTCACCGGTTTCATGGAAAGGATTGATCCGATTAAAATTATTCATATCTGATAAATAATAATTCCCATATAATTTAAAACAATAAATTCTATACCTAAGCGTGGAAAATAGGGGATGAAGATTTTAATGTACCTAATTAAAACTATAAGCTTTATTAAACTTAAAATACAACTACAACGGTAACCACTCAAACGGCAAAATAATAAAATAGCTAACATAAAATTAAAAAACGTTAAAAAAATGTATTTCCACATAATAGGTTCTGAAGTCGTTGGATCCAGGTGGCTCAGAACCGTTCTTTGTGGCATTCCTTGAGACCTATGTTCAGTAGTAGATTTTTAAAGGACTGTTTTGATGATGATGAATAGCTTCGAAAACTTATTTGTAATTCTTTGATACACTAGGTCTTCGCACCCACCTCGTAAGATATTATGTGAAAATTGTTTTATTATTTTACTTACTTACTTATCGTCACGCACAATCCCTGACGGGGTAGCCAGAGAGAACAGATCGCCAAGTGTCACGATCCTTACATACCTCTTTCGCTTCTTTCAGATTCATTATCTTCTTCATACATGCACGTCTAGGTATCCGAGTACTCTTGACCCTCCCCTCTTCGAGCAGTTTGCTCACATGGTCTTCGAAAGTTAGTCTCGGTCTACCTCGACACCTTTTACTAATAACTTCCGCGCTATATATTTTCTTCACCATTCGGTCTTCACTCATTCGCTCAACGTGCCCAAACCATCGAAGCACGCCCTTATCAATTTTTGTGATAAGGTCATCTTTCAAACCTGCCATATTGCGAATCTCTTCGTTTCGCTTTCAGTCGGCCATGGTGACGCCGCACATTTTACGAAGAGATCGCATCTCCACTGCATTCAACTTGCTTTTATGCTTCTTCTGGCATACCCAGGTTTCGCTGCCATATAACAAAGTCGGTAACCAACACTGCGTTATGTATTGCAAGGCGTGCACTCTTCACTACGCCTTGCCTTTTGACTAACGCAGTCAGGGCACCATTGACTTTGTTTCCGGCAGCGACACGCCTGTCCACATCTAAATCACATCTTCCATCCCGGCTAAAAGCACTCCCCAAGTATACAATTTCATTTACCTGTTCTAGACATTCCTGATTTACCCATATTTCACACTTCGTTCTCTCTTCGTCCCTTTCAAATACCAGAACCTTAGTTTTATTAGCATTCAAGCGGAGACCTTTAATTTCACATTCCTCTTTCATACACGTGACTAATGCCTCTGATGGTGCAATAAGCACTGCATCATCAGCATACAGCAGACAATTTACTTTAATGTCACCCAATTTCACACCCAAACAGCTATCTTTCAGCTTCTGTAAACATCTGTCGAGATACAGTATGAACAGCCAGGAAGACATGACACAACCCTGTTTTACGCCCGTTTGGAGGCCAAACATGGGTGACAGGTCATGCCCTACCCGCACACAGGCTTTACAGTCACAGTAAAGTGACTGCACAGCCCTTAGCAATCGACCATCCACACCATACCCCGGCAACAGTTCCCACATTTTCTTCCTTACAACCTTATCAAATGCTTTCTCAAGATCTACAAAAGCACAGAAAATCTTCTGGTTAGCAGCCAGAAGCTTTTCCGTGATCATGCGGAGAGAAAACATTTGATCCGTGCATCCTCTTCCAGGTCTAAATCCGCATTGTGCCTCCCATAGAAATCTTTCCGATTTCTCTTGCATCCTACGTGTCAAAACCTTCGAGTAAACTTTACTTGCTAAACTGGTCAAGCTGATCGCCCGATAACACCCGCAGTCAAAATGTGAACCTTTACCTTTATATAAAGGCACAATGACTGCGGATCGCCAATCATCCGGGACATCCCCCGTCCGCCAGCACAAATTGCACAGCAGATGAAAGCTGTCCCAGACGCGAGGCCCACCATACTTGACCATTTCAGCAGTAACTCTGTCTAGTCCCGCAGCTTTACCACATTTCAAACTTTGAATCGCACGTTCAATCTCTTTGATACTGATGACCTCAGTGTCATCGAGGTCCGGGTCTGGCGTACCAGTCTCGGCGTCATCCCCGGATCCCTCACTAAGATCATCACACGCATACATTTCTCTATAAAATTTGCTCCATCGCTGCATGACGTCCGATTTTTCTGAGAGGACGTCATTAGTTCTCGAAAGCACTTTGTTCATTCTTAAGGCCGTCGCACCATTTCGGGTCCTTCCAACCTCTTTCCAGAAGAGTTTGGAGTTCTCCTTAAAGTTGTGCGACCACCTTTCGTCCGCTTCCATTCTACACCTTTCACGCACTTCCTCAATCAATGCTTTCGTGTGAACTTGCTGCAGCTTATATCTTTCTTTCATCTTCTCTCTCATATCCTTATCATTACTAGAGGCCAAGTAGTCTAACCATGCTTTCTTCTTATTCTTTACAGCTTCTTTCACTTCATCATTCCACCATGCATCTCTTCTTTTACTACTGCCTCTTTTAATCGTTCCACACACTTCTTCCGCTGCACTTACCATTCCATCCCTAAGGTTCTGCCATGTTCTTTCAACACATTCTTTTCTGCCATCGATGGTGTCAAGCTTTTCGGCTACCCTCGCATGATATTTGTCCCTAGTATACGCTTCCTGAAGCTTCCAGCTTCGGATGCGACAGACCGACTGTGGTTCTGTTAGTGCCGTCCGGTAGCGCCAACCCGCGAATAGACCCCTAAATCTAGTAATCACTAGATAGTGATCCGTTCCCAGGTCAGCACCCCTGAACACTCGCGTATCCATCACCTGTTTTCGCAGTCGGTCATCCACCAGGAACAAATCGATCATACTTCTCTCATTCTTTCTTTCTCTAGTATACATATGGATTTTCTTGTGATTAAACATAGTGTTTGTCACAAGAAGACCCTTTTCCTTGCATACCGCCAGTATAAGCTTGCCAGCATCATTAACCCTTTTATCGCCAAACTTTCCAAGCACCGACTCGTACCCTGGTCGAGCGGTACCAACCCATCCATTCAAATCACCACACACAACAATTCTTTCGTTTCCGCTAGCCAAATCTAGAACTTCTCTTACATTCTCCCAAAACTCCTCCAGCTCAGCCCTGGATGACGAAGCTACCGGCGCATAAACAGCCAAAAGGTATAACTTCGTCAGTCCCAATTTAAAGCGAACCCAGAGAAGTCTTGAATTCACAACCTTATATTCAGTCATAACATCAACCAACCGAGACGACAGCAGCACCCCCACTCCCTGGCAGGCGCTCTCGCTCTCCGGGACTCCGGACCATAGAGCTAACGCCCCGTCAGGGAGCTCTTCAGTACCACTGCCCTTCCGTTTGGTCTCCGACATACACACGACATCTAATTCTCTTTCTTTCATTATTTCAATCAACTCATTCGTCTTATCTCTCATGCCTCCTCTAACATTCCACGTGCCAACTCTGCACTCTGTCCTCCACCTTCCGCCGGGCTGTGCGTGACGGGTGGCGGTCCCCATCGCCGCTTTGCACGCTGCATTCCACACCAACGGGGACGAGCTGGTGTGCGTCGCCTTGGGGGGACGCCCTAACCCTCGTTGGCATGGGTGCGCAGCTAAGTAGAATTGCAGCCCTGAAAAGGGCTGGCAGGGGTCGCTACGAGCACGCTTCTACAGTGACCCCCTATTTATTATATATTTATTATTTTAGTTTTTTAAAATCGTTTTTACTTTTTAAGAAAAACTTATTTAATTATTTGTATTATTAATACTTATTTTTGCATAACAATATTTTATCTTTCAATACTGTTTGTTATTTGAGCCTGTGGAGATAGACAAACGTAATAGATTTTCTGATAATCAAAACTTTTAAGGTCTGTTTGTTTGCTCTGTTTCATTTACGTGTAAAGTGTTAAAATTGAAAGTCAAGAACACTGCAAGCGTGATTGTTTCCTATTAAAAATTTTATTATCTGTATAAACGCTACACGATAATCCTCTTCACGCTAGATATTTGTACGAGTGGTGTTAATTGTTTTTAATAAACTCTCCCATCCACATAACATTACGTAAACACTGACGACGCGTGATCAACTTAATAAAAACGGATAAAGCACTCTTAACCGTTACATCATTTTATTGTTGAGTAAATATTTACGCTTTTGTTTTAAAACTATTATAAACACGTTTCCTCATGTGCCTATTATTATTTCTGTTTATTTTTTATTGCTATTATGATCGATATTCATAAAAATATTAAATAGACATTGAAGACGTTTATTATCGATCGGTTATTGAATCGAATATTAAAACCATAATAAATTTCTTCATCATTATGTTCATTATAAATATAATGAAATTTACAAATGTTTCATTTTAAATCTATTTAAGATTTTGCTCATAAATCATTGAATTTCCTGGCATATCCCATCATTAGTCTTTCGATAATTTCATAAATATCATTAATTAGTACCACTATTGACGTCGGGTAGTACTTTCATGCTCTTATATATATATGTATATAGTATAGTAGTAGTATATATAGGTACATGAATAATTTAGAAAGTACTCTATTTTCTTTACAGTATATATTTTATAAAAACAAAACCTCCCAAACATTAATGCAGGCCGTTTATTCACTTATTTTAAATTATAATTTGGCAGTGAATTTAAGAAAAACATTACGCTTGCTTTGCGACGGACAAAATCGTGAGCAAGACACCATTATGGTTAGCGGAATCAGAATTTGCATGCTCGCTGGCTTTGCATTACGGGGCTCTTCACCGTGTCTCATGAGACAGTTCCTAAATATAGCGGTAAATCTTATGATGAATTTGCGACTTTAAGGTTATATCTTATATAATTTTAAAACTAAAAATACCTGTTTTTTTATAAACACTGTGCTATTAACATTGAAATATATGTTTGACAACAGTTACTTGTCTGAATTGTAAATTATCTTTTCCATCTCACTTGCAAGTGTATCTAGCAATCGATAAAGAAAAAAAAAGATTTACTAATTTTGATATTCATTACATGTTACACACATTATATATTTCTACATGCACGAGGTTTTCTTCAAGCTCAGGTTGACTGACTTATTGGTCTACAGTTGCTGATCATGAGATCCGGGTTCAGATCCCGGGTCAGGTCACAATCAGTTATTGGATTTTTCTGTCAAATAATGCTTAGTAGCAGGCCGGCGTCAGGAAATTGGCGGTGTTGCACCCCAGTACCTCGGAAAGTACGTAAATCCGTTTGACCTGCACCTGATCGCTCTCCGGCCATATTTAATTACCGTCCTGTCGGACTATGAGAGTGAGGGAATAGAGAGTGCACAAAGTGCTTGCGCAATCATTCGGACACTATAATCGTGTCCAGCGCAAATGACTAGTCTCATAATGGCTAGAAATTCAGTCTGGAGGACATGACATGTACTAGTCTTTTTTTATAGGATAGGGTGACAAACGAGCACACAGCCCACCTGATGGTAAGTGGTTGCTGTGACCCATAGACATCTACATTTATCCTCAATAAAGAATCAAATTGCAGATGCGTCATCACCCGTGAAGACTAATAAGATGAAATGCCTCTTTTCCAGTAAAATGGGTCTCCGGTTCTCCACACTCACCATATGAAACACAGCAGTGTCAAGATGCTATTTTACGCTGGTAGTCTGTGAGAGCGTGGTCCTTTCCCCGGTCGAGCCAACCCGTTCGTGCTACAACTATACTACTAATATAGCTGCAGCATGACTCTACCACGTATAGTTACATATATATCAAAGAATTCGTACACAAAAACGTTATAACTAACCTATTTTCAACCGACTTCAAAAAAGGAAGAGTTTCTCAATTCGACAGTATTTTTTATGTGTGTTACCTCAGAACTTTTTACTAGGTAAACCGATTTTGATGATTGTTTTTTATTAGACTGCTGGTGCTCCTCATGTGCTCTCATATAAATTTGATTAAGATCTGACCAGTAGTTTTTGAGTTATCCTTAATAATGCGTATAAGCAATTGACTTGATTATTTGATAATGTCTTAACTGCAGCTTTGTATGGTATATACATAGATCAGCAGTACCGGCCCATCTCCTTGCCAACGTGACATTAGTGGTTATGTGTTTAAGCAATTATAGGCTTGGAGATTGGCTGCAAAATAGAGCCAAGTTAAAACCCTTTCCCGTTATAATTGGCGAGGGAACGCGGAGAACACATGGGCAAGGTGTCAGAACGTTGGTATGGGCCCCAGTAACGCCGTTCCACCTATAATTTACCCAATGTCCAATACAACAACCCTGCATCATGGTTGCGTTTAGCAAAATCAGTATTTTCAACAAGCTATACTTTAAAACAGGCTTAACATTGTAATAACCTATTTATAGCTAGATTAAACACATTAAAAATCTTATTAAAGTAACGATGCGTTTTGATCGCACAATGTCTGTTTTTCTCTCGTTATAAATGTCCCATAACTTATAGAAATAATGAGCATCCAACTCGGTTGCCAAAGCTAAATTAAATGAGCAATTAAGTTTAGGTCATTCACTTATTCATTTTATTTTACACCTCATTACTTCGACACGGAAAACGATATTTAAAAAATCTTTTTTTTATTTTTTTTAAATATAATAAGGGTGGCAAACGTGCACACTGTCCACTTGATAGTAAGTGGATACTGTGGTCCATGGACATCATCTATCCTCGATTAAGAATCAAAATGCAGACCCCAGAGGACACCTCTACACTCTCTACACTCACCGTACGAAGCACAGCAGCAATAAGCAGGCATTCTGTGAGGGCGTGGTCGGCCCTTCCCGGTTGAGGCGATCTATTCGTGCTAAAACTATGGTGTGCTGTGGAATAGCTCTACCACGTTGAATTCCATTTTAATCAATATAGGTAGGTAGGATAGAGTGACAAATGAGCACACATTCCACCTGATGACTAGTGGTTGCTGTGTACCCATAGACATCCACATCTATCCTCAATAAAGAATCAAAATGCAGATGCGTTGTCACCCGTGAGGACTAAGATTTTCAAATTAAAGTGACAAATGATCTAAAACAGTTCACAAGATGATAAGTGGTTGACGGACACCTGCATCGGACTTCAATAAAAGTAAAAAAAAATCTATATATACCTATATATATGCGTTGGCACCTCGTAGAACTAATGTAGAATACTTCACAGACTGTAAGTTTTCTAGCTCTCCATACCCATTAGACCGCTACAGCAATAAATGCACTGTAGATTGGCGGCAGAAATAAGTAGGATAGGTAGGATGGTGATACCACCCAGACGGTCACTTAGCCAGTACGACAACGAGCTGGAATAGTGTAATAAACATTATTAACTTTCTATTTGGAATTTCTTAAAATTTGTTTTTTTTTATAGGATAAGGGTGACAAACGAGCACACAGTTCACCTTATATTAAGTGGTTGCTGTGGCCCATAGATATCTACATCTATCCTAGATGACGAATCAAAATTCAGATGCGTCGTCACCCGTGAGGGCTAAGATGGAATGCCTCTTTTCCAGTAAAAACAGTCTCCGTTTCTCTACACTCACCATAAGAAACACAGCAGTGTTAAGCTACTATTTTACGCTGGTACTCTGTGAGAGCGTGGTTCTTCCTCGGTCGAGCCGATCTATTCCTGTTACAACTATACTACTAATATAGATGCAGCATGGCTCTACCACGTAAGAAAAGTTACTCCACGTTATTCTAATTATTTAGATTTCGTTATAAATTTTTGTAACCTTACTTGCTGTTTTATAAAAAATATCCGAAAAAACATCTAAATCTGTGCTACCTACAAAATTACCCGCTATTGGATTGCATCTAAGATGTACAAAAAAAGCATATTATTCAAGTATAAAGTTCAAAGAAATTTCCTTGTGTAATATGTTCATGAGTCATAATAAAAATTTTATGCATTTGTCTACCACAAAAAAATTTCGCTCTCTGTCAATTTTAAAAGTTGTTGAATTTTCGCATATCTAAAAGCGCACGCCTTTTTACAGCCGTTGAAAAAGGTTATCACACGATGTGTGATTTACCTTCTTATGAGTTCAAGGTTGCAAGCGTGATTTTGAAATATCATAAATCCAACCCGACCAGCTCATCCGCGGCGCCGATCGTTGTTTTCTCACGAGTGAACACCGCAGGACATCATAATATTTAAGCTCTTATTCTACAGACGTTAAGTTATAGTATTCAATACTGTAAACGAAAAATGAATAAAGAATATTTTCTTTTATGTTTTTTGTAAGTGTTTTGTTTGAGAGTCGTGTTTAGCATCAATCGATGTGGTTTTTCGTTATCCATGTTGACACTGTAAACATTGGCGAGAACTCACATAGTACCGACACGATTACAAAGGGCATTTTTGGATATTTTATATTTACACAAATACTACACATTGTACCAATATAATAATATAATAAAAAATAATGCAGGAGTATACAAGTTTCATTGAGAATGTGTTCACCCTTTTGGGAGAAAATAAAAAGTCAAAAATTGTATAGGAAACATATAGGCGACTTGAAAGACCAACGCTCTGAGAATTTGCTGTCTGTGATCTGTAAACATATTTAGGATCGCTCTCTTCAAAGATCCTGCCATTAGTTTTGTATGCCGTAAATCCTCCCAAGAGACAAAAGCTTATCGATTTCTACAAAGGATGATCCGTGACACTCTAGGTATTAAAAACATTCTCGTATCAATAGAAAACACGCTAACATCTAGTTGGTATCCTTCCTATTGTTAATTAAATTGGAGAGCGTATATTGAACGACTACTTTCTAGCACACCTATAGCAGAACCACCTTATTGCGATCAACAGCTTAGGTGCCGCCATAATCGGTCGACAACCAATAATCGACAATAATTGAGATCTTATAACGTATACTACAAACATGTGACTTTAAATGGGGAAGCAAATACTGTGTCTCTTGATTTCTCGAAAGCTTTTGACAGGGTTTGGCACTGCCTTATAGGCAAGCTTGGTCTTGGATTGGTCTTTTCGAGTCGTTGGCGAAAGCTGTTCTTCCGAAATTGTGACGTCTAATGCTGGAGTTCCTCAGGGATCCATTCTCTCCGCAACTCCATTACTACTGTATGCATGCTTATCTATGGGTATACTACAGATGGTAGCGCAGTTGTAGACAGATATCATCAGAGTGCTCGGACCATTCGAGATCAAATCTAGTTCTAAATAGAAGTCCTGGTTAAAGCTCTCACTGCAAGCAGTTCCCGAACGGGGCGATGCCAATCTTGTGAAGTTCAACGCCTCCAAAACACAAGCATGTCTCTTAACTTCGAAAAGGAGCATAAGATTAGCAAAATAAAATTGTAGCATAAACATAAACACCTATCCTTTCCACATTTAACACTCATGTGACAAGATCCAGAGGTAGGCTAAGTCTAGAACTAAGTACAGTATCAAAGACACAGGGACAAACAACACAACCAGATGCGAAAACCAATAAGTTGTATATTTACACAAACGTTAGCTTCGGGATTTGAACCCAGGACCCAGTCACCATAACTAAAATATTAATTTTGATTACTACCGTAAGTACCGTGTAAGAATATCCACTACCACTACCATTTCGTCTCGTGGGTGTCGTAACAGGCGATAGATGTTGAAACAGATCGTAGGTAACAGCATCTTCCTGATAACCACTCAAAGTAATAAAAAACTGCGGTTGATAACTCGCTCGCCAGGGGTGTCAACTATGAAAATCTATGGAAGAGGGCAAGACGCCTATGAGATATATTCAGCAGTGGACTTTTACAGGCTGTAATCGATGGATGACTATTCCATAATTTACTGAGCACGGACCTTCTGCATAGATTTTATATTGATTGCAAATAATGCCACACTCTGAGGCTGGTTAGAAGCCTCGAGAGTAGCGTTCAAGAAGGCGCTGGGTTGCTTTTGATAAGGTGTTTTAAATTTTTGTCGTATTTATCACCTCTCAAAATTCCCAATGGAGAAGTTTCTTTATCTTCTTAATAACTGGCTTTACGGCTCTGGGATCTATCCCTTCTGAGCCTGAAGTTACAATATATTATAATAATTATTCTTCATAGTATACTGCTTCACAATATGTTGATGCGTCACATTGTGCAGCCCTTGGGAGATTTTGACGGCAACTTGAGCCAGCAGACAGCTGACCATTGGCAATAGTATCTCAAGGCACCTAAGCAGACAGAAACCTTATTTTGAGAATCACATCACCATCAGAGCACTTGTTTCACAGTTTCCACTAATAGTTCACTTGCGCAGACACTTGAGACACAAAATCGCACCACTTTAGCATATCAAAGTCCACTTCAAACCATTATTTAAACAATAATACAGGAGCAGCAAATCGCCGCCGGACAAGTTCCCGCCAAAACTCAGAAGTTTCCTTAATGAAATTAAAAATACGACGAAATAAGACGTAGACATTCTACGTCTTTTAAATCTAACGTTTTAAGTATTTTACACATCATGCTGGACTTCTGATATAAATGTTCAAATATTCTCAAAAATCTATAAACGCCATATTTTAGATATTACTAGCAACCCGCCCCGGCTTCGCACGGTTGATGTCTGAATCTCGACAACAACGCCACTTACGCGATCTAGTTGTGAATCTAATCAACTTAATCACTGCAGGTGGCCGGAGGCCCTTTTTACTGAAAATGAGGCATTCCATCTTAGTCCCCACGGGTGACAACGCATCTGCATTTTGATTTGTAATAGAGGATAGATGTAGATGTCTATGGGCCGCAGCAACCACTTACCATCAGGTGGACTGTGTGCTCGTTTGTCACCCTTATCCTATATAAAAAAAAACACAAAATTTCATCAAAATCGGCCCAGCCGTTTAGGAGGAATTCAGTCACATACACACGGACAGAAGAATTATATAATATATAATATGCATATATTGTACATATAAACCTTCCTCTTAAATCATTCTGTCTATGGATGAAAACCGTATTGTATTTTAAAAGATCTAAGCACGGCGGGAAGCGACTTTGTTTTATATTATGTAGAGATACTAACTCTGTAGTGATTTTCGGCGTGACGAATTTCACTTTTACTCGCAATTTATCATTATCAACCTAAAAGGCAGGCACTCTCTAGGCGGCTGCGGGCTGTTCGAAAGAGATACCGCGGCTCCGGAACGTAAGGGCACTGAAGGAAAACGGATGGTTTTTAGTCAGTAAAAGTCTGACACTCCCTTCCGCTCCACCCAGAGCGAAAGGCGTCATTAGATGATTTTCCATCCGCAAAAAAAAGGCACTCTCTAGGCAATTTTTTTATTTGGTTGATGTTATATCACAGGTCATCAACGTTCAAACAGTAAGGTGATATTCAATAGGTGCAATTAAAATGTTATTGAAATTCACATAACCAATGTCATGGAATAACTTGTATACAACATACGTCTAATAATTTCATTCTCTACTCACACACAAGTTTAACTACCCGCCGGACGAAGTAATTTTATACCGTTATCAAAGAATACTATTACTGGCGTACCGTTGTAAAGGAAATAAAACTTATTAAGTTATTGTCTCGTAAAAATTGTACTTATTGAAAAGCGCGGCCTGGGAAAGTCGTGGACACTGGCATTCGCATCGAGAGTGCGCCAACAGCGTGGCTAAAACTCAATTGCACAATTAGTGTTACCACCATTCTATTCCATCACATTTCCGGATTCCCTTGGGATTGCTTTACAAACGCTTGCGGTTCCCTCATTGACGTAAATAAAACGGTTTCTGTAATAACTGTTAGCGCCTGACGTAATAAAGCCTCTTAGTTGTATGGGAAATAACATAATTAAACTTTTAAAAACAAACTTCAACAATTCAAAACAATAAAATAATTACCACATAATGACTTCTAAAGTCAGTGTAAGACATGAAGTATATGTCGCAGTCAACTCGCTTAATTAGCCTACCAGTTAACGGCCTAGACATATCACCCTATTAACTAATGTGCTTTGTTATATAAAAGTACGCAGCTTTAAGTAACCCAATGGCCACCCCAGCCACACCTTGACCTATTGTCGATAATATTACAAGATAGGTATGTGTAATGTCGTATTGGAAGCATCGGCTGAATATCATTCAGGCGGCTAGTTAAACGGCGCCGGTTAGTAAAAAGGCTAGACAGTTAACTTAAAGGCTAATTAAGCCAGTTGGCTGCGACTTGTAGAAGAACCAAAGCCATAGTGTATCGAAGAAAAAAAAATACGTGGTAGAACCACACTGCAGATATATTTTAAACATTTTTATCACTCGCATATCTCAACTCAACTAAAAGTCAATATTGGATCACTTAAAAACTTGAAAATTCAACATCAAGGTAAATCGTTAGGTGCATACAAAATTAAAAAAAAAATCATACTATCAATATTTGACATTGACAGGTGTTGACAAAGTTGTTGGTGTTATTACAAAAACTTTGTAGACATTTAATTCTAATAATTTAAATTATATGTCACCAACAACGTAAATGTGAAAAGCAGGCGAAGTTCGGTACAAACAAATGACGTTCGGGGTTGTCGGCTTCGCCGATAATAGACATGAGATCTAAACGGACGCCAAGCTCCATAGCAGTTACTTAAATCATAGGATCTATAGGAATAGGACTCTTTTAGGTTAAAATTTTATTTGATTATACTTCGGAACTGGTCCCGTATGAATTTGAAGAAAAATTTTCACCAATACGGGTGAAAAATAGGGGATAAAGTTTTTAATATGACCATTTAAATGAAATTCTTTCCTTGAACTTGTGATATTCCTAAAACCATCCATTACCGTTACTGTTACAGCGTATTAAAGACCACTACTGAACATTTGTCTCCCCATAGATTGCCTCATAGAGAGGATATTTGCCATAGTTGCCATGCTTGGCAAACGGGTTGGCAACCGCAGTTTTTTATTTTTAGTCGTTATTAGGAAGACGCTGCGGCCATCTCTTGACAGGTTTCTCTCTATCGCATTTTACGACACTCACGTATATGCTTACACCGCTACTATAAGGTCTTAGGTCCATCCAAGAGAGTATAATAATAATTAAACATTTGATAAGAAGTAAAAACTGACATCAATAACTAAATATATAGTTTGGAAAATCCAAAAGTGAACGCCTCTTGAGCGTTTCATTTTTTTTTTATAGAATAGGGGGCAAACGAGCATGCGGTTCACCTGATGGTAAGTGACTACCGCTGCCCATGAACAACCGTAACACCAGGGAATTGCAGATGCGTTGCCGGCCTTTTAGAAAGGTGTAAGCTCTTTTCTTGAAGGTTCCTAAGTCGTATCGGTCCGGAAAATTCGCTGGTGGTAATTGATTCCACAAGGAAGTTGTGCGGGGGCGATTTAATTTTGATGAAAAAATAAATAAAAATAATGACGATAATTTTTACAAGAAAAAAAAGCAGATAATCTGATCGACTTTCATTAATAATTTTAAACGGGGTTGAGTTCAATAACAAAAATCAATAGGGATCCTCCTTACAATATAATATGGAATCTTATTTAATAGCAGTTTGCCGCAATTCGCCCGCGTGGAAATTATTACGATTGGATTTTATGGGTTTAATTTTTTTTTTGCGCAGAACTCTAATTACATTTCTAAACTAAAAGTAGTCTAAGTGACTCCTTATAGCATTAACTATCTGCCAGTGAAAGTCCCGTCAAAATCGGTCCAGCCGTTTCGGAGATTAGCCGGAACAAACAGACAGACAGACAAAAATTTTAAAAATTGTGTTTTTGTCATAAGTACCGTATATACTTTCAAATGCATTTAGTTAAAAGCTGTTATTTTGACATTAAAAACAGACACTTCAATCTTATTTATTTGTATAGCGATGTATAAACTATAATATATCTCAATCTATTTCTTACATTTCTATTTAGCGAGAAGACTCACCGACGCAATGCACAGACCTGTATTTTTTAATTACTTTTTTGTTATGTAATGTAAAAGTGAATCAATTAGAAAATAAACTAATCTTATAATTCAATGTCTGTAGTTATTGTAACGTTAATAATAATATAGATTTGATGTCTAGCTAAAAATATAAGAACGATTTTATGAAGCGAAATTGAGATATGGCCACATATCGAGAGTAGATGGAGCACTCGCTAATGTTATGGGGTGTAAATATTTTCCACGTAATAGCTTCTTATGTTGGGGCTTTAATTTTTATACACTATCTATTAGCATCCGAATTTAGAGGTTTATTATGTGGAAGGTATTTTATTTTTTTAAATTTGTGAAATCAATATTTCATAACAATAAAAAAAAATAAAAATAAAATAATTTATTTTTCTTCACAAAAATTAAATAATTAGATAGTTGATTGGGGTCTCCATTTAAGCAAGTAATGCTTGTGTTTGGAAACCCCGCTCTTCCTTATCTAAACATATATTTTTATTTCTCAAAACCAAAAATGACAAACCAAATTACTCTATTTTAACAAACCAAAAATAACAAAAACTAATTTAATTTTAAAAATCAAAAATTTAAAGATTTAAAATTAAAAAGTACAAAAGTATATGTGTGCATGTTTGCAAGTGTGTGTGTGTGTGTGTGTGTGTGTGTGTGTGTGTGTGTATGTGTGCGTGTGTGTGCGTGTGTGTGTGTGTGTTTGTGTAAGAGTGTGTGTATGTACGTTTGTGCACGTGCGTGTGAATGTGTGTGTGTGTGTGTGTGTGTAGAGAGAAAGTATTATTATGTTATATATCGTAAAGAACAGTGAATTATGAAATGCGTTCCATTAGAGATTCAGTTTCGTCATATGTTTTCGACTGCACCCATTTTAGTATAAGGTTTTTACACTCCTTGTATGTTTTGTCATATATGTTTAATTCTCTATTTATTAAATTATATAGGAATGTAGAACGGGAGCTATATTGCCTACTAGCAAACACTGTTTTGAAACCAGAAGACACAGCCACAACATCTTTTCGCCGCTTTTCCAAGATGTATCGGTCAAAGGGCACGGATTTGTGTGCTTTGAGCGTTGTCATAGTAACGTATAATTGTCTAACTGAGAGTAGACCACTTATTTGATACAGTTTTTCAGTGGAAAAACATCTTTTTTTAAAATACATGACCTTAAGAAGGATTCGCTGAGCTCTTTCCAAGTTAAGAAATTGGGTCTTTGTAGCTCCACCCCACACCGGAATGCAATAAGTTATGATAGTTTGTGCAAGGGATATGTATATTTGGTTTAGAAGATATCTGGGAGAGTCCGACTGTTTAGTATTATCTGGTATTACGTGTCTTAGGGTTTTGAATATCCAAATCAATTTTCGAGTTCTACTGATGACATGCTCCAGGTGTGGGTACCAGGATAGCCTCTGATCTACAATGACGCCGAGATATTTAGTGTGAGAGACTTTTTCAATTGATGGGCAGTCACAAGCTTTGTTTTTAGCATCCTCATTACATGCATGAACTTTAAGGCAAAAGTCAGTCTGTGGTTGCGAGTTGTTAGTAATGCTAAAACAAATAAAATTTGTTTTAGCTGTATTTAGAGTGAGAAGATTTTGTTGCAACCACAGAGCGACTCTAGCTAGACCACATTCAGCACTAGTCTTGACATCCTCCCAAGATTCACCAGCAAAAACCACAGCCGTGTCATCGGCGTACGACAGGATTTTAGCATTTGGTATGGTCATACTGCATAGGTCGTTGATATAAATTAAAAATAAGGTTGGTCCCAGAACGCTACCCTGTGGTACGCCATATGATGACACTCCCGCATTCTCACTAGTGAACTCAGGAAGCTTTACCTTTTGTTTTCTCTCTGACAGGTAGCTTTCGAAAAGAGCAAGCGGGGTCCCCCTTATTCCAACTTTTTCAAGCTTGTGCACAAGCATAGGGACAGAGATGGTATCGAATGCTTTCTTCAGATCAAGGAAAACTGACAAACATTTTTTACTGTGGTCGAGTTGTTCTGTTACAAATGCGCTTAATTCAAGAATTGCATCTTCTGTCGATCTTCTTTGTCTGAAGCCAAACTGTGTGGGTGCTAATATATCAAATTTATTTAAGTAGTTGAGTAATCTAATGTTAAGTAACTTTTCTAGAATTTTAGATATTGCTGGTAGAACGGAAATTGGTCTATAATTATTAATGTCATTTCTGTCCCCACCCTTGTGCACAGGCGTAATAATAGACTGCTTTAATGGTGCAGGGAATATTCCTGTATCGAAACATAGATTACTTAAATGGGAAATAATAGGAGCCAAGTCATTGACTGCCAATTTTAAGAAGTCATTGGGGATATTGTCCCAGCCTAGAGCGCTGTTTGATTTTAAGTTTTAAATTATATTTTTAACTTCGTCTATGTCCGTATATAGTAAAACAAAGGAGTGTAATGATACCGGATTGTTATCTACGGTTCTACTAAGGGTCTCTTTGACATTCTGGATTTTATTGGCAAGTTGGATTCCTATATTTAAGAAATAGCTATTTATGAAGTTTGCGGATTCGGCGGGTGATGATTGCAGATTGAGTAGTTCAATGTTAGTATTTCGTAATTTATTGGTGTAAGTAATATTTTTTATATTTTTCCATAACAATTTATTGTTATTTAAAGATTTAATAATATTTTCTCTATCATATTGTATTTTCATTCTTTTTATTAAATTGTTACAGTAATTCCTGTATCGTCTGTATGTAATGCGAAGAATGTCATTATGTGGGTCTTTTCGTAAGTTTTTCTGAAGGTTATTTCTGTTTCTTATACAGCGTAAGATTCCTGCAGATATCCACGGTTGTATTATTCTTTTACTGCATGGAATAGTAGCCACTGATGTATTTAGTTTAAGACTTTCGGTAATTTTATCTATGAATTTGTTAGTTACAGTCAATGGATCATTACAAAGTAATAATTCTGATAAGTTTTTAGTCTGTAGGTATTTTAAAGCATTTCCAAAATTTGTCATTTGTTTAGTTTTATTATCATTTAGCTGTTTTTTTAATTTAGAAATAGATAGGAGCGTAGTAGAGTGATCAGTAGTAGTAGTATGCATAACTGCGATTGATGCTTTATATTTAGATTTATTTATTTTTAGCATAAAGTGATCTAAGCAGTTTTGCTCTCTTGTAGGTAGAGTATGGCCGGCTAATATACCATAGTTTGCAAGCATGTCTAAGTAGTACATTCTGTTTTTGTATTCTTGTGATCGTTCCGTAGTTTGAGGCCTAATGTTTATATTAGTATCACCTGCTATTATAATACTACTATGAGAAGGAAGTGACTCGAGATGAGACTCTAATGAATTTACAAAGTTTTCAGCATTTGGATACGATGGAGACCGATAAATGCATAATACGGTGTTATTTAGAACATCTACCTGGAGGCATGATGATTGCTGTAATGATACTTCTTTTACTTTGTGTTTCAGAGTTTTTTTTATATAGACAACCACACCGTCATTTTGATTCAATTGTCGTGTTGTACAGTAGACTTCGTAATTGTTTAGTTGCGGGAGGGGTTTATTTTGATTTAGTCTACACTCTGTAAAAGTAATCATATCAATTTCAAATGATAAAGTTGATAGGGTTAGTATACAATCATTAAAGTTTTTATATATACTAACAATGTTTTGAGCTACGATAGTGAAATCATTTTTATTTTATTTATTTTTTTTTTTTTTTTATAGGAGAGGGGGGCAAACGAGCATGCGGCTCACCTGATGGTAAGTGACTACCGCCGCCCATGAACAACTGCAACACCAGGGAGGAAATTGCAGATGCGTTGCCGGCCTTTTAAAAAGGAGTAAGCTCTTTTCTTGAAGGTCCCTAAGTCGTATCGGTCCGGAAAAATCGCTGATGGTAATCGATTCCACAAGGAAGTCGTGCGAGGAAGAAAACATCTTCTAAATCGCACAGTGGTGGACCGCCAATCATCCAGATGGTGTGGATGGTATCGGGAGTTCTGCCGCGATGTGCGTTCGTGAAATTTGGCGGCTGGGATTAATCCGAACAATTCCTCAGAGCACTCCCCATGGTAGATGCGAAAGAAAATGCAAAGAGACGCAACATCTCTTCGCAGCGCCAATGAGTCGAGCCGATCGGAAAGAACTCGGTCGTCGACGATTCGAGCCGCTCTGCGCTGGATGCGGTCAAGTGGAAGGAGCTGGCACTGGGGAGCCCCTGCCCAGAGATGGGAACAGTATTCCATGTGAGGCCGAACCTGCGCCTTGTAAAGTTGCAGGCGGTGTGCCGGCATGAAATACTGTCCCGCTCTGCTGAGCACGCCAAGCTTTTTAGAGGCCAATTTGGCCTTCTCTTCCAAATGACCACGAAACTGCACGTCACTCGATATGTCGACGCCGAGGATTCCGATACTGGCTGAGGCAACCAGGGGAGTGCCTTGAAACTGAGGAGATACGACAAAGGGGTTCTTTTTAGCGGTAAACGCGCAAACTTGTGTCTTCTGAGGATTAAACTGGACTAGATTTAGTCGCCCCCAGTTCGAGACTTTGTCCAGCAAAGACTCGACTTCAGACACAAGTTTGTTCCGGTACTCGGAGACGTTTTCCCGAGAAATATTAGCACGGCCGGTGTATAGAGCATCAGCAGTGCTGTCATCCGCATAGCAATGAATGTTACTAGTTAGCAACATATCATTGATATGCAGAAGAAACAGCGTTGGTGATAGCACACAGCCTTGTGGAACACCAGCGTTAATAGGCTTGTAGTCAGAACATGCACCGTCTACAACAACTTTGATGCTCCGATCTGCAAGGAAGCTGGTGATCCAATTGCATAATTTCTCGGGAAGCCCATAGGAAGGGAGCTTCGAAAGAAGCGCTTTGTGCCAAACCCGATCAAAGGCCTTCGCAATGTCCAGACTAACGGCCAACGCCTCCCCCTTGGACTCTACTGCCTCCGCCCATCTATGGGTCAGGTAGACTAAAAGATCACCAGCTGATCGACTCCGACGAAAACCGTATTGGCGGTCACTAATCAGCTGGTGATCCTCAAGGTACCGGATGAGCTGGCAGTTGATAATGGATTCCATTATTTTGGAGAACAAGGAGGTGATCGCGATAGGCCTATAGTTGGACGGGTCTGAGCGGTCGCCTTTTTTAGGGATCGGGTGGACAAAAGCTGTCTTCCATGAATTCGGGACTACGCCTTGGGAGTAGGAGTACCGGAAAAGACGCGTTAGGACCGGTGCCAACTCCGGAGCACACGTCCTCAGCACAATTGGGGGGATTCCGTCAGGCCCACTCGACTTCTGGATGTCCAGGGAGAGAAGTGCTTTGCGAACCGAGCGCTGTGAGAACAGCACGTCCAGCATAGAGCACTCACACCGCGGGATGGTCGGCGGTGTTTTCCCCCCGTCATCAAGAGTCGAGTTGGACGCAAAAAGGGAGCCTAAAAGGTCGGCTTTGTCTTTTGCGTCATGGGCCAGTGAGTCGTCCTCCCTGTGCAGAGATGGTAGTGATGGCTTACAGAAATTCCCTTGGACAGCCTTGGCGAGAGACCAGAATGCACGGGTTCCCGAAGGAAGGCGAACTAGTTTCTCGCCAATTCTGCCTATGTGCTCTGACTTTGCCTTGGCAATAACTCTTTTGAAGGACCTGGAGGCGAAGTTATACTTCTTTTTAATACGTATGCGTCCCTCAAGATCACTTCCTTCGCATTCAACTGCATGTGCTATCTCAATTTTGTCTAATTCTTGTATAGAGTGAAGTGAGTCACCCATTCACGGAATATAAATGTAAGCTAGAGGTAAAGATATTATGTAGGTTTTGCTTAATTTTATATTTAAAGTCAATAAATTGTAATAAGGGTCATTAAATTGTGTAGATATTATTAATAAAAATATATTTGGGTATAGCTGGATTATTAACAGTTTAAATTCATGTGTATGTGAGAAACGAATGAGAAGTTTGTGTAACGTTGAGTATATGAAAATACTTTGTGTATGTTTTTGTGAGTGTGAGTGTACAATATGTATGAGTGTATGTAGGTGTGTGTGTAAAAGTGATGGATACATATGTAGAAAGTTGTCTAGAGTTTCAGTATTTACAAGTAGCAAAGCGAGCATAGTTATGTGAAACATAAATAAAACCCTAATAACACCAGACTTAAGATACAAAAAAAAATTTAGATGCAGTAACCCATAGCAATAGCCAAGGTAAAGTACGATCAATATTAAATACACGAATAGTCAGAATTGCTCTAGAAGTAACGTGTGTACCTGTTGTTCTGATTTGATCTGCACGATAGGGGACTGCTCAGCTTTACGCACATAAATTCTGCCATAGGATGTCCACACAAATTTGTACCCTTTAGATTTAGCTAGATCACGAGCCATGTAGTAGAGACGGGAAGCCTTTTGAGTTAAGTTCTCCGAAAGGAAAATCGGTGTGTCAGCGTGCGACTTTAGACCTATGTGCTTTGCACATAGTTTGGTTTTGTTTCTTATATTGAAGGATTTAGCCATTTTCAGAATATCAGTCTTGATCAAAACAGAGCCGGTTTCTACTACAATGGGGTTGCTCTTTTGATTAGGCTTTTTACTCCTCACTCTGTATATGTCTTTGATGTCAGACTTGTTAATTTTACAGTCAATAGTCTCAGAAAGCGTTACAACCATTTCTAATAGGTCTTGTTTTGTTTCAGACTCTTTTCTGGGCACAACCTTTATCTCAAAATTAGACTTACGTGACGCAATCTGTAGATCATCTAATTTATCCTCTAGTAATATTATATATTCCCTATCTTGTCTTGTAAAATGTAATGTATCTTTTTAAAATTTTAAATAAATTTTTTTTTGTTCTATTTTTTTTTGTTGTTTCGTTATTGTTAGGTTAGGTTCTTTTTTTTTATTGTCGCTTCACGACAATATACGTCTCACTGCTGGGCCTCCTCTCACTTCTGATAGGGTTTTAGGGCAAGGAAGTGTCCGCCGCGCTGCCCCAATGCGTGTTGGCGGACTTCATATTATGTCTTCTAAATGTGAAGTGCCACGTGTTACGTATTTCTTACAAAATCTTTCTACATTGGCTGGAGATAAAACGGCATGACAGAACACTTAAGACTTTGCGGAACCATTTTGTTTATTACTAGCTGTTCCTCGCGACTTCGCCCGCGCATAATTTATTACGATTGGATTTCATGGGTTTCAATTTTCTGCGCGGAACCCTAATTCTTTTTCTAAAATAAAAGTAGCACAAGTTACTTCTTATAACATCAGCTACCTGCCAGTGGAAGTCCGGTCAAAATCGGTCCAGCCGTTTCGGAGATTAGCCGGAACAAACAGACAGACAGACAGACAGAAAGACAGACAGACAAAAATGGGTTGATGGGAGACTTCAATGCAAAACTTGGAATAGGGCAACGGAACCCAAGGGGCCAGCAGCTGGCCGACTTCATGGAGAAAGAGGGACTCTTTATGATGAACTCTTTCTTCAAGAAGCGGCCCCACAGGAAGTGGACCTGGTCGAGCCCCGACGGTTCGACAAAAAATGAGATTGACTTCATTATGACGACCAGACGACAACTGTTCAGTGATGTCTCAGTGATCGCGAGGGTGAAAACCGGCAGCGATCACCGAATGGTTAGAGGCACACTGAACCTAAATGTTAAGTTGGAGAGGTCTCGTCTGATGAAGTCAACGCTCCGTCCCCCTCGTGCTCTAATCCAAAGTCCCGAAACCTTTCAGCTCGAGTTACAAAACCGTTTTCAGTGCCTAGAAGACTGCAATGAAGTGGACGATATGAATGACAAGCTCGTGGAAACTGTCCATGCGGTCGGAGCTAAGTTCTGCAAGACCCACCGCAGAAGAACACAAAAACTCTCCGATCACACTCTTAATCTCATGGCTGTTAGACGGGATATGAGGCTACATTCTTCAACAGATTTGACAGCATACAGGCAACTGAACAGACAGATCTCCAAATGCATGCGGCGAGACTTACGCAACTTCAATACAGCTCGTATTGAAGAAGCGATCGAGCGGAACCAAGGCTCCAAAGTCTTTGCCAGAGATCTGTCTGCCAGAAAGAGCCAACTGTCAAAGCTGAAGACCGAATGTGGCAGCATCGTTTCCGGGGCACCTGAGATTTTGAGTGAGATTGAGAGGTTCTATGGGCAGCTGTACACGTCATCGTTGGATCCAAGAGCGAGTCTTATTCGACACTATTCCGAAGATATCCCGGACGTCAGTCTGAGCGAGATTAGAATGGCTCTCCAGCACCTTAAAAACGGCAAGGCCCCAGGCGAGGATGGAATTACAGCGGAGCTTCTGAAAGCGGGTGGAAGACCGGTACTTGAAGTCCTTCAGAAGCTCTTTAATTCTGTCCTCCATGGTGGCATTACACCGGAGACGTGGAGCAGAAGTGCGGTGGTCTTGTTCTTCAAGAGAGGTGACAACGTTCTCTTGAAGAACTACAGACCGATTTCCCTTCTGAGCCGCGTCTACGTGCTGTTTTCGAGAGTCATTACGAATCGTCTCGCGCGCAGACTTGACGACTTCCAGCCTCCCGAACAAGCTGGTTTCCGAAAGGGCTTTAGCACCATAGACCACATACATACCCTACGGCAAATTGTACAGAAGTCCGAAGAGTACAATTTGCCACTATGTTTGGCGTATGTGGACTATGAGAAAGCCTTTGATTCCGTCGAAATTTGGGCGGTGCTGCAGTCCCTTCAGCGGTGCCAAGTTGACTGTCGGTATATCGAAGTGCTGAAGTGTTTGTACAGTAGAGCTACGATGGCTATCCAAGTACAGAACCAGAGTACGAAACCTATCCAATTGCAGAGAGGTGTAAGACAGGGCGACGTTATATCACCGAAACTCTTCACCGCTGCATTGGAAGACGTTTTCAAGCTTCTGGACTGGAAAGGATACGGAATTAACATCAATGGTGAGTACATCACTCACCTTCGATTTGCCGACGATATAGTCCTCATGGCAGAATCGCTGGAGGAACTAAGCACTATGCTCAATGACCTCAATAGTGTCTCCCAACGGATAGGTCTTAAGATGAACATGGACAAAACAAAGATTATGTTTAATGTCCATGTCACACCTATGCCGGTAGTTGTTGGGAGCACTAAGCTCGAAGTTGTTGACGAGTATGTTTACCTGGGACAAATAGTCCGACTAGGTAAGTCCAACTTCGACCGAGAGGTCAATCGACGGATTCAACTCAGCTGGGCAGCGTTCGGGAAGCTACGACACATCTTCTCGTCAGAAATACCTCAAAACCTTAAAACAAAATTGTACAACCAGTGCGTGTTGCCAGTGATGACTTACGGAACTGAGACGTGGTCCTTCACTGCTGGCCGTATGAGGAAGCTCAAGGTCGCTCAGCGAGCTATGGAGAGGGCTATGCTCGGAGTTTCTCTGCGTGATAAACTTAGGAATGAGGATATCCGCAGTAGAACCAGAGTGACCGACATAGCCCAACGGATTAGTAAGCTGAGTTCTCGAGTGGCAGCCTCGTACCGGTAGGCGAAGTGTAGGGCGTCCCCCCACAAGATGGAGTGACAACCTGGTAAGACATGCAGGAAGTCGATGGATGCAGGTGGCTCGGGACCGTGCTTTGTGGCATTCCTTGGGGGAGGCCTATGTTCAGCAGTGGACTTGTAAAGGGCTGTAATGATGATGATGATGATGTATAGATATAGATTACTTGTTAATTATCAGTCTCTCAGATGATACTCGTCTCGAATATTTCACAATATAACGAGATACTCATTATTATTTATTAAGGTATTATTAATCTAGGATATTTTCAATCTTTTATAAATAAGACCGGAAATGCAATATTGAGTAAACCTAAAAATACCTATTGGTAAAAAACACTAAACTTACAAAAAGTGTAAGATTTTTCCGTCACGACCCCTTCTGACGTAGTGTAGACAGTTTTGGCGGCTATAAGGAAGCGAGATGGAATAATATCCATCTCCCTCGCACTTTTTCTTATCTTGCCATGAAAGAAATATTATTTTATTTTAAATGACGCCACATTTCAATAAACACTAGTGATTCATTCATTTGTATTGTTAATGTACAATACGTATAATACGTTTATCAATAGTAATATGCTACGGAAGGAACTTTGTCCCAACCGAGAGTTCCACGACACTCACGCATGTTTTTTTAAATATTTTTGTACTTATAGACAAGTAAATTAACTTATTTATAATAACATAAACTTGACAAATGCTTTTTATGTAGACTAAAGAGATCAAGAGTCAATTTCTTGCCTAACTAATCTTAGCACGTTCATATGACGTGACTGGTGACCGCTGCGTTCCCACCTTGAATCATATTCCAAGGATGCGCTCGTCAACGCCCAGCAATTAAAATCGCAGCCAGGACCTTCCGGGAAACTCGACAGCCTCTCACCGCCGCACGTCAAACCTTCATAAGTTACAAAACGACCACAACACTAAGCTCACAACGACAGACACGAGTTAAACGCATAGCGAATTCATGACCAAAAGAAATGAAATTTAAATTAAAAATTGCTCTACAAAAATAGCTCAAGGAAAAAAATACAAAACAGACATTTCTTCTCGTATGTTATTTAAGTCTATCCCTTGCGGTTTTATTTGCGCTCAACGCAAATAAAAACCTGAATCTATATCTCCAGATTAAATCTCGGAAGATGTAATCTTTAAATATAGTCTGTTTTTTTATATCCATGCCAAAAAGAATGCTTTTTATTTTGTAACGCTTTATATCTTCTTAAATTGGTAGATTTTAAACGCATTACATTGGACATGCCCTCGCTTAATGAATTCAAAGAAAACAAAAATGTATTCATCCGCTCAAAAAAGTATGCTCGTCAATGTTGTTATGCTTAACGAACCTACGAACCCGGGTAAAGAAGTTTTAACCTCAGATGTTCCATTCAGATGTCCTTATTATGCCGCTCCTGTCGGTCTATTAAAATCGTGCTACGACTTTCAGAGTATCCTCGTACAAAACTAAGCAGCCATAAATAATTCGAAGCGAATAGAGTCGGCTAATGAAATATGATGGCATGGATGGTGCGAGCCTCTTAATAGCGGGTGGCACACGGCCGTAATACTTCGCGTTTACGCCGCGGGCCCTCTGCTGCAGTGTTCGGCTCCGACAATATGAATATAGTGTTTGTTGAAACATGAATAGAACCATAAAACACTTTAAAAATAATAAAAATAGACATATATCAATTTTTATTTATATGACTCACAAACAAAACATATCTGGCAACTGCCCGTGAGTTCTTGATAAGAACACCGGCAAAATATCAGCGCTCTGTTTATTACAATACACTGCAACATAATGCTGTGTCCAATGCTTATTTGTTGATGCATTAGTGATGATGTAATGGGTAACACACACACACACACACACACACACACACACACCCATCCACAACGCATATATATATATATATATATATATATATATATATATATATATTTTGGTTTGTGTGTGTGTATGTTTCTTTATTTTTCTTTTTACATATTCCAACTCGTAAGAATAAAAATAACTTAGCAACATTTATTTATTATCCCCTTTGGAAGTTGCTGTAATGGATCCGATGTTTTGCAAGTACTTTCGGGTCAAATATATCACCACTTCAATTTTATTATTATCACCAATTCAAGAATTAAAATAATATATTATTTTAATTCTAAATAATCATAACATAAAAATATCTATTACAGAATAGCAAAAATCTTACAGTTATCATTAATTTAATTGTATTTCAAACACGAAGTTTTTTAAAACTAGTTAAATTTTGTGTATTTTATACATTTAGTTTTATTAAATACATTATCAGATGATGACGACAAATGAAAGCCAGTGATTCTTTCTTTATTGTTTCAAAATTAAAAATCTTGGGACCAATTGTCCTGATATAGAATTTTACATTATTCGCAATTAGTCGACATCGTCGCCGTGATCTCCAGCCAAATGTCGGTTAATAAATATTTCTTTAAACAAACAATAGAATCTATTGTTGGCTACCTTACATTATGTAATATTTTCATTAGTCCTGGCATACTTGTTATTCCTTTAGTTTAAATATTGATCTCTTAAAGGCTATCAATTGTAATAATAAATAATTGTAGTTGTAGGTTGTAAGTTGTAGTAAAATGATTATGTTTCGAAAACAGTACAACAAAAGGTCATAATTTAGTCTAGTAGCTTACATCTTACATATCAAAAGCTTGAAAATACTCGCACCCAACAATGGCTACCGGCCCATGCAAATAGTACACGCGGTGCCTCTTGCATCACTGTAGTCGAGGAGCGCTAAGTCAACGACACTCGTACGCAAGTCATCGCCGTCATCGGATAGCCAGCAGCAACTCACTCGCCGAAAATGGTATAAAACGACCCGAAAGCAGGCCCATATTTTACTATAATAGAACTTTAATTTGAATATGCGCTGCGGCAAAAAAAAACTGACGAGAAATGCTTTTATGCCGTCGGCTTTTACGTTCAAAATTAATAACAATTTCACGTTCAAAATTAATATTTTGCTGTGAGATAATAAAGCTTTTCTCAAATTTGGATTTTTTAACCATGCTCATTTGTCATACTTAATGCACAATGAAAACGAGTGACAAAGTTAGTAACTGTTACAGTTTCACAACAAGTAGATAAAAGATAATTGTGTCAGTAAACGGGAGTTAAGGCAGCACGACGATCATGATTAAGTATTGCGGTAAATGTTGATTATTTTGTCTAAGAAGAATCTTCTAAGAATTGCGAAATTTAAAACAATCAAAAAGTACGAAGCACCGGTACAGTAGTTAAAAAAGTACTACGCAGTAGTAGTCATGTTGAAAATAACAGTCTATATATACCTACTTATACGTTCTACTACTGGGCACAGAGCTCCTTTTATTTGTGAAAGAATTTTGGGGGTTCTCGAAAAAATTTTTCAATCGGCATATTCTCTATATGCTTTTCATCCTCTTAAATCTTCGGGCGGCATTTTGCCACAAATTGTTATAAATCGGATTAAATTTTATTCGCGTACCATGAAATTTTTAAGCAAGTTCTTATTCCCAGAGCTACCACCGCATATGTATGAGTAGCAAAATTTGCGGATGAAGTAAGTTATATAATGATTTCCTGTAGGTACTACATTAATAAAACAAATTTTTAGGAATTTTTTAGTTTTTTTGTTTGTTCATTTGTTTTTAATTTAAAATTTTCAACGTTGCAAGTGCTTTCCGTCGTAGGTGGCAATCGAACCTCCACCGGAGATTCTTAGCACCCCCTGCCCCGCCGTTACCATGGTCACCACCGTAGCCAGGAATAGCGGGGCCGCCGGGGACTGGGGCCGCTATTCCTGTCAGGTATACCTCAAAACTTGAAAACGAGACTGTACACCCAGTGCGTGTTGCCAATGATGACATACGGAACTGAGACGTGGTCCTTCACTGCTGGCCGGATGAGGAAGCTCATGGTCGCTCAGCGAGCTATGGAGAGGGCTATGCTCGGAGTTTCTCTGCTCTGGTGGCTCAGGACCGTGCTTTGTGGCATTCTTTGGGGGAGGCCTATGTTCAGCAGTGGACTTGTGAAGGGCTGTCATGAAATGAAATGAAAAGTGCTTTCCAATAGAGCACAGTCACTGGAGGACGCCTTAATGTAGTAAATCTACTTTCAGTTTTTTCAGTCCACACAATAATAAAAAAAAAATTAAAAATAAAGTAGACTTCAAAAACTTAATAAAATAATTTCCCCATGAACTTTGATTATCCGATACTCTATATCTTGACACTAATTACAGAAGCTATTTGTTGGGAAACATTTTATTATATTTAGTTTTCAAAGTTTGTTTTTACCTTTTATAAAAATTAATTTCAATTATTACATCTTGAATCAATATATTCATAGAGATAATATATTATTAAGTTTTTTTTTTCTAATATTTTCTTTGCGATCTATCGAATATTCGTAAAGAAAATCTATTTTGTTTACTTCGTGCAGAATAATAGAGTTGTTAAACGGAAAAGTACATTCGTTCACAGGAATCGAAGGCTCACGATGGTCGTGCGTCACGTGAACGAATCACAATGAGCTCGATTAAGTCAATCGGAGTGAATCGGCTCGGAAGTGTCTAGCGGGAAGCTCGTCTATGACGGTTTATCACAGGTTCATCGCGGCCACGGGCCGCACGAGCATCGAACTCGTGGTGTCATGTACATCTATTTTCAATGATTTTTTTAATAGAATAAAGGTGACAAACAAACTCGCAGTCCATCTGAAGGTAAGTGGATAATGTAGTAGACATCTACATTTATCCTCGATTAATCAATATGCAGATGCGTTGTTACCCCTGAGGACTGATGGAATGTCTCGTTTCCAGTGAAAAGTGTCTCCGGTTCTCTACACTCACCATACGAAACACAGCAGCATCAAGGTGATATTTTACGCTGGTATTCTGTGAGAGCGCGGTCCTTCCCCGATCAAGCCGACCCATTCGTGCTACAACCATAATAGATGCAGTATGGCTCTACCACGTTGTAAATAAAATGTAATGTTTATAAAATGCGCGAACTGACTTTATGTGCACAGCTTTATCTGAAGACTTTATGTATGTTCTGTCCTGTCCAGGCCTTACACTTATCGTTTTGCATCTTTTTCATCGATGGCCCCTATACAACAATACTAGAATATTTATAGGTGACGTTCCACTATACGTTACGGGGTTGGAACTGTACAGTTTTCTATACTGTATCATATTCTATTAAGTCACCTTATCTGTTATAGTACGTAAAATTTATATCACAGTCATAGCGATAAAATGAAATTAAATTGAAATGAAAACTATTTAATTTTCGACGTAACAAATTAAAATTTCATTTGTCAAACGTCGACATGCTTAAATCCAATACTCTTTCAAAATGAGGTTCTCTCACTATTTAGAACGAGATATATAAAACTCATGAATTTGATAGAGAAGATGTACTTTTTTTTTTTAATTTAAAACATGTTCCTCCAAAATCAACATTACCGGGAATGGAACACTCCGCGAACAATGACAAGCCACCTGTGACCCATAGACGTCTATGTGAGGACGAAGAATTAAGACGGATGCTTTGTTTCCGTCTGTCCGTTATTCTCGCTAAAAGTCGAAAATGGCTCGACTGATTTTGGATGAAATTTTTTGTGTGTTTGAGTGGGTGGTTTACATTCATAATTGGACCAGATCCAGAAATTACCCGTGCGATGCCGGGGGATAGCTAGTAATGTATAAATTATCTTCCACAGTATTTTTTGTAGTTGTGACCTCATTTTTCACATTTATCTCGAATTTCATTTCATACAAAATTATCCACATTGTTTTAAGCCTCCAAAATACAAGCTCCGGTTTTTAGTATATCAATGCACAAACAGAAACATTGACGTTATACAGTTAAGTAATGCTTCAGTGCGTCAAATTATGGTGATTTTTTTTTGATTTGTTGAGGATGCGGTCAAACGATTCGAACGAGCCCCACTGCAGTTGTGTTATGGTTGCACATTGCAATGGGTTGACTCCAGCGAGAAAAGACCACCCTCTCACATTATACCAGCGTAAATAGCAGTTTAATGCTGCCAAGTTTCGGATTCTATGTGCTAACAACCGGAGCCTTTTCACTGCTAGCGAGGCATTCTATTGAAAGAAGAGAGAGGAAGGTAATAGACAAATATTAAAACAGGAGAGATATGTCACCTATCCCTCCAAATTGTTACTTAACTACCACTGAAGTACACTCTGCACACGAACGAGACCCTGATTGCTGACTGAAGGTGAAATATTCATCGAAATTTGCCGAACCCAACTGTCACAGACCGGCAACGGTGAATAGCATTACCAGTGCGAGTGTACCGATCATGTGGTCACTACGAACACGGGCATACGCGCGTTGGCCACCCTTGTTTATTACGGCTGCATTTTTAAGTTATGCCTGCCAGTTTGCGCATTCTTAGAAAGCTCATTTCATCAGTTCATTCTAAAGACTGAATAAGAGTAAGACGAAAGAAAGATGAAAATTCGTAAGTAAATAATAAAACAACATCAATTAGGTTTCTCTGATTTATTTTACAAAAATAAATCTTAGTTATTTTATAGGATAGGGTGACAAACGAGCACACAGTCCACCTGATGGTAAGTGGTTACTGTGGCCCATAGACATCTACATCCAACCTCAATTACGAATCAAAATGCAGATGCGTTATCACTCGTGAGTACTAAGATGGAATGCCTCGTTTCCAGTAAAAAGGGTATCTGGTTATCCACACTCACCATACGAAATACAGCAGCGTTAAGCTGCTATTTTACGTTAGTATTCTGTGAGAGCGTGGTCCTTCCCCGGTAGAGCCGACCCATTCGTGCTACAACTTTACCAGTAATATAGCTGCAGCATAGCTTTACCACGCAATATGTGTATTTGAATAATATGTTAGCCATAACCCATAGCTCTCACCATAACGTCAAAGGTTAGCTGAGTTTTCTATTTATCTATCTACCTTACATGGCAGAAATATCTTTATTTGAAGTTCCATTTCTAAACTTTATAAAGAGGTTATATTTAAGTTATCATATATAATAATGTAAAATTATTCACTTTATCACATACGTAAGTAATTAAACATAACCGGCCTTATAAAAAAACGCGGATTATTGATAATCTCATGTTTAAAAAAAGAGTCTTGTCTCGAAAGAAGTCGCTAAACCGCGGCGCCGCAATCCCCTTGGAATTTGATTTGTAATAAGACGAAACCAGTACAATGATCACATCATGCTCGGGAATGTCTGTAGTCTGTGAGCACATAAAATATCGCCATTACCTTTACATAAGATTTAATAGACCCAAATACTCGCAAAAGGATACCGATTGCTACTAAGGTTGGTAATTCGCGAGGCTATCGAAATTGCAAAACATCCTAATTTTAATAGAAAAGCTAACTGGGTGCTACCATCTCTGCTTGAGAGATTTTAATTTAAAAAATTAAATAATTAAATCCTAACCCAAGCGTACCACTGTAAGCCATATTATATATTTTTTTTTGTATTTAACCAAAAATTAATGGTTTTATACTGAAGATAGCCGTGGTTATCTCTGACAATTGGACGTCGAACAGCTCAGTCTCTCCGTTACCATGGGTACAGTTAAGTACTCGAAACGTCGAAACTACAAAATTAGTTAATAAAACGCGTTAAAATCCGTGAAAGCTAGTTTCAATCAATTCCCCTCTAGTGTTCCAAGTTATTAGTTTTAAGTTCTTTCTACGTATCGAACTAAAAAATAATAATTTCAAATTGAAGGTAGCCGTGATTAACCGTGACCATGAGTGCGTCGTCAGGAATATAAAACAGGTTGATTAAACACAATAAAATTATATTTAAATCAATAGAAGGTAGTAATTTATAAATTGTGGTGCCAGTGACCACTTATCCGAAGAAAATGGTACGAGTACCAATTTCTTCGATAAGTAACTAAATGGTATATAGTATAATGGTATATATAATAAGTAAGTAAATAAAGGTAACTACATGGTACGAGTGCTTGACTGCTGGCAGAGTGAGGAAGCTCAAAGTCACTCAGCAAGCTATGAAGAGGGTTACGCTCTGAGTTTTCTACGTGATAAAATCCATAACAAGTATATCTGCAGAAGAACAAGAATAACTAACATACCCTAACTGATCAGTAGTACTGGTCTACCAGTCATATAACCCAAAGAACAGGCTTCTAATGGAAAAGAAAGATTTTCGAATGGCAGCCTCGTACTGGTAAACAATGCGTTACGTGACCCTCCACTAGATCGAGTGATCTACTTGGTGGATTGATGAATATAAAAAGCAGATAGTGTGTGTACTAAGCGCAGGTGGCTCAGGGCCGAGCTGCCGTGGCAATCTATGTATAATTGTTTTAAAAATCAAATTTTGATTGAACCATCAAATTATAAGGTTAAAAGGCAACTTAATTTAATAAAACGTGTTATTGTAAATACTACAATATTCGTTCTGATGCTGAATCCTTAGTCGGTCCACATTTGTACATTGATTTCTAGTCATAGTCAAGGATCCAACGGTGTAGCGTAAACGGTGTTTAGCAGCCGCATTCCAGGAGCGGGGACAGTCCGCAGGTAGGGTAGGGTAGGGTGGCGGTGTCGTTGAACCTTGCTGCAGTGAATTGTTTTGCTTCCGCTAGCACCCGGTTAATGAAATCAATTAGCGCAACTCCCAACGTTATCGTAATAACGTATGTACTTACTACACTAAGCAAACTCCACCAGATAATACTAACAATTCTTATTTTTCTACCGACTTCAAAACGGAGACGATACTCAATTCGACTGTATGTTTTTTTATGTGTGTTACCTTCTAACTATTTATTGGGTGAACCGATTTCGATGATTCTTTTTTATTTGAAAGTTAATGCTTCACAAGTGATCCCATATAAATTTGATCAAGATCTGACCGATAGTTTTTGAGTTATTTTTAATAATTTATTTTGAATTCGTATGTACAAAATTTTTAATTTTAAATTATTATTATAATCATTAAATATGAAACCTTCAGTGACACTTTGTTTTATTATCCTGGCTGATTTTAAACTATCCTAGCGGCCCTCGGTTCCAATTAGAATTGTCTCCTACAACGAAAGAAGTTTTTTTTTTATAGGATAAGTGTGACAAGCGTGCACACAGTCCACCTGATGGTAATTGGTTGCTACGATCCATAGACATCTACCTCTATCCTCGTTTGTAAATTAAAATGTAGATACGTTGTCAGCCGTGAGGACTAAGATGGGATGCCTCTTTTCCAGTGAAAAGGGTCTCTGTTTCTCTACACTCACCATACGAAACACATCAGCATTTAGGTAGTATTTTACGCTGGTATCCTGTGAGAGCGTGGTCCTTCCCCGATCGAGCTGACCCATTTATGCTACAACAATACAATTAATATAGCTTGTAACTTCTGAACGAGTTGACCGGTTGACCGAAGAGGATTCACACGATATATTTGTTTTATCGAGACGATATATCATAGCTATGCTAACTCCTGTCAAGATCCAATAGCTGACACCGTGGTCGATTTAATAATAGATTTCGAAGATGACGAAGAATTAGAATTCGGAGTGAAACTTATTACCCTACCTACCGGAAAAGGCAGAATAGCGTCTTTTAGACAAACTAAGCAGACCTCTATAATTTCATTTTCATTTTCATAGTAGTAAATAATCATAAAACACATTATAAACGTAAGTGAACATTATAACTATAAATTCAATTTACAAACGTGTGTAAATTTCAAAGGAAGGCTTTAAAATTAAAATAGCCACGTCATGTTATTGGCACCGCGTCGCCGCCGGTAGCACCGGATAAACGTAGCAACCGGACGATTGTCTCGCTACTATCGTAAATAACTCGCTCTATGTCCGGTGTCGCACTCGAATACTGAATTGTGCGCTACGCCTGGCGAATCCTGACGCCCAATGTTCGCTCGAGAACAATCCGTATACATCGGCTCTCGAAGTCGACTCTACTTATTAGCATCTTGTAACAAATAAACATGCACGTAACGCCAACGGATGAATCTAAAACGTCGAAAAGTGTTTCTTCAGTGCGTTCTCTCGGCGATGCTCACAGGAAGCACTGTCCGTGCACTGAATACGGATGAGCGTGACGTGTGCCCGAGTGGCCCTTCCGACTCATCTAACCGTCGCGTCGATGTTGATGTCGGACGTAACGTAATATAACAATTCCGACATACATTTTAATTTGTATGCAAAAAAAAATACAACTATTTACTGACCCGCCGTTTGATTAAATTAATAGCTATCTCGGGCAAAGAACGAAAATTGCCTGCCAGCTATTAATTCCAACTGAGGCACAAACAATGGACACGTGATATAAATAGCTTGAATAAAATGGAATATGGCCCTTTTTTCTTGGTCTATTTTATTGGCTGAACGCTCTCTTTGGAGGGGTGCATCGAGGCCGGGTGTAGATCGTGCGAGGCCGAAGCATGGCTGTGTCCAGATAGCATCGCGCCGCGCACTCTATAAATAGATGGGTAGACCCTTGAACCAGCCGCGGCCGCGGTCGTCACAGAACACCTCAAAGGGCCCCAACTACACTTGTACATTTATCTTGGGTTTTATTTTATGTTTGTCTTTTGTTCTGCAATATATAAACGCATTTTTCTAATATTTATAACAAATCACAATTATTGTAAGACATTTTTAGTGTTCCTTAGGAAGGCCTTAGAGACCCTCACTTAAATTATATAACTTTTCAGTATTACGCGTATCCTGCCCAGGAACATGTATCTATTAATTAATTACATATTTACGGTCCGTAATCGAACGAGTGAGCAGCCCTGTGCGTGGCCTGTACCGCAAGAAATGTCCATAGAACACGGACGGGGTGCAGCTCCTGGCTTGTTCGCTTTCGTTCGCGCATGCGCGGCGGCTGCTTATTTTTTTCCTCTGATTAGAGTAAAAGATGCGCAACCGGTCGGCGAGCGAAGGCCGCGGCAGGGACGCCTCGCCCTCGCCGCCGCGCAGCCGCATATCCCGCGTCGCCCGCTAATGATGTGCCTTCGCTGTACTCCTCCTAATTGAACGGACACCGACCGCTCGTCACCAGGAAAAAACTACCACGATACCACGACCAATATACACATTGTTTCTTACAGTTCATAATACGTCGCTTAAAAACAACCGTTTGACTTTATAAGCTTAAATGTAACTAACGCATTATAACGCTCCAAGTTAAAAATAAATTTGAAATTGATTTTTTTTTTAAGTATTTATTAATTTAATATCTACAATATTAAAAACTATAATAATAAAAAAAAAACTAAAACTAGAAACTTAAATATAAAAACTTAAATAATTTGAAATAACTCAATAAATCTGTGCAACCTGACAATATCTTTAAAATGAAAACAGACAACATAATTATTAACCGCGACTGTTTGTTTTTAATCAACCTAAAAAAGAAGGTGGTTCTTAAGAGCGTGTTTTTTCTGTATGTATCTTACGCGATATCTTTACAGATTGTGAACCAATTTTAATAATTATTTTTTGTTAAATAGGTTTTACATCAAGGGTGTGTATATCCCAAATAAATTTGGTGAAAAATTCCCATCCCTGAATAGCAATAGCAATAAATACTTTTTTAGCTTTAGGTTTTTACTTTTTGTTAAAAGTTATAATTATAACGGTTACGTCTAGTATGATACAGTTTCTATCGAATGCGAATTATATGAGACACGTACGCGACAAAAATTACCCTTTAATAACGGCAGATCTATAGTGGAATGTAGATTGCAGACGCACTGAAGCTATCTAGCTGTAAATAACAACACTTTACAGTAAATTTAATTTTTTTTCTGAGCGGAACCCTACAAACTTTGTTGAAATAACATATATAACTTACGAGTACCATAAAAATATAAATGAACCGTGTGCCAGTACTTTCAATTTTATATTAACTCGGTGACTGTTTGCGTTGACATTGCAGTTGCTGTGTTATTAGAGACTAGTTGAAATTAGGAAGAATACTGATGTAGCAGAAGATAGCAAAGCGAACTAACTTAGTTTGACAGAACCTACGAGGACAGCACTGAAAATTTCGGGAATCAAGGAAGTGACACAACATTACTATTTAAAAATGTATTTATTGCTTTTCGAAGTATTCTCCGCGAAATTTGACACATTTTTCCATACGATGGAACCAATAATTGAAGCAACCATTCCATTCGGAAGTTGGGGTCTCCAAAATGGCCGTTTTGTAGGCGTCCCCAGCTTCTTCAGGTGATGAAAATCTCCGTCCACGCAATTTATTCTTTATTTTAGGGAAAGCATAGAAATCATTAGGGCTTAGGTCGGGGCTGTACGGCGGATGGTCTAATAATTCTATGTTTTCTTGCTCTAAAAACTCTTTTGTTCTGTGTGCGGTGTGAGAACTCGCATTGTTGTGATGGAGGATGATGCGGCGGTTGCAGTTCTCTTTACGAAGTTCAGAAACGACCTGTGGCAAACAAATGCTAGCATACCATTCTGCATTAACCGTTCTTTGTCCCTCAAGAGGAATAGTCGTAACATGGCCGGTTTTGGAGACAAACGTGGCCACAATTTTTTTTGCAACACTCCGTGAACGAACAATTTTTGTTGGCTTTAACTCATTTTCGATCACCCAAACTCGTGACTGGTTTTTTGTTTCGGGTTCGTACGCGTATATCCAGGATTCGTCACCTGATACGATGACAGCATTTGAGGATCCTGCGTGGAATCTTTCGAGAGTTCTGACGCACCAAGTAACGCGAGCCGCTTTTTGCTCTTCACAGAGCGAATGCGGTATCCATCAGGAAAACAACTTTTTTACACCTAATTGTTGACAATGTCTAAAGTTGCCTGAATTTCGGGGTATGTCACATGTCGATCTTCCTCAATCAGCTTACGCACAGCATCAACGTTTTCTTGGGTGACTGCAGTTTTTGGACGACCTTGACGGGGATCATCACTGAGCTTGACACGTCCACGTTGAAATTCAGCAAACCAGCGATAAATTGTGGTTTTGGATGGGGCTTCATCACCAAATGCAGAAATCATCCGGTCAACACAGTTTTTGTGTTAAACCACTTCGAAAGTCATAATAAATCATCGCTCTTGAATTTTCTCGAGTCAATTCCATTTTCTCAACGACTAAACAAGTTTGATAAAACCTTGTGGCAAGACCGAGAATCTTTTTAAAAAAAAATAAATGGTATTCGATTTTTAAAACCAAGAAGTTTTCAATTAAAAAGATTTTAGTATGACAGGAATAGTGGAAATATTCTATTCCCGATACTTTTAGTGCAGCCCTCGTATTTACCTATTTGCCTTGAAGAACATTTTAATCGGATGGATCGAAAGGTATGATGACATTCATGCAATATGCAATTACAAAAGGTTCTTGAGTGGCAGCTTTATACCAATCAGCAAAGTATAAGGCGGCGCCCCACCGTATTTAATGACAACCTAGTAAGACATACAGGAAGCCGATGGGTGCACGTGACTTAGAACTGTGTTTGTAACATTCCTTGGGGAGGACCTACGTTGCGTTGTTAATTGCAATTTTTAGTGCTGGTTAACCAGAGATAAAATTGTTATGAAACTAGCAATTTTGAGAGATAAAATATTTCTAAATTGTGAATTATACCTACAGGCATTGGAGTAACGCGGCGGTGTAATTCCTCCATACCTCGTCATAACTCATTTGTGGTCAGTGTCCAGCAGTAGGATGTATAAAGGTTTTTTACGTGGTAGAGCCACGCTGCAGCTATATTACTGGTGTATTTGTAGCACGAATATGTCGGCTCGACCGGGGAAGTACCACGATCTCACAGAATACTAGCGTAAAATAGCAGCTTAAGTTAGTGTTTCGTATGGTGAGTATAGAGAACCGGAGACCCTTTTAACTGGAAACGAGGCATTCCATTTTAGTCCTCAAGGGTGACAACTCATCTGCATTTTGATTCGTAATAGCGGATAGATGTAGATGTCTATGGGCCACAGCAACTTCTTACCTACAGGTGAACTGTGTGCTCGTTTTTCACCCTTATCCTATAAACAGCCTGTACAATACAGTATGTATTCGATTAACTAGGAATAAGATAGTGCTACAAGTTTTTTTTTTATAGGATAAGGGTGACAAACGAGCACACAGTCCACCTGATGGTAAGTGGTGACACATCTATCCTCGTTTGCGAATCAAAATGCAGATGCGCTGTCACCCGTGAGGACTAAGATGGAATGCCTCATTTCCAGTAAAAAGGGCCTCCGGCCACCTGCACTCACCAAGCGAAACGCAGAGGTAAACCTCTACTTCACGCTGGTTTTCTGTGAGGTCGTGGTACCACCCCGGTTCGAGCCGGCCCATCCGTACGACAGCAAAAGCTGCCACGTGGCTCTACCACTGTAAAATTATTTTTATTATATTATTTTATTATATTGTTATGCGCAAACAACAGGCACTCGCTTGTCCTAACCTCGGGTAGGTTACCCAACGCTTAGCGCTAAGATCGAAGAATGCTAAAACTAAAATGCAGTGTCAGGACGCAGAACTATAATTTTGTACATATAAAATAAAGCTTAAGCTACGTAAAAGTATTAAATTAAACTCATTTTACGGATTCTGTCGCGTTTAATTTAACTTTTTAATTCCCCACGTTTCGGGTGGTTTACAGCATCTATGGTCACGGGTGGGCGGAGGAGGGGAGGATTGAGGTGTTTGACGTGCCGATGTCATAGTTAGCACAGGTACTTTCAGTTTTTGAATATAAATTTTTGGGTCGATCTAGGTAGAATGAGCTTACAGTACTTGAAATTTTCCAGTGGTATACTTGGGTTTGGATTTAATTTTATTAATTATAGAATCCCAAGCAGATGGCAGCGCCCATCCATCTTCTCCATTGAAATTAGGATGTTTTTCTTTAATTTCAATAGCCTCGCGAATCATCCTTGGTAGGAATCGGTGTTCTTTTGCGAGGATTTGTGGTCTATCAAAACTAATGTAATGACAGGGACGATGTTGAACATGTACACAAACTGCAGACTTCCCGGAACGTTGGTGCTTCAAGTCAGCTATATGTTCTCTATGAAACCTGTGGATCCAACGCTTACAATCTTAATTAAACGAAGGGGCACACACCCCGGAGAGTAAATAAATATTGAACACAACTATCTGACCGTTGCGATAAGATAGTTGTGTTCAATATTTATTTTAACAAGCAGAACAAAATTCAAAGTACTTTAAAGCAACTTTGTTCTCTTTGTTTAAAGTTTATTTTTATTACTCTTACAAGCATATTACTAAAATAATATATCACTAAAAGTGTTTATAATTTTAAAGAGAAACATATATCTCGATTATATTATTTAAATGACTGGGTTTAAATCAACGGAAAAGGCGATTATGAAGGATACCCAAGCCAGAAATACCCAAATTTACGACCGTCAATCCCATATCCTGTAACCAACCATTTAATCCATCGCATCACCGCTCATCGACATAATATTCAAAAGAACTTTTTTCAACACAAGCAGGATTTGAATTGATATTTTTATCTGTACTGTGAATGTTTTATTTTTATATTTTTGTAGTCGTATTGTTTGCATTGCATATTTCTTAAACATTTTTTATTCTTCGTCTCATTCCGGCGCCTTAGCCAGTTACACGGTCTGCATTTCAACTGCAATTTATTACAATTTTCAACCCATTAAACTTGTTGTATTACAACGTGTGAAAAAGAAACATTATCATACATATTATTAATTGTATCTTGAACGCAAGTCTATAACAAAGTTAATGATCTGAGATTTTGATGTTTATAAATCGTAATTTGAATTAGCGAATTTAAAATTGATTCAGATTATAATCGGACGGTAAGATAGATGCCAGTAAATTATTCCACTCCTTTGCTGTACGCATTAAAAAAGACAAATCAATATATTTGTTTCGAATGCGTGGAATATGAACAACAAAGGGGTGGAGACTCGCCCGCTGACCATTTGGTTGGGAGGGAGAAATTAATTTGTAAAATTTTTATTCCTTTAGTTAAATGAAATTCCCTATTCTTTTCAATCATTCATTCATTTACCAGCCTAGCAAAAGTCCAATACTGAACATAGTTCTCCTACATAGATTTCCTATTATGATTGTATTTTACAATAATTGCCACGTTTGGTAGGCGGGTTGGACGACACCAACGGGATGATATGGGGTAGTGGATATTCTTACGCCGCCTGTACACACATAGTGCCTTTATTTCTTATTTCTACCTAATTATTGGAGGTAGGAACTTAGCACACGATAAACTGTTAGCTTCAAATTAATCTCGGCGTGTCCCTCGATATCATAACAAAAGATATATATTTTAGTAGGTATAAGCAAGCGAGGTTCAACCACGTCACACACTTCAGGACGCGTCAAATTCCTACGTGGCCAGCAATTCATTTCATTTAATAGCTTGTCATTTTAATTGTCCCCACAAAGCTCTCTTTGTCGATCGTTCAGCCTTATATGTTCTTGAATCAATGAGTGTTTATGTGTGCATTGCTTTCTACGTAGTCGTGTCACGCATCGAATTGAACCGCTACGTTAGCAACCTTTTATTGTGTTGTAAATAAGATGATTCGCCGTGACCTGACTGATGTCGGCATTTAACTTTATTATTTGTAATGTCGTTCTTCGTTATATGTATGTTGTAGCATGTCTGAGATATTAAGATAATATCAGGTTATTATTACTTCGAAGACATGTTAATTCCCCAACACGCGTGGTGACAGCGCGGCGAATACTTCTCAGTAGGTAATGCGTGGAAGCCTGTACCCAGCTGTGGGACGAATAGTAATTTTATTTTAATTTTAGGGTTCTGTACCTTAAAATAATATAATATGTATATGGTCTGTTTGTTGTCTTTCCGTCTGTCGATCTGTCCGTTTGTCGAGGCCCTTTTTCTCAGAAACGATTATAAGAAATACGTTGAAATTAAAAGCCAATGCTAATGTCCACAGTCTCCTGAAGATTTATAATTTCAACCTTCTAATTTCTTTTAAAAGATAAGAAATTTTAGTGACGTTTTTAATTATTATTTTATTTCACTTGTGACATATTTTGACACTCGCAAACTCACGTATCAAAACCTATAGGATTATGTACTTCCCGTTGAACTAGAAGCAACACAATAGGGCTTACATTTTATTATAAAATAGAACTTAGAAAAAATATGCAATAACTTTACATTAGGAAATAATTGTGTACAAACAAATGTACATACTAAAATAATCAAAAATTATGAATCAAGTTATAATTTGTTCAATCATGCATTTGCGAAGATTGTCAAAAAAATATCTAATAATAATAGACCATGTTGGATTACAGGGGGTGCGGGATTAGACAGGGGCCGGATTACCGGGGGTCCACTGTATTTTTAAAACTCTTCGTCTACCATGTGGGAAGCCATGGAATGTAAATGGCAGTTTAATTTTCTTTTGTTTAGTTATAATTTTTTTTCGGCCAAAAATGGCGAGATTTCTGTGGTTGGAGCCTTGTATTAATTTATTTTAGTAAATACACTGTTTCACTCCGTCATTCGTCATTCCGGCCTCGGCCGCTGTTGTGAGTGGATATTGTATTGCTTGTTTGCAGCGAAAAAGATTGCCGTAGAAATACAAAATATTCCAAAAACCAAATTTGATACATACTGGACCAAGGTAAGTTATAATTTTTATAACCACAGATTTTTATTACAATATTTTGTTTCCCTAAAAGCACGCAGGATTTATATATACGTCTTGGACTTTATAGGCCTGAAAGTGTACTTCGGTATCTGCTACTGGAACTCCACGACGAGGAGAACTAGATGTGCCGAGTTTGGCTTCGTTTTGTTAATTATGATGAGACCTTACCCGTGGAATTGATAGAGTGACTTGAAAGTGTACTTTGAAAACTGCTACTGGAACTCCTCGACGAGGCGAACTAGATGTGCCGAGTTTGGGCTAGTTTTGTTAGTTACGATGAGATCTTACCTCCGGACTTAATAAAGTGACTTGAAAGTGTACTTTGATGACTGCTACTGGAACTCTTCGACGAGGAGAACTAGATGTGCCGAGTTTGGCCTCGTTTTGTTAGTTATGATGAGACCTTACCTCCGAACTTGATAGAGTGACTTGAAAGTGTACTTCGGTGACTGCTACTGGCACTCTTTGACGAATAGTACGATAATTTACATTTTTTTAATTTTTCACGATCATATGAGCATTTCATTATGAGTCATGCATTTTTGTATTTTCCAAGCTTTTTTTAAAATTGAAATTTGACATAAAATGGTCGGAAATTTTGAAGTATAGTAATAATTATTATAAGGTTTTTAATGAAATCTTGTGTGTACACTACTTTAAAAAATTACATATAATCATGTTATACATAATTTTTTTAATACGCTTAAAGCATGCTTTACCAATATATATTTATATATATATATTTATCATTATTTTTACTAACTTACGTTTGTATGGAACCCTTAGGGTGCGAGTCCTACTTGTGCTTCTCCGATTTTTTATTTGTAACAGGAAACTACACATATATAATTCTTTGCCTGTCGCGTGTTTGTTCAACCACGTCGTCAACATAGCAATAACAATAGTTAACATAGCGTCAAACTTAATTTTGGGCGGTTTAAAGGCGCAAAGAAAGGTGTTTCTACATCGTTGTCGCATCTCATCAGTTGTAAAATAGACACAAAAAACAGCATCAAAATTATGAGGCATCTGGTATTCAGAGCGCCAATCCAACTCCTGCCAAAGGTGGTAATTCTGAGGGGATTTTGTCCTATAAAGAGAAGATCATGTCTAGCAGTGAACTATTGGGGTTAGATATACAGGAAATCTCTTCTTCAGTCTATCTTATGGACTTACATTACAGTGATATATTACTTATCATTTTAAACAGTTTTGTACAAAATGTACCTACAGCTGAACTTTCAATATAGTGTGACACGAATAAAAGGCCGTGGCTCCAAATTCTATCCGGAGCCAATATTAATGTAAAAACACAATTGTATTATGATTGCTCCGTTTCCCTCGACGTTTTATCAAGCCCATCTCCGATCTTATTGTACAAAGTTAATACAAGATAATGATTTAGAGGGCCCATTCAGATGTTGATATCACAACAACGATAGCCGTCTTTCAACCCATGACCGTGCCACTTCAATGGATACGGGCAAGCGACTAGCGGCGATAAGTTGTCGACCGGGAAACTTCCTGGATGTCTCGGATAATGTCTGCGTGTTGTTTCAGCTATCGATGCGGCTTAACTAATGAAGATTTAAATCGTCGTTGGTGTAAGCCGAGTCCTGTTTTACATCCTTCAATCTACCACACGAAGGTAAATACGTATATTGTTTAGTTGTTCTGTGTACATGTAATTATTCGTTCAATCTCGTGGTATGAAGAAAAGCAAATAGGACTTAATAGATACAAAATATTTTGTTATAAACATACATGTATATAATCTTTAATCATAAAATGGAGCAGATATAAAAAGTAACAATATATACACAGGCCTCCTCAAATTTCTGAGAGGGTTTTAGGAGAATCTGGCTGAAATCGTTGCTCCAATTGGCATTTACAGACTTTACATTTCCTGGAAAAACTCTAATTTTTTAAATTTGAAACATATCGGTTTCATCACAATGATTTTTGTTTACCGCCGAGCACGTGGTAAATCAGCGCTTAAAATTACACTCAACAATTTCATAGGTGCATGGATAAAATGCAGTTTCCTCGTGTACTTCGCGAAATTTAAGACGAATGCTTTTTCATTGAGTTAACACGTATAATGATAGCAAATATATCTGACCTGTTCGAGGTATTGAACTGGCATTTAATTTAATTAGTTTTTATTTCAATAATCTGTACAATTAATTCAATAAATTTAAAATAGTCTACAATAACAGGTACCTGAACAAATACACATAAGATACAGGGTTTATCCTAACTTGTATCTTAGGTGTATTTCCTGATATATACACTAACAAATATTTTCTGTTTCTTATATAAAACGAATGACATATCAACTAATCAGGGTTAATTTCAGTAAAATATATTATCAAGCTTTTCCGTATCACCGTACGATAAACTTTGTAAACATGTTCGAATTACATTTTTACAATCTGCCATTTTTAATGGATACATTCACAAATTTGCATTGACTTGATTATACAGAAAAGGGCCAAGAATATAAAAAATCTATGCATGAATGCATATTTGCATATTTTATAAGTGACATATCTTCTGTAGGACGATTTTAAGTGCTGTTTTAGCAACGTACTCATAATAACGTACCAATAACTGGCGCACTGAGGGGACATTACAGGATAAGATAGGGCGGAATGTTGCGAATTTTACAACAGTGGTAGAGCCACGCGGCAGCTTTTGCTGTCGCACGGATGGGCCGGCTCGAACCGGGGTGGTACCACGACCTCACAGAATACCAGCGTGAAGTAGAGGTTTACCTCTGCGTTTCGCTTGGTGAGTGCAGGTGGCCGGAGGCCCTTTTTACTGGAAATGAGGCATTCCATCTTAGTCCTCACGGGTGACAACGCATCTGCATTTTGATTCGCAAACGAGGATAAATGTAGATGTCTATGGGCCGCAGCAACCACTTACCATCAGGTGGACTGTGTGCTCGTTTGTCACCCTTATCCTATAAAAAAAAATTAGTACAGGTTTTTGATCGCTTTCAGGTAGTAGCAGTGTAGTTTTTGCTGTAGTTTAGGTTATACAAAAGAACGAATATTTTTAAAAACAAACATTCCTTTACGAACTCCACCGCACAGGTGGTCTATGTGGTTTTTAAATTTAAAAGTAGAATCTATAATTATTCCAAGATATTTAATAGTCTTTGTATTTAAAATAAATGGGCAATTACATTTAGACTCTGCAAATGATGTGCATACATTTCTGGAATTATTATAGCTGGGTTGAGCTGCGCATAGAAAAATGAATATATTTGGTTTTGTCCGTATTCAATGTTAATACATAAAAAAAGGTCGAGGAAAAAGTTTCTTCGTATTTTATATACAAATTCAAAACATCTTTTTTTCAAAGTTTAAATTAATTTAATTACAATATATATGTGCCATTTTGTTGTTCGATAACTTGTTGCCATCTTGTAGGTAGTGACATAATCCCGTTGTTCTAGAAATCTTGAGATTTTTGATTTAAAAAATACGACAAGTAGTTGTGACAGTCCTCCCTCGGTGTTAACCTAACACTACCCAAAGAATTCTGAAGAGACTGAAACATGTGAAAATCTGAGGTTGCAAGGTCAGGACTATATGGTGGATTTAATAACACTTCCCAACCAAACTCTCTCAATTTTTGCTGAGTGGCCAAAGATGTGTGTGGTCTGGCGTTATCATGATGACCGACCACTCCTTTTCTGTTGGTCATTAGGTAGTTCTTAGCAGTAGAGATCTGAATCGATGGGTTTGCCCAACGGTAAAAGGTCATAATTTACGATGTCCTTCCATTCCTACCATACACACAGCATCAACTTATTGCGTGTTAATCCGGGTTTCACTACAGTCTGTGTTGAGTCGCATTTTTCCCTTTCTTGTAATAAAGCTTCAGAGTGTAGGTATCGAATTTCTTCGTTAAATTCACTCATTTTGGAGAACAGAGAAACAATTGAAATATGGCGGGAAAGTGTTTTTATTTTTCTTTTTCTTTTTCTTAATGTCCTATATGTATTGATATTAAAACCAGCCAGATACAAACAGTACAACCAAAGACATTTTTCTTCAATTTTATACAAATAAAATACGAAGAAACTTTTTCTCCGTCCTATTATTTTATTGGAGCCATTTAATAACCCTATTAAAACCTTGCTGTGCACATAAATAAACCTTGTATACTGTATTTGCGGAAAAAGGAGCACGGTATCATCTGCGTACAAGATATTTTACCTAAGTTAAGTTCGAGATTGCAAAAGTCATTGATATACATATTATATCAAAAATAGGGATGGTCCTAATACACTGCCTTGAGGTACCCCAAAATGAGTATATTTTTTGTGTAGAGCTAATAACCTTATCGATTTTTAAGCATTGACGTCGATTTTCTAATATTCGTAAAAAGTTATTGGATTCCATTCTGGTTCAGACTATGAAAACCCAACATCTTGGCTATTTCATTTTCAACATTATGAAGGTCACAGTTAGAAAACTAAAATGAATGCTTACGAGGATATTTATTAAATATTTATTAGTTATTACACTTATTGCGGCTATATAATTATGTAGTTTTAGTCCACACCTGTAATTACAAAAATAATATTTTTGTTACAAGCTTATTTTACTTGAAATTCCATTTTTCGTTACCAGGGCCTTATAGAATATCTAGTACGAGTTTGGAAGAAACCGCCGTTAGTGTTTTGCGATTATCACGGTCACTCGCGCAAGAAGAATGTGTTCTTCTACGGATGCGCGAGCGCGGAGAGTTGGTGCAGCAGCGACCGGCTCGCGCCCGACGAACCCGTTAAATACCTAGTGAGTTGCACGACCAAAAGCGAAGACTTGACCATCCATACTTATTAATTAACTGTGTTCTGCTCTCCTCTCCGCATAGCGCTATTTGTATACAGTCAGCCATGCCTTGCCGCGATATCGTAAATCTACGTACACATCAGTACTGGCTGGCTATTTGTGTTTTTGCAATGCTTATATATATATATATACATTTATAAGCACAAAGCGGATACCATAAGTAAATCGTTGATAGATATAATAATTATTTAGTGTTATTATCAATGCTGTGATGAAATGTATTTAGTTCATTTATACGGCAATGTACCAGGGAAATCAAGCATTGAGTGCTTGATTTCCCTAATTGGTATGGTAATTGAAAATTGTTTTCGTATCTAAACGACACGATCGAATCATAGGAAGTATTTGATATATTATCTGTGCTAGTGCATATTTTTCTAAATTATGCAAATAATAATCAGACGCGTTTTTAAGGACTGAGATTCTGGTATAATATTATGATCGGTTTTTAGAGTCCTACTGTCTACATTATTACCTTATAATATCGGTCTGTCTGTCAGTCCGTTTCTTCTTAAGTATCACATTATTAAAGCTTCTAGTTTTTTTATTTTTTGGCAGTCCGTAATATGGGTGCAATCCTCTCAGAGATTTGTATAAATCTGATTTATATAATTTATAAAAGTATAATTATAAAACATAACAATTAAAACTGTATCATTAATATATCACACATACACACACATATTTATACAATGTACGTTATGTGTGTAACAGATGTTGCCAGCTTTAATGCACCGCATATCGGGCGCGTTCGCGCTCGGCTCGTGCTCTTTCCGCGTGGAACGTGAGCGTGAGAGCACGGCGCGAGTCACCGTGTGGCGCCACCTCGCCGTCGCGCGCTCATACACCATGGAGGCCTCCTTCTGCGGCTTTGACCAGGGACCATACAAGGTGCGCCAACTTCATCGGAAAACAATTACGTGTCTATATAATGTCTTCAGTGGTTAAGAAAACTGTTATAACAAATAATATTTAAGGGAAGAAGAAACTATGATCTATGTGAAACTGATTTTCTATATAGGTAATTGGTCATGTAGTTGCGACGTAAGTGATCTACTACCTCATATCATCTCGTGGGTTACGTAAGAGGCGACAGAGAGAAACTAAAACATGAGATGGGCAGCAGCATCTCCCTGATAATAACTCTAAACTAACTGATGATAACTGATAAAAAAAACTGCAGGTGCGGTTGTTAACCCGTCTACTAAGTGTGGGTGCGAAACAAATTACATGGCAAATATCCCCCTATGAGGCAATCTATGGGAGAAGCCTATGTTCTGCAATAAACTTTTATATGCTATATGATGATAATAGTGTAGAAACGACTTTAGTTTAAAAAAGTTTATTTCCAAAAAAATATTAATATTTATTGATAAATATTAACGTAGAAAACGTAATGATATCAATACCTCAAATATGCTGAGAAAATATCATAGTAATATAAACTATTTTTAAAAACTTAAATGATATGAATGCGATTTTATTTGTGATTTGAATTGAATTATGAATAATAAACAAATAACTGGCTGAATATAAAAACGAACCTACCATTGCTATGAAAAATAAATCAAGACACGGCTATGAAAAATAATCAGGCACGGTGATTTTCCTCAAATAAGAATATAGGTATTTCTTGAGAAGATAAACTTATGTCTATGATATCTTTTACGTTGATACAACAATCATCTGTTGACAGCTAACGCTGCACCACCACCGTGTATAATAGTAAATACCTACATCTACTGGACATTGATAAATGTGCGAGCTGGAACAGTTAGATACCAAATGACAACTCGTTAGATAGAGATTATATAAAATATTAAATGGTTTATTAAATATTAGTTGCGAGTTATTTTTTTATTTGTAAAGTATTAGTTGTTTTATTTCTTCCTGTAATCAAATCGTAACAATATAACACTTTTCACAATGTAAAGAAAATGTCTCTTTTCAGTACCATAGTGTATGATCTATATCTATCTATACATATAATAAATCTGTAGGAAAATTTTGTGTTCACGATTCACGCAAAAACCCAACGAAATCACATGAAATTTTGTGTATAGGCAGTAAATGACCGTGTGTACCATATAGGCAACTTTTTATCCGCTTACGGAAGAGTAAAAAAAAGAAATGATTTCCTTTTTTTCAAGTTTATTGTCATTATGGCTGCTGATGATTCTATCAGTTCTAAAGAGGATTTAGCTATACGTATAATAAATTTATAGAAATGTGTGTGAAAAATGAAAGCAATTCCGCCCTCAACCAGAAAGGGTAGTACAACGTCTGCCGGGCCAGCTAGTTACTGAATAAAATTATTTTAGTTTTACTCTATTTATGTTTAAGGTTTATTAAAAATGTAAAATATCACATACTTTTTATGTGAATTTATTTTAATGAATATATAATTAAATTATTACACAAAAACCAACAAAACGCAAGCAATCAGATATATTGAAAGTATTGAATTTTGTTTTCTTGCGTCTCTTGAAAATAGTGTTTTACACATTTTACAACTAAACTTGAACATTTGCCTCAACAAAATTTACGGCTATGTTATACTACATAAGAAAAAGATAACTCCTATACCTTACTGATATCCTGTGACCCTTATGTCAGCGTCTGTAAAATAAAATATGAGATTCTTGGTACGATTGCGCATCTCGCTTGATATATTTACGCGCCCTAAGCGGACTGACAGACATCCTATTCAGCACAGGCTAGTGTGCAGTAGTTTCAACAATGCAAGAATGCAGTTCAAACTGTGCAGATTAAAGCAACAATGTGAAGAAATTCCTACAATTTCAACACGTTACTGGGACTACTAGGCCCTATTAATAAACCTTACTCACGAACGACCTAACCTTACGACGAACTCAAGTGCGTAATCATTTGCATTACGATATCAGCATCTCAAGATCAGATCAGATTAATAAACACATAAAAACAGTATCTCAAAACGCTGTACTTAGGAATACTGTTCTGTGACTTGTACTCAAGTACACACACTTGAGAGTCGAGTTTCGTTTATTAATCAGTGTGGCACTCAGCTGATATCGTAAACCTAAACCGCATCTTGAGATATGTTTATTAATAAGATCATAACCTCAAGATTGTACTCAAGTGCGTGTACTTGAGCTGAGTAACGTTTACTAATACGGGCCCTAGTAATGTTATTTAGCGTTGCTAGTATCCTTTTTTTACACTGCATGAATATATTCCTCATCTATACATATAATTAAAATTGACGTGTCTGTCTGTAATAATAAAATAACTGGCTTCTATTAAGCTCGCGTTATTTGCATGCTATTTTTGTGTCTAACTGTCTGTCTGTTCAGGCAAAATTTTGTTTTTAGCAATGTCATGAGGAATCTAGGCTATATTTTATCTGGAAATCTTGGAGTTTTACAAAAAAAACTACAAATTAATAAAATAATAATAAAAATGATTACCTTAAATGTTAATAACTACATTAATAGATGTTTAAAAAACTAAATTATGTGGGGATAAGTATATTACTAACCTTACTAATTTAGCAAATAATTAATGATACCTTGTTTTAAAAGTAAAAGAAACAAGATCTAGAGGTTATTACATCTGGGAAACAATTTGTTGAAGATTTTATGCTTATAACGTATTTTAATATCCTTACTGATTACACAGCGACTCGTTTTTCTCCCGTCTAATGGCCAATAAAACATGAGTAAAGTGGTTTTAAAAATTTTACATTTTCTTTCAGCATAGTTACCGGTTTGGACGTTATTCTTAAATATATAGTAGAAGTATATAGCAAGGGATAGTAAAATTGTTGGTTCGTCAATGTTCCTTACTCGACATTTGTTATTAGTAGATATTTGTCTACTAAATTCTCCAAGATTCGATTCCCAATCGGTGCTAATTTTTTTTTTATTCCGCGTTAAATTCAGTAAAGCACATACGGTATTCTGCCTGGTACCTTAGTGCCTGCTGCAGTGCTAAGATTTGAAGGGTAAGAGAGTATAAGTACAGGATGTGAGGTAATCCATATTGGTATTCGGTGATGATAGCGCATCTATACCCAAGTGCTATGCGCTGTGGGGTAATCTTCTACCCACTTGCCACTTATTATTATAAAACAAAGCTATAAAAATATTTTCATAAGTATAATCATTGGTGCGCCTGTTACCTGGTCTCATTTAAACAATATTTTTGTTTTACGAGATAATGGTTCGTGGAAGCTATGCTTGGATCCAAAATGGTGGCGCTGTAGTCAAGTTATTAACAAATTCTATATTTATGAACTAAAACTACTCTTATTCACAACCTACAATATACAACATTTGTAACAGTGGTAGAGCCACGCGGCAGCTTTTGCTGTCGCACGGATGGGCCGGCTCGAACCGGGGTGGTACCACGACCTCACAGAATACCAGCGTGAAGTAGAGGTTTTATTCTGCGTTTCGCTTGGTAAGTGTAGGTGGCCGGAGGCCCTTTTTACTGGAAATGAGGCATTCCATCTTAGTCCTCACGGGTGGCAACGCATCTGCATTTTGATTCGCAAACGAGAATAGATGTAGATGTCTATGGGCCGCAGCAACCACTTACCATCAGATGGACTGTGTGCTCGTTTGTCACCATTACCCTATAAAAAAAACAACGTGAATACTTCGTAAAAAATATAATTAATTATCAAAGCCAAAAATTTTGTCAACCCTATATAGTAAGCTGTCATGTCAGGGAACCAGATTATTTAACAAAAAGGCCTACGTAACCTATTTTACCGAATAATTGTCTACTTTAATAGTTTTTCTATTTTTCATTCATAAATGTTTGCTACCTCAATACAAGGATGGGACCGGTGCTATGGCCTGCCCGTTCTCCGGACCTCACACCCTTGGACTTCTTTTTGTGGGGTTATGTGAAGGATAGAGTGTATTTCTCCGATTGCCCAACGGTTGCCGAGATGGAACAACGTGTTAGAAATGCCATACAAGCCACATCCCGACAAGCGAGGTTGTGTATTGAGCAAGGCAGAGCATACTTTGAGCCGTTTCTGTAAATTTGACGTTTATTATGAAAAAGTAAGTGTTCGTTTAGGTTGTTTCGTTAGGTTAGGTTTTTAAAATTTTTATCGTTCTGCGAATTAGGTAGAAATGTAGGTACATTCTGCGTAGTTTACTCTTTAATTTTACTAAAATAGGGTTTGCACGTCAGTGAAAATAATAATATTTTTTTGGGGTTTGTTATACAGCGTTACTGCGGTTCTTAAATATTGTGGACTCGTTATAAGGCCCCATTTACCTCCTTTCGGCTTTACGGGTAGTTTTGTAACATCCGGTATTATGTTGGTTTAGTGCCATAAAAAGTTGAGTACCTATTAATTAGTAAAATTTTAATTAACAATGAAATAAAAACGCATCAGCTCGTCTCACCACCTACCTGCACGGCTGGCATAGGCTGGGGACAAGAAAATATCCCCCGATTATATCCACTGACAAGAGATAAATTTATCTTGTCCATATGCCAAAGCTCGTCTACGGAGAGAAGTATATCCCCGTTTGACATAACGAGAAGACATATATTCCCCGCCCGTAGAATGGATCCAAATAGAAGATAAAAAATTATGCTTTTTTGACATTTGAAAACGACAATTTCATCCTAGTTCATTGGACGTGGGTTTAAGTTTATATTCATACAAAAAATATATCTAAGTTATAATAAGTATCTCCCATTTTACTACTGTGGATATTATGTCCACCAGTGTGCCCATGCTCAAAGTGTGGATAAAACTAAGCGAGGGGATAAACATTTGTCCTTTTTCCGGGGATAAAATTGTCTCCTGTCTATGCTAGCCCTACAGAAAGGACATAATAATGTCTGCTAGGCCAGCTGATGCATTTATAAAGTTTTCATGATATGCGAGTATATTTTGCTCGCTTGTTAATTGCTACAAGTTTCTTTGTGATAAAATTGATGTGAGATAAGAATGAGATAAATAAAACAAAAGGGCAAATACATTTTGCAAAAAAAAATAAACACACTAGACTAATAGACATTACAAATAATGAACCGAAATAATGATTATTCTAGTGACCAGAGTATCATTCTATCTATATTTATATAATTTACAGAAAATGTAATGGATCAGTTTCAAGATATGGATTTTTCAAGCTGGAATCATCATCATTATCATCATCATTACAGCCCATCCCAAGTCGTTGGTTTGGTTGGTTGGTTTGACCGTTGGCATCCACTAACTCCTGCATGTCTTACTAATTCTTCCCTCCATCTCGGGACCGCCATACACTTCACTTACCGGAACGAGGCTGCCACACGAAAAACTTTCTTTCTCATCGGTTGTCAGATCGTAAGCTACATGACCGATGCATTGCCACTTTAGCTTTCTGATTCGTTGGATTATGCCTTTTACTCTAGTGGGACAATTGGTTCTAAGTAAACATACTCGTCAACAACTTCAACTTCCAACTACTAACAGCATAGGTGGGACATGGACTTTCCACATAATCTTTGTCTTGTTCAAGTTCTCCAGCGATTCTTTTATATAAGAGGGGGCAAACGAACATGCGGCTCAACTAATGGTAAGTAACTACCAAAACAAATATATTGTCGGCAAATAGTCGAAGGTGAGTGATATATTCGCCATTGATTTGACCGTATCCTTTCCAGGGAATTTAAAAGTTTCGGGCATATAACGTCACCCTGTCTTACACCTCTCTGCAGCTGAATAGGTTTCGTAGTCTAGTTTTGTACTCGGATAGCCATCATATAACTACTATACTTTGATATACCGACAGTCGACTTGGCACCGCAGAAGGGACTGTCGCATCGCGCAAAATTTAAAGATCAAAGAATTTCTTATATTACACATACGTAGGACATTGTAGAAGACTATCTTACGTATGTATACTATAAGAACTCTTCTGTACTCTTCGGTCCTCTGTACAATTCGCAGAAGAGTTGAACGTGGTCTATGATACTAAATCTTTTTCGGGAATCGACTATTTGGAGAGGCTGGATGTCGAGAAGTCTGCGATCGCAACGATTAACTATAGTTAAAAATGATAAAAATAAACCTCAAAAATCCCCAATTTTACCTAACAACGTTTTCCTTAAAATAAAAACAAGTCAAATTAAATTATCTGTATTACATAAAAAAAAATTGCTAAAGACTTTTCATAGACGATATTTCAAAATCAATTGTTAATTATTAATCGCAGACACGTGATGTTTCAATTAATATTCAGTTACAAATGATTGCGTGCCTCAAGATTAATGATATCGATAGTAAGTAGTTACCGTAGAGCAGCAATACATCTACCGACGTCCGGCCATGTACCTTTTAGATCGCAGAGATAAGTTTAACAATAAATCAGCCCGATCTGCTTTATGTGTGAAGACGTTTCCATAATACATATTTCTTTAACACGCTGCGTCCACAATGTATTCGCTGTACAAGGAGTTATTATGGTTGTACCAAGGGTTCTGAAAATATTTTAATTCAAACGCAAAGACATTTTGCCTTTGTTTACCGTTGCCGTTGCAAGCCCACTGCTGAACATAAGCTTCCCCCTAAATTTACCTCTTGCCAAGGGGGCATATTTGACATAGTTATCACGCTTGGCAAACGGGTTGCAACCACAGTTTATTTATATTTTTAGTCGTAATTAGAAAGACGTTGCTGGCCTATCTACCGATTTGTTTCCCTCTGTCGCCTGTTACGCACCCAAGCCAACAGAGGCAGAGGCTTGTTTAATTGAAATCAATTAGTTTATTAAATTACAATACATATACAATAATTATATTGCAAACCCATTAAAAAGATTAATGTGGCTTAACTTTTATTATTTTATTTGTATTGCATAATGTACGGTTCTGTAATAATAGTTGTCCTATCGTAGTTTACTTAGCATATTTTAACATCACTCAATGTAATTAAGATAGATTTAAACATTTGTAAAATATGTTCTGAGGTTTTGAAACTATTCATAGTTATATTAATTCATTATATATACAGAATTAATGACAATTCCATTGTTATTGATATTTATCAACAACGAAACTAAGAACACGCCGACTCAGTGTGCTTATATTTTTTCTGAAACTGAGAGAAATCGTTATGGTGTTCACGTTTGCCACAGATCCTTACAGGGTTACTGTGAGAAACCTTTGAAGACTTTATCGACTTTTTATCGTTTACGTAGAATAGAACTCCAGTTGTGATTACGCAGTAGTTATGTTAGTAACAAAGTGATAATATGTTTTTAAAATTAAAATTCTTCAAGATGGGATTGTAAGTTGAACTGTCTAAACTACTGAAATTCTTAAGTCAAAATATATGACCTGACATTACCCAAGGCGACCACTTAGTGACGGTACGCTTTGAAGCGAGTTTTTAACAATATTGCGGGCAAAATTCCCTGGTAATGAAGGCTTAATAAGCGTCGCGTGTCCGTGGGCATACCAACCTTTTTATCATAGGACGGTCCAAATGAAGGCTTTGAGCATGAGCGAGCGCTTGATGTCACATGAATATCTACAACTCTCGTGCTGTATAACTTGTTAGCCTTTTGTTGTGTGAATAATGTCGAAAAAATTTATAGAAATACCGAACAGAGAGAACCCTTCATCAAACAATGGTTACTGGTTACTGTGTTCTTTTTAAACAGAAATTATTCTTCAACTATAAATAGTCCCGTAGAATATGAGCACCTTACATATTACGGAGGATTTATCACACTGTTCGATTCGCATACAATAGTAATACAATAATAAGGCAATGATCCATATGTGGGTCACGGGACAGGGAATGCGTGCTGCCCCAATGCGTGCTGGCGAACTTCACATGTCTTCGAATTTTTTTTTCTTATTAATTTTTTTTTATTAATAATAAATAATATTTTTATTTTTAGAATTTATTTTCTCAGACATGTAGGTTTCCTCACGATGTTTTCCTTCACCGCCGAGCACGTGGTGAATCAGCACTTAAAATTGCAATTAACAATTTCATTGGTGCCGGCGAGGATCGATCCCGGGTTACTCACGGACTGTGAAATTAAAGCGGGTACTAACGATCTGAGCTACCACGGCCCTTCTCATATTGACTGTTGCCCGCCATTGCTGGTGTAGTTATTGTACCTCTAGAACATTTACATCTACTTCATTGGTCCGCAAAAATACTCTGACGAGCACTAGCTTCTTCCACTGTAAAGAAGATTTGTCTTAATCATCACGCTTAGCAAATGGATTAACGATCACTGCATTGAAACTCTACTTCACCAATGCTGCACAATGCTGCCCGACGCTGGTCTAGCATGGCATTTCCCATAATTGCATCTTACAATACCCACAGAACGAAATTGAATGATCGATCCTCTTACACCACCATCACCACACGGCTATATAACATCTGGTATATACGAGACGGTTATGTTATGAGATCAGCGTGGCATTTTCTTGCCCCCCCCCCCCCCCTCCCTTTGTTGGCCTCCTCTAGGTACAGGATAATTCCTGCTCCTCTTCCCTATCAGAGAAGACACGCCGCAACACTTCCTACACGGCCCCCATCTCCACCTGCGCAAGGAACTCAAGTCAGATTCACGAAGGCTTTGAAATCAACAAAAAATGTGCACCCATAAGCAGCAGGTATCCCGTCATAAACTGCTCAAAATAAGCATTTTTAACTCAGTTGGAGTAGTTAAAACAAGGTATTTTCTTGGGTTTGGTGCTGCCAAAATGGAGCTGACAATTCTTTTTATAAAATGAATAATATATAATTGATTTCTTTTATATAGAATAAAGGTGACAAACGAACACACAGTCTATCTGATGGTAAGTTGATTCTATGGACCAAAGACATCTACTTACATTTATCCTCGATGAAGAATCAAAATGTAGAATACGTTCTCACCCCTGAGGACTAAGATTGAATGCCTCATTTCCATACGTTCTAAGCCCCTTTTCGACACCATGATATAAATGACTGATTCTAGTTATTGCAAAATGTTACAATGGGTTAAAACAGCCACAAAAGTATCATCATGTTATCATGACCATCATGTGATGTGTTTGAATAGTATCACTCGTACAATAAAATAGTAAAACTTAACAAACAAAATTTAACAATGATGATATATTACGACAGGGCTTCCATCTGAACACACAACACCTACAGAACGTGGGCGGTGATCTGTGCGAGGCGCTCGGGGGCCTGAGCGATGGCGCCACCGTTGATATACAACTGACTAAAGACCTGAATGGGTAAGTTCGTCTTCTTTGTGACAGTTGATGTGATCAATAGATCTACGATAACTAGATATGATGCGGGCTTACATATGAAAAATAAACAGCAGAAACAAATATTCTTCTCTTTCAAGAAATATCTGCTTTAATCGCCGCTCTTAAGCAGGATGATCATCTAATCGCAGTAAAATAGACTAATTTAAAACTGCACGAGCCTCCCTTGTATTTTGGTAGATTTTGTCACATTTACCACATACCGTAGTTTTTTTTTTTGCATTTTACTATAATGAATACGATGAAAGTGATAAAATGTATTAAAAATACAATGGAGGCGTGTGCAGTTTTAAATTAGACGATCTCTACCAGATGTTTCGCATCTTTAACACCGCGTCCCTCGAGTTTTAACTCAAACTCCACAAAGTCAAGTTTCAAGCCTAGACCGCATTATGGTCCAGAAAATTTGATATTACAAAGTCTAAGTTTAAACACAGGAATGTGTCTGAATACCGGCCTAAGTATTATACGTCTGGCACACACGAGATGGTACAAAGAGTAGTTACGTGGTATATTGCATATTTATAAAAGCTCGTGAGGACTTTTTGAGCTTACCCACTATCGTAGAACTATTTTGGTTGTCATTGCTTTTTCCTTAGTTATATAAAATTTGGTCTTACTTAAACTTTACCCAGCAAAGATATACACACACAGAGAAAGAAAGACTTCTAGTTTCGATGCGTATCACGCAATCTGTCAATATTTTACCACGATGTAACTACAATTTAATGACAAGTGCTTGACTGACAATCTGGGGGCACGGCAGTGTCCCAAGTCGAGCAAAAAAGCGGCACGGCCGTACCATCCTTTTCTCAAAGCAGTTCAGGCCATTTCCGAAACCCTATAACTTCGTTATGGATAAAACTAGAAGCCTGAATTTTTACTAACCAAGTAGGCATTGTATAAAGTCGGTATTTTTTAAATTTTATTAAATTTGAACCAGTAGTTTAAGAATTATAATATTCATAATTTCTTAATTTTGTCACTCACTGACTGACCGATCATCAAAACTCTAAGGCACTTCTAGCATACATAGAAACTTCAAATTTGGAATACAATTATTGTTTAATATATAAATCAAGGAAAAATTAAAATATTTCAAAATTTCCGTCCAGTTTTCGAGATACACCAACTGCATAAATAACTTTGTAATCATATATAAACATATAGTATTACAAAGTTACATTTGCAGTAAATGAATCAGTGTACCTATATATGTATAATGGTATAATAGGTGTAAATAGCTACTTAGATATAACTATCTACAAAAAGAAATGAAATTCCATCAAAAACATAACTTGTAAAAAAGCCAAGTCTCGCAACTCAGTTCTTCTACCGTAAAAGTTGTGAGATCCATGTAGTACCAAGTCGGTTAATTTATTCAGTGCATAGATTGATACATAGATTGACTTGGCAATCGCATGAAAACACAATATATCCCAGAGACTAAATAATAACACTCAATTGTTCAATTTTGTTTTCTTCTAAAACATTCTATTAATGAATTCCTCCGAACACTATTTAAATATACATAGTGTTCTGAGGAGGAGGTTATTAATATTTATTATATAACCTCACCCACAGTTTATATTATTTTAACTGTTCAAGCAGCGTCATCATTCATTGCAACCCATCAAAAGTCCGCTGATGAACATGGGCCACCCTCACAGGTAGCCTTATAATTTTAGCCATAATTGCCATGCCTGGCAGGCGGTTTGTGGACGGGGCGGTTATCAGGATTTTATATGCAACAAAAGCAGCAGTACAACAACGGTTATCATTCTAACCCACTTAATAATAAATAGCATTAAAAAGCAAATTTATAATTGCTACAAAATTTGGTAAAAAACAACTTTTCAAATAACCTCCTATCAGCAGAAATAACAGCAACAACTCTTAAGAAAATAACTTTGGTTTTCTTTGTCAATAGTTTCGTAAAGTAACTACTTTCTGTTTTTTTAATTTGCAAAAAATATTAGGTACTTACGATCTTTCGAAAATAAGGAAAAACTTTAATGCTCGTAAAATGCGTTTTCTACATCGACCATCTTTGTACTCGTGTGATCTGGTTATAGCTAATAAAACATTGTATGAAACTTTAAATGGCCAATAAATCAACCAGACTATTCACAAGTCAATAATAGATTTTTATGAAGAAAAAGTGAAAATAATAAAAGTTACATAATAAACTGATGCTATAGAATGTTGAATGCTGTTGTTAATTACGAAATATTTCATGTTTTTTTTTTATTCACAGAAACATGATTGAAGTAAATTGGGATAACACTAGGGGTATCAGGCAAGTGCTCAAAAGTCAAAAATATTTCACTTTAACAAAAAGCTAATAAAAATGAGTGGGTATCCTTTACCTTAATTAATATTAATAAAACATTAATATTTATTACGGTTATTTATTTAACTGCAGTTTTTACATTTTTATTATTTGGAATTTTAGATAAATATAAAAAATACTTACTAAAATATTTGTCAATAAAATAATAATTAATATTAGTATTGAACTATAGACAAAATCTGTAAATTTCACCTTTATTATATGTGTATATTAAAACGTCTTTATAAATGTGGAAAATGTGTACATCGACCATAGATTTTAATGAACTTTAATTACGTCCAAAAAATTATCTGAGTTACCCTGTCGCGCTAAAGAAGTTTTACCACAGTTAATTTTGCAAGAGCTTTTTTTATACCTTCTATTAATATTTATTATAAAGGTTAAAACTGAAATTGATATTTTTTAATAAATTTTCGTAAAATATGCAACAGAACTGATCGTGTTAAATGCCGCCACTAATGCTTTAACATTAAATTACCCAACAAAAGAAGTCGACCTAACAGTGTGCTAACAGCAAAAGCATTACTATTTAAACAGCTTTGCTTGTAACTGCGAATTGTCGCGCATTAAGGTGAAGTTTGTTAGTGGTTAACTTTGTGGTAAAATTATCTAAGACAACGTATTTTTACACATATATAAGAACTAAACTTGTGTTTAAAAACCAATGTATGTAACCTTTGACTGCGTTTGTTTATTTATATAACAACTAGCTCCGCGTGGATTTTTTTTGCGTGGAACCCTAAAATTAAAGTAAACTAAGTTACTCCTTACAACATCAGATATCTGCCAGTGAAAGTCCCATCCAAATCAGTTCACAGGCTTTTGCGTGATGCATGTTCACGCCAAAATAGCTCGCAGATGACCGATTTTTTCAGACTTACTTAACATTTATCGTTATATTTTGGCCAATTTACACAATATGTTTTATGAATTATTCTTATGTGTTATTCTGATTTTTTTTATAGAATAAGGGTGACAATCGAGCACAAAGTCCACCTGATGGTAAGTGGTTGCTGCGGCTCATAGACATATACATTTATCCGAAATTAAGAATCAAAATGCAGATGCGCCGCCACCCGTGAAGACTAAGGTGGAATGCCTCGTTTCCAGTAAAAAGTGTCTCCGGTTCTCTACACTCACCATACGAAACACAGCAGCATTGAGCTGCCATTTTACACTGGATTCTGGGAGAGCGTGGTCCTACACCGGACGAGCCGACCCATTCGTGCTGCAACCACAATACAGTTACAGCATGGCTCTACCACGTAAAACATGTATGAGCTCTATTTTTGTAAAGTTTCATTAAAATCCATTCACTAGTTTTTGTGTGAAAGAGTAAAACATCTATACATCGTCACAAACTTTCACATTTATAATATTAGTAGGATTTTTACTCACACCAGTTTTCTTGTCCAAGAATTCGTCAACCGGTAGTGTTTCTGGGAAGATTTGCTGATTTAGTGCTTAGCTGGGCAAGTGGATTAATTAGTACACAGGCGAAACCATCGCATTGTTAATGATGCTCCCAATCACTAGTCTGTAAAATCAGTTGTTTGTCTCTCAATCAGCAGGGTGCAACACGTGTATATAAGTACATTATAAGTACAGTATAAGTACAACAGTATAAGGTTTTTTTTAAGAAAATAATATTATGTATATGGAATTAAGAAAAATGTTTTAAGGAATTAAGCTTACTTGTTGTAGATATTGCATATAAGTTAATATTTCACAGAAGTTAATAATCTCGTATCTTCATACTTTTATCACATATCATATCACAATGTTCTTAAAGACATTCTCATATTTTTGTCGCTTTTTAGACAAGCTATTTTTATACCTTTATGAATTTGAATCGCGAGTTCTGTATTAATAAAAAGCGAACCCTTATAGTTTTTTCTTTTATTATTGGCTTTTAAATGCCATATATTACGTCTATCAAACGAGATTACATTCCCTTGCATTATTTATCTATAATGTTCTTTAGTCGTTTACGATCAAATGTATTTTTGCGATGATATAAACGCGGCAATAAATAGTCACAATGCATAGTAATCTCGGCAATATAAAAATAAACTTAATCGCCCCTTTCGATTCATTACCCTTCTCAGTACCTACAAGCATCAACTACGATTACGTCTTCAATACAAGAGACGCTAAATCAATACGGCGTCTATAAATTATTATTGGTCCGGCCATGCTATTTTAATATTAAGCACAGCGTACACGGCGCTTATTCCTAAGATGAATCGGTGGAGGCAATTATGCGGGGAAATAACGTCAATAGATGTGACGGTGCTGGTTTCTCTGTAGGATTCTATTAATAAATCGTATGGTACGGAGTTCGTATTTTTATTCCAGTTGGATATTAAAATAGAATAATGAAGTCAACGTGATAAACGTTATACCGTTGAGCGAAAAGATCTTAAAATCGCACACACACTTTATAATGAGGGCATCCACGACTTTTTCTGCCACCAGGGCGGCGCCACTTTACAGTGAGGTAAAATATTTGACATTTCATAGCGGGGACGATAATTTCTTAGGAAAATGTAATTTTTAACGTTTCTTTCTGTATTATTAGTTATATTTTATATTAATTACATTACAAATGAATAAACCAAACTATAAATATAACTAAAAGCCAATTTTTAAAAAAAAGAGTTATAAAGTGCATAAAATTAAAAATCAAACCACAGACGCAATGTGTTATATATTAATATAATACTCTAGATAATGATAAACTATAATTTAAAATTAATTTCTCAATTAACTGACACTGTGTAACAAAAAACTTTACCTCAGTCGCTATTAGCGACATCTGGTGAGTGGAAGATTATTAGCCCTCATTAGGTGTTGTTCTGATTTTTGTTTCGTGATGTACTAGATAATCAAATTCACGGGAGCAGCTGAAATTACTCTCGTGGAGAATTCGCTCTATAAACCCTCCTGTGGCCTCCATTAGACATAAAAAAGTTACAGGCTATCTACGTCTCACAATCGGGCACAGGCCACCTCTCATTTTCGAGTTTCATTTGTTTTTCAGTTTACTCTCGATATTTTACTTCACCGCTGGGCTAGTTAATTGACTTAACTAAAATTAAATAAACTCAAAATTTCAATTAATTATTTCATTGGTGCTAGTGGGGAACGAATCGGGATTGCTCGCGAATTATAAAATTTACAGCAAACACTTGGCCATTTACAGTTCCAGCTACATCGGCACTTTTGAAAATATAATTATTTTAAAATATATAACATTATTTATTAATTATTTGTTGTTTCATAATTTACTTATAATTTATTAGTTTTAAAATTAATTTTCATGACTCTTATTCTTTGTACGCCGTTCCTTTTCTTTTACTGAATTCGAATAAAAGGTTTCTCTAAATTCAGTGTAGTGCAATATGCCTTTAACAGTTTTCGACCGAGCATAAGTATCTAATCAGCTCACAGATCAGCTTAATTCAACTTAATTAAACGCAGACCATACAGCTACTTACTTTAATTTATTATAACGAGTCAGTATTCACACTTTGGCGCCGTAGTCCGTACGGTTCAGAGATTTTTTCCGGTATGAAAATATTCCTTCCACTACACTTGTTACACTCTATTCCACTTCTTTTTTTTTTAGTTTTTGTTATTATTTTTTAAAAATGATAACAATTAAACAGAAAATGACTCAAAGAATGTTCTGAGTTAGATATTTATTCTATGGCATGTGAGGCGCTGATCGGATTTGTGAGCCACGAGCTGCTTTATTAGCAATAGAGTTGCAGCTCAGTGTCTCATTAAAATGTGATCTGCTTATTTGAACCGGCTTAGACCTGAGTCACTCACGTCTACTACTCGCCGACTGTTGCGTGCACAATACGGGCTATTAAGATTATAATTTAGAGATTCTTATAACTGTATGAATTTTAGCTTTTGGAAGAATAAAATTTAATACGATTACACTGTTAAATCTTTAAACTCAAATATAGGACAAAGTATTTGTCGTTTGACCTGTGTTGAAAATTCCAATTTTCACTCCGTTCCCATGTCACTATTGTCAATAAGAGTTTATGGTATATAGCCTTAATAAGACTAACATTATGCCAAAAAAAAATTACCTAGAAATAAAATCCGTTCATCATCCCATTGTAATATTAATCCTTTCATTAATTTTAAGACGTGAAAATTAAATCTTTGTATTGCAGTTTCTTTTCTATTTGTATTACGCAATCAAACAAACATACAAACGTTATTATTAGAAACGAAAGCAATTTGATTTTTTTTTATTTTTGATACAATATTCAGATATAATATTCTGCTATATGGAGGTAATATATTAATCAGTTTTTCATCATCACCCTCAACATCATGACAGCCTAATATACTAATTTTCTCTATTGATAAACATTATGCGTATACCGAAAACTGAAACAGAACATGGGACTGACCTCCTACATCTGTACGGATAAACGTCGTCATCCGTCAGAGGGTCATTTCATTTAATGAATATGCATCACATCATAAGACATCTTACCGATGTGGGACTTCTCGAAAGCCTTTCCACGTCATCGGACGGTTCTACGAGTTATACACAGAAATCTATAATTTTAATATTAATTTTAACGAAATACAACAAAACCATGATATCTGAAAAGTAATGCCTTCTTTTGTGTTTTGTTTAAAAAAAGCTACAATCTATATACGTTCCACTGCTGGGCACAGACCTCCGCTCATTTCTGAGAGGGTTTTAGGGCAAGGAAATGTCCGCCGCGCTGCCCCAATGCGTGTTGGCGAACTTCACATGTCTTCGAATTTTATTTTCTTATTTCTCAGACATGCAGGTTTCCTCGCGATATTTTCCTTCACCGCCGAGCACGTGGTAAATCAGCGCTTATAATTGCAATTAACAATTTCATTGGTACCGGCGGGGATCGAACCCGGTTTGCACGCATGTTGTGAAATTTAAAGCGAGCGCTAACCATCTGAGCTACCACGGCTCGTTTGTGTGTTTTGTTTATTGACAATTATATAATAAATTTTATAGTTTAATTATTATACTGAATTGACAACCGAGTCCGCCTAATAGATGATGGAGGCTTGCAACTTATAGACAGGATACGTTGTCAATTTTGATGTTTAATATGAGATACCTCACAGCCGGTAATTCTCTCTATACCCTTTAGGCCACAGCAGCGCTTGGCGGCAAAATAAAACAAGAGACCTATCTAGACGTACTCTTAGTTATAAAATAAGTCTTAGCACCTATTATAATATCGTGATTATACTAAAAATTTATTGTTTTTTTTTTCAGAGTAAAAGCAGTGGACAGTGAACCAGGATCTGGTTCGGACAGCGTACTCAAAACAGACTCCGACGAAGACTTTGATTAATTTTGTAAAAGCTGTATTATGAATGAATATATTTTTGAGCTCGTGGACTTATCATGACTACATACACCTTAATGCGACCTTATTAACTGTGAACTTTTTTATATTCAATTAGTTCTGTTGCAACTGTTTTTTAATCACAAATGTGATCGAATTAGAACTCATTGAATGTCATGATTCAACAAGAGTATAAAAATTTCTAACAGGAAATCGCATTTATATTACTTTATTATCTAAATATTTAATTTTGACGGTAACATTGTGTGCATTGTATAACATCACCTCAACTGTACTTATTTCTTAGGTCGATATTATGTCAACGATTTTCTGGCTTTTTTACAACAGTACGGCACACAATCATTAAGTAATTAAGCGAATATAATATATGCTTACTTGTAAAATTTTCAACTTCAATTGAAAATTAATCATCGAGCAGAAATTACTATATTATTGGATTCATCAAGAAACGTTTAATTTTGTATTGACCTAAAACTCACTTGAATAATATTCTTTTTATTTTTAGAAATTCCTTTGTTATTATTCAACTTGACACAGAGGAATTAAGGTCTACTTCTCGTCCTGTTTTGCGTTACGAGTATATAAATTAATTTGATGTGAATTTTGAGCACCGTTCATTGAATAAAGTTATTTATGATATTTAATCTACGAATTACTTTTATTTTTAATGATTTCCTCGATGTAAAGTAGCACCGCAGTTTATTAAGGTTTCATACATTACTTAGATTTTTTCCATGGTAGGGAAGGACCCCGCAGTCTCAGAATTTCTTCCATAGTAAAAATTATACATATATACGAAACGGGAGCTAATTTTATTCTCAATTTTATACTTAATCAATGACATCGTCAAATCAAATAGATTGGATGTGAAATCAAACGGTTGCATTTGTATTTACTTTAACTATTTAGATTTAGATTTTGCAGCGAGGTATACGACAGGGTGACGTTATATCATCGACTCCTCACCGCTTCGTTGAAAGACGTTTTCAAGCTACTGGATTGGAAAGCATACGGTATACGGTAACGTCTATGGCGAGTACATCACTTACCTTTGAATTTGCTCCGTGCTCTCAACCAAGTTTCCACACGCCTTCGCGTAGAAAATGACGTCTCTGATATCGCATCACTTATAGGAACAGTTCCAGAACTTTCAGCAAAATATTTATATTAGGATAGAGACCCTATTCTATATAAAAAAGAGATCATCGTCGCAAACTTCGACTGTAGAAACCACACACTCAGGAAATTTTATACCAGTAATTTTCTTTGAGCTCACGTTTCCACTTTGAAATCCATAGCTGATACTCTGTAAGAAGAGTGGCAAAGAACATTCAAGAAATAACATTCTGATACTTTCTTCACATTAAGAAGATCTTATGTTTATTCAGATTTTTGGCATAAAAATGCCAAATCCGAACAGGTTTATCGTATTCGCAGAAAGTTGGTTCTGTCGGTCAATCGTTATGCTATCTATCAATGGAATATAAACAGTCCTCCAAAAATATTCCTCGTCATTTACTTGATAATTTCATTTACGGTCTTCGAAAGTATGACCACGTCTCTTTCTATCGCTCTCAACTTAAATGGTTAAATATCCCACAACGCAGAAACCTTAGAATTCTTAGCACTCTTTTCACTATTCTTAACGATCCATTGGCCCCGGAGTATTTGAAATGTAAGTTTCAATACCTGGGTTCTTCCCATGATTGCAATCTTCGCTCTCGTAACAATCTCGTACTCCAAATTCCCTCTCACCGTACTGGTTTCCTCTCAAACTCTTTCGCTGTTACAGCTGTACGACTCTGGAATGCGCTTCCCTTAGCAATAAGAAAATCACCTAACAAGTGGATTTTTAAAACAAAGGTGAAGGAACATTACTTGGGTTCATCTGACACACAAATAAATAATAATCTATAACATATAATCTATATATTATATATATATATATATATATATATATATATATATATATATATATATATATATATATAATTAAGTTTGATCTACGAGTGTGTGTGTGAGAGAGTGTGCGTGTGTGTGTATGTGTATGTGTTTGTGTAAAATTTATATCAATTGTAGATTTTCATCCTAGCCCACTGCAGTACACACATCTCCCACTAACTTTCCGGTTGACTGGTAGAAAATGCCATATGGCATTGAGTCCGCCGTTTGTACCTTTAGTACAATAAAGTGTACAAATAAATAAATAATTATCGCGAAGTCTGTCAGTAATTTTTAGAAGATTTTTCAACGATTTTCGGGGGGGGGGGGGGTATTCACGTCCCCTGTGACCCTCAAACGTGGACAAAACAAAGATCATGTGTGAATAGGATGACAAACGAGCACACAGTCCACCTGATGGTAAGTGGTTGCTGCGGCCCATAGACATCTACATCTATCCTCGTTTGCGAATCAAAATGCAGATGCGTTGTCACCCGTGAGGACTAAGATGGAATGCCTCATTTCCAGTAAAAAGGGCCTCCGGCCACCTGCACTCACCAAGCGAAATGCAGAGGTATACCTCTACTTCACGCTGGTATTCTGTGAGGTCGTGGTACCACCCCGGTTCGAGCCGGCCCATCCGTGCGACAACAATTCTGCCGCGTGGCTCTACCACTGTTAAGACCTTTTTTCTTGTTCCAAGTATTTGATATAAGAGTTTAGTGAACGTGGCCGTATACTGGTGGTAAGATGGGATCCAACGTGACATGGATATCACGCCTATGCCGGTAGTTGTTGGGAGTACTAAGCTCGAAGTTGTTGAGGAGCATGTTTACCTGGAACAAATAGTGCGACTAGGTAAGTCCAACTTCGACCGAGAGGTCAATTGACGGATTCAACTCGGCTGCCGTTCGGGGAATGATACATCTTCTAGCCAGGTATACCTCAAAATTTAAAAACGAAATTGTACAACTAGTGCGTGTGACATAGTGATAACTTATGGATCTGAGACGTGGTCCTTCACTGCTGGCCGAATGTGGAACCTCAAGGTCGCTCAGCGATCTATGGAAACGGCTATACTCGGAGTTTCTCTGCGTGATAAATTTAGAAATATAACCGACATAGCCCAACGAATTAGTAAGTTGACATGGAAATGGGCCGGTCATATAGCTCGAAGAACCGACAACTGATGAGGAAAACAGGTTCTGCAGTGGCAGCCTCGTACCGGTAGGCAAAGTGTAGGGTGACACCTCACTACATGGAATGACGACCTGGTAAGACATGCAGGAAGTCGATGGATGCGGGCGGCTCAGGACCGTGCTTTGTAACATTCCTTGACGAAAGCCTATGTTCAGCAGTGGACTTGTGAAGGGCTGTAATGTTATAAAACTTGTCAATTAGATGGTGATATTAATTTTAAAAATATTAATTTGAGTTGACCATAATTCGAAGCTTATAGCTATATGAGATAGCAGTCACTTGTTTCCGCATATAGTTCCGTCTCTTTCCTCTATATATATATATATTTTTTTACAACCACCATTCGTGGGGCGAGTCGACAAGCGGAGCGCAAAAGTTTTTAACCTTAATTGGCGTCTAAGTTCCCGCTGCGGAAGGAAATGCAAAAAGTGTTCCTGTGTTTCACTTACTGAAGTAAAAAAGTATTAGTATAGTGTGTTCACGTGTTCCTCAATTATTAGTACAACACACAGGTAACGTACATAGCAATTAATTATTGATCTTGTTCAGTTTACACCGAGCACATTATGTACGCGTAGGCATTTTACTTTAAAGTTTCTTATTTGATCCAGTACATGTAGGAACGCCAACAAGGTCTCGTGTGCTAACATACCTACATTTATAAACATTATAACAATAAACACTTTGTGCACACACAGTGTTTTAAGTAACATTTACATCAAAATGTGTTGAATACCACAACATCTTTTTGGTCCTTCGCGCCGGATAATTTTAAAACAAAATTTTAAATGTACATCGAGATAGAAATTTAATTTTGCAAATATACCCACTTATAACAATTTTAATTTATCGGTTTTACCGTTTGTAGTGTATTTAATTAATACATTAATTTTAGATAATAGAAGAAATGCCTGTTAACAACAATGATTCTTCGCCGTCAAAGAATCTAAGATTATTATATACTAAGCTCTAGTAGCAGCAGTTTTAACATCTCCTCGGCTGCTTCGATTTCTGACTCCAGGAAAAGAAAGCGACGGCATCGCCGCCAAAAGAAAAGAGGGGCAAAAGATCACGTTGAACCCGTAAGCTTGATGATTTATCGAGACAAATACATAATCTTCGAAGGCAGTTAGCCGAAGCAAATTACGGCTAAATTTCTGATATAAGTAGAGAGCGTCACAAGAGTATTTAAAGCAACTACTTGACATGCAATTACTTATTAATGTTAGCTGGTGTGACTTAAGGTACGCTGTTACTCAAAAACCCTGGATATGTTTACCTGGTACCATATGAGGAGATTGTATATCCGCAAAGTAAAGCCTGATAGAATCAGGCTTTACTTTGCGGAAATCCATTATAATGAGTTTGTTATAAATTAATTTGCTTAATTCCGCGTAAAGAAAGAAAATGATGAGTCCTGCCCAGCTTTAAGGGGACCTCCCATTCTCCCTCAATCGCGCGCACTATATCCGTCGCCGTCAATCTCAACACTACCATCCCCAGCACCACCACACTAGGCACGACACACCACTCTCGAAAATACGATACGTTTCGCCTCTACACGATGCATCCTCAGGTGAAGTAGACTCTGCGGAGGCTCGCCGCTCACTTAGCGGCACTTCACTTAGAGGGTGAGAGGTTCCCTTAAAGCTGGGCAGGACACATCATTTTCTTTCTTTACGCGGAATTAAGCAAATTAATTCATAATAACCCCACCAAAAGAGGAGATTAAGGCTTACTAGTTACGATTCACTTCGTAATCTAGCTCATGATGGTAAGGCCTATGCTGCTTTAATCTTTTGTTTTCTCAAACAGAAGGAATTATTACAAAGAACCTTGAGTAAACTTTTGGCCTGTTCGCAGTTAGAATAAACGATTTCTTTTGAATCACTATCAGATAGTCTCCTGATTGTTTTCTGAAGGTGAATTGCACAAAATACCTCAGATTTGGCTCAGCTTATATGCGGTCATCGTGCAGAAATATTGCAAATGCGAAGGGATGGTATAACTAAGCATGTACGAGGCCCGTAAAGAAAAAAAACATATCATTATCAGCGCTCCCTGGGCTCGAAATGCTTCAAAAAGGGCTCATGTTGTAGCAAATTATGTGACACTAGATATGGCAGACAAACAAGCCTTGTTTCAGGATGCTTTCTCCCGGCAATGGAATTATTACTTAGTGTGTGTTTTTCCTCCTCCATTCTTGGTGCCCAAAGTCCTTGTCCATCTAAATCAAGCGAAGGGAACCTTCCTTCTTGTAGTACCGAGATGGAACAGAGTCTTCTGGCAAGCAGATTTGAGGTCATGTGCTCTATCCGCTCCATTCACAATACGGAACTTAAACAAAGTATTATTGGACATGTCAACAGGTTTACCACCCCAGTATGGGGATGCTCTGGGGAAGAAGGTTGGGGTGAGGGTCAGCTTAAGCTATTAGAATCATCATGGCGTCCTTCCGTTCACAAAATTTACAGCGCATCTCGGGAAAGGTGACCTCACTAGAACAATGAACATAAAGTTTGCGCGAAGGATCATACAAAACACAGCTAGCACAGTTCCTAACAGATCTATACTTAGTTCATGACCTTTCATATAATACGATTCTGCTATACAAATCGGTAATTTTCACTATTGGTAATGTAAGCATATCTAACACCCTAAGCTCAAATGTACTCGTAAGACATGTCTTGAAATCAATAGCTTTAGGAAATCATGTTCAACGTAAGCCGCCCATTTGGGATATTGAGGACCTGGCTTCGTACTTACGCCAGTACGTAGTAGATCACAATAATATTTTTCAAGTGTCGGGATATACTGCAATGCTTTTGCTTCTAGGCTCGGGCCGAAGAATTCATGATTTTTTTTTCATGGTTCTGACCCTTTTATGTATTGGACCAAATAACTGTGTTCAAGGCGATGAGACCATCGAATTTTGGCCAAAGTTTGGCTCAAAGCCAGACTCGTATAACTACAGGCAATCGGGATAGGAATTATTTGTAAATCTTGAATCGCATCATTTAAATTCCATTTTTCGGATTAATCATTTTTTTATATGAGATGCATGCATCGTTTGCCCCCAAACGATGCATGCGGCTCACCTGATGGTAAGTGACTACCGCCACCCATGAACAACTGCAACACCACGGGAATTGCAGATGCGTTGCCGGCCTTTTAAAAAGGAGTAGGCTCTTTTCTTGAAGGTCCCTAAGTCGTATCGGTCGGGAAAAATTGCTGGTGGTAATCGATTTCAAAAGGAAGTTGTGCGAGGAAGAAAACAGCTTCTAAATCGCACAGTGATGGACCACCAATCATTCAGATGGTATGGATGTTATCGCGAGTTTTGTCGCGATGTGCAATGGTGAAATTGAGCGGTTAGAATTAGTCCACACAATTCCCCAGAGCACTCCCCGTGGTACATGCGATAAAATACGCAAAGAGATGCAACATCTCTACGCAGTGCCAGTGAGTCAAGCCGATTGGAAAGAACTCGGTCGTCGACGATTCGAACCGCTCTGCGCTGGATGCGGTCAAGTGGAATGAGCTCGCATTGGGGAGCCCGTGCCCAGAGATGGGAACAGTATTCCATGTGAGGCCGAACCTGCACCTTGTAAAGTTGCAGGTGGTGTGCCGGCATGAAATACTGTCCCGCTCTGCTGAGCACGCCAAGCTTTTTAGAGGCCAATTTGGCATTCTCTTCCAAATGACTACGAAACTGCACGTCACTCGATGTGTCGACACCGAGGATTCCGATACTGGCTGAGGCAACAAGGGGAGTGCCTTGAAACTGAGGAGATACGACAAAGGGGTTCCTTTTAGCGGTAAACACGCAAACTTGTGCCTTCTGGCGATTGAACTGAACTAGATTTAGTCGCCCCTAATCAGAGACTTTGTTCAACAAAGTCTCGACTTCAGACACAAGTTTGTTCCGATACTCGGCGACGTTTTTCCGAGAAATACGGGCACGGTCGTTGTATAGAGCATCACCAGTGCTGTCATCTGCATAGCAATGTATGTTACCGGTTTGCAACATATCACTAATATGCAAAACAAACAGCGTTGGTGATAGCACGCAACCTTGTGGAATACCAGCGTTAACAGGCTTGTAATCGGAGCACGCACCGTCTACTACGACCTTGATGCTCCGATCAGCCAGAAAACTGGTGATCCAATTGAACAATTTCTAGGGAAGCCCATAGGAAGGAAGCTTCGAAAGAAGCGCTTTGTGCCAGACCCGATGAAAGACCTTCGCTAGCTACTATAAGCTTCGAATAACGGTCAAGTCAACTTAATAGAAGCGTTTTACCTACCAATAAAACGCATATTATTTTACATACCTCATTCGAAGCTTATAGATAATCTCTGCCTGGTTTAGTTCGACGCAATGAAGGGGAAAAACTTATGCGCTCCCCTTGTCGACTCCCCACACGAATGGCGGTGGTAGAAAAAGAGATAAATATATATGGCAGAAAGAGACGGAACTATAGGCAGGAACAAGTGACTGCTATCTTATTTTAGGGATGGGCAAGAAAAAAAGAATATCGATATATATCGAATCGATATTCTCAAACAGTATCGGTATATATCACGTATATATAGCGCGATACATAATCATAATCATAATCATAATCATAATTTATTTGCAGAAAACATGGTACATTACAGGTTGGTAAATTATTTTAGACCAGCATGTTTTGTCATAATGATGACATACAAATATTTATAGAATACCTAAATTACATTTTCATAACTAATATAATAAATAACATATTTTCAAATTCATCATAAACATTTTATTACATTTAATTTAATTAAAATAATATAATCGTAATTACTTAATTCATTTTAATACTGATGCCTAATCCTAATCATAAAATTTAAATATTCTTCAACAGAGTAGAAGCATTGCTCCTCAAGCCATTGTTTAACAATCCTGCGAAAACGTACTTTTGGGAGTGATTGAAACTCTGTAGGCAGTGCATTGAAAATTTTTATACACATAGCTGAACAATTTTTCCTATAGAGGCTAGTGCTTGGCATTACACTATGAGTCAGTCTTTCAGTATGCCTCAAGTTCCTCTGTACAGTATCTCTTATCTTTGTGAACAAAAGTATATTATTTTTAACAAAACATACCACATTTAAGATGTACATACATGGCAGCGTCAAAATGTGTAATTTTTTAAAATACGGTTTACACGATGAATCTGGTGCCAAACCATGCATAGCTCGAATACATTTCTTTTGGGCTGTAAAGGCCTTAACAGCATCTGTACTATTACCCCAAAGTAAAAGACCATAATCAAGTGCAGAGTAAATGTATGCATAGTACGCCGTTATTATAGCATAGTCATCATTTGCATGATGTAAAGAAAAGATCCAAAATTTTATATTACTGACGGTTGGACGACGAAATAAAACGACAACCAACCACACATGAATACTTTTGTACCTCCTTTTGTTGTTATATGTTTTCTCATTAATACAAAATTTTAAAATAGATACGAATTCGATACCCAAAAATAGATATCGATATATCGCGATTTAAAATATCGACGGTATATATCTTTATTTAAAAATATCAATATATCGATATATCGATATTTGTTGGCCGGGCCTATCTCATATAGCTTTAAGCCTCGAATAAGGAAGTTAATTAATATGCGTTTTATTGGTAGGTAAAACCCTTCTAATAACAAGAAAAGGTAAATTCATAGCAAAATTTCCATTAGATGACGAAAGGTATGTGGTGATTTCAACTATAATTATAATATGATAGACGCGAATACATTTTTGGACCTTTATTTTTAGTAATATCCTCTAAACCGAATTTTCATCACAGACGCCAGTATCAACAGATACTAGCCATCTACGTAGGACAGGTTTTTATAGTGTACGATTCTGTGCGCAAATACAAATATACTCTATTTCCAAACTCTGATAGTTCGATAGGATGGCAATCCGTAACGACCGGAGAGAGATCAGGCACAGGACCAACAGTTTAACGTTCTTTCCGAGGCATGAGGGTGTAGCACCGCCAAATTCCTGACTCCATTATACTTCTGAGAATTTCTTCCAATAATTGACTTGCGGGTACCGGGCATGGGCGGCCCCGTGGATGTAAAGTGCCCCCAGCCATTATAGACAATAGCTATCATAGCTTTAAAAATAATTATGATGTATGAAAATGTTATGAGTTTTAGTGAAAATAATAAAAATAAGAACTTAAGAAAGTTAATTTTCGAAAAGAAATACGTCAGTATACAAATACAGTAGACAAAATGGCCATTATTTTGATTACTTAGGTAGGCCTTCAAGTAGTACTAGCAGCCCAGGCTCATGTTTATGTCCAAAAACGAGAAAGATTTTTGTGCGTTCATGGGTTTATAAAAGGCTTATGACCGAGTATACAGGGATGTGTTATGGTAAACACTGAACTCATTTGGGTTGAGCACTGGGTTGATACAGGCATTAAAGTTTCCTTATAGGGGCTCTAGTGCTCGTGTCAGGATCAACGGGGCCTACTCGGACTGGTTTGGCATCTATAGAGGTGTCAGACAGGGCTGTGTAGTTTACCCGTGGCTGTTCAACCTATTTATGGACAGTTGTTTGGAAACTATAAAAGTTGAAGAATGTGGGTTGAGAATGGGTGAGTTAACCAACAAGAACAACAACAACCGTCTGCCGAAATGCAAATGATGGTTACATTAACAAGAAAGGGGAATTAAAGTGAACTCAAGTAAGACGCAAGTAGTGGTTTCTGAAAGAGAAAAAAGTAAAACTATATGAGAAGGGGAATTGGTTGAGCAAGTGGATGAGTTTGTATATTTGGGATGTGTTTTAGCAGGGATGGTGGATATGATAAGGATATACAACGACAAGTGAACGCAGGAAACAGAATATGTCAAAAAAGACACGTATGGCAATTCACAACGCTGTTAGTCCCTACTTTAATGTATGGTAGTAAAAGTTGGGTGTGGCAGAAGAAGCACGAGAGTAGAATAAATGCTATGGAAATGCAGTCATTAAGGAGTATGTTTGGGCTAAATCTGAATGACAGGGTGAGAAATTGTGTGATAAGAGAAACGTATGGTTTGCAAGATGATGTTGTGACCAGGATTAAGAAAGAAATGCTTCGGTAGTTTGGCCGTATAGAACGAATGAACGAGAAAAGAACGACGAAACAGAACAATCTGGAAGGTACGCCCTAGACGAAATTTATTAACCCGATTAAGAGTACCCTTAAGCCATAAGTATATGGATTATATTACATTATCCTGCTAGCCGTTTCCGGCCACAGCGACCATTTTTGACTCCTATATCTATGTCTTACTGCTTCGCCCGTTCATGAGCTCGTAAGTGACTAGCAAAGCCGATCATAGTGAGAAAAGTGCGAGCACATAATGGCTGGTGAAAACACCGTCGCAGAAGTTATATTGTATAGTCGCAGATGCTAGGCTTTAAGTTTCTCGCCTTTAGCATCAAGATCTTGTACGCGTTTGGCTTCAAAATGTTGATGTTATGTATATGGATGTAAAGGAGGCGAGAAGTGTGTCAAGATCGTGCCAAATGTAAGTCCGTAGTCTCTACTTACCCTTCTGCGTGACAGGCGTGAATGTTTGTCTATTATGTCATGATTTGGGCCCAACCCGGGACTTGAACAGGTGATACACGTGACCAGAAGCAGATCATTTGTTTTAGGGCATTGAAACACTTTAGTACCTGACAGAACCCTCGGTCCTGCAGCGCTGCAAATTATTCGAAGATAGGCATTTACAAAACTATTATAATTCATCTATATTGTCAGCACTGTTTGTCAAAAATTAAATGTCATGTCTTGATGTTGGTAGAGTAGCTTGGCATCCTTTCATATATTTTGCTTTTACTAAGGAAGTCCCGCTTCTTAAACATAGTGATTATATACTCTTTGATAGTTTAATATTGCTGTGTTTCGTTTTTCGTATGGCGAGTATAGAGAACCGGAGAATCTTTTCACTCGAAACGAGGCATTCCTAGTTAGTGGCATCAGTATTTTGTTATATATATTCTTAATCGATGATAGATGTAGGTGTCTTAAAGGTTTCTGCATTCACTTACCATCGGGTCGACTACGTGCTCGTTTGTCACCCTTATTCTATAAAAATATATATCAATAGGTTTTGAGGTATGGTATTAAAACGAAATTGTACAACCAGTGCGTGTTGCCAGTGATGACTTACGGAACTGAGACGTGGTCCTTCACTGCTGGCCGTATGAGGAAGCTCAAGGTCGCTCAGCGAGCTATGGAGAGGGCTATGCTCGGAGTTTCTCTGCGTGATAAACTTAGGAATAAGGATATCCGCAGTAGAACCAGAGTAACCGACATAGCCCAACGGATTAGTAAGCTGAAGTGGCAGTGGGCCGGCCATATAGCTCGAAGAACCGACAACCGATGGGGAAGAAAGGTTCTCGAGTGGCAGCCTCGTACCGGTAGGCGAAGTGTAGGGCGTCCCCCCACGAGATGGAGTGACGACCTGGTAAGACATGCAGGAAGTCGATGGATGCAGGTGGCTCAGGACCGTGCTTTGTAGCATTCTTTGGGGGAGGCCTATGTTCAGCAGTGGACTTGTGAAGGGCTGTAATGATGATGATGATGATGATATATCAATATATATTTTTATAGAATAATATATTATATAAAATTATAATAATCCCTGGAAATGAGATGTATGCTTCTAAGCTGTTTCTTAAACAAGTTTTGTAAATAGTTTGTATAACCATTCTTATTGTATAATTTACTTTGATAAAAAAGAAACTGTTTTTTTTGGTCCCACTGGGTATTTTTTTGCTGATTTTTACCAGGCCAGAGGTTTTTGCCGATACAGTGATGAAAGTAACAAATGACTCGATCCTTGTAATCTATATTGAATAAAAAATTATTATATAGGTTGCAGTGGACGAATAGCTGGAAATCACATTATGTCTTCACCTGGATGAAAGACTTTTTCTAAAACCAGATGAAGAATAAAAAACAATCGTAACTTAATAAATATTATATTGTTATTATCAACATTACATCACACTCAACATGAGACATTAAAAACATTACATAACACCTATGTTACATAATATAATAAAACAAAAGAGAAATAATCATGGAAGCCATATAATATATGAAACATTTGTTCTTCTAGTAATACCTTGTTTGATCTAAAATTAAAAACAATATTAATTTTATTTTAGAGAATGCTATGCTCAATTATTGTTGTTCAAGCACTACTGAGCTTTTAAGAATAAGGGTGAGAAAGAAAAATCATATTATTATATTATATACATTAGTGCAGGGTGAGGCAATTTTGTACGAAAGCTGAAAAATCTGCACACAATCATGATTTTGTCAAAGTTCGTGTTGGGCTTGTTAAAATAAAGCGAGAAAAAATATCGCTGTTTCTTTCCCTCGCGTTGTTTTAGATTACCACTTTAAAAATTAGATACACAAATTCATATTATATCGGAAGAAACTAAAAATGTTAATTATGTGTTAAACATTTTTTGGTTTGCTCTTTAAAGTATAATTACATACATATTACTCTGAGATTTGCACAATTTAATTCATTTAAATTAATGATTTCTTATATTTACGCGAACACTACACATTTAAATAAAACTAATTTTTACGGATTTTATCGCGTATATTAACTTATTTTATATTCCCGACGATTCGGGTGCTTTCCAGCACCCGTGGTCACGGGGGACTGAGGTGTTTGACGTCCTGATGTCATAGTTAGCCCGGCTACCTCCAGTTTTTTAATATTAATTTTTGGTTCGATTTACGCAGAATGAGCTTACAGTATCTTGAAGTCTAGAAACGTCGGGAATATAAAATAAGTTAGTATACGCGATAAAATCAGTAAAATTAGTTTTATTTAAATCATTTAAATGAAATTATTTAATATTAGCAGAATTCTATCAAAAGAAGCGATGAATTAATAGAAGAAAAAAAAATTAAATTTGTTTGTCAACGTCTTTCATATTGAAAATATTTTCTGAAATTTATTAAAATTTATTTATAGGTTTAGTTTTTAATATTTATTATTGATTTTTGCTTAAATTCAGTTATTATGGCCTTAATTTTCGTATGTAGGCGAATACACAGTCATAATATCGTCGTGAATATACAGTAAAGATTTTTTGTGAGATGTTAACTCTGTATAAGATATTGACTATAAATGAATTCATTATTTCAAAATTTTATGCACGATTTGTGATCCTCATCGAAAGTAAGTTAAGTGTTGTGCAAATAAAAAGCAGAAAATCATCTGATCACTTTCTACAGGTTTCCTATGAAACGAAAAGAAAAACTTATGACAATATTGTGGTAAGTCTTTAAATATTTTGAATTTATTGACCGTTATTTGTAGGGATTATTACTATATTGATGCGAATTGTATCTGTTGCAGATCACGTATTTGGGCTATTGTTTTCATCGTGAGAATTTTGGTGATTTAAATTACCGTTAATGTTCTGTGAAGAATAACTCTCTGACGATAACGTGTTATATATCAGTAACAAGCGTGGAAATATTATGTGCAAAGCAATAAAAAATATCAATAATAATGTATAGTTTATAAAACGATGTCTTTCAGAAAATCAAAGTTACATAACTATACTTATTTGTAGTTTTATTTTATCGCACATACTAATCTAAAGTATATTCGAGTAATTTTGGTGCAACCTCTCAATTGGAACTTACCCCATAGGTTTGTGAAGTTTGAGCCAAAATTACTCGAATATGCCTTAAATAAAAAGTTTAAAGTTACAGAATACAAAGATTTGAAAATCCCGCTAAAAAGTTTTATATGGGCGTCCACCGTAGCGCTTTTAGTGTACACTCATAAACACGTGTTTCCGTTTTTTAGTATGAAGTTGGCGTTCTTCTCTCAATAGAGAGTAATTGTGTTCTGTGTATTAGTGTTATAATATACGATGTGTACGGTTAGCGATAAATTGCTATCTTAGTTGCGCGCAGTAGACCCTTAGTTGACGTTAAGATATTTTTAAATGTGGAGCTTGATAGCCAAACCATGTAGGTCCCGTTTGGTTGGCTTCGTTATGACGTTTAAACTGTATTTTGAGAGGTATAGTTGGCTATTTTCTAGTAAGCCTGTGTAAAATAAAAATATACATTTCTTCATAGTGTGGTCACTCTATACGTTGTATCTTCAAGTAATTAATATAAAATTATTATCTCGGCTAATAGATAATATACATTTCATATTTTTGAAATGATTGCAGACCAGCCTGATTAGAGGCCTATATTCTGCAGTGGATTTTTCCACTGCTGAATATAGGCCTCCCCATAGATTACCTCAAGTATGTAGTTAGAGAGAGGGTGTTCTAACACCCCCATATTACAATTTCTAATATTTTTGATTATTTAGTACAAAAATGTTCGATTATTTAGTAGAAAAACATATAGCACACTCATATAATATGGCAGTAGCCGTATCGAATGAGTGACCAGTTTTAACGATCGCTATCTTGAAATTGCGCCAATATTTCTTGTCTATTTCTTTTCTTTAAAAACGTCTTAAGCCATTTAATAAAACCTTAACTAGTTAAAAATACAATTTTATAATTTCATTACGTAATTTTTACTTAAATATGTATATATAATTTATGTGTAGACTAATACTTTGTGACCTGTTATTTAGTAATTAAGCTTTACAAAAACTTATGTAAATGATGATGTAGATCATATTAACATCATTTATAAGATACTTTCTGAGATTTTAAAAAAATAACCTTAAGAACTGTTGGACCAAACCTTATGGTCTGTAATTTTTACATATTTTTTTTTTAAATCAATAAATAAACAAATAATATATAAACAAATTATTTACTTCGCAAATTTTTCTCAGCATGGTCCCTCGGTGCTCACGGACATTAATTGTTTCTTGCGAGATTAATAGTTCATAGGTAATAACTCAGGTTGATAGTTCCTTAATGTAAATGCTCACTGGGTAGGATCGGGGCATACGTGTTAAGAACGTCGGCATTTGCGGACTATCGAATATTGCCTGCCTTACTTAAGTATATCTCCCAATATGAATAAAAAAATCGTTTTAGTTACGCGTCACTTTAATAACAGTGAAACATTAAAAAAAAAACAAATTGTACTTAATAACTTTGAGATTTTTAAATATTCCATTTAAAAGTCTAAAAGTTTCTAAAAGATCTTATCTATCATCTTAGCAGATGTCAGTACTTACATATAATAAAAATATGCGAAATGCAGACAGATTTTTTAATTTATTTTTACTACTTATAAGGGCTTGCTAAATTAGTAGATTAGAAGTAGATTACACTGGTTGGCGCGTTAAATATATATGAGGTCAGCGTCAGATTTTGTCTAAAATGCCGATACTAATCACAGATTTGTCGATGCTAGTGAACGCTATTTTATACTAATACAAAGAAACATAAAATATTGCATACGTTCCCATGCAGACTCAATGTCCGCTTACCTTTACATGACATCGGTAGTGTATACCAGATTCATTACTATACATAAAAATCCAAAAACAGCTTTAAACAGCACCAAATATATTTTAGTTATCCTCAAATTACCACCCTCAATGAAAAGAGAGAACTGTTCCTAATAGCAACATTGACGTTTGTTGGCTGTTGGTAACATTTTACTATGGAACTACCACTCATTTATGTACAAACACGTACCTACAATAGTATGGTACAGGTTACCCATACCTTTGATGGTGAAATATAAATTTTTTTCTCATTTTCTTTTAAGTTCTCCATATGCGATATATATGTCGTATAAATAGTATTACTGTTAAACTTACAGCTAAAAGAGTCATCACAAATACAATATTAAATTCAAAAATTGTTTAGTTTTATTATAATATGAAAAATAAAACTTTATTATACATTATTTTCTTAAAATAAAACTTAATTAACATAAGAAATCCAAATAAAAACATATGTATTTTGGTGACAACTCTAAATTGTTCAAAATAAAAAACGATTCCAACATGAAGTTAGAATATTTATTCTTATGTATTATCTAAACTCTTAATTTAAAAATTGAATTACCTGCCTATATTTAGGCAAAAAATAATTTGAGCATAGGAAATTTGTAAATAAACCTTCGTTATATAAAAACATAAAACACAAAAAAAATATATAAAATGTCTTTTTATCAAGTTTGTGTAAAACTAAAACCGCCTTATTACATAAAGTAGTTTATCATTCAGGTATAAACTAGTCTGTATTAATAAAGGAGTCCCATGGAAAATATACGAACTAAAAATGTAAAATATGTAATTTAACAGCAAATGCCAAATTTCACGAAGGCTGTGGGGTCGCGGTTTCTTTTTCTTTCATGGTAAAGATTCGTCTTTAAGCACGCGACTTACAATAAACCATGTTTTGTAAGAAGACGGAAAAAATTATAGTTTATAACGCTAAATAAATTATAACTTTTAACAAATAGTAAATGCCGACTTCAAATTGCTAAAAAAAAGTTTTTTTTTTATAGGATAAGAGTGACAAACGAGCACACAGTCCACCTGATGGTAAGTGGTTGCTGCGGCCCATAGACATCTACATCTATCCTCTATTACAAATCAAAATGTAGATGCGTTGTCACCCGTGAGGACTAAGATGGAATGCCTCATTTCCAGCAAAAAGGGCCTCCGGCCACCTGCACTCACCAAGCGAAACGCAGAGGTAAACCTCTACTTCACGCTGGTATTCTGTGAGGTCGTGGTACCACCCCGGTTCGAGCCGGCCCATCCGTGCGACAGCAAAAGCTGCCGCGTGGCTCTACCACTGTTTAAACTACTCTTTGGGGTGAAATTTTGTTCTCCAAATTTATATGGGACCACCTTTGAAGTATTAACCTATTTAATATAAAAATAATCATCAAAATTGGTTCACAATCTGCGAAGATATCAGGTAACATACATACAACAAGTGACAAAATTAAAAATTTTGTACAACCGAATTCAATATAAATTATTAAGGATAACTCAAAAACGACTGGTCAGACCTTGATCAAATTTATATGGGCAATAATATATGGGACCACATGAGAAGCACCAGCTTTCAAATAAAAAAAAAATCATCAAAATCGGTTCACCTAGAAAAAAGTTATGAGGTAACACATAAAAAAACATACAGTCGAATAAGGGCATCCACGACTTTTTCTGCCACCAGGGCGGCATCACGTTACAGTCAGGTAAAATATTTGACAGATTTCATAGCGGGGACGATAATTTCTTAGGAAAATGTAATCTTTAATTTAAGGTTTCTTTCTGTATTATTAGTAATATTTTGTATTAATTACATTACAAATGAATAAACACTAAAAAATATAACTAAAAGCCGATTTAAAAAAAAAAGGTATAAAGTGCAAAAAATTAAAAATCAAACCACTGACGCATTGTGTTGTGTATCAATATAATATTCTAGATAATGATAAACTATTATTTAAAACCACTTTCTCAATTTAATGACACTGTAACAAAAAACTTTACCTCAGTCACAACTAGCGACATCTAGTGAGCGGAATATTATTAGCCCTCATTGAGTACTTCCTCCTTTTTGAAGTCGGTTAAAAATACTCTCGAATTGAGAACCTCCTCCTTTTTGAAGTTGCTTAAAAAACAATGCATTCTGCATCGAATATGAAAAAATATGTAATTCTCGCACAGTCAAAGAATAGAATTATAAAAGGCGCCCTCTATTCACCTCTCCTTGTTGCACGCACCGACCAAAAAAAAATAGAATCCATGAGTTGCGATAAGCGTTTATTGTGCTTCTTTCTAATTGCATGCCCGAGTAATAAAATATAACTGTTCAATATAAGTACTCTTATTTTAAGTGATATTATTGTTTTATAATGATCTTAATGATTGGTTTACTAAACATTAATATTATTTGTAGGCTACTTTATATCCCTATTATAATATTAACTTTTTTTCCTTTTTAAAAATTCCCATTCTAATCCCATTCTTTAGCCGCACGAGTATATTATATAATAACATTTTATTTACATACTAGCTGACCAGGCAGACGTTGTTCTGCCCTTTCCGACGACCATGTGTCGTAAAAAAAATTGAGGGTCACTTGCCGGGATAAAAACTATCCTATCTCTCAAGTTGGACCAAACTACACACATTGTGAAACATTTCATTGAAATCAGTTCAGTAGTTTAGGAGTTCATCGCGGACAAACAATGTGACACGTAATTTTTATATATAAAGATTATAAATTATATACCAAAGTTTACTATATTAATTACAATAATACTTTGATCTATCAGCATTATTTTTACTAAAACGGCTTAGAAACACTACAAATAAGTTAGGTACATTACTTTTTAGGACTATTGTCAAAAGGCAATTACATAAGGCAATCCAACATCTCTAAATTTATAGAACACATCTAATAACTGTTCCCCTGCACAGTCACTTTTCACAATTTTTATTCTTTGCTATGATTTTTTTATTTATATTTTACATAATATTGAAATCACAAAATACCTTACTATAATGTTGTTGCATACTCGTCATAAACAACTCATACACATGCTTTCACACAAATGTAACATTGCTACAGTTCAACAGGACGGTGAGGACCGATGAGAAATAATTACGTATAAGAGTCTCGAAACTTGTTCATTTCATTAATATCATGAATATAAACGATATTAAAGTATAAAGTAACCCAATATTATATAAATTTAATTATAAACATTTTTTTGATTACAACAATAGTCGACACAAATAAACATACTATAATAAAGTATAAATATGATAATAATAATATTGTGAATTGTATCGCCTCTTACACGCTTGGTATGGTTCTTACATTGGAAATGCAAAATTTCACATCATCACACACACAAAACATCACCGTCTGTATAATCACTGTCTTCAGTGGTTATAAGATCAATTTTGTATTAAAATAGCAAATTAATAAAATCTAGGGAAGCTTTCATTTTGAATTTTTTTTCATTACTTGAAAATTATTAGCATAGAGACATTAAAAACAATCCTTCATCATTTTTATTTAATATATATTAAATTATTTATGATCTAGCACATGTAGGTTGTCATTGTGTTAGTATCACAATTCAGTTACGCATTGCTGACAAAATCCGGACAACCTTCAGTTCGGCCGCAACAAACGAATCCAACACGACATGCGTAACATAAAATACGTCATTAAATATCATCCGAGAGGTATGAAAACTCTAAAGACGAATTAATCACAGGTTACATAGAAAGTATACTATTATTGACTCCACAATCATTAGTATAAATGGAACGCGATAACATGCACAGACATTCGTGCGCGTTCCCACGCATGCAGCTGATACGCGTTATTGCGTCCGCTCCGTGTGGGCCGCAGGTGTAACAATTACTTGCAGCGTAATCTTACACAATATTTTATCTTTAACAACAATTTGTATAAAAACAAAGCAATCATACATACAGACGCACGTTTAGAGTCCAGCGGACGTTACTCGTGGCCGTAATTTACGTTTATGACATGAAATATTTAAGATTCGAGGTATGAATTAACTAAACGACGATTCAAACAGGAATTGACCAATCAAAATAGTTTATGCCGTAATAAGTAATAACTTACATGTTGTACAACGCAGTCACGTATCGTACGCACTTGGGTATGTTCACGCGTGCGCTGTGGTCGTGCGTCGCGGGGCGCAACGGAGCTCGCACGGCGGAGGTGGCCACAAAGTGAGCGGTGCAGTCTGTCATGGCGCATGCGCGGAAGCGTGCGCGTGCGCGTGCGCAGGCGTGGAGGTGGCGGACGGGCGCGTGCGCGGCTGCTGGCGCCGCTGGCGCGCGAGGAACGAATGGCCGCCCGCCAGGAGCGCGAACCGCTGCTCCACGGCCTCGCGATGGCAGCGCATGCTGAGCTGGTACCACGCCGACGCCAGCAGCCGCTGCTCGTTGCTGCTGGAGCGCGCGTCCTCGCTGCCGCTGCCGCTCCCGCTCCACCTGATTTAAAAAACAAAAGTGAATGACGTTATGCACTATGCACGTCACGATGCATCAGGTAATATCAGTAGTCAGATACTGTAGACATTGCCAAATTATCGAAGTCGAAATCACATTAGCGAAGTTTCCGAAGTAACCCTGATTATAATATACATAATATAAAGCAAGCCGATAAAATTAAGATATATATAAGAACTAGTTTTTAAATTCTCTTATCATTATTTATTTGTGATTACAGTTTCAAATATGTCACCTTAGACGTTGCTCCCAGTCGACGATCGATATTTGCCCCATTGATTACGATATTTGCCATAATTGCCACACTGGCAGGCGAGTTGACAACTTAATTTTATTTTTAAAACATAGAGTTCCTTTTTCAAAATTAATCATTTTGTTTATAGATTCGCGTTATGTTTTAATCGCATTTGAATCTTTTGCGTCATCATGAATACGTTAAAAATTTGAATAATATAAATACCGTCGTGGCAACAACGCGACAACAAAGCGACATGCAACATCAACGACGTTTACGGAGCTAATACTACAAACGAACGCACCACCTGTTATTGGTTTAGCCGCTTCCATTCTAGAAATTTCGACCTGGAAAATGAAACCCGTGGTCGTCCGAAAACTTTAGTCGACAATGACGAATTCAAAGCGATTGTGGAAGCTGATGATGCTCAATCTACGGCTAAATTAGCAGCAGCTTTCGATGTTAGCATCAAAACAATATTGGTTCATTTGCGTAAAATTAGCAAGGTAAAAACTCTTCACAAATAGGTGCCCCATGAACACAATGATCGCCAGCGCGAAGTACGCGTCAAGATGTACCTTGCACTACTCAACGAAAATTGGATTCTGTTTGACAATCCCAAGCGCTCAGCAAGATGGTTGGATCCTGGTTGAGCACCTAAACAATGCCCTAAACGAAAACTTACTCCTAGAAAAGTGATGGTCACTGTTTGGTTGTCTAGCGCCGCTGTGGTTCATCAGATCTTCTTACCACACGGGATGAGCATTCTGCTGATGTTTACTGTGAACAACTGAACACAATGATGGAGAAGCTTGCACGTCTCCTACCAGCTTTGGTTAAGCGCTCGTCCCCGCTGCTCCTGCACGACAACGCGCGACCTCATACTGCAAAACAAGCGGTTTCAAAGTTACAAGAGCTGGAGTTGAAAGCTCTCCGTAATCCGTCGTACTCACCAGACATTGCGCCCACAGACTTCTACTTTTCCCAGAATTTGGATGACTTTTTGGCGGGAAGAAATTTAATACCCAAGAGGCAGTACAAATTGCTTTTTGGCTTTACAAAGCGTAAGTTCGGCCCCACATGGAATACTGTTCTCATCTCTGGGCCGGGGCACCCCAGTGCCAGCTCCTTCCACTTGACCGCATCCAGCGCAGAGAGGTTCGAATCGTCGACGACCGAGTTCTTTCTGATCGGCTCGATACACTGGCACTGCGTAGAGATGTTGCATCTCTTTGCGTATTTTATCGCATTTATCACGGGGAGTGCTCTGAGGAATTGTTCGGACTAATTCCAGCCGCTCAATTTCACCATCGCACATCGCGACAAAACTCGCGTTACCATCCATACCATCTGGATGATTGGCGGTCCACCACTGTGCGATTCAGAAGAAGTTTTCTCCCTCGCACGACTTCCTTGTGGAATCAATTACCACCAGCGAATTTTCCGGACCGATACGACTTAGGAACCTTCAAGAAAAGAGCTTACACCTTTCTAAAAGGTCGGCAACGCATCTGCAATTCCCCTGGTGTTGCGGTTGTTCATGGGCGGCGGTAGTCACTTACCATCAGGTGAGCCGCATGCTCGTTTGCCCCCTATTCTATAAAAAAAAAAAAAAAATTGCCTTGGAAGAATTTGTTGCCTACCGTCCTGCTGATTTCTTTAAGAAGGACATGAATAAACTGTCACTGAGTTGGCATAGATGCATCGATTGCATGGGTGGTTTCTATGATTAATAAAATATAGAAAAATAATAGAAAAAAAATTTAACTTATTTCATAAGAAACGGCAATTTCATATGTTAAGACCTAAAAGTTCATATATGCCGGCATTTAATATACAAAATCGCACTATTTTTTCGACTTGTAATCATTATTTGAACGATAATACAAGAATAACAATCCGCTGGCGTTCAAGTTCCCGCCAATACTCCGCACCATAGATAATTCCAATTTAAGATGAAAGCGGGCACTCACTCGTGGCGGGTGTTGTTCGGCGCGTCGGGCCGCGACGCGCTCGCGTTGCTGCCGCCCGCGCGCGAGTAGCCCAGCGTTATGTCCGACAGTGATTGCTGCCCTGGACATGGAGGGTACACAATGATATTAATTAAAATACGAAACTTGATAGAAAAACATAATTATATAAAATAATAAATGAGAAAATGTTAATTACAAAATTATCATTATAGTCAAATAAGCATCTTATTTTCATTTATTGGCAGCGCCGTAACCAAACGCTTAATCACTGCGCTACAGAGCTGACGACTATGTAGCGCATCTTGAAAATTATATTTTTTTATAATGTGATTAAACTAAAAATAAGAACGTCAATGACAACGATTTGTCAACTGTTACTTGCAAAGCACGGCTTGCAAAGAAAATTAATTTGTAGTAACACATATAGGGTTATTTTGCAATAACCGGTCGCATTTGCAGAGGAGGTTCAGAATAGGTAATATAAGCAGCGATTGGTAAAAAAAATATGAAAAAAAACCTCTAACATTGTGTTTTTTGTCTTTTATATTCAAAATAAGAAACGCATTATTTTAACAGACTGTCATAAATATATAGCGCCTACTATTTTATTACGCACGCATATATTCGTAAAGGAGTGTTGAATTCGGGAGTAGTCGGCGGCGTTCAGCCAGTTAGGCGCTCGAGCTCGGTTACAGATTTAGGTATCTAATAGTTGTTTTGACTCGGTAATGCTACGGCCACGCCTACCGTGATATGGCAAAAATTATGACTATAATTGAAACAATACCTAGGTGTAGCCATGATTTTTGGCCATAATTTTACAATGTCAATCAATATGGCATATGACGGTAGGCAATAGATCCGGTGTCGTTCTTTTTCGCATATCAAAGGCGATTACCGCGGTAATTTTTGCGTCAAGTGGCCACACTACAGTTTGTTCAGTGTGCGGCATGAGCTCAACATACGGAAAATAGACTAACATATTACGCTTTTTGTACATTTTATCATCCACCGCCTTTTTTTAAGTCTTGGCTTTAGCTGTGTTAAAATGTACAAGATTCATATAATAGTAACTGAAGTACAACACCGCCTCAACATCAGCCGATACGAGGGTGACACTGAAAGTTCTTAGAAAATCAAAAACTGAACAAAGTAGCAAGTTATTAAGTTTTATTATATCTTTTCAAAATAATGTCCATTTACATCAATACATCGCTGCATCCGATGGAACCACTGAGAAAAGCACTTTGCCCACTCGTCCTCAGGACTCTTCGACGGCATTTTGAAACGCAGCCACTGCTTCCTCGGCGTCCATAAAACGTTTTCCTCGAAATTTTTCTTCTATTTTCGGAAATAAATAAAAATCGCAAGGGGCGAGGTCGGGGCTATATTACGGGTGACCCAGTAATCCTACGTCTGACGTCGCCAAGTAGTCGATTGTTTGCTTGGCGGTGTGCGACGAGGAGTTGTCGTGGTGAAGGAGGATCCTACTGCGAGGTCGTTTCTCCCGAACGTTTTCCAATACAAGTGGCAAACAATTGTTAGTGTACCACTCTACAGTAACTGTTTTTCGATCCTCTAAAACAATTGTTGCGTCCTTCCCAAGAACGGGTCACCATCTTTTTCCCACGCTTCGAACTCTCTTCACTTTAGTTGGCAACTCCTCGGAAGGAAACACCCAGACAGCAGACTGTCTCTTAGTTTCAGGATCATAACAATAAATCCAGCTTTCGTCACCTGTAAGTATGTCGAACACAACATTTGAGTCACCTCCGTTAAATCTTTGAACCATTTCACGACACCAATCAACACGGCGGAGTTTTTGGGCCTCTGTCAAATTATGAGGTATCCACCGGGTACAAAGCTTCCTGACCGCTAAATGTTCATGGAGGATTTTGTGCACTTGATATACCGATGCTTAAGCTTGTCCGAATCTGCTGATAAGTCACTCTTTTGTCAGCCTCTATCATACGCCGCACAACACTGATGTTATATTCAGTCGTCGCCGTAGAAATCCGATTGCGTCTAGAAATAACTTATACACTGATCTAGCTAGTACAGTATAAAGTGTTTCCTATTATCTCGGTCTCTTCTATATGTGGTGCTTTAAAGATGGTTAATATAACTTTGAACTGTTCAAATTTAATAAATTACTAATTTATCAAATAAATAAGATTAATTATATTGAATAAAATAATCATATCCAAACCATTCTTCACAATCCACGATTTCATATCTTGCCAATTTACGGACCACCTTGAGAGTCTATGAATTTTTGTTCGATAAAATGACTGTACCCATAAAATTAAGTAGACGTGGCTATCACAAAGCATTTTAAGTCGAAAGAAGATATTCTTTTGATTCAGTTAATAAACTAAAATATACAGGCTTTACATGTCTAAAAATAAGGGTTGTAACATTTATTTGTTATAAAATTACGTTTTTATTTTATACTAGCGATGCGCCCCGGCTTCGCACGGATCATTTCTGGATCTTAGCAACAGCGCCACCTATTCAATTCTGAATTTAAACGGTTCACGAACCCACATCAAATGCACATAAAAAAATTCATCAAAATCGTTAGAGTCATTTTCGAATTTTAGCGAAACTAACGGACAGCAATTGATATTTATATATATAGAGATTTTATGCCGTACTTGTGGCTGAAAATTATCAAATGAAATAAATAATTTGCTGAATGTTTTATTTCAATTGATAAAAATTTTATATTTCATTTCATTTGAAGGTTTCACTTCTGCCGCGTGTGTACTTTACACACGTTTTTTTTTTAATTTTTGTTACATATTTGTTTTAATATTCTTTTAACTAAGTGACCCAGTAACCCTAAACCCTAATTAAGTGACCCAGAGACCAGCGGAATGGAAGTGCAATTCAGGTTATAACATTTTCGTTTATGTTTCTTTTGTAATTTTTCTTTCATAAATAGCCATTTTGCTCAATCTATATAACTGGTTTGAATTGGCAGCTAACAGGTCACAAAATGGTGCAAGGTCTCAGAATTTTTTTTCATTAGTCATACATGCAAGTTTCCGCATCACGAAGATTTACTTCGCCGTCGAGCAAGAGGCAAATGAGTCGGAACTAACCGGTGGTTATGGTCCTAGGGTCAAGCGACTTGATGACCTCCTTGGCCTTCTCGACGCACTTCTTGTACTTGTCCTCGTGCGCGAGCAGCTCGGCGTCGCGCGCCGCCAGCGCCTCCTGCAGCTTGGCGGCGCGCCGCCGCTCCTCCGCCAGCGCGCCCTGCAGCTCCTCCACTTGTAGCGCTGACAACGTTATTCACATCATTAAAGCCACCTAGTTGCGCTCTAACAATATCCACTACCCCATAATATCATCTCGTGGATGTCATAAGAGGCGATAGGGCAAACAAATCAGGAGACAACTAAAATATAAAAACTGCGGTTGCCAACCCGCTTGCCAAGCGTGGCAACTATGATAATCCCAATATATGAGATCATGAGGCAATATGTGAGAGAGGCCTATGTTCAGCAGTGGATTTTAATAGGTTGAAACGGTAACGGTAAGGGCAAAATATCATAATTTAGACACAATATGGACGCGCGAGAATGAATACTTCTTGAAATGGAATATTATTCGGAAAAAATATACTCATGCAATAAGTACTCAATAAAATATTCTGAATCGAATAAATTTTCAAAATACTTTATATCTATCGAGGTTAAAAAAATATGTAATTTAAGTACCGGGAAAAATCTTTCAACTTTAAGTTCTCTTTTTTTAACTTAAAATAATGCTTTTAGATAATATTAAAGGCATGTTATTAGATTACACCCACATTTTATTGCACAAACTTAGTCATAACTATGGTCAAGCCAAAGAGTATAGTAGGTCAGGCCAAAAACATTTTTTAAATGATAGTAAATATAACTATGTTCTTATCCAAAAAATAAAAAATTAACGTCTATAAAGTTGGAATGGTCATTTGGGCAAAATCACTAAAACTTTTGCTAAATATTTAGTGCTCATTTAGTGATAAATTAGTGATGCAAATTTAAATTTCACGCCAAAATATCTTGATCAAAAATTATAAAACTTTTAATTAAGCTAGCAGTGTTTACCTATTAAAACGATAACCGCTTAATACAGCACCAAATAGAAGCATCAATAATTTAGTGCTGTCGATATACGAAAAATGATTTGAGAAGTTAATATTTTTAAATACCGTAAACTTCTACTTTGACATCTTTAGCATAATACTTTATTAAGCTATCTTTGACCAACGCCATTTTTCTACCGACTTCAAACAGGTGGAGGTACTCAATCGACTGTATATTTTTTATGTGTGTTACGGCAAACTTCTTTCTGGGTGTAGCGATTTCAATGATTCTTTTTTTATTTGAAAGCTGGTGCTTCACATGTGTTCCGATATAAATTTGATCAAGGTCTCCTCACCAATCGTTTTTGAATTATTCTTAATAATTTATATTGAAGTCGGTTGGACAATTTTTTTTTTATTATTATTGAAAACAACTTCGCCATAATGTTCACTATATATCGAAGTTATAACATAAAACTAATTTCGCACATTGGACTTTATGGAATATGAAAATTTGTGTTAATAATTGTGTAAATAACTTTTAAAAACAGTGTAGTTAATTATCTTTTATATAAAACACTAACAACAAACTTTCTTTTGTACCCACTTAATTTCTTTTTTCATTTGTAGTTGCCTCTTTCACTCACGCGGCAAAGGAAATAGACTAAAGTATGTGAAGTACACGCGACGAGTAAATAAAGGCGGAAACTTGTCGTTTGAAATAAATTCTCATAATTTAGAGCAGCATAATTTAGTATCGAAACTAATTCTAATAAAATTTTAGTTGTAAATTTCCTATAAATAACATTTAAAAAAGAATTGTTCTGAGCACTCTTTAACTATGGTTCGGACTAAACGTGGTGATTATATACTCTTTGGTTCTGAGAGGTATTTTCTAAATATTACCATACTCTTTGGAGGGTTCAACAAAGATGACCTTGGATTATCTCATGTATAAGTCCGACTATACCAGCTTGCTTCATTCAAAGTATGGAGTATAGAGTACAAGGAGAACCATCTTATAAGGGGCGAAAGTTGAAAGTGTCCTACTATTTACTGAAAATAGAGGTTCCAAAACCTACCACAATAGCGCTGGCGTCTGAAAAACTACGATATGAAGATAGCTGTTGTAAACGGAGTGAAGTCAGCTGAATTCAAACATTTAAAAAATTTCATGATTAAAGTAGTTAGCAAAAAGCCAGTATACAAAATCTCAACTATTTACGTAGTACAAAACCACGCGGATTGGTCGGTCCTTGTTTATTTCTCCATCTTATTCTAATTACTTTTGGCTCTTTTTTTAATTTATCCTATGCTACTGCAGCGCCACCCTTATTAGCCACGTTTTAGGGACACTTTTCATATATAGAGATGGTCCTCCTTCTCTCTACACTCCATAATTCAAAGCTACAGATGCGTTATTATATACAATACTCGGATAATTGCTACTGTTTGGAAGGGAAGGTAAAAATTACATCTCTAGATTACCGCGCCCGCACCCTGCGATTATATACGATACTATACGATTTGGTTGCTATAAGTTTCGCGGCCAAGTCAAAACGGCCTTACCGTACCCAATTAATGGAAAACTAAATGAATAATAACCATACAAATAAATATATCGGAAATACAATCAGTAGCCATTATTAAAAATAATAATATTGTGAGAGCGAGTTTTCAACTCGCAATTATTTGTCGGCAATGAAACAGCGTACCACATTAAAAGGGAAACACCGTTACAATACCGTAATAAATTAGTGTTAAAAGCATCTAATTAAGTTAGCAAGCTAACTTGAAGCGGCTTCTTGTACTTTTGGTAGGGTTTATCACTTTTATCACGTCAATTTTCCATATATAAAAATCAATTGATGTCCATTAGTCTCGCTAAAACTCAAAAACGGCTGGACCGATTGTGGTGAATTTTTTTGTGTTTCAGTGGGTCACTGGATGCTTTAGATTCACAATTGGACCACCGGGTTTTAACAACAGCGCCACCTATAGCAGCAGCAACGCAACAATAATAATATTTGTAGTAAGATATGAAGAGAATACAATCGTATATATTTATTGTTATTTTACTTAAATTTAACTTTAGTATTAATTATTGTAATTGTCACTAGCCAGTCCTAAGCCTAGATAAAGTATGAAGGAAATTTCATTGCAATATAAATCTTCTCAACACTATAATCTCGTTAACAGTCATTTTAACGAAACATGAACACCAAACTAACTACTCAAGCTTTCTCATGAAACGGCCATCGTTTCATTCGCCACGTTTTTAAGCACGTCGTGAAACAGGCCGTTATTAAAATAGAGTGTTTGAAAAGCCGCAATGAAAATAGTGTTCCAAAAGCAGCTATTGATATTCGAAAGATTCGTTACTCAAAAAAGCCGCTACTACCCACCGCTACCACTGTCTTTATTCTTTCACTCTCTCATAGTCTCATAGTTCGAGTCTCTGAGTTCGACCAACTACGTTACATGCTTTCTGAGGCACGGCGGTGATACACCAAATTCCTGATCTAAAACAGATACTGAGAATTTCTTGACATAAACTTTTTATTGCCCGATCCGGGATTCGGACCCGGGGCGTCATGATCAGCAACCGCGTTAACGAACACTAGACCAACAAAGCAGTCGATATTCGATATTTGTTGGATAGAGCGGTTTCAGCGCGCGTGATTGTAAGATCGAGAAAATAATTTAGGTTAGCGTGGCGAGGCGGGCGGACTCACACTTGCGCTGGCTGTCCTCGAGCGCGGAGGCCAGGCGCGGGTGCGGCGCCTCGAGCGACGCCTCCAGCTGCATGATGCGCCGGTTGGCCTCGCGGTTCAGCGCGCGCTGCTTCTCCAGCCGCGCCGCGTAGTCCTCCAGCAGCGCCTGCCACACACCACACCACACACCACACCCATTCCCTGTTACACGCTTATTGGAACTCGTTACGCTAAACGATCTAACCCACAAAAGGCAATACTTTTGAAATATCGACGTTTTAAGGCTTCTAGAAGAAAATCTTTTCTACGTGGTAGAGCCATGCTGCAGCTATATTAGTTGTATAGTTGTAACACGAATAGGTCGGCTCAAGCAGTTAAAGACCACGCTCTCACAGAATACCAGAGTAAAATAGCAGCTCAACGACGCGACGTTGTGTTTCGTATGGTAAGTATAGAGAACCGAAGCCCATTTTACTAGAACTTTACACTCTATCTATTCGATATTAGAGGCAGTCTATCTATCCTCACAGATGAAAACGAGAATAGATGTAGATGTCTATGGGCCTCAGCAACCAATTTACTAGACTGTGAGCTCGTTTGTCACCCTTCTAATATTTAAAAAAAAAAGTTAAGAGCTAAAAAACTATGTTTAGTTATAAAGACTCTCTCACTCTTTCTCTCTTTCTCTCTCTCTCTCTCACTTTCTCTCTCTCTCTCTTCCTCTTTCTCTTTTTCTCTCTCTCTCTCTTTCTCTATCCCCCCTCTCTCTCTCTATCTTTCTCTCTTTCTCTCTCTTTCTCTCCCTTTTTCTCTTTCTATCCCTTTTTCTCTCTCTCTTTCTTTCACTTTCTCTAACTCTCTTTCTTTATTTCTCTCTCTCTTTCTGTCTCTCTCTTTCAGTCTGTCTCTTTCTCTCTCTTTCTCTGTCTCTCTCTCTTTCTCTGTCTCTCTCTCTTTCTCTCTCTTTCTCTGTATCTCTCTTTCTGTCTCTCTTTCTCTCACTCTCTTTCTCTCTCTGTCTTTCTCTCTCTCTCTCTCTCTCTCTCTTTCTTCGCTCTCTCTTTCACTCTCTCTCTCTCTACTAAGATTGTTTTAAAATTTATTTTATGCTATGAAAAAATAGATCCTAACCCTTATTTATGAATATATAAAATCATTTTTGAGCGGACTGTGGGGTGGATACTTTTTGCGTAACTACGTAAAATTATCCTTTTAATTATGTGACCGTTGGTCTGTTTGAATTGTCATTCAATTACGCTCACACCACGGAAGGTATAACGTTCCAACCCACAAGTCATTCAAAAATAATTTAACTATACAGATCTACTTATTTTGATATCTTCGCGAAGTGGACGCCAAGAAAACGTAAAACATCTTTGTACCTAGATAGATAAAATGGACGTAGTTATACAAAAACGTTCTTCACGAAGATCTTTGCGAAGAGGTCAAAATAAGTAGATCTGTATATTTAAATCATTTTTGAATGACTTGTGGGTTGGAACGTATTTGTATAACAGCGTCCATTTTATCATGATAAAGGACATAAAAAACATTAACCAAGTAGTGGCGGTGTAAGAATCCCCCCCCCCCCCCCTCCCAAATCATCCCGTCGGTTTCATAAAAGACGACAGAGGGAAACAAACAAAAAAAAACGATGGGAAGCAACGACGTTGCCAACTACCTGCCAAGCGTGACTACTATGACAAATATCACTCCTATAAGGCAAACTATGAGGAGGCCTTTGTTCAGTAGTGTATTTTTTTTAGGCTGTAACAATAAAAAACATAGTACTTTGTATAACACTGTAAAATTCGAAGTGTAAGTATATATAGACTCTACATAAGGGCGTAAAAGATCCAGAACAGCCATGGAAAACAGCGTCAAAAATACGAATCATCTGGTACTACAATCACAAATAACCGACCGCAACGATTAAGGCAAATTTTGCCTACAATGGGAGAGACTAGTATCCAGTGGACTTTTATAGGCGGATGTAAAGAAAGAAAATATAAATAAAGATTCATTAATTGTTATATTACATTTGTAAGGCCTAGCGATAACGGTTTCGCGAGTTTGCTCATGCGAAATTTATGTATATAAACGTTTAAAAAAATTATATAATTAAAGGACGATGGTAGTACAATTAAAGGAACCTACACAATCCAATGCACCATTAAGATAAATAAAGTAACATTAAGTCGGTCCATTTCAGGTAAGCTCAAGATTTAGATTCATTACTGTCTCTGCAGGCCCGTGATCAATCATGAACTAGACAAGTGTTAGGTTGTTTTTTTTATAAACCGACGTATCAAACGAACTTACTAATAACGGCTGATAGCCTGATGGATGGATAAATACATGCATATAATATGTTTTCCAACAAATCCTACAGTCTGGCGATAAAAACCATCAAAACCACAAGTCGGTAGAAAAGGAGTGTATCGAATCTGCGCTTACATCTGAATGAAATGTATCTGTACGGGTTACCGCACAATAGTTAATAAAACATGCATTACTCATTAAGTCACTTGAAACAATATTATTTGTTAATTACGCCCACATATATAACTTCTGTTTTTGTGCTAATACATCATTTTTATAATAATCATATAATTATATAAAGTATATTCCTTTACAATTAAATCAGTGTTAGAACGACTTTCATTGGGTTTGTTTCGTACATTAACTTTCCCTTACATCTCGTTTTGCACACACTAAACTATAGACACACTACAGTGTCATTTGACCGAAAGTCCCTCATGAAGCAGAGGATTCAAAAAGCTTTTTATAAATGTACGGGTAATGTTACGGACGACGAAAGGAGGCGCCGCCCCGTCACCCCGCACCGCGACATAATCGTACAATGCACGCAACCAATCAGCGCGCTTCCAGCCCGCGTGCGAGACCGTCAGCTGTGCGACCCCCGCCGCGGAATATGAGACGAGCACTTGGCCGGCGAGAAACTTTTACATTCGAGGCAAAAGAAGAGATCTCAGACGAAGAAGAAGAAGAAATAATCCCTCAAGTGCCTCAATAGTGCTCCCTAGTTATATTTTTAGTGTAACTGCATTCTATACAGTACAATAAAATGTTTCTTAAGTCGTCCTATCCTTCTTTAATAGAACCGTCATATCATACAGTCCAGTTAGTCAACTCACTTCAGTCTCATACAGTCGGCTAGTCAGTCAATCAATTTTTTACTAATACAGTTCACTTGCTCTTTCCGTCCTTTTCAAGAAACAAACGAGCACACAGTCCATCTGATTGTAAGCGGATGCCGTGGCCCATAGATACCTACACCAATTAAGAATTAAAATGCAAATGCGTTGTCACTCCCCGAAGACTAAAATGGAACGCCTTAAAACGATTGCTAAAAACATGAGTATTGTAAAAGTCATTGAAGCGAGTAATACTACTCTACCTGAACTGAAGCCTGATCAGCTTGCGCTCCTTGATTCTGTCGTAATAATTTATTTTCATGTTCGAGTCGTACCAAACGTTCCTTCAAATCATTAGGCATCAGTTCCTTGGACACGTTATCTTCAGTGGCGCCTGGAATAAAAATTAAAAACAAAATGTTTAATTTTATTAGAAATTATTAAAGACCATGACATACTTACACAACATTTTTATAAAATCGTTTTTGCAAAACTAAATAAATTTGCCGCCGTAAAGAGGCGGGAATAAGTAAAGCTGGCATCCTCATTTGGTCCAATTAGAAATGTCAGAAAAAACATGCTCTCCATACATGGCAGGAAACCAACTCGCATGAGGTAGCCGTGTAGAGTTTTGACGGTAGTTACCGTCAAAACTCTACACGGCTACCTCTACTCTGTCTACTGTCAAGTTTGACAGGCGGCGGTTTGCTGCTCTTGTATTGTTGTTAAAATAATGGTTTGAAGTGGACTTTAATATGTAAAACTGGTGCGATTTTGTGTATCAAGTGTCTGCGCATGTGAACTATTAGTGGAAACGGTGAAACAAGTGCTCTGATGGTGATGTGATTCTCAAGATAAGGTGTCTGTCTACTTAGGAGCCTTGAGATACCATCGCCAACTGTCAGCTGTTTGCTGGCTCAAGTTGTCGTCAAAATCTCACAAGGGTTGCACAATGTAACGCATCAACATATTGTGAAGCAGTGTACTATGAAGGATAATAATACATTGTAACATTGTATCTTCAGGCTCAGGAGGCCTAGAACCCAGATCCGTAAAGCCAGTTATATAAAAAAATGTAGCCGTGTAGTTGAGGCGTAAGTAACCCCTTAATACCCCTTATTATCCCGTGGATGTCGTAAGAGGCGACAAGGAAATTAAACACAAGATGGAGGGCAGCATCTACCTGATCTGCAGTCGCCAACCCGCCGAGTGTCAAGTGTGACACCTATGGAAAATATCATCCCTATGGGGCCATCTACGAGTGGCTTTTGATATAATGTAATGATGATGATATACTAGATGTAAAGTTCCTAAAGTGGTGGCGGAAAGCAGCGTCCAAGGTGTGAGATATCTAGTGGAATTAATAACGGGCTATTATTATAAATGAAATTATGATTTCAAATTGGTGGCGCATCATATTTAACACATTTCTGACAAAAACTAACAATTCACATTAAGTGTATATGACGGTACCTGCACCGTTGCAGGTGCGGCGGCGTCGGTATACCTAGACAGAATTCTTGTAAACTACACGTGTACCGCACACCTGCGGCATTGCACCTGCGGTGCCGCCCGTCCTGCTTGTATAAAACTGACGGAACGGCCGCCGTTAAGGCAGTCTTGGCTCTGACGTGGAACGGTGCGCTTGGCGTATTCCGTTACTAGTTTATCCTCGACTCGTTGGATAATTAATTCGTGTAAACGAATTGATTATTATTCCTAACTACAAAATTAGTCTCTGTACTAAACTCAATTATACCTTTCTACATATATTTTTGGTTTGCAGTAGAAAAATGACGGACAGTAAAGTTGTCAACAAACGCGATCCTATTCTCACCAAGGGTGATGCATTCAGTTCAAGTACCTAGTAAGTAGATGCATTATTAATGAAATTTTTATTTCCAAACCTGCCGTAATGGTAGAGCAGCGCAGTTCGTCGACGGTCTCTCGCAGCGTGTCCCGCTCCTGAAGCAGAGCATCACGTTCCCTCTGCAACGAGGCCGAGCGACTACTCAGCTTCTTGTTCTCTATCTCTAATTTGTCCGCTTTCGTAATTTCCGCGTCCAGCTTCTCGTTGAGATCCATTACCTGTAACGTTTTGGACCGTACTGAGTTCTATATTTTGATAAGTTTAACTTTTAACTTATTTTTAATTTCCAACTTTCCGAGTGCTTTGCAACACTCCTATTCTCATGGTATACTTGACCTACCTGTTTCTTGTAGATATCAAGTTGGGCCCGTATAGCATTCGCCCTAGTTGCTGCCTGTTCTTGCTCGATGGCGCGCTGCACGTGCTCCATATTAGCGCGCTCTAGCAATTTTACCTAAAAAATATATTATTTACAAATGATAATTGTTTACGAACTTCTACGACCAGTAAGTAGTAGTCCCTGGATTTTAAATGACATCAACCTTCTTTAGGCAGACATAATGAGCTTGAATGCCTATAATTTTTTTTGACAAACCGAGCTATTATGATGTTATATACAATGGCAGTAACATCTTTCACATTTTCAAAAGGCATTTATTGTTTTTTTAAAATAAAAATTCTCTACTATCTCCGTCTGTTTCAATTTCCCTACGTCGATTGTAACTACCCTATAAATTTAAAAACCGGAAACAAAAAAAAAACATAAACAAGTAAAAAGATTTTCTCTATATAAAAATTACCACTGTCACTGTTGACACAATGATTGACATGACATTGACTGTATCCTTATAATACTATAAAATATAGAAGAAGAAATAATATAAAAATTCTGACTACATTGGCGTGCAAAAAATCAATCCACCCGGACAAATTGCAAACTAACCGACTTTTTTTACTTTTCTCATGCATTAAGAAAGTTAAATGGTCTAGCAAGACCTTAATTTTTAATTAAACGAATACAATAAATAATGACTAATTTAAATTAGACTCAGTAAAAAAAAGATTTCATGTTGTATTACGATTGTTAATTATGTGTATTTTCACCTCTACATTTAAATAAAGTTACTCTTACCCTACCTCACGCCTGTAGTGGCGGTGTAAGAATATGAACTAACCCATATCACCGTGGATATAGTAATAAAAAATATAGGAATAATATAGTATAGGAAACAAATCAGGAGATGGGCAGCAGCGTCTTCCTAATAACGACGAAAAATAAAAAATTGCGATTGCCAACCTGCTTGCCAAGTATCCCTTCTATAAGGCCAATCTATAAGAGCCCAATGTACAGCAGTGGACTTTAATAGGCTGTAACAATAACGCATACTCTGACCTCGTAAAGATATTGCCTTTTTTTATTCTACAATAATTTAAGGGACATTTACCGCTTAGAGTATGTCAATCCCATCATACCCTAACATACATCACTTACTCATATAACGTTAGTTAATACTTATTATACTACGTGGGCCATGGATTCGAACAGAACTTTCGCATCGTCGCCATTTGGTTGGGATAGAATATTATGAAATGTGCCTACGTCAGTTCTGTTCAAATTCAAGACCCTTATGAAATTACTTCTAATAGACTCAAATCGAACACATTCCATCAATATATGCTATAGGTCTTCTATAACTCCACAGTCTTCACAATTGGGCGAAGTTGTTTTTCTCATCAGAAATACAAATTTCTTACACGGAACGTGTCCAGATGTGAAGATATTGCCTTACCTAAGTAGCAATGTGTAAACGAGTATTATCTTGTAAAAGAAAGAAAAATTCTTCGACGAATACCGTAAAAGGTATCGCATATTCTTTCAGAACATCTGTTATATACCTAGCGGCAGTTAAAGGGCTGTTTTTAATTAAGACAAACTCAGTCTTTGCTTTGAAAGACAAGCCAGCTGAAAACATTAACGTGTCACCTCCATACGATACATTTTCCATAATGGTACATTACGCATATCTTTCCTCTGGTCATCGCTACACAAGATTACGAACATCGGCGCCATGTATGCACATTCTGCTCTCATCTGTAATGAGAAGATTCTTCACCCCTTTTACCCCCGAGGAGAACGATGACTTGGACGTGGCCCCAAGACATCGCGATAGCACTGTGAGGGTGCGGCGGGCAGTAAGAACTGCCCTCAGGACGATATTTAATAAAGGAAAGTGAGTGGGGGGGGGGGCCTTTGCGTTCTGAACGGAGATCCCGGGACCCCCAATATACCCTGATGGTGGCCATCGTCGGGTTTTAGCAGGTAGGAGTCCGGCATAACTTTTTCGTTGACCACGTATCGGAAGGTAATCGTGGTGAACACGATTAAAAAAATAAAAGGACCCAGTTGCTGGATCAGGGAATCGTCTTAATATCCGCTCACTAACATTGACAACTCTTACGTTTCCTAAGGAGATATTTAACTTCAACCCCAGTGCGATGTAGATTTCTTAGAATTGATGTTACAAATTGTAATAATAGTGACCATCCGTGAGTGAACCGAGTCGTTTTATAAAGTCACGAGTCTCTACGTATCTTTTGTACACTGTCCACTTGACGTTGACTTTGCACGGTCTCGAGCAAAATCACGATCGAGACGATTCAGCTTTGGACTTCGATCAGATCCATATTATAAAGATCCTGATAGTCACAAATTAAAGTAAAAGTGACTAGTTAAATAAAATTCAACAAAATAAATGTCCAAATAAGTTATCATATTTAAATCCCTTCTAAGCGATAAGCAATTTTAGTGGCCTATTTAGCTTCTTTTGACTATTGTTAAGCGCACACGTGCATTTCCCAGAACTTTATGATTAATAAAAAGAAAAATAATAATTGCTTTTGCGGCATTATTTATGGTCAAAACAACAATTAATAAGTTAAAACTTAACGGGCGGACCCATTTTCTTGCACGCCAGTGTAAAAAACGCGTGGTAGTTTCAAATGTCGATGTCGTTATAAAGTTGTCGTATAAAGTTATATGACGTTAAGACATTGTTTCCGAAAAAAAGACGGTACGGAATAACATTATCAATGACACATAAAGACTAGATACTGCAATTGAATGCACAGTGCATTTTTGAAATCATAATGTAATAAACGAACATACGGCAGGCCGTAACGGCAATCTTGAAACAAACGGCTAGTATTATGTAATATGTATTTAAATAGTATTTTATAGCAGACCTGTCTCCTCAAATCGACGTGCTCCTCCATCCTCTTCTTGTAAGACGCTACAGTCGCCTCTAGAGCGGCCGCCTTAGCCGCCGTCTCGCGCAAAGCGTCTAATTCATCCTTTAGGGCTACGTTCTCCGAAGCAGCCATCTGTTTTATTTAAACGTTTTATATATTATAACAAGTCGCCGTAAATAATACCTAATGTGAATATGTAAATTTGAGGTCGGGGAAAAGTTTTTTCGTATTTTGTTTGTATAAAATTGGAGAAAAATCTCTTTGGCTGTAATGTTTGTACCTGGCTGGTTTTAATATAAATACATATAGGACATTAAGAAAAAGAAAAAGTAAAAAAAAACCTTTTCCCGCCTGTTTTCAATTGTTTTTCCGCCGAAATGAGTGAATCTAAGGAAGAAATTCGATACATTCTGAAGTTTTATTACAAAAAAGAGAAAAATGCGATTCAAGGAGCGCGAAAAATTTGTGATGTTTATGGACCTAATGCAGTGTATGTAAGAGTAGCACAAACTTGGTTGAAACGTTTTCAGTCCGGGAACATTGAGGTCGCCCTCATACGGATAAAGTCGATGCCATTTTTGAAAAAGTGGAGCAAGATCGGCATATTAGTAGTTACGACATAGTAGAAGAATTGGGGATTGACCACAAAACAGTTTTGACCCATTTGAAAAAGTTTGGCTATACAAAAAGCTCGATATTTGGGTAGGTACCATACTATTAATATTAAACTACATACAACGTATAAAGTCGTATTCGATACAATAGAGCCATGGTGGGCATAATATAGGCGCGCTTGCCAGTGGTGACATCTAATGTAAGAAATATGTAAAGAAAACACATTTATTTAAAGCCAACACAAATAAATTTTGTGCTGCTGTTTCGTCTGGTGACTGTAGAGAACCGGAGACCCTTTTTTACTGGATATGAGGCGTTCCACCTTTGTCCTCAGTTAACTGAGGATAGGTGTAGATGTATATTGGCCAACCATCCATATACCATCAGGCGGACCGTGTGCTCATTTTAAAAATTAACAAAGTAATAATAAAACGTACACGTCCTGAATGTAAGAAAATGACAATTTGTCAAGAATCTATTCTACAAAAAAAAACCGAAATAGATAGGCCTCAGTGACGATAAGACTAGTTTGACCTCTGTGTTTGATTATTCGGAAGTTGTCGCTTATCACGGTGGTCGAAATCGATCACGTGATCATCACCATCCCCATCTTATTCAATTTCATTTTAAGGGACAAAACATGAAAATGCTCAATAAAGACCTAAGTTTTTACAAAACTACACATTTTCTTTTCCTCTTCACCATTCAAAAACCACGTGACAAAACGCTCTGATAAGCATTATAATATCATCAAGTAGCATATTTTTTGTTCAGTATTTATAAATATAACTTGATTTGAAATTTTAATGAATGACAGCAGCATTAGTGACTGCAATTACCGCGTAAGATGTTTAGTTCAGCAAGCGTGAAATAAGATTTATATAACATACGAGAGTAATGAGCTCTCTAAATATTTTAAATAGTCTTCGCCAGGTGTAGCAACGAGAAACCCGTCGGAATCATAGGTTCGTTATATTTTTTTCCGTAAGTGTTAACATGAAATTTACATACATATAATCACGCCTCTTTCCCGTAGGGGTAGGCAGAGACCACTTCTTTCCACTTGCTACGATCCTTACATACTTGTTTCGCTTCGTCCACTTTCATTATTCCCTTCATACATGCTCTACGGTTTAGGGTACTCTTAACCTGGCCTTTTTTCAAGACGTCCCTAATTTGGTCTAGAAATGTCCGCCTAGGTCTACCCCTTCCAACACTTTCATTCACACTCGCCTTATACACTTTTTTCGTCAATCGTTCTTCATTCATTCTCTCGACGTGGCCAAACCATCTCAGCATACCTTTCTCAATTTTTGTCACTACATCTTCTTTCAGACCACAACGTTTCCTTATCTCACTATTTCTTATCCTGTCACTCAGTTTAACTCCTATCATACTTCTTAATGCTCTCATCTCAACTGCATTTATTCTGCTTTCATGTTTCTTCTGCCATACCCAACTTTCACTTCCGTACATGAGTGTCGGAACCAACACCCCCTCATGCACAGCCAAACGAGCCTTGTTAGACACCTTCCGACTGCTCATAAAGGAGTGCAAAGCTCCATTCACCATGTTTCCTGCATTCACTCTTCTTTCGATATCACTCTCACACTTTCCATCTCTTGTAAACTTTGACCCCAGATACACAAACTCTTTCACCTGTTCAATTTGTTCATCTTCAATCACGATATTGCAGTCTGAAATTATTGAAATTTGTAATCATAAAATCTAATTACTCATTCGAATCTTCTTAGTATATCTCACATTTTTATTATTTACGTTAGATGGCGACAATCAGATCATATGACAAACAAGTATAGTTTTGAAACCCTTCCATATTATTTATTGCCTTGTGAGTATAACATCCATTTATATCTTATATAATAATCAAGAAACATTATAATTGAACGGTTGCATAATTTCAATTAAGTAACATAATTACCGTAACATAAATACTTAGATACAATGAGAGAAAAAAAATAGAAAGTCGTTTAGAAGCGATTTTATTGCACAATTAATTGTTATTTGTATAAATCTGTAAGAAATTTGTGAAGTCTTTGTTTAAAAGGGCACAAGGGATCCTGTCACAAATGCCTTGTGCTCTTGCCGCCGAGCTACAGCACGTTAAGCAAGTATTGCAAGACACTAAGCTTCGGGTCAAAAAGTCCCACAGTCGAGTACGTACATCCTGTACTACCATATGTCAAAGAGAATTCATTGACAAAATTGGCTACATCTAGATGCGGATTTTTATAAGAACATACCATAAGCAACCGAAGAAGATTCAAGCAGCAGTTTTTATCATCCGTGGAGTATAATATCTTTCTATAGAATGCAGGAGTGTACAAGTTTGTTGGGAAAGTGGTTTCTCTAAGATAGGACTAACAAGAGATAGATAAAAACCCGCGTAAAAGAAAAAAATATGTGAAGCAGCGACGCTTCGGGATGTCTGCAGTCTGTGAACATATTCAGAATCGTCCCTGCCATTAGTACAGATTTGATAAGCCATAAAAAAACATTACATGAGAAAAGGGAGACGTTCGGAATCGTACACTTCGCCAATAAAAGTTCAGATCTGAATCATTCTTTAAATTAATAGAAAAACGTTCTACATTCCTATAATATCTATTCAGATCTTAAATCTTTTATCTCTATATATAAAAATCAATTCCTGTCCGTTTGTCTCGCTAAAACTTGAAACTGGCACGACCGTATCTGATGACTTTTTTTGTGTATGTTTGACTGGGTCCCTGGATGGTTTAGATTCACAACTGGACCCGGTAGGTGGAGCTGTTGTCGTGATCCAGAAATCACCCGTGCGACGCCGGGGCGGATCGCTAGTCATACATAAAACTCAAACATCAATCTTTGACTCCGTTAGGGTTTCGTTGATTGAATACTAACACAGCGCACACTACATCGTATGGTTTAGCTGATAAGAAATGAGCGGTTCTATATGTAAAAACAAGCAATAAGCCTCACGTTTAATTGCCCTATGCGTTGATCATAGTATGATAAACTCTTGAAAGAAAAAGACAATAATATGGTAATTGACACAACAATTGAAATGCCTTTTTACGAACTGGTGAATGATACTATTTAAGATCTAATTTACACTAAAAGAGTAATACTGGCAAGGATCACTACTAAACGAAACAAACTGAAAGTAGCTATATAATTACGGATTAATTGAATATTAGTGTTCACCTAGTGGTCGAAATTTATTAAGTTTTTAAGACTGTATATAAGGTAAGTAGTATTTCACTTTCAACTGCACAATAATAAAACATTATACATTGCACAGACTATTAAAAAACAAACATGACCTGCAGTTCGTCGTTCTTGAGGCGCAGCATGGCGAGCTCGCGCTCGAGCTGGTCGGCCCGCGCGCGCTGGTCGTCGCGCTGCAGCTCGAGCTTGTCCAGCTCGTGCTTGAGCGCGTCGAGCTGCGCGCGCATGTGGCTGTAGCGCAGCGTGCCGGCGTGCGCGGGCCCCAGCGACGCGCCCGCCTCGTCCAGCTCCCGCTCCTCCAGCTCCTCCCCCGACTCGCCACCCATACCTGCCCCGCCTAACCCTCCGCCCGACTGAGACGCCGTCAACCGGCTAACCTCGCTTAACAGCGTCATCTTCTCCTCTTGAAGGATTTTAACCTGCGTCAATCACGACTGAGATAGAACGGCTTCTGCCAACACAAAAATGCTACAGGATTTGCATTACACATTCATTCTTCTCTTTTAGAAAACACCAGGCAAACGAATCATCAGCATCATCAATAGCCTTATCCATTGCTAACTGTACAATGCACTGCATATATTTTTTTGTTTTGGCTTCATCGCGCTTAGCCGGCAGGTTAGCGAGTGAGCGCAGGCACAGGGTCGATAAACTCGCGCTGATAGTGATAGGTAGATACTCACTGTCGCCAAAATACTAAATATTTATGTATGCAGCATTTTTGCCTGGATGTTGACTATCAGACGGTCGCCAGAGCCTTGTGTGTGAAACTCGAGATGGAAACTAAAAGATCATTCATAAAACAGTTATAGCGGTAACTCCATCCCTATCACATCCTTGTCACATATGTACCCGAAACTCACCAAATCGTGATTTCGCATAACAACTCCATCCCAGACACAATTCACACTACATGTAACATATTCTTTACTCACGTTACACAATCAATACGATGTTAACCGTGTAATAACGGTTTTAACCGTGTAAAAGCGATGTAAGAATATCCACTACCCCATATCGTCACGTGGGTGCCGTCAGAGGCGGCAGAGGAAAACAAACAAGAGTCTTCCTAATACCAACTAGAACACAAAAAACTGTCTTTGTCAACCGCCTACCGAGCGTGGCAATTGTGAAGTGAAAAGTGGCTTAATAATTAAAATGTCCTTATGTAACAATCTATAAGGAGACCTTTATTTAGCAGTGGACTTTGATAGACTGTAATGAATAAACGATCAAACAAAATTATTGTATATCGTATCACATGTGTTCCTAGTGACGTTCGCGTTAAACACTTTCTTTCGCAGTTTAGTCACAGATTATTGGCCCCATAATCCGTGCCGTATAGTGTTATTATGCCTTAATTACAAAGCAGCAGGCAAAATTTGTTGGTTATTGTGTCGCTGAAGGTTCAATATATTTGTTTCTAGATTCAATTTTTAGCCAAACCTGTTTTTACAAATACAGGGAAAGGAAAAGTTCTCTTTTAATATAGCCATTAAAAGAAAAGATACAATCTGCAAGCCGTTTCTGTTTTTAATTAAATAAAGCTAAGTTACGCGCGTAAAAATCGCGTTATAGTATATTATAAAAGTAAATACCTGGTTATCAAGCTCATGACATCTCTGTGCAAGGGCATCTCGCATATCAACATCAGTTTCAGTGGCCGCCGGCTCCAAGTGCAAGCTGCCTCGATTCGGTCCCAGAGTCAATGTCTCTAATTCCTTTCAAACAATGGTCTAACTTGAAAATTATGACGTCACCACACCACATTTCACCAGGATAACTTTAGGATATCTTTATAGCTCACTAAGAGTCGTAACGGTTGTCGTGAAATGAAATTAACTAAGCGTAAGAATCCAAAAAACAATAATTGTAAAAGTTACAAAATAACCGACAGTTTTATGAATAATTTTTTACACAACAGTGAACAGTCTCGTAAAAAACAAACATTGAAAAACGTCTTATATTGCGACAAACTGCTAGAGTTAATGTTACTAATAATACTATCTTGATTTAACAGTGCAACTAGCGCGAAACTAAAGTGTAAACTGATGTATGTAACATTCATCACGCCGACATTTTTCCGTGATGCAAGGACGTTAAATACGCGTAACAAAAGCGTACGTAGTTCTTGAGTTCGACCAACGTCTAACGAGCATGCACCCCGCTGAAAGTGCTGTTGGGTAAGGTATTTGCTTAATACATTTTTTGCAATGTACATTACGCTTAAAATGCGTTATATGTACATTGCAAAAGCTATTTCAATTATAAATAGTAAGTGGTAACATTTGCTATATTTTATAACGGTGAAATTTAAATAAGATGGATAATTGCGCCGTGTGATGGCGGCGTTTGCGTATTCACAAACCCACATCATCCCGTCGATGTCGTAATAGGCGACAGAATTTAAAATTAAAAACTTTGTCTAACCGACTTCAATATAAATTATTAATCAAATTTATATTGGACCACATGAGAAGCACCAGCTTTCAAATAAAGAAACTTAAGACCTGACTAAGTATATGTATCGTATATATTGCTGATTGTTTGCTAGTATTCCTTATCGAATTATTCGTGTATATACGATATCTTTGTTGTGAAATCCGCGAGTCTATCGAGGCAAACGAGCACCGACTAACCGACTAAGACAAATGCAGTATATGAGGAGACCCAAGTATCCAGGTCTAATTAGCATGGTAGGTACACTAGAATAGAAAAAAGTAAATGATGGCCGAAATTGTCTATTAGTGTCAGCGTCATGTGATAACTGATAACGCCGTAACACCGACGTCTCATCTATTCCTATGGATGTCGTATAAGAGGAAACAAAAATGAATCGCGAACACTGCTCAAGTGAACACTATTCAAAAGGTAAAAAACTTGGGATCCCTATACTTAAAATATCTGACATACTTAAAAATCGCCTTCTGGCATAATAAACTAGGTAGCTAGTAGGACCTGTATAAATTGCCGTTTTCAAAAAATATTCTAGTTATAAATAGACATTTGGAGCTACTAGCTCTAGGACCTTGGCGACATTGCTAAAATGCAGGAAGTGTTTTATTATTCATTTAAAAATAAATTACACAAACCTGTATTGCTTGCATTATCGAACGCTGACATGATAGCTCTAGTTCCATAATACGAGTGATGTACTCTTCCTTTTTATTGCAATTAACTGCACAACCTGGTTGATAGAAAAATTTATTCAAAAAAAACTATATTTATGAACCTGATGCAGTACCACTGACACAAGCCACTTCTTAACTATTGCAGAAGTAATAGATCTAGTAAGAATGACGCTACACCAGAACGTATTCTATATATCTTAGATTCGATAGATTCTATTCACGGATAAAATTCCTAGCCGTCGTGTGTTTATTTCTCAAACATCGCGATAAGTTCATCTGGGACCGGGTAGAAGTAAGTATAATATTTTTTTTAGAATTATTAATGATTTGTTGCGATTAACTATTATCTTTATTAATTTATAATTTTTTAAAGAAATCCATCGAATTCGGGAGTTATTTCTAATTTTTTACATTTTACATTTAAAATTTAAACAGTGGTAGAGCCACGCGGCAGCTTTTGCTGTCGCACGGATGGGCCGGCTCGAACCGGGGTGGTACCACGACCTCACAGAGTACCAGCGTGAAGTAAAGGTTTACCTCTGCGTTTCGCTTGGTGAGTGCAGGTGGCCGGAGGCCCTTTTTACTGGAAATGAGGCATTCCATCTTAGTCCACACGGGTGACAACGCATCTACATTTTGATTTGTAATAGAGGATAGATGTAGATGTCTATGGGCCGCTGCAACCACTTACCATCAGGTGGACTGTGTGCTCGATTTTCACCCCTATCCTATAAAAAAAAAATATTTTTATTAATTTATAATTTTTTAAAGAAATCTATCGAATACGGGAGTTTTTTGTAATCCTATTACGATGGATACTTTTTATCCACCGTTTTCGTTTTCTCGAAACCTTATTAATTTTTTTTACTATTAATATATTCAGAATTATTTATAGTACCTAAGCTAATACACATAACATAAAACGTAGCAATAGCTGCTCCGACATTCATCTCTTTCTAACGTGTGAACCAATGTACGAACATTACAAGAGAATACTTCTAGCATTAGGTCCGCCTGATTTTTAGGGTTCAATAAAGATTAAATAAATAAACTAATTTAAAATACAATTATTATATTACTTTTATTATTTTAAAAATTCAATTCAATTTTAAAATTGAAAACCATTTTTGAAACACTATTATGCTGCATGAATCACATATTCATAGTACATTGCTCCTTTAAAATTGGTGCAGTAGATGCAGTGTGTACTGTTAATAGGCAATTAATATCAAAAGAGTGATACTTCAGCATTTCGCAAAATATCGTAGTACTGTCGCATTTATAATTTTTCTTTCAAAATTTAACAATACAGTGTTGTTAAAATTCACTCTATGCAACATAATTGAGATGGTTTAGAGAATGCTGTTAAAGTATTATAAAATGTATCGAAATTAAAAAGATAAATATAAATAATGGTATAGTAACAATAAACGAATTACAAAAATGGTGAACGAATCGATTTTAACCAATCGATATTTGACTACTAGAATTAAAATTGTACATGACGCACGGTGTCTTGGAATCTATGTAGCGCGGAAAGAGACTTCCCTTCACTAAACAGTGTTTGTGACGTCAGTGTACAAAGATTATAAAGTTTGTTTCATTTCATTTTAGTTAAAATTTATCGAAGAAATAATTTATCTCGCATCGAATAATATATTAGAGCATTCTGACATTGCATAAGTCGACATATGGCAAACCATTCTATACCAAACAAATAAATATTACTAAACTTTAAATTGGAAGCACTGATAGCCTAGCAGCATTCAGCACTTGTAAAAAGGTTAAAGATAATTTAAAATTAAAAATTTTGTACAGCCGACTTCAATATAAGTGACTTCAATATAGGTTATTTAAGAATAACTCAATAACCATTGGTCTGACCTTGATCAAATTCATATGGGACCACACGAGAACTATCAGCTTTCATATAAAAAAAGAATCATCGAAATCGGTTCGCCCAGTACAAAGTTATGAGGTAACACACATTAAAAAAAAAAACATACACCCGATTTGAGTACCGTCTCCGTTTTGGAAGTCGGCAGAAAATAGACAAATGGTTGAATGTTTGGACCCATGGTTTTTGGTCATTATATATTGGAATTTGACCAGTTCTTAGTTTATTGTGATATTTTTAACTCAACATATCAAAGATCACAAAATATTGTGAATTCATTTCTTGGAACACAAATAAGAGACACCATCGCATCAGTGTTGTAAGTTTAGAAAATTTTTCTTTCCCTAAAAGTAAAGGAATTTTTAGAAAAGAGATTTCAATTATGGTTGTTGCTTATTTAATGTTTGCAGTATTAAAAGTTATTATGTATGGTACTCTTTTTACTACTTTTAAATAAGCCTGCAATTAAACCTATACTTTCACTGATATTACTTATATTGTATGCTTCGGTATTTTTAACAAGGTTAACTACATGAATATGTTTCGATCATTAACATAAACTTATATTATATAAACTCTCGAATTGAAATATATTTCTCATGTGTAATAATATTTATGGGTGAACGCAACTAATTTATTAATTTGTTTGTTAGATAGATAGACAATTTCAATTTAGGTAAGTTCATGACAATAACTTACTAAGAACCAGCTGCAGCAACCTTCCCAAATCAGCTGGATCAGCATTTTCTGCTATATTGACAACATCAGGCCTTGAAAGCTCTTGTAGACTTAAATTAAGTATGTCCTGGTGATAATCTGGAAGTCAATAAATATTGTAAAATTTATGCAACATATTTTTAATATCAACACATTACCTTTTAAGCTTCAAAATTCAAGTTTTCATTTATTTCATGCATATACAGTTTGTCCCAAAAAATTGTGTCAATCGGAAGTCCAGAGATAGAGCAACTCTTAGGGTACCCGAATCACCCCCATGTATGTTCCGCGATTTTTCATAGTTTTCAAGTTATGATATTTTTTCTGAATTTTTGAGAATTTTCGACTAGAACAACTTAAAAAATTCTTAAAAAAAACAGTAGAAGGCTTTTTTGAAATTATTTGTTTTTGCAACTGATTCGTCATGAGCTGTATGCTTTTATGCTTAAAATAATTAGCTTCGTAACTTGAAATGAAAGTTATGAAAATGTTGGTGTAAAATTGAAATATTTATATTCGGTGAATTATGACTTAAATTTGCAACTTTAAATTAAAAATCTAAACGGATTACTTGATGGTTCCCAAGTAGGTGCATAGAATTTCCCAGACTCTCAACTTCCATAATCATTAAATAAAAAAGTAGTAGCTAATGAGCTACTTTAGCTAAAATAGGCCTTCAAAGACAGCGAGGTGAAAAATTCTTAAAATTAGCCATCTGATTACAAAAATTTTCATTTAAAAAAATTTCACCAAATTAATGTACTCGAAAAGTCCGTTGAGGGAGCCAAATTAGCCGAAGTCCGTGTCACCACAAAATCGTATCGTAATCACACTCAAAATTCCGTAAAGAAAGCAAAGTTCGTTAAATCTTAGCTTTCCTGCAGTACTTTTTGTGTAGTTAACAAAGTAATTAACCTTAGGAATGACAAAATGGGCAAAAAGTTTTGTAATCAAATGGCCAATTTTAAAAAATGTTCACCTCGCTGTCTTTAAAGACCTATTTTAGCTAAAGTGGCTCATTAACTACTACTTTTTTTTAATGATTATGAAAGTTGAGAATCTGCGAAATTCTTGTTGACACCTACTTGGGAACCATCAAGTCACCTGCTTAGATATTTAATTTAGAATTGCAAATTTAAGTCATAATTCACCGAATGTAAATTTTTCACTTTACACTAACATTTCATAATTTTTATCAAAATTATGAAGTTGATTATTTTAAGCATAAAAGTACAGCTCATGACGATTTTTTCGAACATACATGGAGGTGATTTGGGTACCCCCAGGGGTGCTCTATCTCTGGACTTCTGATTGACACCATTTTTTGGGACAGCCTGCATATATTTCCCATTAAAATTATTTACTTACTCATAACCAGATCATTGCCATGATTAATTTTGTGCTTGATGGGCTTATACAAGATGGTTTAATAAAGTGTCAAAATATACAGAAAGATATCTTTATTGCATCTTTCAACATTAATTATGTAATTATAGCAAACTTAAAAACTGCAAATAACGGCCATACTACCTAATAAGTAATTTCTTCTGGACAAACTGGTAATAACAACTTTTTACTGGAAATGAGGCATTCCATTTTAGTCCTCACGGGTGACAATGTATCTGCATTTTGATTCATAATCGAGGATAAATGTAGATGTCTATGGGCCACATCATCCACTTACCATTAGATGGACTGTGTGCTCGTTTGTCATCCTTATCTTATAAAATAAAAAATAATTTAATTGCAGCCATTTCTTCATTAATCATTTTTGAACTATGACAAGTCCATTGCATTTGTATACTTGGTGGTGTTAAGCAGTTGAGTCATTCTTATTCATTTTATCGTTACTAAAATTTATTTTGAGTTTGACCAGCCAGGTTACCATTTATTTAGTAAATAGTTTTATAGAAAATAGAGCTTGACAAGTCACAGCTCAAGCAACCATACTTATAAATATTTTACGAGTTACTGTAATAATAAAATATTTAGGCATTTCTTGAGAACAAACCTTTGATTGTGTTAACTATGAAATATTAATCAGGAAACTACAACACTACGGTGGAAGAAGTAATTCTCTTAAATTAATTGTTTCATATTTAAGTAACAGAACGCAAAAAGTTGTCATTAATAGTATGTGCTCTTCTGGGTCGATAGTACAAATGGGCGTGCCTCAAGGCTCAATTCTCGGCCCCTTTCTGTTTCTTGTATATATTAATAACTTACCTTACATAGTAGGGGCTTACCATAATACAGTATTATTTGCTGATGATACTTCCATTGATTTTCAAAATAAAACGACAATTATTAAAATATGACGAAGTAAATAATGCTATTTCTAAATTAGTTTAATGTTAACTTGCATTTAAAGGGCACTAAAACGAAATGTTTCATACATTTTCATTCATGACTCAAAATGTCAAGCACTTAATTACTAATGTAATTTTACATAGGGAGGAGCTGAATTTTGTCGATACCACCAGAGAGCGACTTTCAATAAGCATTATTTATAATCTATATTGAATAAAAAAGTTTCTGTTTCTGTTAGACAGCATTATCAAGTATAATAAAGCATTAAAATCAAGATCAATAAGATTAAATTGAAACTTATGGTAATGCAAACTAGTTAACAGTTAGTAGTTATCCTTGAAAGAATAAGCAAAAAATTAGACGAAAACCAACCACGGGAGCAAGCAGGCTTTAGACATAATTACTCCACTCTGGACCACATACACACAGGGAAACAAATAGTAGAAAAATATAATGAGTTTAATAAAAAACTCTATATGGCATTCATCGATTACTCTAAAGCTTTTGACAGCATAAAACACACAGCCATATGGGAAAGCCTAGAACAGCAGGGGATACCTTTAAATTATATCAATATTATAAAGAACATATACTTGAACGGCGAAGCGAGGATCCAACTAGAAAGCTTGGGAAAAAAGTTCAAGATCGAGAGGGGAGTAAGACAGCGAGATCCTCTTTCGCCAAAATTGTTCTCGGCTGTTCTGGAAAGTATCTTCCGCAAACTAGACTGGGAAGAATACGGTCTCAATGTGCAGGGTGTAAAACTGAACCACCTAAGATTTGCGGATGATATAGTCTTATTTGAGGAAAATCCGACGCATCTTGTTAAAATGATAGAATCACTAAATGAAGAAAGCGTGAAAGTGGGCCTAAGCATGAACAAAGACAAAACAAAACTGCTTACAAATTCTAAACCAGTAATTATAAAAATTGACAACCAACCACTCGAATATGTGTCAGACTATATCTATTTAGGACAGATAATATCTCACAAAGATCAAACCACTAAGGAAATCGAGCGAAGAATAGGAAATGGATGGAATAAATACTGGTCTTTGAAAGAAGTTTTAAAATCTAAGGAACTAAGTATGCAAATAAAAAGGAAAGTTTTCAACACATGTATACTTCCAGTCATTACTTACGGATGCGAAACCTGGGCACTCACCAAACACCATAGAGAAAAGTTGGAACGCTGTCAGAGAGCCATGGAGAGAAGTTTGACAGGAATAAGGAAACAGGACAGAGTAAGATGTACCATAATAAGGGCTAAAACCAAAGTTGTTGATATAATAACCCGAATAGACCAACAAAAGTGGAGATGGACAGGTCACATGATGCGTGATCCACAAGAGAAGTGGTGCAAAACTGTTACTGACTGGTATCCCAGAGATGGCAAGAGAAGTAGAGGACGCCAACAAACAAGATGGGAAGACGACTTATAACTCACGGCTGGGCATCATTGGAGAAGGGTAACGCGGGACAGGTCCTAGTGGAAAATGTTAGAGGAGGCCTATGCCAAAAGGCAAACTGAGCTTTGGGACATATTATAACAAACAAGAACATGTCTAGTATTCATATTTAAGTAAGAAGTTCAGAATAAAAAAGGCTTATTATTATTATTATTATTATATAATGCAAACTAGTAATTGGCAAACAGAATTTAACACCCAAATCATACTTTGGTTACACAGAGTAGTGTTTCAACACATGACTTTCATGGCTCTCTAGTATAGTTGTCTTATAACTGTCATGTTACCAATGATTTAACACTTAGAAACTACTACAATGTCATATGTTGTGACGATTGAATTGCTGCACTGAGGGTTGTGGGTTTGAATCCCACACCGAACAAGTATTTATATGGCCTACAAATAATTGTTTTGAGTCTAGATGTTTGTGCTTGTGCAATTTATGTTTCTAAACTGCCTCCACAATACAGGGGAAAATCATAATGTGCAGGTATCGCTTTTCATAAAAAAAGAAAAAGTTTACCTGTATTACTAATGCATGAATTAGTCATTACATAAACAAATGCAGAAAAAGGAATAGCTTGGATTTAGAAAAAGAGGTAAACATCTTGCACTGGAATATTATATGATTATGTGAGAATAGAAATATGTATATGTAGATACATATAGAATATCTACATTTGCACCCAAGAATTTTAATATAATTACATTCTTATTCTTACATTAAAAGAAATAAAAATACATACCCACAACACCCTCCAATATCTTCTTTAAATTGCTGACTTTTAATCTCCAATTATGACCAACATCTGTTTTAATTTTGGAAATCCATAAAGATGTAAAATATTCAGGTGCAATTTGAGTAAGAGCTTCAGCAATAGCCACACCATCTGATAACTCTGCATTGAGAAAATTATTATAATTAGTTGTGTAAGTTTTTATTTGAGGATATTGAGAGTGAGATTGCAGAAAATTTGATGGTAAGCAGCTAACAAGGCCATTAACAGCTAATTGACAAATGCAGCAGCTCCAGACAAGATTAGGATGGAATGCCTCATAATCTGTATTCTGCAATTATATTAGCGCTTCAATCCGGAGCACAACAGTGGATACACAGCTGCAGAGCTACAGATTAGCAAAATGCATTAGGAAACTAGTTTTTTGTTTGTCTTGCAATAAAAATATAAACATCTCAAAAGAGTTGTTATATTTCGTTAAAAAGTCTCACCCAGGTCTCACCTGATGGATTTTCATGTTTTGCGGTAAGATTTAATGTCTGTAACCACTTGATTAGATTGTCACATAAAACTACACCGTTCACTTCCATTATTGTAAATAGCTCTTAGTTTGTAAAAACTTTATTAAAAATAACAGATTGCCACTAAAATATTTGTTTATTGCATTTTTATTCCAATTGAAGCTAAAAAAATAGTTTACTTTACTGACAACTGACATAATGTTAATGTTAGGCTTGGGCAAAAAATATCGATATTTTTAATAACTTGACGATATATATTGATATTTTTTAATAAAAATATGGATATCTATCGTCAATATTTTAAATTGAAGGATATCGATATATCGATATTTATTTTGGAGTATCGAATTCATATCAATTTCGATATATTTTAAAATGTATTAATGACAAAACATGTTACAACAAAAGGAAGTACAAAAGTATTCATGTGTGGTTGGTTGTCGCTTTTTTTTCGTCGTCCAACCGTCAATAACATAAAATTTTAGACCTTATCTTTACATCGTGCAATTGATGACAATATATCAATATCTCGATATTTAAAACGCGATATATATCGATACTGTTTGAAAATATCGATTCGATATATATTGATACTTTTTTCCTTGCACATCCCTAGGTTATGTAGTATATTATCTATGATCATTAGGTCAATACAATTCGCCAATCAAGGCGAGCAAAGGTCTATAAACCATACAACCATCACTCTAAGCATACAACTGCACTAGCACTTCTTATTAGTTTGTGCTTTGTATCACAAACTAATAAAAAGTGCTGGCGTAGTTTGTGCATATAGTGCCACCAACTTATCTGTTCAGGTGGACAAAATTGGAACTAAAGCCGACATTTTGTAAATGACATTTCGCTGTCAACTATTATTTATTCTGAGCTATCAGGTGAGTGTTTTTAAAAAGTATAAATAAAATGCCTAAAGGTCTTAAAAGTGATGCGCGATAGATTATTCTAAAAGTTTTATATTTTATGAAAGAAGAGAAGCGTGTACAAGTCCCAACTATACCATTTGAAAGCTGTATGAACGCGTTGCTGCCGCAACAGATTAGTATTGCCAGATGTGGAAAATTAAAATCACCAAATAATGTACTTGTGAAACATAGTAAAAAAAATTATCTCAATTTACTGCAATTCATCTAAAGTACCTAGCTTTGTAGTTTGTGTTGCTAATGTGCTAATGCCCCAATTAATTGAAGATTCATTCCATAAAATTACACCGGTGCAGTGGAAAAACATTTGCAATCATGTAAAAAAAAATAAAAATGAATGCAGACTAAAAGACGCGTATTTAAATGAACCCTTTATTATAGTGTCAGAGCGATAGTGAAAGCGATTGCAGTGACTTAGAAGATCAATTATTGGAACCAGTAACTAACGCGGGTACATTTTTCAAAACAGAAATTCTTGGAATTCGGCCGCTTGAACTCCGAGATCACGACCACAATTATTTTTATAAAATATAAAGAATATATATATATATATATATATATATATATATATATATATATATATATATATATATATTATCTACAATATATATTAATGTAGAAGCTACATTCTTCAACAGATTTGGCAGCATACAGGCAACTGAACAGACAGATCTCCAAATGCATGCGGCGGGACTTACGCAACTTCAATACAGCTCGTATTGAAGAAGCGATCAAGCGGAACCAAGGCTCCAAAGTCTTTTCCAGAGATCTGTCTGCCAGAAAGAGCCAACTGTCAAAGCTGAAGACCGAATGTGGCAGCATCGTTTCCAGAGCACCTGAGATTTTGAGTGAGATTGAGAGGTTCTATGGGCAGCTGTACACGTCATCGTTGGAGCCACACGCAAGTGTGAGTAACGATCCAAGAGCGAGTCTTATCCGACATTATTCCGATGATATCCCGGACGTCAGTCTGAGCGAGATTAGAATGGCTCTCCAGCACCTTAAAAACGGCAAGGCCCCAGGCGAGGATGGAATTACAGCGGAGCTTTTGAAAGCGGGTGGAAAACCGGTACTTAAAGTCCTTCAGAAGCTCTTTAATTCCGTCCTCCATGGTGGCATTACACCGGAGGCGTGGAGCAGAAGTGCGGTGGTCTTGTTCTTCAAGAAAGGTGACAACGCTCTCTTGAAGAACTACAGACCGATTTCCCTTCTGAGCCGTGTCTACGTGCTGTTTTCGAGAGTCATTACGATTCGTCTCGCGCGCAGACTTGACAACTTCCAGCCTCCCAAACAAGCCGGTTTCCGAAAAGGCTTTAGCACCATAGACCACATACATACCCTACGGCAAATTGTACAGAAGTCCGAGGAGTACAATTTGCCACTATGTCTGGCGTATGTGGACTATGAGAAAGCCTTTGATTCCGTCGAAATTTGGGCGGTGCTGCAGTCCCTTCAGCGGTGCCAAGTTGACTGTCGGTATATCGAAGTGTTGAAGTGCTTGTACAGTAGGGCTGAACGAGCCCTATCCGATATGACTATGAGATATGACGATGGCTATCCGAGTACAGAACCAGAGCACGAAACCTATCCAATTGCAGAGAGGTGTAAGACAGGGTGACGTCATATCCCCGAAACTCTTCACCGCTGCATTGGAAGACGTTTTCAAGCTTCTGGACTGGAAAGGACACGATATCAACATCAATGGCGAGTACATCACTCACCTTCGATTTGCCGACGATATAGTCCTTATGGCAGAATCGCTGGAGGACCTAAGCACTATGCTCAATGACCTCAATAGTGTTTCCCAACGGATAGGTCTTAAGATGAACATGGACAAAACAAAGATCATGTTTAATGTCCATGTCACACCTATGCCGGTAGTTGTTGGGAACACTAAGCTCGAAGTTGTTGACGAGTATGTTTACCTGGGACAAATAGTCCGACTAGGTAAGTCCAACTTCGACCGAGAGGTCAATCGACGGATTCATTTCGGTTGGGCAGCGTTCGGGAAATTACGCCACATCTTCTCGTCAGGTATACCTCAAAACTTGAAAACGAGACTGTACACCCAGTGCGTGTTGCCAGTGATGACATACGGAACTGAAACGTGGTCCTTCACTGCTGGCCGGATAAGGAAGCTCAAAGTCGCCCAGCGAGCTATGGAGAGGGCTATGCTCGGAGTTTCTCTGCGTGATAAACTCAGAAATGAGGATATCCGCAGTAGAACCAGAGTGACCGACATAGCCCAACGGATTAGTAAGCTAAAGTGGCAATGGGCCGGCCATATAGCACGAAGAACCGACAACCGATGGGGAAGAAAGGTTCTCGAGTGGCAGCCTCGTACCGGCAGGCGAAGTGTAGGGCGTCCCCCCACTAGATGGAGTGACGACCTGGTAAGATATGCAGGAAGTCGATGGATGCAGGTGGCTCAGGACCGTGCTTTGTGGCATTCTTTGGGGGAGGCCTATGTACAGCAGTGGACTTGTGAAGGGCTGTAATGATGATGATGATATATATATATATATATATATATATATATATATATATATATATATATATATATATATATATATATATATATATAATAATGACACTAATTCTCACTAATTTTAATATGTTAAAACGAAATTCGTTTTATTTTATATTATGTGTAATGGAATATGTAGTTACCTATTTCCTCGGTGAATTTCTTAAATGGCAATAGTAAGCACTCCACTAGCGACGCTGTCAACTGAACAGATAAGTTGGTGGCACTATACAACCTTATCTGTGTAATTTTTATTAAGATTTTTGGTTTGGATACATATTTTTTAAGCCTTCTTTTCATCCGGGATCTTCATTTTTATAGATTTTATTTCTAGTACTTTTTATTAGTTTCTGTCTTTTCTTCACAATATGCTAATGCATCACAGTACTAATGCTAATGCGTACAGTAGGGCTACGATGGCTATCCCAGTACAGAACCAGAGTACGAAACCTATCCAACTACAGAAAGGTGTAAGACAGGGCGACGTTATATCCCCAAAACTCTTTACCGCTGCGTTGGAAGACGTTTTCAAGCAACTGGACTGGAAAGGATACGGTATTAACATCAATGGTGAGTACATCCCTCACCTTCGATTTGCCGAGGAAATAGTCCTTATGGCAGAATCGCTGGAGGACATAAGCACTATGCTCAATGACCTCAATAGTGTCTCCCAACGAATAGGTCTTAAGATGAATATGGACAAAACAAAGACCATGTTTAAAGTCCCATGTCACACCTATGCCAGTAGTTGTTAGGAGCACTAAGCTCGAAGTTGTTGACGAGTATGTTTACCTGGGACATATAGTCCGAGTAGCTAAGTCCAACTTCGACCGAGAGGTCAATCGACGGATTCAACTCGGTTGGGCAACGTTCGGGAAATTACGGCACATCTTCTCGTCAAATATAACTCAAAACTGTACTAGACTGTACAACATGTGCGTGTTGCCAGTGTTGACCTATGGAACTGAGACGTGGTCCTTCACTGCTTGCCGGATGAACAAGCTCAAGGTTGCTCAGCTATGTTGCGAGCTATGGTGAGGGCTATGCTCGGAGTTTCTCTGCGTGATAAACTTTTATATGAGGATATCCGCAGTAGAACCAGAGTGACGGACATAGCCCAAGGGATTAGTAAGCTGAAGTGGCAATGGGCCGGCCATATAGCTCGAAGAACCGACAACCGATGGGGAAAAAAGGTTCTCGAATGGCGACCTCGTACCGGCGGACGAAGTGTAGGGCGTCCCCCCACTAGATGGAGTGACGACCTGGTAAGACATGCAGGAAGTCGATGGATGTAGGTGACTCAGGACCGTGATTTGTGGCATTCCTTGGGGGAGGCCTATGTTCAGCAGTGGATTTGTGAAGGGCTGTAATGATGATTATGATGATGGCTAATTTTAAGAATTTTTCACCTCGCTTTGAAAGTGAGAGTATGAAAAATTCTTGAGACCTACTAAGGAACTATTAAGTTACTTGTTGAAAATTTAAGAGCCTCGCTTTTAAGACGTGTGCGCGAAATTTCTAACAGCATTCTGGGCGCATTGGCAAAGAGGTGGGATTCTCCACTGCTACAGCACTAGTTTTTTTTATAGGGTAAGGGTGACAAACGAGCACACAGTCCGCCTGATGGTAAGTGGTTGCTGCGGCCCATAGACATCTACATCTATCCTTTATTCCAAATCAAAATGTAGATGCGTCCTCACCCGTGAGGACTAAGATGGAATGCCTCATTTCCAGTAAAAAGGGCCTCCGGCCACCTGCAATCACCAAGCGAAACGCAGAGGTAAACCTCTACTTCACGCTGGTTTTCTGTGAGGTCGTGGTACCAGCCCGGTTCGAGTCGGCCCATCCGTGCGACAGCAAAAGCTGCCGCGTGGCTCTAATACTGTTCAAGTGCGGATTTGTCCGCAAGTGATCTATCAGCCAGGCGCAAGATTAGCAATTGCTATCACTACTGCCTAAGCGTAATTTCTGCAGTGAAACTTAAATAAGACGTGGTTTATTAAATTTACGTGATGTATCAAAAATGTGAAACGGTACACCTTTCTCGACTGAGACAATCCATGGCAGACATTCAGCAACTGATTATTTCATTGGCGCAAAATATACACAAAATTTTATACGGTAAACGCACAAGCGTTGAGCTCACCACGACGAATGGCTCGGTACTCGTACTACTGATCATGCGGGAACATCTGCTTAGAGTCATTCGGGGTTAACTGAGCGCAGTGGGTAAGTGAGCGTAGTGAGTGTATTTCCCGAACGGGGTTTTTGCTTAGGTAGAAAAGTAACGCCAGAGTGTCCTGCTTGTCGCGACTTGTTTCTGTGGCGGCGGTTAATGAATAATTTTTTTTTTCAAAAAACCAGTATTATTTGGTGTTTAAATTCGTAGTTTTTTGTTTAATGGAAAACAATGTATCATCGAAGTTAACGATTTCACAACGGTTAGTTGTATTTTCTTTAAATAATAATATGTTTACGCTACATTTATATAAAAAAATCATGTTATATTTGTTTTCAATTTATTTTATGAGCTTTCATTTGCAATTTGGTGTCCTGGGGTAAGTGTTCGCGGGTAAGTGTGCGCATGCGTACACTTGCCCCTTCGTTATTATTTTCTTTCGTACATTATTTTATCGAAAAGTAGGGTTTACTAACACTCTTTTATTTTATTTTTCAGTGTCTCATCACCATGCCGCGAAATTATATAAGAAAAAGATCCGAACTTGCATTGGTAACTGAAGAACAAAGTTAAAGCTAAAGCTGTAAAGCACTCATTGAGCATGAGCAAAAGAAAAGCAAAAGAGTTGCTACAAGTGCCATTGGTATTAGTGAGTCTTGTATTCGAAATCGACATCATCGTCTTAAAGAGGAAGAACAAAGTTTTCTGTGGCCTCAACCTCTACAACAGTAGAATACTTTTGTCCTCTATGTGAGCAAAAATATACAGAGACAAATACTGAAGAATGGAGTCAGTGCATGTATTGCAAAGACTGGTGACATGAGGATGTCATCTGATGAGGATGCACTGCATATGAGAGAGGTGTTTTTGTTTGTGATAGTTGTATTGATGATTCATAAATTAATATTGTTTCTAATACATTAGACAATAGTAACTAAAATATGTTGATCTCTAAATATTAATGGACTCCCCAGTGCCAGCTTCTTCCACTTGACCGCATCCAGCGCAGAGCGGCTCGAATCGTCGACTACCGACTACCACCACTGTGCGATTTAGAAGATGTTTTCTTCCTCGCACGACTTCCTTGTGGAATCGATTACCATCAGCGATTTTTCCGGACCGATACGACTTAGGGACCTTCAAGAAAAGAGCGTACTCCTTTTTAAAAGGCCGGCAACGCATCTGCAATTCCCTCCCTGGTGTTGCAGTTGTTCATGGGCAGCGATAGTCACTTACCATCAGGTGAGCCGCATGTTCGTTTTGCCCCCTCTCCTATAAAAAAAATAAATATAATTTAATTTTAATTGTAATCCAAATGTTAAGTATATTTAATTTTACGAAAAAATTGTTACTTTTATGCGAAGACTGACAACTAAAAAAAATATTTTCTAAGTGCCATTACAATTGTGGCGGCGCTGTCGTCGCGCCACAAGCGAAACACATCGAAGCCTAAATCGCGCTAACAAAGTTCCGAAGTTAAAGCAGCTCCCAGCTACCACTCGGAGCGTCGGCTGCTCCCCGGGCAGAACATCTTGTCCGGCGGGAGATCTCCCCTTTTCCTTCCACCCGCCACAGTGGTGACCTCGACGTGATATGAACACGCAACCAACAACCTTCAGAAAACTACAACTTCAAGCTTTCGACATCGTCCTCGAGTACCCCATTCATTCGCTCCCGAGCAGATATTGTCTGCAGTCTTCACATTCTGCAAGCCATCTAGCTTTACAAAGGTTCATCGCAGCATTGGAATAATAATGCTTCCTGTTCCTTCAAGCTACTCTCTGCGCTACAGTGTTCGGCACGGCTCTGAGCCTTACTGCTCGCCTCTGCTTCATGGCACTCTCGCAGATCACTTGCCTTCTTCTCGACTCACCGCAGACTACAAAGCAATCCTTAGCGCTTGCTCCGGCTCATCGTTCTCACCGGTCATCACTTGCAAGTTCGTAGTACGGCATGCATTATACACCGGCATATCGTTCGCACCGGCTTCACTTGCCCTTACGCACACAGCATGCATTACCCACCGGCATTAAGGACGCATCGGCAATCGGACTGCACTATCGACCTCCGGTCTGAGCAGGGGGGTGATGTGGCACCGCTGTCGTCGCGCCACAAGCGAAACTATCGTAGCCTAAATCGCGCAAAGTTCCGACATTAAAGCAGTATATATAGAATAGCTCCGAACTACCAGTCGAAGCGTTGGCCGCTTCCCGGGCAGAACACCTTGCCCGGCGGTAAATCTCATTTTTCCTTCCTACGGCCACACAATAAAGTACCTTTATTCTTGAATATTGTGCATATTTTGATTAAACCAAGGAATGCGCTTACTTACCCCATACGGGCGCGCACAGTTACCCGCATCGTGGGTCAAGTGAACGCATTTCGATTTTATGTAAGTATCTGCCTACAGAAAAAAAAACCACCAAGTTTTCTATTCTTATTTTTATTTCAATTTAGAGGCTACTATGTGGTTTCGCTCAGCACCGTCTTTTATATTCCTAACTCTTTTATTTTATGCGTAGTGAACTAATATTTACCAAAGTCCGCACACTTGACCCGAATGACTCTACGACTTTGCCTTGACATATAGTCAGGGGCGTAGCTACCGCCGTATCAGCCGTATCGATGATACGGGGCCCCCGGGCTACAGGAGCCCCGAACGTGTGTAACCGAAAATTCCAAGGACTTCTACGGGACAGGAAAGGATATCACTATTATCTATAGAAGCAAAGAATTAAAAAAAAACTGAAACGTCTTCAGCTATGAATGCCGCCGAATCGTCTTCAGCTATGTTAGTATTGTTTGGCTAGGTTAGTTCCTAGAAGTATTAATTGTAAGTAATAACTTATAATCAATATATAATAATTTTAATTCAATTCAAGTGTTTTTATTCCTTTTATGAAATCTTTACTTTTCATTTATTTATTTATTCGTATGGCATTCTTACAATCGTTCACAATAAATTAAAATTAAAAATCAAAATTATAAAGTAATTCTATCTTTTAATTGCTGAATCCATGGAATAGCGTCGTTTTCGAGAGAGAACAGGTCTGTTGGGCAGCCGTGGTACCTAGTGAGTGGGCAGTCTCTAGCTATATGCTCAACATCCTGGACAGCAGCTCCACACCTACACCCTGGTGATTCCCTCCACCCGCACATGTACATAAAGGCATTGCTTCGCCCACATCCGGTTCGTACCCTATTTTGTTGGCATCATTCCCTTCTTGGGAGCGCAAAACCAGCAGGTTTAAGTGTAGGGTTGATGGTAATTCCCATGCTATCAGGGGGTTTTACGTTCCATTCCTGCAACCACTCAGCAGATGTGTTAAATCCGCCGGACACGAGTTCACATGTGGTCTGGTATGGTGGGTGAAGTGACTTCAGACGGTGGGGTGGCGGATCAGTAAACTCCACGTGAGCTGGCAGGTTGGGATTTCCGTAGATCTTCTGGGACTCTCGTAGTAGTATTTGTTGTCTTCTCAAATGGGGTGGCCTTATATGGCTTAGCACGGGGAGCCACTGGAGGGGTGTACATTTTAAGGTTCCAGATATGCATCTCATGGTCTGCTTCAGCTGAGTGTCCACATGCAGCATATGTGCACTATTTGACCATACTGGTGCATAGTACTCTGTTGTTGAGTACACTAAACTGAGACCGGTTGTACGCAGCACATCGGCGCTGGCCCCTGAAGTGGTGCCCGCTAGACCTGTGCAAGATGTTGTTTCTGGTCTGGAGCTTTTTGTATAATTTGTCCATGTGCGGAGCCTACGTGAGACTCCGATCGAGAGTCACGCCCAGGTATCTCGGAGTGGGGTTGTAGTGCAACATGGCTCCAGCAAACTCAACAGTGTGCCATTTGTTTAGTCAAGTGAAACGCAGTTACTTCGGTTTTGGGAGTGTTTGGTACTAGTCTCCATTTCCTAAACTATTTGTCTAGTATGCTTAAGTCCTCGTTAAGGATACCTTCGGATGATTTGAAGGTTTCGTGTTGGGAAGCTAGTGCTATGTCATCAGCATACATAAATTTACGACTCTGCGTTTCAGGTATATTATTTAAGTAAAGATTGAAGAGCAGCGGAGCCAAAACTGAACCCTGTGGTAATCCATTGTTCAGCTTTTTGGTACGACTTTCACTGTCGCCGAGGAAAACCATGAACTCGCGGTTGTTAAGCATGCTATTTAACAGTCCCACCATTTTATGCATGGTACCGCTTTCATGACCTTATAGACCAATCCTTGCCGCCAAACTGTGTCGTATGCTGCTGACAGGTCTATTAAAACAGCAACCGTCTTTAGTTTTTTTGAAACCCTGCTTTAATGTGGGTTGTGAGGGACAACATCTGATCGGTACAGATGCGGCCACAACGGAAGCCAGCTTGTTCCACTGGAACCACCTTATCAATGAAAGGGCATAATGCGGTTGTAGATTAGTCTCTCCAGAAGTTTGTAGACACCGCTCAGAAGGGCGATAGGACGGTAGCTCTTAGGATCGTCTGCAGGTTTTTTGGGTTTCAGCATAGCAATAATCTTCGATCTATTGAAGTCTCGAGGCAATTTGTTACGTAACAGGATATCTGAGAAGAACTCTCAGCCATCTCCTGCATTTCGGGCCCAGGTGCTTTAGAAACTCATTGTAGACTCCATCGAAACCAGCAGCTTTATTAGGTGGCAATAGTTTTAAGGCGCGATCGGTTTCATCTTGGGAGAATTCTCGTGACAGCTGGTAGTCAATTGGTAGCGACGCCTTGAGCTGTTTAGCGCATTGTCGTGTCGCCCGGGTATCATCTTTCCTGCCTTTAACTCGGGATACCTCAACAATTCTGTTTGCAATCGCATTGGCTAGTGGAGCAGATCCGCCAGCTTTCCTGCTGGAAGTCTTAGAATCCATTGACTCCACAGTATCAAGCCACCTATTTCAACGCCCTTCGTCGAGAGATTTCAGAAAGTCATTACCTATTTCATAGTTACCCGTGCGCGTGTACTCATCAAATAGTTTTCAGCAAGGGATGTACGCCTTGCGGTAGCCTCGGGAATACTCTTTTTTGCTGTTGCTATGATAAGTTTAGTGAATCTCTTGTAGTTTTCGGCACAGGGAGGTATCCAGTCTGCTTTGTGGAAGTTCCGGCGAGGCAAAGGCACGGAGTTTGTTAAGGGAACCTTAATACCAACCTCCACAAGCACCGGTCGGTGTTGGCTGTTCGGGAAGTCTGAGAGAATTCTTCGTGTGGTTTGTAATGGGGTTCGATTGATGTCACAGGTAGTAAACGTTAAGTCTGGATTATAATTCCGTTTCCATCTTGCTGACCTGAACGATCCTCTATCCTTGGCATTAAATACCAGGTGTAGGTTGTTGTTCTCCGCCCATTCCACGAGGTGTTGTCGTGTGATGACTATTGAATTCGCCGGCATATAGGCATGGGCATAGTATAAAGACAGGGAAGTAGGCTGTCTCCGGCCCAATCCGCGATATAATTGCCTACTGTCTCAGGGTTGTCATTGTCACCAAATCATTAGTTTAAAGCCCGGCCCTTGCCAAAAATAATACATCTCTGTATAACTAATTCAGTGATCATTAGTCGATAAAGTTCAACAATGGTTTTCCTAACAAATACAGAAATGTATTAAGATTCAGAGCAGTATTATTTATAAAAAAAGGGATAAAATAAACCGGCGGGGCGGTGTGTGAGCTCGTGTTTAAATTATTTACTTAGTATATTCTAGTTATTTTTTATTTTTAATAGGCATAATATAGTATTTGCACACATAAAGTACCATATTAATTTTTATTTTTAATTAATACAAGCATATATATATTGAATCACACATTTATTACAAAATTACAAATTAGCTACAGAAAAATACTTTCTTCGGTTTCGACTATTACGAAACGACTTGTTATTAAACTTTAATGTGTAATATATCCGCATCCTTATAAATAACTTTTGCAAATATAATTAATTACGATTTTATAACCGTAATTAGGTACTTAGTTACTATTCTTCCTCTGTCTGATAGACAACTAATACAACAAAAATATGTAAATGTATGTAAAAAAGCCGTAACGCGCGAACCTCGTGCGGTGTTAGCCCAGACTGGCGTAGTGAGAAACATTCCGAGATTGTGTTTAAGTGTGCGTGCGGCGCTTCATAGATACTATGGCGCACACATACAAGCCGCGCGCAGTGCGTTTGTTTGAAGATAACGTACTTCCCTGTCTTTATACTATGGCATGGGTGTGGGAAAGGGGGGGGGGGGGGGGGGGAGGTTGGTAGTCCATGAATAGTTCGGTGGTTTGTATACGTTTACAATGGTACGGTTATTGATCTTTATTTCAGAGGCAAATACATCCGGACCCCAAGGCAAGTCTCCGCAGCGACATGTTTAATACCGTCTTTAACATAAGTGGCGATGACATATTGCACGTGGTTAATTGAATGAGCAAGGTAGTATCCCGGGATAGCACCACGTTTATATAGATCCTGTACATCTCTAGCGTGAGTTTCTTGTAAAAGGAGTACGTCTATGTCATTTTCTAATAGAATCTTACTTACTACTTCGTATTTAGCTTGACTAATACTTTCTATATTAAGTTGGCAGATTCGGGTAATAGGTCCAATATCTTTAGAGAAGAGCTGATCGCATTGCGGCATATCAAGTGGGTAATTAAATGATACAATATTCTTTGAACGACTGTGATAGTGCTGTGAGGTTGCAAGATTATAGCGCAACAGTACAGCAGCCAGTAGTTTGTTGTTCGTTTAGAGCCACCCATGGGGACACGTGCAGGGTGCGGGCGGTAATTCCTGCGGCCGTGAACAACTTCATCCCCCTACTCTTCATTGGGGCCCCCCAACAAATTTTGATATAGGGCCCATCTAATGCACGCTACGCCACCTGCATATAGTCTTAACACAACTGGTCACTTCGCCCACGCCCACGATACAAGATGTGGAGGATCATCCGGACTGATATCGGGTCTCCATGGATACCCCTCTTGGCTCTTCGGATCACTGCTTGATCCGAAGTACGGCGCCCATCACTTGTTTATTGTAGGCACGATCTGTAGGCTGCCGCCGTCTGTGATTTAATTCAGCGGATTGGGATTCGATGCGGGCTTTTTTTGCATCCTACCCATGAGGGCGGATTTGCTTCTCGCTGGATCATCCAATAAAAATCGTTGTTGAGACTGTCGGCGATGTGGTGCTTGAGGGGATGGATTTTTTCATCCCGTCATCTGTAGTGCCCATCGGCGGCAAATCCCAAGCCTTGGTTTGGACACTCGACACTGAAGAGTCGGTGTCCCGGGATTCAAACACTAGTGCACACAAAAAGAAGTACAAATCTGCCTCTAGGGCCTTCAAAAAAGATATCAATAGGGCAAAGTCATTGGGAGAATTGGCAAGACTTTAATTCGCCTTCCTTCGGGAACTCGTGCGTTCTGATCCCGGAATTTCTGTAAGCCATCATTACCATCTTTGAGTAGGGAGGATGACGCGCTGGCCCATGCCGCAAAGAAGAAAGCAGATCTTTTAGGTTCTCTTTTTGCGTCCAACTCAACTCTCGTCGACGAGGGGAACATACCAATAACATACGTGTGAGTGCTCCATGCAATGTGCTGTTTACACAGCTCCCTGGACACTGTCCCTGGATGTCAACAGGTCGAGTAGGCCTGATGGAATCCCCCAAATTGTGCTGAAAACGTGTGATCAAGATTTGGCACTGATTTTTACACATCTTTTCCGGTTCTCTTTAAGCGTCGTTCCTGGCTCATAGAAGACAGCCTTAGTGCACCCGATTTCTAAAAAAGGTGACTGCTCGAACCCATCCAACTACAAGCTTTGGGCTATATTCTTTAAAATAATTTCGTCACCTCCTTATTCTCCAAAATAATGGAATAAATTATTAACTGTCATAGCAGAGATGCGTCTGCATGATCTGGCAGCATGCAAGATCCTTAGCTGATTAGTGATGGCCAACACGGTTTCCGCCGAGGTTGTTCAGCTGGTGGTCTTCTTGTCTGCCTGATTTACGGATGGGCAGAGGTAGTCAAGATCAAGGGGAGGCCAAGGCGGTTAGTTTGGACATAGCGAATGTTGGGAACCGGTTGCATGTACGCGCGGGAGGACGAGACGTCGACGTCTCGTCGAGCGGCAGCGACGCGGCGGCGACTCGCTTTACGATACTCCATCGCGGTCGGACGACAACACTAATTTTAATTTATAATAATAATTTTATTAAGTAGACCGGGTTATTGTAAAGTACGGATGATTATATCAGCCCTATAAGAATATACAGTCCACTTTCATTTTAACCACGTCCCAGGACCCTAACAGCGAAGGCTTTCGATATGTTTCGAAACTTCCCTCTTATGGGCTTCCCGAGAAATTATGCAATTGGGTCACTAGTTTTCTTACAGATCGGACTATAAAGGTAGTCAATGATGCATGTTCAGACTACAAACCTGTGAATGCTGGTATTCCACAAGGCTACGTGCTATTGCCTACCCTGTTCCTTCTGCATATCAATGATATGTTGCATACTAGTAACATTTATTGTTATGCAGACGACAGCTCTGGCGTTGTTTTATACACCACGGCGGTGCTAATATTTCTCGGGAATCTGTCGTCGAGTGCTGAAACAAACTCGTGTCTGAGGTCGAGTCTTTGTTGAATAAAGTCTCGGATTGGGAGCGACTAAATTTATTCCAGTTTAACCCCCAATAGACACAGGTTTGCACGTTTACCGCAAAAAAGAACCCATTTGTCGCATCTCCTCAATTTCAAGGCACTCTCCCCGGAATCTTTGGCGTCGATATTTCGAGAGACGTACAGTTCCGCATTCACTTGGAAGGGAAGGCTAAACTGACATCAAAAAAAGCTTAGTGTGTTCAGTAGATCAAGACAGTATTTTATGCCGGACCACCGCTTGCAGCTTTACTAAGAGCAAGGTTGGCCTCATATGGAATAATGTTCTCGTCTCTGGGCCAGGACACCCCAGTATCAGCTCCTTCCGCTAGACCTTATTCAACGGAGAGGCTCGAATCATTGACAATCTAGTTATTTCCGATCGGCTTGATCCACTGACCTTGCGAAGAGACGTTGCATTTCTATGCATCTTCTCCCGCATATACCACGGGAATCGCTCAGGGGAATTATTCGTATTAATTCCAGCTGCTGAACTCCATCATCGTTCACTGCGACAGAATTCAAAATTCCATCCTCATCATCTCGATGGCTGGCGGTCCACTACTGTGCGATTTACGAGCAACTTTCTGCTTCGCAAGACCAAACTGTGGAATTTACTGTCGCCACCGGTTTTTCCGAACCGATACAACAAACTTATATCCATAAAGGAAAAGAACATACGTTATATTTATCTCAAACAACATGCGAGGAGGTTATCAAATTAATAACATCAAGCAAGCAATGCATGGAATGCATGAAATACACATTCTGTGAAAATTTCAACTGTCTACCTATTACGGATCATGAGATACAGCCCGCTGATAGACGGACGGGCGGACAGCGGAGGCTTAGTAATAGGGTCCCGTTGGTTCCCTTTTGGGTACGGAACTCTAAAAAGATTTACAATTAATTGTGTGGTATCATCACTTTTAAATTGCCAAAACAGTCTCATTTCTGACATTTTATATTTGTCAGAATCTAACAGGGCCTATAGTAATCTACTGTACTATGAAACACCAACAAAATTGTAACATAGAGATGGCAAATAAACGCATTGATTATTGAATTGTTTTTTACCACTTTGTATTTAAGATTAGATACAATTTAGATTCTTGATAGAATTTGCTACGGGCCCCGCGCTTTCTTAATCCGGCACTGATTATGTCATTAATATTACTAACACTAGGATACATTTTAATTGTTACTAACACCTATGGATGAAGAATCCGAAATAAATGTTTTTGATTTAATTTGATAAAAAGTCAGGCTTATTTCTAGCCAGCTTCTTAAGTCTTTTTCTTAGTGAGTAAATGCCGCTAACAACACAGCCATCAATTTTTGCAGTATAATTTTCAAGTTTCCTTTTACTATCCTTTCATTGGGTATCAATAAATATTTTTTATAGGAGTGGGCAAACGAGGATTTGGCTCACCTGATGGTGACGACCGCCGCCCATGAACAACAGTAACACCCAGGGAATCGCAGGTGTGTTGCCAGCTTATTAAAAAAAAAGTAATCTCGTTTCTTGAAGGTCCCTAAGTCGTGTCGGCCCGGAAATATCGCTGGTGGTATACGATTCAACAAAGAAAGAAAACTCGTAGTAAAACACACGGTGGACCGCCAAGCATCCAGATGGCGTGGAAGGCATTGTAAGTTTTGTCGCAGGTTGGTGAAATTTGGCAGTTGGTATTACTACGAAAAATTCCTCAGAGATAAATGAGACAGAAAATGCAAAGGGATGCAACATCGCTCCGCAGCGCCAGTGAATCGAGCCAATCAGAAAGAACTCGGTCATCGGCAATTCAAGCCACTGTGCGCTGGATGCGATCAAGTGGAAAGAACTTGCACTAAGGTGGTGCCCCAGCCCAAAGATGAAAACAGTATTCCATGTGAGGCCAAACTTGCGCTTTGTAAGGTTGCTAGCGATGTACCGGCATGAAATACTGTCCCGCTATGCTGAGTAATAATTTATAAAGATATTTTAGTTTTATTTTTGTACACAGAAGGTTCAAAAGGCTAAAAATTACACACACCAAGCTAAGTACTTAAATTTATTTGTGAATTATTTAAAACATAGGCAGGAATATCACATCCCACATATTTATCTTCTTTAAGGGAATTTACGATTACTCGTTTCCACAAAGAGTCCAAACACAGAAGGTGAGGATTGCAAAAGAGAACAGCTGACACTTGGGCTCGAGTTAAAGCAACATTCAGTCTTTTCGGATTCTTTACGAAACCTAAACAGTGTTTCTGATCTTCTTGCACCAATGAATCCGTAGATCTAACAGTAGATATAAGAATAATAGGCCGTTCCTGGCCTTGGAATTCTTCAACAGTCCCAATTTTCGGTTGAGGCAAACCCATTGATTCAAATACGAGCCTCAAATATTTTATCTGGAATAAAAAAAATTGGCACATATTAATCCTCAGGATTTGTTCTGTATATATCTGTATCATGCCCAATAAATCCGTAACAGGAACAGTCAAAAGAATAAGAGTAACTGACATAGCCCACTGGATCAGTAAGCTCAAGTGGCAGTGGGCCGGTCATATAAGTCGAAAAACCGACAACTAATGGGGACGAAATGTTCTCGAATGGCTCGTTCTAGCAAGCGAAATGTTGAACCACTAACGAACTAGATGGAATGACGACCTGATAAAATACATAGTCAATGGATGTATGTAGGATACTTTGTGACGGATGGGTGAGACATATGTTCAGCAGTGGACTTGTGATGAAATGTGTTGATAGATTATATAAGTAATAATTATATAGATATATAGGTAATTAAAAAGAAAAGATTTTTTTCACTGTGGTGGCAACAGTGAGAATCCTTCATCCATTTTCTTTCCTTGAGTGTTGTAAAAGTAAGACTATAGAAAATGCTAGGAAGATGTTATAATGCATGAACCATTAACAATTATAGACTATTTCTTATAATAAGAAAGACCTATGGAGTGTAGAGTAGAAGGAGGACCATCTCTGTATATGAAAAGTGTCCCTAAAAACGCGTCCCATAAGGGTGGCGCTGCATTAGCATAGGATAAATTTAAAAAAAAAGCGCCAAAATTAATTAGAATAAGATGGAGAAATAAACAAGGACCGACCAATCTGCTTGGTTTTGTACTACGTAAATAGTTGAGGTTGTGTATACTGGCATTTTACAACTACTCTAGCCATAAAATTTTTAAATATTTGAATTCAACTGACTTCACTCTGTCTACAACAGCTATATTCATATCGTAGTTTTTCAGACGCCAGCGCTATTGTAGTAGGTTTTGGAACCTCTATTTTCCGTATATAGTGGTACACTTTTTCAACTTTCGCACCTTATAAGATGGTTCTTCTTCTACTCTACACTCCATAGAAAGACCTATCTTCATTATACTATTACAGAATTTAGTTTGAGGGTTGATTAAGATCATTAAAAATATATATTGATTGTATACCTGTGCTATGTAAGGTGTAATAATCCCTATTTCATCTGTGGTTATATCCCTCTTTAACAGCTTGCAAGTAGTCAAAGCTATCATTGAGGCCTCTTGTGGATTATACCATGACGGACTGTCTTCAGCTTTTTTATTATAACCTCTAACTCCATGTACAAATATACCACCTGATCTTGCACTTTCTAAATCAAAAATTTCGCAAGTAGCACTAATAATTTTTGATATCCAAGGTTGAGTTCTATCAATTCTAGCTACGAGAGTTGCGTCATAAAACATTTCACTTGGCAATGATATAACTTCCTCTAAAGACCTGTAATTATCATTCAGTTTTGTTATAAGTCTGTTATCATAGCCATTTTTAAAAGCATCATAGTCTTTCTGATATGGGAAACATTCTAAAATCCTAGACATATATGATTCCTCCATACCATACTCTTTACAATATTTTGACATCACCACAGGCCCTAATTGCATTGGATCACCTGCTAGAATAATTTGGCCATTATCTTTGTCAATGAAAGTCATTGGAATCATAATTTCAGGTTCTGTTGCCTGCCCTGCTTCATCTACTATAATATGCGTAAAATGACCTTTGGGCAACCCAATTTGTGCCAACGACCCAAGACAACAACATGTTCCAATAGTGACACGATGCCTTCCAATAAATGATTTTTGACAATCTACATTTATCCCATTCCTTATTGCATGTTTAGACTTTGACGTTTCTTCCCTGGCAATATCGAGTGTCGCGCAATAAGGCTTTATAATATCTGGTATATTTTCAGAATCAACTAAATAATTTGCAATAAGCCTAACAATCGAGCCATCAAATTGGTTTCTGTATTGTATCAGTCTCTCTGTCACTAAATTGGATGCACTGTTAGAAGGTGTTGCCAAAAGAATTCTACTTTCTGGTATAAGAGTCAATATTTGCAATATCGTCTCTATAACTGTAATTGTTTTGCCAGTTCCAGGCGGGCCAAAAATACAGTAAGCCATTGGGCGACATTCTCCTAACAATATATTTGTAACAGCAGCCTTTTGACCTTCATTTAAGTCTTTGTTAAACCAACGCGTCGTTGTTAATTTTTCTTTAGATACTTGAGGTTCTCGTAGCATGATGCGAGTTGGAAACAGAATATGAGGACCCAAATGGGAAATTGCGTAATTGATGGCTTGATGTGATCGCCTAAATACTGATCTATTAAAATGAAATTCTATTGAAACATCACTGCCATTGTATGATTCGTGAAATTGACGATTAAACTTCATTAGAACTAAATCACCTTTAATTTCATGAATATAGCCCTCGTACTGAGGAGAGTTAGTAACCCATATATCTTTTACAATAGCTCTATCCCCTTTAATTAATGATGGTCTTCTCTCAGACAGGCCATTTATTTCAACACATAGGTAGTCTTGGCATCTAATAAGAAACACTTTGGGCATGTCATATGCTCTCATACTTATATTAGTTTGTATCTCTTCCATATACAATAAAGTATGCCATTTATCAATATAATTGGTAATGTTTAATGGTCTTGATAAACAAGGAAAACGTGTTTCTATTCGTTCAATTATTTTGTCATAATCATTACTATACATTGTTTGCTCCGAGTCACCTAGAACAGCATCCCATATTTTTTCTGGAACTGGAAAAACACCAAGTTTTACTGGGACAAATGCTGGGGGTTTGACAGGTCTCTCCCCAGGTATGAATGTTATGTTATTCTGTCTTATTTTTTTCATGTTTTCAACCTTTTCATTATGTGTTTTATAAGTAACCCCATGAAGACTGACAGTGTTATTCAAATGTAACTGTTCCTCTATAACATTTATTTCAATAAATCTTTCTAACTGGAAACCTCGAAATAACATGACTAAGCATTCTTTGGCTTTCCCCAAAAATTTCGGCTTGCATGTTATTGTAAAATTAATTGACTGTCCAGGATAAAGTCGAACAGGATCAGTTAAAACCGGTTCGATTTTAATTTGAGAATCCCTTTTTTTACTTGGCACAATCCACTTATTTAAAATATACATTTCATTACTGTTATTTGTAACATTTAATGTTATTTTAGATGTTTGCTTAAAATGTAAATTTTCGAATTTCAGAGGATATGTCATCTCAATATTCTTTTGTTTTTCAACCCGTAGACTTGTTGCATTATCACTGGTTTCAAGTTGGATTATATCACTATGCGATTTTTGAATTTCTATCATTTTAATAGCCCTCCATGTACACAAACCTTGGTTACTTTCTATGACTTCCACCATAACCTAAAAAAAAATATACAGGATTTTAGTGGTGTTAGTTTATTATTATTGATGGAGATTGTGCAACAACTTACTTTAGATCCTATCAGAGGTTCGAATCCATTTAATATACAATTTTTATCAAAATATATTATCCTATTACATATACCATATATTCCAGTCCAATCATTAATGTTTGCAGTTATAACTTTGCTCCTTAATGGTTTGAAAGATAGCACTGATAGCACCTGAAAATGTAAAGATTATAAAATATAAACTCTTTAACTTTTACTTGATAGAATTTAAATATGCATTAAGTAAGATAATGGCTCAAATGAATAAACCTAATAAATAAGTACTTAATTTAAACTTTAGCCATAGGTCACAAACCTTAATTAATTATGCTTATTCGTAACTAGCTTGGGTAGCATACCCAATCATTTTGGTGCAGTAGTAATTAAAACTGAATAACTCAGTAACGACTCAATCTACTATTTATTTAATTATACACACGCAATGTTTTGAACAAATTATGTAGGTGTGTAAATTTACAGCGAGAACTTAGCCCCAGAGCCGTGGTACCTTGGGAGCTAAGCGCTCGCTGTAAATTTCACAGTGCGCGAGCAGTGTGAAGTCCGCCAACACGCATTGTGCTGCGCCAATGCGTGTATGCGGCAGACATTTCCTTGCCCCAAAACCCCTCTCAGAAACGAGGTGGAGCAGCGGGGCGTATATAGGCTCTAACTATTATGTAGGTAGAATACAAAGGCGAGCTAATTAAAAAGTGAGCAAGGTTTGTAATAACCTCTATTGTGTAAAATTGCAAACCAAGTTTTGTTAGATATCTATTTTATATATGTAGTTTATGACATAGTATTTCGCAAAAAATCGTGTACGTTTTCGGATAAAATATACCCTCAGCATTGCTCTATATTTGTTCGTGAGGTATTGTTATAATTTGTTCAGCCATTTCAAAGATTAGCCTGGACAGACAGCCAGACAAAACTTAAAAATGTACAAAAGAACAGTATTCCTATCTGCTTAAATTTATTATCAAAATGATCAATACTTAATATAAAATAAATATGTATTGATTATAGTAAAATAAATATATGAATAAAAACCCAACTAGATGGAAGCCGTGGAGACCAAATAACCAGCCGAGGGAGCACCGCCTTATACATTTGAACTCTGAACGGATAGTCACGGAGTCCCTGTCGCCTCAGATGACCCTAGAGGCTGACCGGGATTAGCCAGTTCACAGAAACGATTACTGAAATAATTTCGGTTGGTAGACCACTCTACGTCGGTCACCTCGTGAGCCAGGTACAAATATTTTATTTGCTTACCTGTTTCGGCTTTAATGAGGTTCTCGTCATGCGAAATGATAATGTCGACCAAAATATCCTTTTGGACATGGATGACTGCACATTCTAATAAAATTGCTAAAAACAGAAGCTGAAATACAGGCAGGGTGCTCAAGCGTAATACTCGCACACTGACTCGCCACAACTTCTGGCCTAACTTCTAAGGACCTCGCTATGGTTTACGAGTTCTGACCAAAGGCTGCGCTAAAAGGTAGCAGTATTGGCTTGATTCGGTACAGGGATCGTCCCACATACCATTGGTCACACGAAAAATGTATAGAGCCTCTTCCGATTACTTTGAAAGAGAATGCTGGGTATACGGTATTGTCTAGATATATTGTAGAATTCGCTTTCTCCTCTGCTTCAGGTCGTCTATGCGCTCCAACACAAACCAACATTAGTCTTAGCAAACACTATCCTGACGATGCGCACAACCCTTGACCTGTTGTTGCCTGTCAGGTTTATCAGTCTACCGAAGAGAGCCCCTGCCTTTGCATTTCTTTTTCTCAAAGCTGGTATGGTACTACTTTGTCTAATAGCCCAAAGTTTGGCACCAATAATACGGCAGACTGCCAATGCAGCGTCAAAAAGTATGACTCCGCCTCGCAAAGGTTCCGGCTGGCGTCCAAATAGGCTACTAGCGTTGGACTCAAGAGCCTTAACGACAGCCCGATTCCGCTTGCTTAGGGGCGGGGAGGCGTGTTAGATTTTCGATTTACTGCGCGTATTTTTAATAGCCTCTTCCAATGTGCTCCTCATTTACTCTAGATCCTGGGCTTCTATTCTGTCATAGTCTGAGTCAACCACAACTGGAAGATTCATGCCGGTATCCACGCCTGCGGTTTGCTCTACAACTTGTGGAGCCACATCCCGTTGCCAATGCCAGCCACTGACAGTTGTATTTTCATCTGATGAGAGGACAGCCTCACACTGGAGCTGTTCGAGTTCGGTGTCACCAAAGGTTTAATAAAAATGATCACGGAATGACGGGAGGAAGGGATCTATTCGGACTTCGGCTAAAACCAGCACATATCATAAATCAGAGTATTTATAATAATTTCATTTCAAATAATCACTATACATGGCTAAGGAGTTTTCTTCAAGATTTCAATTCAAGTTTGACATGGCTGTCCCAGAAGAAGGGTAATGTTTCTCAACTGTATGTATGAACGTATGTATGTATATATGTAGCTTTATTTATTTGGCAAGTTCTGTAAGCTAAACGGCTTGATGGATTTTAACATAATGGGATGTGGTTAGATTCGTCTAAGTGAAATAAAATTCTCACTTATATAGTCAGGGTTTTTTTTTAAATAACAGTTCCAACCATTGGGGTTGTTATTCATAACATATGTAAATTGTTTGGGCACAGTCTATTGTTTGGCATATAATTAAATAAACACTAATCATAAAATATTACATGTTATTGATAAATTAGCAACCACCTAATGCTACTATGATTCATATGGAGAAACAAGAGAATAGGAGACCCTATACACTGAAAACAAGGCATTGCATCTTGGTCCCCATGGGGTAACAATAGATCTACATTTTGATTCTTAGTCATACGATAGGTGTCTATTTATTAAGTGGCGAAGCTTGCGAAGTCACTTATTGATTTCACGATGTCTGTCCGTCTGTCCTACGATTATCTCGAGAACGGTTTCGAATTTTCAAATTCTGTTTTCAGCAATCGATTACTGATCACCCAGGCATCTGAACCTCCTATTTTGAAACTGATTGCTCAACGGCAACCATTAGTAACCGCTACAAAGCTGATTGCTTCGCCACTTTGCTATGCAGTTAGCTTGCTAGGTTTATTATTTATTTATTTACTCTTTATTGCACCAAATATTTGTACAAAAGGCGAGCATAATGCTATATGAAATTCTCTACCAGCTAACCTTGGGTAGAACAGAGAGTGAGTTTGTGCAGTTAAGTTGTTATGATCAAATTCAATTCAACTATACACATGCAACATAATACATAAAATATACAAATTTATATAAAATATATATTATTGATACACCTAAATAAATAAATAAATACACACATTTACACATATATATATCTCAATAAATGTATATATAAATAACTATAAACATATGAAGTAATTTGACTCAACTTTATCAACTCTACAGATATGCTCATATAATTTTCTTTTATAAACATTTTTGACAGGTATTGTTTGCAGTTCAACAGGCAATTTGTTCCAGAGGGAGATGGAAGTAACTGTGAAATAATTTGACATAAACCCAGAATGGTGGAGAAGTGGACAGTAGTAAACTGTGAAGAACGGAAATTGAGAAAATGAGTGTCTCTATGGAATTGAAATCTTTCTTTTAGATGAAGGGCTGAGGAAGAATCATTTGAAAAGTCAATAAGGACAAGAACAGTCAAACATGACCTGTCCATGCCCTCTCTAGTTTTCTGTAACTCGAAGTAATGCTGTGGTTGTACTGTGTCCCAGGCGGAAGCCTGTTTGAGTAGGGGTGCACAGACCCCCGCCTCTGACTGCTTAGCTCAAACTGGTCCCTGGTAAAAAAGGTTGGGAAACCCTGGCGTAAGATATGATAGGGTCTAACGCAGGTTTTGTACAGGTGGAGTATGTAACTTAGTGACAGTTTACTCTTTCTGTTAACAAGAAGTTGCAGACGGCCAATGACTGATTTGGCTCTGTAGCGTACTACACTTGTGTTTCGCGAAACTCATGCGGAAGTCAAACGTGATGCCCAGATATTTGGCCGAATCTTTCCAAGAGATGGGGCGGCCATATAAAGAAATTAGATGTAATCTGGTTTTTGGTCCACAATTCTAATATTTTAACATCTGTAATATTATGATGATGATTTAGGAATAAATTTTAGAGAAGAATAAACTTTAGAGTGGAGATGTAAGTTGTATGAAGCAAATATAGAAGTGTACGTAAGTTGTACTTTTAATTCATTAAATCATTGTCAAAAGCCCCTGCTGCTGCAAATTCATGGAATTGGTAAGTTGTATTAAGCAATAACCTAAGTTATACATTTAATTAATTAAATCATTATCAAAAGCCCCTGCTGAATACACTCCTCTCCCTTGTCTTGGGAATTGGGAAATATTTGTCAGTTGCCACACTTGGTAGGCAGGTTGGCAATTAGTTTTTTTATTATTTTGAGTTATTATCAGAAAAATGCTACTACCATCTCCTTTTTTATTTTCCTCTGTCACCTCTTACGACACATAGAGAATGATATGGGGTAGTGGATAATCTTACTCCATCACTACATGGCTGATTTTAAAAATCATATCCCCTTTTTTTAAAAGGCAAGAAAGAGATTAATAAATATCAACTATCTGATGAATCAACTCACCAAGTTATAAATATACAAATTTTATAACTGAAATGTATAAAGTGTACCTGTTGCATTGAAATATCTGATTGCTTATCCTCATCTAATTGTACTGTACATTTCAATTCTAGCCAATCCCCTTTGACAGGTACAAAGGTTCCTTCCACATTATCTAGATTGAATTTTAAGTCAGATTCTTTAATGAATACATATCTGTCCTCTCTATTATCAACTTCACCAATTAGGATATGTTCAATTACACGAAATTTGTTTTCTTCTGAATCTCCATCTTCTCCCCAAAACAAACCTTTATTTTCCAATATACGAACAACAATTATAGACTCATTTATATCTTTATAACCCAAATATAAGACCTGATCTTTAATATGTAAATTATGGGAGCAGACAGATGTATCAAAGTATAACATTCCATCAATTAATACATAGTTATCATCCTTAAATGTAATCACACCTGAAAAAAACAGTCAAGAATAGGTAGTTATCATAATTTTAAATATTAATATAGAGGTAACTCATAATGCATAATTTACATTAGATAGAAAGTCATACATTATGATTGTTAGTAAATAAAATTTTAATATTCATTAATTCATATCATTGGTTGTTTCTAGACATTAAATGCAAAACACATTATGGGAAGAGATATTAAAAATAATGTCAAATTTCTTAAAACTCTTAAATCAGATATTTAGATAGAAAAGGAGAACGGTCACGCCCCATGGAAAAAAAACCCAGACCCGACAGAAACAAGACATATCTCAGTTTTTTCGTTATTTTTTATATAGTTAAGTTATATATTTTTTTTATTCGAAATCAATAGTAGACACTAAAATATTGCCTTATGTTTTTGTTCAGGCGTTACTCTAAAAAAATACAATATACCCATTTATCTACAAATTTCGTAAATATATGTAACTAAATGACGATACAATAGCTATAGGATGTATCTAGGTGATCTGGAGATACAGCTGGATTATATGATTTTTGAACTTCTAGTACAAGAATCTACTTGGATTCATTAAAATCGTCGTATTCAATTATTTAATTAAATTACGATGAAATAAGGATAAATAAAGAGTAATTTTTTTTAATTTTATTGAAATATGTACGAAATAGTATTTTATATTTATAGTCGGCCATAGATATTATTTACTATGGCCGGCGCAGTTCTTCGCATTCTGTGTTGAGATCTGTGTGTTTTCATTTTCAAGATTACATTTTTTCGTTGGTTTTTGACTTTCTCTTTACCGGACTTGATTTTTGCATTGTGAGTGGTTATTTGATATGGCTGACAATTAGGGTGGGCTAGACATCGAGATTACTTTGACCACCCCACCCTGGGTATGGATTATGTTTTAAGGGACATAGAAATTCAATAAAACTTTATTTCGACATATTTTTCTTTTTGTTATAGATCATGAAACCCCAATGATAGGTACCTAAATATCGGATGTGCAATGAATATGACGATTTTAATGAATCCAAGAAGATTCTTGTACTAGAAGTTTAAAAATTACATAATCCAGCTGCATCTCCAGGTCACCTAGATACATCCCATAGCTATTGTATCTTCATTTAGTTACATACATTTACAAATTTTGTAGATAAATAGGCATTTTGTATTTTTTTTTGTGTATTGCCTGAACAAAAACATAAGGCAATATTTTGGTGTTAGCCATTGATTTCGAATATAAAAAATATATAACTTAACTGTATAAAAAATAACACAAAAACTAAGATATGTCTCGTTTCTGTCGGGTCTGGGTCACAGATGACCATTTCTATTTTGCTTAAATAATTCATCTGAGTAAATGGTTAGTAATTAAGCATCCAAAAGATTCAGTAAATTCTTTAAACAACTACAAAGGACCCATAAAGGAGATGAATAATTTATTGCCTGTATACAATCTTGGTGTCTTTAAGGCATCAGTGAATGAATAAGCTTTTGTTATGATAATACAGTGTAATTTACCATCTAGGGTCTAAAACTTCATCACCACTTACCACAAGGTGAGATTTTAGTCATGATCTAGCGAATAAGTAAAAAAAAGTAAGAGTATCATAAAATTCTGCAAGTTCATATAAAATTATATCAAAGTTGATGTAGATATATATCAGCAAGTATTAGAACTATATGGTGAATAATTTTTATCTCTCTAATATTTCTTTAGTGGGAATAATCAAGTTACATACAAAGTTACCATTATTAAGTAATATTAAAATAAGTATAATATAACATCAACAGTACAGTTAGTGAACAATACATTTATTATACCTGTTCTTTGAAAGCAAACAGCATCATTTGGTATTTGAGTTATTTCAACTGTTTTAATAGCTTTCTCTTCATGTTTACCTATAATTTCTAAATCTACAAGTTCTTCTGCAAGAAAATTTTCTTTGAATTCATCATCAGAATCTTCATTGCAATCACTAGTAAAAAAGTGATTAAACCAAGACCATATAAATGACAACATTATAAAATAGCAGAAAAACTATTGGACAAATCCTTTATCATACTCAAATTTCCATTCAGTTGATTTCAAATAATCTAGCTCTTTTCTTATTGTTTGAATTCTCTTCTGATGCATTTCTTTTTGAGCACTTTTTAGAGACTGTTCAATGCTGTGGCCAAGGTCCACATGGTTTAACGACTGGTCAAAATTTTGTATTCTGCTTTGAGTTGTGCTCTGAAAAAAGGTAACAGAACTTTAAATGTATTCAAAGAACTCGACAATATAATACGGTACAAGACACAAATATAAATAAACATAAAAACATACTTGAGGCGTTTCTGGTTCAGAAGGGGAATAAGCAGACTGCGAAATATTGCTAGATGTAGACATTACTTTCGGTTTATACAAAGGTACTCTGTGGACATTACGTGATAATTAATAAGTATTGCAATAAATTTTTAAATTGCACATGCTAAATAACAAAAATATACAGTGTACACAAACTATATAGAAACGCTACAGTGTACCTTACCACAGATTACTGTATAGCACAGAACAAGAACACTAATTGCTGTATAGTGTATACCGGTCACAAACCAAACTATATAGAAACACATACCAGTCTACCCTTAGAGTATTCAACAAAACAATACTCTAAGAGTCTACCGTACTATATAAAGTTCCACTTCCAGTTAGGGATATTCGATATACATCGATACATCGAATTCACTCGATGTTTACAATACGATGCATCGAACCGATCCGATGTTTTGGAAAGCTATTGATATACTCGATGTATCGATGTATTTTCATAAAACATCGAATCAATGATAACCACTCAATTATATATCACTGTTAATATTATAACTTCTAAATCAGAAAAACTAAAACATGTTCTGATTTAAAAGTTATAATATTAAACCTCTTGGTGGCGTTAGTTAGCAGCTGTCAGTCCCTTAGCGGGATCAAGAAATTGAGATTGGCTGGTTGTGTATTAAAGAGAATCTAAAGAAAATCGTCTGGTCTGTCTCGTTCTTAAGATTGCCACTCATTTGCGTGCCGCAGGGGCAATCTAGACCGAACAGCGATCGGGGCGATATCAGAACTGTCTCTACACACATGCCTGCGATTCTATGTGAGAGTGTACGTCTCGCTGGACACACGCGTTGAGAATGGTGCCAGCTTTATCAAAATATAAATATGTTTATTTCGGTAATTTTGTTAACAACATAATACTGAGACTTCCCAGTGAGTAATCAAAGGATACTCGTGTTGGGAATGACCCGATACTTCAAATGAATGAAGAAAAAAAAAAGAATAAATAATAAATAATAATCACAAAATAAACTTCTAATGAATCGGTATATATAGCCTTGGCTCTTTATAATATAAGGGTGACAAATGAGCACAGTCCACCTGATGTTAAGTGGATACTGTGGCCCATGGACACCCATATTTATTGACAAAACAATTAATCAATTAATAATTACACTCCTAACACAGTCCTTAAAAACTGCAGCATGACTCTACCACGTTTAGAAACGTTACGACGTTCAAATAACGTTCTTTCTGCGATGCTACCGCAAAAAAATACGAAAAGGAGATATTGGACGAAAAAGCCGCTCTTTATACACTTCTATCAACAGTGTCCGAATTTCATATTTTTTATTGGTATCCATTGTGACATGTGCGGCGCGCGAAAGTTGCTAACGAACTGATTGAAATTGCCCCAATTGCGCTACAAACGTGGCAGCGGTAGCTGCGATCTAGGGAGCAAGGAAGGTCTGGCACCCATGTCGCTCTGACGCAGGGCCATCTTAGATAGTTGCCCATGCTTTCATACACACATCGCAACTAAGGAGGCAATTAAAAGTCATTTCCAATCCTACACCCTAGATTGCACCTGCAGCAGGCAAGTGAGTAGCCGCCTTTAGACCAATTAACCCAGTGGACTACTCTCGCATAATTATTCCCCTCAGCCAAGGTATTGGATTTAAAAGCTTGTGCGTTTATAAAAACTGTTTACGAAATCGATTTTATTATTACAAGAATCGTTTCCGCCGAAGTAGGTGCTCTTTAAAAAATGCCGATCGGTGCGGTTAACGTGTGCATAAACCAAACAAAATACCTAAAATATACAAAAAGATGGAGTTATATTCCATATGTGAGTATTTTTATTGTGATGCATGCTTTTTTCTATTAAAATCATTTAAAATAATATTATAAACATTGACCTACTACTAAATGAAACTTGGCTCTGCGCTCAAGTGTCCGAGTCAAAAGAGTTCCAAAATGCAAAAAGAGTTCCAATTGCGTTCCAAAATACCGAACTGTATCACAAAACGAGTAAAACTATTTATATTTATAATTTATATATATTTTCGATAAGGACTATTAATATTTAATAATTTAAAAGTAATATTTTGCTTAGATACAAGATACGTAGTATTTAAATTAAATTCACATTAATTGTAAAAACAAAAAATCATACCGATAATTTTCGCTATAAGCTGCATAAGATGAAAACAGCTTCTGAAGTTGAAAGGCTGCTAAATTGTCGCAATTAAAATTATAAATATATCTATAATCTGTAAACACTCACGCCTGTCACCCAGAGGGGTAGGCAGAGACTATGGACTTCCATTTGGCACGATCCTGACAGACCTCTCTCGCTTCCTCCACATCCATATACCTACGCATACACGCTCGTCGGTTAAAGGTACTCTTGATTTGGCCCATTTTCAACATATCGCCAATTTGGTCGATAAACTTTCGCCTATGGCGACCCTTCCCGACTCTGCCGTTCACCTCTGCAACATAAATTTGCTTTGTCACTCTTTCCTCATTCATTCTTTCCACATGACCAAACTACCGAAGCATTCCTTTCTTAATCCTGGTCACAACATCATCTTGCAAACCACACTCTTCTCTTATTAAACAATTTCTCACTCTGTCATTCAGATTCATCCCTAACATACTCCTTAATGATCGCATTTCTACAGCATTTATTCTACTCTCGTGCTTCTTCTGCCACACCCAACTTTCACTACCATACATTAAAGTAGGCACTAACACAGCATTGTGAATTGCCATAAGTGCCTTTTTGGACACATTCTGACTTTTCACAATAGAGTGTAGAGCCCCATTCACTCTATTTCCTGCATTCACTCGTCGTTCTATATCCTTATCATATCTACCATCCCTGCTAAACACGCATCCCAAATACACAAACTCATCTACTTGCTCTACCAACTCCCCTTCTATTCTTATTTCACATATCGTTTTACTTTCTTCTCTTTCAAAAACCATAACTTTCGTCTTACTTGCGTTCACTTTCATTCCCTTTTCTTTTAATGTCCTGTTCATTAATGTAACCATCATTTGCAACTTGGCTGCCGAAGACGCAAGTATGACTTGATCATCGGCGTACAAAAGGCATTTGACGGTTAACTCACCCATTCTTAACCCGCATTCTTCTACTTTCAAATTTTCCAAACAACTGTCCATAAATAGGTTGAACAGCCACGGGGAAGCCACACAGCCCTGTCTGACACCTTTATGGATGCCAAACCAGTCCGAGTAGGCCCCGTTGATCCTGACACAAGCACTAGAGTCCCTATATAGAGACTTCAATGCCTGTATCAGGCCAGCGCTCAACCCAAATGAGGTCAGTGTTTGCCATAACACGTTCCTGTCCACTCTGTCATAAGCCTTTTCCAAGTCCATGAACGCACAAAAAACTTTCTGGTTTTTGGCCAAAAATTTCTCCGCAATCATACGCATGGAAAAGACTTGATCCGTACACCCCATCCCCTTTCTAAATCCAGCTTGCACATCCCAAATTTTTCCATTAGTTTCTTCCATAACTCTTTCAATTAACACCTTAGCATACAGTTTACCCACAATGCTAAGCAAGCTGATACCACGGTAGTTTTTACAGTTCTGCTGCGACCCCTTTCCCTTATATATTGGGACTATAACGGCTTTGCACCAGTCTTCCGGTACCCGCTTCAGTTCCCAACATAAATTAAACAAGGTGTACAGCAAGCCTGCAACCACACTCTCTCCAGCCCTTAGCATTTCGAGTGATACTCGATATCATATCCGGCTGCCTTACCAGCTTTCATGCTTTTCATTGCTTTCACTATTTCATCTACACTTATTGCTCTGCCTCTCTTCACTTCTTCCGGAATTACCATTTCACTTACTTCAGACGACTCTTCACTCTTAAACTCGCTTTCAAAGTATTCCTTCCATCTCATTAAATACGAAACTTCATCATTCAGCATGCAGCCATTCTCGTCTCGTATAGCATTCATTCTAGCCTCTTTTGAATTTCTCCTGGCAGTTCTTACGAGCTTCCAGAACATTTTAATATTTGCCTGGAAGTTATCAGATATTCTTCTATCATTCTTATCTATTCTTTCTTGCTTTTTCCTTTCAACAACTTCTTTTACTCTCTTATTTATACGTCTAAAGTCTGCCTTTTTTCTTTCAATCTCATCATTCATACCGCCAGAATTACCAGCTTTGGTTGCTAGTAAATCTAGCCATGCCCTCTTCTTTGCTTCAACTTCCATCCGTACCTCATCATCCCACCACAAAGTATTACTTTTCCTTTCATTCGTTCTCTTACTTACACCACATACTTCGGTGGCTGTATCCACCAAAACTTTCTTAACATTATTCCATACATTCTTCAAGTCTAAATCATTCATACAAAATTCATTCAACACACTTATATTTTCCCTCAGTCTGCATTTATACTTCTCTTTCACACCTCCATCTTGTAACGTCTCTATTCTTATACGCTGTAACGCAGTGGTAGACACAGATGTCCGATGCCGCCAACGCTTGAATAGACCATTAATTTGGCATAAGACCAAGTAATGATCCGTCCCTACGTTGGACCCCCGGTAAACCCTTGTATCTACCACTGCGCTCCTCATTCTTCCATCCACAATTATGAAATCTATCATGCTTCTATCATCCCCTCTTTCCCATGTATACATGTGAATCCTCTTATGGAGAAAGAAAGTGTTCGCCACAAAAAGATTCTTTTCCACACATATAGTGAGGAGGTCTTCACCATTCTCATTTATTCTTTCATCGCCAAACGCTCCTAATATCCTTTGATAACCAGACCTCTTCACTCCCACCCTTCCATTAAAATCTCCTAACATAATAATATTTTCATTTTCCTTGCACTTTGTCAACACCAGCCTTACCATGTCCCAAAACTGCTCTCGGATATAAGTGGGCTTAGACATATCTGGGGCGTAAACCCCAAGCACAAGCAACTTTTTTAAGCCCACTTTCATTCGTATCCACAGCAGCCTTGGGCTTACACATTCATACTCTTTCACACATTGACCCATTCTTTCTGAAAGGATGACACCGACTCCCTGGCATGCATAAATATAATACGCTTATATTGGTTGACTCGGGACACATTTTTCGTGAATTTTGTTCTAGACCTGCCGTCCATTTATTAGTAGGTCAATGATCATAAATAATAATTTATTTATTCTTTATTGCATTCCTTAGTATAAAACAATACAAAGGGCGGCCTTAATGCCTTGAGACATTTTCTATCAGTCAACCCATGTAGTGGTGAGTATTTGACGTAGGTGTAGCAGTATAGAATAAAAACAAAATAAAAATATATAAATACATACAGACATATACATACATATATACGTCTGTTAACAATATATTAATTCTTAAGATTAGGATACTTTGTGTTTCGTGCAATAAAGAATATCTATCTAACTGTCTAACATCCTTGAACAACAGTCAAAGAGGTTCCAGTATTCCAGTAGTGATGGGTCAACTCGAGTTATTAACTCGAATTAACTCGAGTTGCGCTTAACTCGAGTTGGATCTCCCTAATTCAAGTTTACGGTGCTGTACATGAACGCATCAAGTGAGCCAGCAAAAGAGTAAGAGCGCGATTCGTTCGTTGTGTGCGCGCTTTGTGTTTTAAAGATATTTAATTCCACCAACACAATTTGTTATTTAGAGTTTTATAATAGCTAAGTTATGTAATTTAATTTATTTTATAAATTTGAAGGGTTTATGATCAATATAGTTATGTAAGTCAAAGACCTATTATTGTAATACCCGAAAAGGGTTGTTCAGTTGTAAGATACACCATATTTTAAATTAACGCCAATTGTAACGCTTAACTTACAATAAATATTTTTATTTTGAAAAAAAAAAATTGAATTAATTTAAGAATATTTTAAATGTGATAGTTAAAATATTAAAAGTTTATTTACCTATATCTTAAAGCTAGACTAATGTTATTTCGTAAAGACTGCTACATAGCTAGTTTTGTTGTTAAATACAAGAACTTACTATGACCAAGTTTAAAATAAATATACATAAGTACGTAATACATACTAAATATACCTTTTTATTTCAATCCTACATTATAAGTTTGGTAAGTATGGTTATTCCAACGCGCCAAAGAGCTAAATAGAAAAAGAAATTCAAAAAAGTAATTTGTAACAAATCATTTACTCTGTTATATACTGCTAACTCGAGTTGCGTAAGTCGAGTTTAAGCTCTAGTTACGTGGATTTCAACTCGAGTTAACTCGAATAATTTACTTACTCGATTAATTTATTACTCGAGTAATTTTTCCGAGTCGGCACATCTATAGGTTCCAGTGTTCCAGTATATAAAAAGTACTCTGTGATATAAAGGTAGAGTACCTTTGCAGTTTGCAGCTTTCTGTTTATACAAAGGTACTCTGTGTGTGTAACCAAAGACTAATAAGTAGATTCTACACGAATCAGACGGGCATCTCACGAACCATGTAAACACAGACCCCCCTACCCCAGCCTACGAATTTGAAATATGTATATACAAAATGTCCCAGTAATGGTGGATAATCTGGTACGTACGTATTTGGGGGGGGGGGGGGGAGGTGGCCTCGGTTTCCTAAAAAAACGTCGTCTACGCCATGTTTTATAAAATTCCGGAAATTCGAACTTCTGCTCACATTTGTGGTCATCACGTTCGCAGTTTAATGCCTAGATCGGAATTTTTTCTTTTAATGTGTTCTCTAATAATGATGTTTCTAAATTACCCTTAAAAGTTTTAACTACTATGGGTAGTATTTTACAAGACGGCACTAAACACAAGTTTAATTTTTTTACTTTATTTAACTGCTAAGTTTGAGCACCTGTGGTGAAATAAAAACCATTTAAAAAGTTTGCCTATATCATAAGGATTCTAAAATATTAGCATACCATGTACTTAATGTTATTACTTACTGAGCTATAGCCGTTAATGTGTAAAAGTAGGCATTTCATTACAAAATTACAAAATTATTGGGAGATAGTTTTTTTTAAACATTGCATGTCTTTATTAGGTAAGTACATTTATCACCCTTGAAAATTTTACTTTAATACCTGCTCGCCTTGTTTGGACGAATTCTAAGCTGTGTGAGCGAGACAAACGGTGCTTAGGATTAATGTGATTAAAAAGGATCGACAGATTCTCCATTGTATGAATTCGTGTTTGGAATTCGTGTCTGGTTATGAGTATTGTTAAATATGGTTAGTGCGTATCTCGACCTTCTCGATATCGCATGTGCAGTCGAATTGAGTACCGTCTCCTTTTTGGAAATCGGCAGAAAAGATTCGTCTGTTTCGATGCGAGATATCGAACAACGCACTGTAGTATGGCACTCTACAGCACATCGGATTGTCAAAAAATGGAGACTTCACCCTTATCATGTTACACGTGTGTAAACTCTTCAATAACATGACTACCGAGCACGAGTTACTTTTTGCAGAGAAATGCTGAGGCGAATGGATGAAGATCCCGGGTTTTTTAGAAAATAATTGTGGAGCGACGAGTCAACGTGTAAAAGAGACGAATACCTTAACTTGCATAATCTGCACAGTTGGCAGCGAACAAACCGGGTAAACTGAATGGAGCCAATTATTTAGAATTTCTGCAAAATGAGCTGCCCCATTTAATAAAAGATAAGCTACTAGCCATCCGGCGAAGAATGTGACTCCAAAATGATGGTTGTGTCCGGCACATTACGCCGTCCAAGTAAGGAGTTACCTAAACGAAGTCAACCGTGACCTGTGGATCGGCCTAATGGGACCGATATTGTGGCCACCAAGATCACCTGATATTAACCCATTAGATTTTTTGCTGTCTCGCTTACACAGCTTAGAATTCGTCCAAACAAGGCGAGCAGGTAGTAAAGTAAAATTTTCAAGGGCGACAAATGTACTTACCTAATAAAGACATGCAATGTTTAAAAAAAACTATCTGCCAATAAATTTGTAATTTTGTAATGAAATGCCTACTTTTACACATTAACGGCTATAGCTCAGTAAGTAATAACATTAAGTACATGGTATGCTAATATTTTAGAATCCTTATGATATAGGCAAACATTTTAAATGGTTGGCCACACAGATCCTATACGTTTTTTTTTCACCACAGGTGCTAAAACTTAGCAGTTAAATAAAGTAAAAAATTTAAACTTATGTTTAGTGCCGTCTTGTAAATTACTACCCATAGTAGTTGAAAACTTTTAAGGATAATTTAGAAACATCATTATTAGGGAACACATTAAAAGAAAAAATCCGATCTAGGCATTAAACTGCGGACGTGATGACCACAAATGTGAGCAGAAGTATGAATTTTCGGAATTTTATAAAAGATGGCGTAGACCGCGAACCGTTCGGGATAGAATTTTTTTTTAGGGAACGGAGGCCACCTCCCCTCCGCCCAAACACGTACGTACCAGATTATCCACCATTACTGGGACATTCTTTATAAAAAAAATATACTAACAGACGTAGTTCAAGTAGCACCTTAGAGTATTAAACTAACAGGAGACGACATTGAAGAGCGTTCCCCTCTGTCAAAAGTACGAGAGCGCGGATCATTCCCGTTATATAAAACTAGTTGCGCCGCGTACGGCATCAGTTAACATGTAGTCGTAAGCGTGAGTTGACCTCCAGAAAAATGCCGAGTTGCAGTGTGTTTTCTTGTAAAAAAAGATCACAGTCCTCAAATTTACAAAAAGACGACGTTACCTTTCATCTTTAAGTATTTATTTTGATTTAAATAATTAATATAAGCATAAAATCACGAAAATTCTGATTAATATAGCTGAGCAGGTTGTGTTGCCAACTTAAAGTATTAACACTATAGTAGGGACTTTTGCACCACTAGGACATAATTAAATTTTGCTTAATTGTAGACAAATGTCGTTTCTTTTTGTTCTTATTACACAAGACAAAATCGTGTTATTGAATAGTCTTAAATTCAATAATATTATTGTGATCTATTTGCAAAACTATATTATTTCAAACAACATGAATAATCTTTAATTGTTTTTAACGAAATGAAAACATCAATTTAAATTGTTTTATTGTATACATTATACATTTAAAATATTTTAAATAGATATTTTCATTTCATTATGTTACGTTATGAAACGAAAAGAAGGGGAATTTCGAGTATATAAAATGGTATCATCAAGACTATAATAGTGATGTCACTGTTATCTTTAGTGTCGATGTTTTTATTTGACTATAAGTAATACTTTGTTATATAATACCAAGGTGTTATTTAAAATTATTTTTTGTACAATGTTTAAAAAAGATCTTTGGTTGTACAGTTTTCCAAAAGATCCTTACAGGCGCCAAGTTTGGATAAAAGCATGTGGCAATCATATAACCTGGGTACCTAAACGAACAAGCACTATTTGTTCCGAGCATTTTGACCAATCGGTTTTCGTAATCCAATCAAATAATAAAAGGAAACTAAATGAAACTGCTGTGCCGACTTTGAAATTATTGGAAGTAAGTGTATTATTTTGCTACAGGTTTATTTTACATTATGAAGGATAAAATTTAAAACATGTAACAAATCGAAATGGAAGGTTTAGTGAATGATATTTATTCATTTTAAAATGTTATTTATAAGTATATCGTCTTAGATGGTGTCAACCAAATTTTTGTTTTCAGATGAGACACGAATTATTAGCGCTTAAATAAATAAATAAGGACAAACAAATAATCTCAGTGTCATATTTATAATCTATTATTATTAAATATATACAGAGTACTACACTTTTGTACTGTAGAACACAAAATATTACCGCTTTTTACGACGACATTAATTATTTTCAATCCTACGTAAAATGACGAAAAAAAGTATGTTTGGTTAAGCGTAAACTTCGGCCAAGAGGTAGCAAATGTTTAATTTTTTTTAATTGCTCCATTCCGTTGCTGCGTAAAGGAAGGACAAAAACAAATAAACAAAAAGTCACACTTTCACATTTGTAATATTATATTAGTATGGATTGTCAAGAATGATAGATAAACTTTTGAAACCGGTTTACAATCGGCTTTTTGAGGGTGAAACTATACACTCCCGCTCTCTTTCTTGCTCTAGTAAATAACATTTCTGAGTGACCAAAAAGGATAGAAGCACAGGAAAGTGCGATTCCGTGCTGCCAGATGTAGTTCAACCCTAAGCCTTAAAACGGTTTAACTTTATAGGTTGGGTAAAATCTGTAAAATTAGACCGTTTAAAACCCCTATACAGATAACCTTTCCGGTTGATCATGACATTAAAAAATGGTAAAAATATTTCATAGACTAGGCATATTATATATTTTTAAGCATACAGGAACATTATTTCGACAATGATTACGTTCCACATAACATTGAACTGGCAAACTTGGTGATGGAAAATATGCAAGCACTAGAATTAGCTACCTCGCAAAAAAAGAGTGATCCCAAAAAGTGTATTCGTCACATATATACCAAACTTATTCACTTTAAAAACCTACTACCTACTTTTTCAATTTGTTTTAGTTTTGGTAATTTTGTATTATTATTTTGTACCTTATGTATTTTTTTAAACTTACTTTGAATGTAATATTACACATTAAAAATTTGTTCATTTTTATTTTATTTTATTTGCTAATGTAACTTGCATAAAATTTCATCGACATATCCATATCGACAAGGCCCTCGCACTAGTTGTTTATGGCTTATGCACTGTAAGGATGAGACATTTATGAGAGATTTTCAAGGTTGTGTGCGTTTTGCTTAATCGTGTGCTCATATTATTCTGTGTGCGTGCGTAACGACGTGGCCCAATGTTTACGATTTGCTTAGTGTGCGTTACCTCGCCTCCCGCTAGAAGTGACAGACTTTTTTGTTTGGAACTTTATGCGCATGGCGTCTCCTGTTAGTTGAATACTCTAAGAGTAGCACATCTCAAAAATATTAATTACCTATATAAACTGCGGCCATGTAGTTTAGAAATAAAAATAGTTAAACATCGCTCACATTATAACGTCGATATTACGTCAAATAATTAGAATTAGATATTTTTTGCTACATAAAAAACTGCGCCTTGCTTGAGTATAATTGCACCATCATTAAAAATGCATCAAATGCAATATTAAATGCAAAAAAATAATAAAATCAAATTTGTAAAATGTCGAATGCACCTAGGGTGGCGCTGCAGTAGCATAGGGTAAATTAAAAAAAAAACGCTAAAAGTAATTAGAATAAGATGGAGAAGTAAACAAGGACCGACCAATCCGCTTGGTTTTGTACTACGTAAATAGTTGAGATTTTGTATACTGGCATTTTACTAACTACTCTAATCATGTTTTTTTTTAATATTTGAATTCACTCCGTTCACAACAGCTATCTTCATATCGTAGTTTTTCAGACGCCAGCGCTATTGTGGTAGGTTTTGTAACCTCTATTTTTAGTAAATAGTAGGACACTTTTTCAACTTTCGTCCCTTATAAGATCGTTCTCCTTGTACTCTACGCTCTACACTCCATAGTCCTGGATACTATAGTATCCATAGCGTCAAGTTTTATAAAACTGACATCTATGGACAGCTGCGGTTATTTTTGTGAGTTTTGTACATGGAGTCGATAGCTGAAGAACTGTTTTACGTACTAAATACGAGATGGCAGTGTAACAAACCTTGACGAATGAACATATAATTATCTAACTTCAGTGCAAACTTCAGTGTTTCAGTCTACTCTACACTCGGTGTTTTGTGAACGAGTGAGTTGAATAAGTATTTTAGTTTTATTTAATATTTTTTGGATTATTATACACCATAGTAAACTAGATGATTTGGGCTTTATAATTACGTATACATATCACAGTTCTAAGTGTAAAATCGAGTCAGTCTTGATTCTTAGTCATACGATAGGTGTCTATCTATTATTTATTTATTATTCTTTATTGCACCAAATGTTTGTACAAAAGGCGAGCATAATGCTGCTAGGAAAGTAAGGGTCAGTGATGTGTATCTGGGTGTGGCTGGTAGTGTTATTGACCTTATTAGACCGTTACCATGTAGTGTTATGCTACTTACATATCATTTTACATTATTTTTCCATTCTGTTTTTGATTTTCTGCATTCGTATTTTGCATCACTTTTCACGCTATCAGTTATGCTACTTACATATCATTTTACACTATTTTTCCATCCTGTTTTTGATTTTCTGCATTTATATTTTGCATCACCTTTATTTCCATAGGATCCTGTAACGTTTTTACACAATAACAAATCATTTTCACTTCGTATTTTCACGCTATCAGCACCTTTTAAATCGCTGTCAATGGAGTCTTACCTTTTTCTATCTTTTATTGAGTTCTCCGTAACTCTGCAATTTCAGGTTTCGTGCGCGCTGCCGCGCTATAGTTTTTCCTATATGAATAATATCACATTTCTTACTTAAATGTAGCTGTTTTTCAATTATATACCTAAAACCAAAAATTTATATTTTTGACAACCATTATTTATATGGTTGTTATGGTAACTTTTATTCAAATTCGTCACTGGTCTGATGTTCTTATTTCGATATTTCCACATAAATACTCTTTTGCTCTAGGTCATTTACAATAAATTTCCTTTTAATTTAAATAATTTCTCGTTCTCTCTAAAAAGGTATAAAAGCCGAACAATCGGAGAATACAGGGAGTCTCGCTTCAGTTTTCAAACGTGAAGCATCTACTAAAGGCCTTATCCCGGGGCCGCATTGCCCCGGGATCCTGCAAGCCTCCATCTACATTTGAAGTCGTCGGCGTAATCTACTTCAAGCGCGGGGCCACACTACTCCGGGCGCTACGACTGCTTGCTCCAGGCGCTGAGTGCACCTACTGTCCGCGCTACCTTTGGGCGCTACGACTGCTTGCTCCAGGCGCTGAGTGCACCTACTGCCCGCGCTACCTTTGGGCGCTGCGACTGCTTGCTCCAAGCGCTGAGCGCACCTACTTCAGGCGCTACGTGCGCCGGCTCCGGACGCTGCGTGTGCCCAGACCAGGTGCTGCGTGCCATCACCGCCAAGAAACTACAAGCTCAGCGTGTGCCTACTTCTACTCCAAGCGCAGCGTGTGTCACTTCGACCTTTAGGCTCCACTACAATACAATATTCTCCTATCTTTACTTTTTTTTATCTAATTGTAATTACACGTCATCCATCATCATCATCATATTTCATTTTTTTTATAAAATTGTAAATACCTTTTTAAAAATTTAAATATATTATTTTCTTGTTCTACTTTTGTTGTTTTGTTGTTCTTAGGTTAAGTTCTATTTTTTTTTTAATTGTCGCTTCACGACAGTTTGGCGCCCAACGTAAAAGTCCTCTTTCTCTCTTAATTCTTCACCTTTACTGCGCCTTGTCCATTCCCTTTTGATTTAATTGCTTTCCCTTTCGTTCTTAACTCATTATTCATCATTCATTTATTCATCCTTTTCATATCTTCCAAATTCTAAAACAAAACTTCTTCTAGTTTTTCAACTTATCTGGATTATATTTAGACCTACATATAACACTTCACTTACATTCATCACTCTAATATTTTTATTCTAGATAACTTAAAGAGGTTCAATTTTTAATAAAATTTTTATTTCTTAAACTTAACTTTACACTTAATTATAACAATGAAAAGGGTTATTAAGTACGAATTCCTTAACAAGGCCGAACTTGAATACGAAGTGGAGATTAGATGTGAGGAACCAGCTAATACTGTTTTGCTTCTAAAAAAACAAGTTTTGCGTTTAGTTGCAAATTCTCACCCTGAAGATATTCTGACTTCTCCAATTCCGATCGAGGATGACTTGTCTCAAATTGATTCTACTTTGACCTATCTGGACTGTAAAATTAAAATTTTTTTACAAGGTGAAACCAAATACTTACGGCTAATAGAAACTTTTATTAACCATGTTTTTTACAGATTAGAGCGAATAGATACTGACTTATATCCAGACTTTAAAGCTAATTTCGATACTTTGAAGATAAAATTTGACGCTATTGCTAAACAATTCGAATCCTTGACTCCACCTTCAACTGAAAATGACTCTCCATCACTTGACCCTCCTGTTGACCCGACTGTCATGGAAACTCCTCTTGTTTCTCAAACTTCTGTTATGATCCATACCCCGTATCCTTCACCACCACCTCAATCTTTTTCTCCAATTAACGTCTTCAAAGATCTGAAAAGACACACCTTCAATGGTAAAAGCTGTCCAAGATCCTTTCTTCAAAAACTTGAAGAATACTGCTTAGCTCGTGGCTTGTCCAAAGACTTGTTGATTTTTCAAGCGTTCGAAATTTTCACCGACAATGCTCTTCATTGGTTCAGATTTAAATATAATCAGAATCCAAACATAACTTGGAACGAACTTTCCTCTTTATTAATCAAAGACTTTGGTGGTTTTGACTATGATCATAAACTTCTAGAAGCGATTAGGAATCGAACTCAAGGCCGTGATGAAACTATCGTCATCTATATTTCCATTATGTCTGGAATGTTCTCTCGTCTTTCGAAGAAACTTTCTGAAACAGAACAATTGGAGATTATTTTGAGGAATATTCGCCCATGTTATTCAGTCTTCGTAACTCTAAAAGACATTGACTCTATCGACTCTCTTCTGGCTACTTGCCAAAACTATGAAAAGTTCCTAGACAGAGACAAACAATTTAAAGAACCAAATGTACAACAAAATCCTCTTATTTCTGAATTCAACTACAAGCATTCCACTTTAAGTTCAATTGACTCTCCAAATTCTTCCAATAACTCACGACCTTCTCCTCCATTAATGAATAAATTCACTTCATCCTACAAATACCCTTCTAGACAAATTAATAGTCTGTCTCAAACTAAAGCCCCTCAAGAAAGCTCTTTTTGTGTTCGCTGTCGCAAACAAGGTCATACTTTGAACACTTGTACTCAACCACGATTCGTGATTTGTTTCAAATGTGGTCTTAAAGGTTTTAAAACTGCAGATTGCCCTACTTGTTCTCCCAAACCACATACTAGTTCAAAAAACTAACTGCTGACTTGAAAAGTAACATAAACTTTGATAATGACGATTGGACAAGTTGGATTAAAACAATTCAAAACTTCTTTTCTTGTTACAAAATCTCTTCTACACTCTACTCCAAAGAACAAGATCTTTTTTTCCCTGAAATATTTCCTTCGCTAATACTAGGTATTGACTTTTGGAGAAAATTTAATCTTTTACCTAGTGTTTTATCTTCACTTAACTTTACAGAATCTAAATGCTCTGCTATCGAAACTAAAGATATTAAAGTTTTACCTTACGAGCATTTAACTCCTAACCAAAAGAACATCGCTAACGACATCATCCAACGCTTCAAGACAATTTCTTTTGAGGAAATAGGTATCCTGGGAAGCACACATTTAATCACCCACAAGATTGATACTGGTGATTCTCTTCCAATCAAACAAAGATGTTCTAGACTGTCTCCTGAAAAACAAAAGGCGTTAATTAATGAAGTTGACAAGATGCTGGGATGGAAGGTCATTGCACAATGCGAAAGTCCTTGGTTATCTCCAGTTCTCATCACTCCGAAGAAGAATGGTGAATGGCGTTTCTGTGTAGACAGCAGGAAGCTTAACTCAATTACACGTCGTGATGCTTATAAGTTGCCACTAATAAGCGAAATTTTGGACAACCTGAAGAATGCCAAATACTTATCAAGCATCGACATTGCGAAAGCATTTTGGGAAATTCCCTTGAATCCTGCTGATAAAGATAAAACTGCATTTTATGTACCTGGAAGAGGTATCTTTAGATTCAAGGTAATGCCTTTTGGTCTCACCAACTCACCTGCAACTCTACAAAGATTAATGGATCTGCTGTTTACTCCTGAATTTGAGAACAAGGTATTTTGCTATCTGGATGACATTGTTATTATTAGTGAGACTTTTGATGAACACATATCGCTTCTCATGAAAGTTCATGAAAAACTTTCATATGCTAATCTAACTATTAACTTTGAGAAGAGTCAATTCTTCAAGAAAGAACTGAAATACCTTGGTTTTCTAGTGGACGAGTATGGTCTACGTGCGGATCCAGATAAAATAAAAGCTATTTTAGAATATCCTGTACCTACTTGCAGAAAAGAAGTACGAAGATTCTTAGGCACCTGCAGCTGGTTCAGAAGATTCATTCCAAACTTTAGCACTATTGCCTCAACTGTCGTGAACCGACAATTAAAAAAAAATAGAACCTAACCTAAGAACAACAAAACAACAAAAGTAGAACAAGAAAATAATATATTTAAATTTTTAAAAAGGTATTTACAATTTTATAAAAAAAATGAAATATGATGATGATGATGGATGACGTGTAATTACAATTAGATAAAAAAAAGTAAAGATAGGAGAATATTGTATTGTAGTGGAGCCTAAAGGTCGAAGTGACACACGCTGCGCTTGGAGTAGAAGTAGGCACACGCTGAGCTTGTAGTTTCTTGGCGGTGATGGCACGCAGCACCTGGTCTGGGCACACGCAGCGTCCGGAGCCGGCGCACGTAGCGCCTGAAGTAGGTGCGCTCAGCGCTTGGAGCAAGCAGTCGCAGCGCCCAAAGGTAGCGCGGGCAGTAGGTGCACTCAGCGCCTGGAGCAAGCAGTCGTAGCGCCCAAAGGTAGCGCGGGCAGTAGGTGCACTCAGCGCCTGGAGCAAGCAGTCGTAGCGCCCGGAGTAGTGTGGCCCCGCGCTTGAAGTAGACTACGCCGACGACTTCAAATGTAGATGGAGGCTTGCAGGATCCCGGGGCAATGCGGCCCCGGGATAAGGCCTTTAGTAGATGCTTCACGTTTGAAAACTGAAGCGAGACTCCCTGTATTCTCAGATTGTTCGGCTTTTATACCTTTTTAGAGAGAACGAGAAATTATTTAAATTAAAAGGAAATTTATTGTAAATGACCTAGAGCAAAAGAGTATTTATGTGGAAATATCGAAATAAGAACATCAGAACAGTGACGAATTTGAATAAAAGTTACCATAACAACCATATAAATAATGGTTGTCAAAAATATAAATTTTTGGTTTTAGGTATATAATTGAAAACAGCTACATTTAAGTAAGAAATGAGATATTATTCATATAGGAAAAACTATAGCGCGGCAGCGCGCACGAAACCTGAAATTGCAGAGTTACGGAGAACTCAATAAAAGATAGAAAAAGGTAAGACTCCATTGACAGCGATTTAAAAGGTGCTGATAGCGTGAAAATACGAAGTGGAAATGATTTGTTATTATGTAAAAACGTTACAGGATCCTATGGAAATAAAGGTGATGCAAAATATAAATGCAGAAAATCAAAAACAGAATGGAAAAATAGTGTAAAATGATATGTAAGTAGCATAACTGATAGCGTGAAAAGTGATGCAAAATATGAATGCAGAAAATCAAAAACAGAATGGAAAAATAGTGTAAAATGATATGTAAGTAGCATAACACTACAACCATCTGCAGCAGTTCGGACTTTAGCACCTCTCCACCTCACGTCACTTTCTTCGTTAGTCACAATGAAGGTCCAGTAACTCTGTCGTACGATTAACTACCTTACAGAAGCCACTAACTCTCGTTTGTTATAACGCCTAACTCGCGAAACGAATACAGAACGTACAGATCAAAGGTCACAGTTATTTCTAGAATATCAAATACCGCACTAGCTATTATTGTCGAATGCACTTATACAGATACTGAGTTAGATACAATAAGTCCCGGGTGAAGCTAACAAGAAGGAATGCGCGTTACGTATCCTAAACCGTATATTTCCTAGATGAGCGTGTCGTATTCCGCTTCCGACTTTGCGACGAAAAAACAGCGTGTCGCCTATCGCAGCTGAATTTGGATTCTCAATTTTTCTAGCGCGTTTTCGACACCCACCGTTCAACACGCTCGGACTAACTTCATCCCGTATCGCGCCGAGCCGAGTGCCATCTAACGTCGATGCTTGACATTAGCGCTTTTGCGCGAACAATATATAATTGATACACTTAAATAAATAAATAAATACACACATTTATACATATATATATATATATATATATATATATATGTATGTATATATATATATGTATATATATATATATATATGTATATATATATATATTTATATATATATATATGTATATATATATGTATGTATATATATATATATATATATATATATATATATATATATATATGTGTATATATATATTTATATATATATATATATATATATATATATATATATATATATATATATATATATATATATATATATATATCTCAATAAATGTATAACATAACAATAACTATAAACATATGAAGTAATTTGACTCAACTTTATAGACTACAGATAGCTCATATAGTTTTCTTTTATGAACATTTTTGACAGGTATTGTTCGCAGTTCAACACGCAATGTGTTCCAGAGGGAGATGGAAGTAACTGTGAAGGAATTAGACATAAACCCAGAATGGTGGAGAAGTGTACAGTATTAAACTGTGAAGAACGGAAATTGAGAGAATGAGTGTCTCTACGGAATTGAAATCTTTCTTTTAGATGAAGGGGTTAGGAAGAATTATTTGAAAAGTCAATAAGGACAACAACAGTCAAACATAACCTGTCCATGCCCTCTCTAGTCTTTTGTAACTCGAAGTAATGCTGTGGTTGTACCACAGATATAATAATAGAAGGAAATATGCCCGGTAGTTGAAAATAATGTCGGAACCCGGTGTCTCCAGTTGGCCCCTACCACCCGCCTACTACTACACTTGCAGATCAGTAAAAGCAATAGATACGCAGTCGCACACACACCCGCATTTTATAAATCAGAACGTACTACACAATCAATTATAAACCGTATCCCTACAAAAACAGCGTGCATTTACCATGCACCGTACTACTTACTCACACAAAAATATCAGTCGCTATCGTTGTCCTGTGCATTTTAAAAACAAAAGCCATTTATTTTACGTATACATTAGTGATTGACTAAATTGGAAAATTATCGATTCTCTTCAATTTATACTAAAATTGCACTAAAATTGAAAATAAAATAAATAAAAAACGTTATGCACAGGAAATTATATAATAAAAATAAACAATATGTAGCTAAACGTAAATTATTAAGTACCTAACCTACCTAACAAATACAATAAAAAATCCGGTTATGTTGGTTTAGATTGTCATAGCGTATTGAAAAAGTAGGTATTTTGGCATATGGTACTAGTTTTTGTAGGGAACCAGTTTGGTGGCCTTCCTGTGGCATCAATTCATTTCTTTTTTAAATTAGCATCTTTTGGGAAGCTGAAAATGTACGATAATAATTTATTTATCATTTACATATATCCTACGCAAGCCTTTGTTAAAAAACCCCTGGTTGGTTAACATATTGTTAAATATATGAAAACAAACACACACTCACGCATAAGAAAAAGATAACCAGGAGAATTATGTTGACTTATTTTTAGCAAAAGTCACTATTATAATATTATCTGAATTCTGAACCATGCCAATTAGGTATAATAACGCATTTGAAGTTTTGAAAACATAAAAGTATGGAATTAACACGAAGATAAGGCATAATATACTGTAATTCAACCCAAAACAATTCACCGATGATTAACCTAATTATTTAAGCAACATACTTTATAATCGCTAGTTACGAATTCAGTGTAGTAAACGGTGAAAATAATCAAAATAATTAAATACCATTATGTCACATCAGTCTTCTCACCGGGCTGAAACGGTTGACAAATTGATAGAATAAACTATAATAGCAATTCGCCAATCGACATTGTTGTCGATAGCATACGTTAGTGGATCTGCGCAAACACAACACTAACTCATCGCAAGATACAGTGGCCGTACTACACGATGCATCCCCATAAATAAAGTATCGTTTTGTCATATTTACATTGCTTGTTCAGTCGCTTAGCGATATACATAAGTAGTGGTTAAGGAGCAATATATTCACTACAAAATAGTACCGTTAGCAGTGATATTTGAAAACAAAAATAACGCATTAAGAGCAAAAAATATTTTACGATTTGTTGTTTTTCATGATTTTAAAGATAAAGATAGTAAAATACTTGTTCTTACATATGGTAAGTGATTCCATGATCTACAAAGATTTTGTTTTGGCTTCGGTTTTTACAAGAAACCACTGAATAACACGGCATTCTGATATTGTTTCACGATTATGGTTGAAAGTATACTAATACGCCAAGACGGCCATTTGAATCGAACCTGAGCATTTTGATCATATCGTGCGGACACAGACACGCCCCCTTGCCACGTCTCCTCTATTTAATATTTCTATGGGTTGTACTGTGTCCCAAACGGATGCCAGACTGATATGTACTAAGGAAGTTGCATTTTGAAATTAAAGACGTGACTTGTTTTTGTACCTATCTATATTATGTGATGTTGGCGTTGTCAGCCTATAAGGCTCTTACAGCGTCATCTGACACAGCTATTTAAAAAAGGGAAAGGCAATGATAATGATAATGACGATGAGGATGATGATGGTTTCTGATTTGGTATTGTAACCAATCATCATGTCCCCTCTGTTGAGGTTTATTGAGCTATCTAACCACTGTCCGAGTGGGGTTGTGCAGACCCCCACCTCTGACTGCTTAGCTCAAACTGGTCCCTGGTAAAATAGGTTGGGAAACCCTGGCGTAAGATATGATAGGTCTAACGCAGGTTTTGTACAGGTGGAGTTTGTGACATAGTGACAGTTTACTCTTTCTGTTAACAAGAGGGTGGAGACGGCCAATGACTGACTTGGCTCTGTAGCATACTACACTTGTATTTCGCGAAACTCATGCGGGAGTCGAACGTGACGCCCAGATATTTGGCCAAATCCTCCTGGGGCGGCCATATAAAGAAATTACATTTATTCTGGTTATTGGTCCACAATTTTAATATTTTAACATCTGTAATATTATGATGATGATTTAGGAATAAATTTTAGAGAAGAATAAACTTTAGAGTGGAGATGTAAGTTGTATGAAGCAAATATAGAAGTGTACGTAAGTTGTACTTTTAATTAATTAAATCATTGTCAAAAGCCCCTGCTGCTGCAAATTCATGGAATTGGTAAATTCTGGAACGCAAAATATTTTAGTCAACTTTTCCTAATAATGGGATATTATTATTTTTGTTTTATATTAATTAATATGTCGATAAATATTAAGGACTAGGGTAAGAGTGAAACACATCAACACGACTATATTAAATTAGTCTCTGAGATTGTTTCACCCATTGAGTTATACAAGACTAGAGGAGCAAACCACATTACCGCGCGTCGAAAAACTTAAAGCCACCGCGAAGACGCAGCTTTGAAACTACGAAACCTTTTTAAGTAAACATATGTCTGTCTCACTTACATAAGTCGCGAAAACAATACCGTCGCTAAGATTAGATAAAGATAGACAGACACACAAACATGCAGTAACGGCTTTGTCTTATTCCGTGTTCTGTGGGGTTGTCACATGATGCATGTGAAAATTTTAAGGAAAATTTAAAAAATAATTATATAGCATAAGGTAACATGTGTATTAATTATAACTTATATTAATGTAACAACATATATATTAATTGTTCGAAATCAAGAGCTGTTTCGTATCGATTAATTTTAAACAATAAGGAAAAAATTAAAGTATTATATAGTGTATAAATAATACGTATATTACGTAAAAAGGTACTAAGTTCACTTGATCTCTCGGATACAAAAAAAGGAAATATCTTTATTTTCTCTAGAATTATTCATGCATACTGTACAACTATTAGGCATTTTTGCTTATTATTTACTAATATACATTTATAATAACGTAATTCTTAATTATTTTAATTACAATACTGAAATCTAATTATTTAATAATTGCAAAAAAACTTAATAAATTAATTGATGTATAAAATTTCGAAATATTGTTGGTCTATTTATTTAAATGCGCACAAAGCCCTTTCATGGATACTCTGACTGAGCCGGCGCAAACCGGTTTGTACCCCGTCGGAGCGTCGGTGAACCTGTCGGTGAGAGCTCACGCACACATCGCTGCGCTATGTATGGGTGTATTCATAGCGAGCCGTTTGTATGTAGCTTCCCCTCTGGTCGACGAGCCTGCGGGCGGAAGTTTATTAATTAATATTATTTATTCGTGTACTTTTTTGTCAATAAACGAATAAAAGAGTGACCTGGCTCTATATACAAAACTTTAACTAAAACTAAAATATTTTTTGTCAGAAAATGAACAAAAAATTCGATTTCGCATACAAAATATATCGGTCACGTGACCAATTTTGTATGGGAAGTCAATTTTTTTTAATTTCCACAAAGAAAATTATTCAGTACCTTACTCAGGATGATGGTTCATGGTTAAAGTTTTCGGGAGGCTATCTTTACATCTCTTATAACGTAACATTAGGAAATAATAGAACTAAAATAATAATCGTTTTTATTTACATTTATTATTACAATAGCAATAGTGTCTACAAATTTAAACTATACAATAATAATAATTAGAGGTGAAGGTTTTTACAACAACTCAATTTTTAGAGACCGCAATTTTGATGAAATATGTGTAAATTTTCATTTAAAAATTAAATACAATTAAAAACTTAGCAAAATACTAGCACTATGACTATGACAAGTAAATCGAATTTTAAGAAAAATTATAATCATCACTTACTAACAGAACAAATACTGTCATAATCGGCTAATTTTTACCTTATTGCAGGGCTGCCCTGTATATGCTTAAAATAAATAATAAACATTGCTATATAGTAGGTGGGGGTAACAACTTATATGAGATTAAAGAAGTTAGTTAATTGTTAATATCAATATTATTTTATAATTTATGTTACTTATTGTAGTTATATTGATGTAATAAAAAAAAATAGTGGTAATAATATATATATAAATATATATATATATATATATATATATATATATATATATATATATATATATATTTGATTACTAATTTGAACTGGCTAATACTCTGGGATCTACGGTATGTACCCTAATGTGAACAATTATGATTAAAGGCAATATGAGCAGGGATGCACGCATACTGTATTGTTCGTATGTTGGGCGCTGGCAGAATAACAGCGTTGTAGGCAACTGCAACATTTATGCTGAGCTAGAGCCCATTCATTACTACATTATGTAATTCTTATAATTTGTGTATGTACTAAAATGAGTAGTATAGTACTTTATTGAGAAAATTGAAAAATGAAAAATTGAATTGAAAATGAGTAGTATAGTAGTAGTGTAGTACTTTATTGGTGGTAATGAATAAATGCTTATTATTATTATTATTAAATATGTACAAAATAGCTTGTAATTATTTTTACAAATTATAGCCTAATGATATAACATATCAAGCTGTTCCTGTTTTCTAAGTAACAGAATGCATTTTTCTTTTTTTCTCAAATATTTTTTTCTGCGATTTTTTTTAAATTACTGTTCTTCCCTTGGACAAAAAACATCGCTTTGAATTAAGAAATAACAAGTACCTAAGAAAATCTCATACCTGTACCACAGAACAATCTGCTACTTCATTTAAAAACGGTGTGACTCCTTGTCTCAGCGGTTTCCCAGTAATCATGTAATTGGTTTATATGAAATAGATTACAAATCTTTGCTTTTTCAAAAAAGGGTATTTTTAGTTCCACATTGTTTAACCATTTATTAGGGTCTGTTAGATTGGAAGGAAACCTGCAAAAAATTAAGTAACAAAAGATATATAATTATTTTAATTTTGATGTTTCAGTGTATCATCATTCATGTAAACAACATTTCGAAATTTCACGCAAATCGAGCAGAGAGACCATTCGAGAAATCCTTTTCCGTTTGTAATTAAAATTAAAATACATTACAATGTATGGTCACCCTAGTCGAAGTTATAATACAAACATGAATCGTTAATTATTAAGCAATTAGCGAAATAAAATTGGAAATACCGAACCAAAATTAACATCTAAACCAAAATACCCATTGGCCTATACAGAAATAACAGCAATTAAATTCGAAATATCACTAAAAATTAGTTTCACATGACGCGCAGTATTTGCATGGTGTTTTGTACTTATGAATGAAATAGAATATTACATACATTTAATGACCATTTTACTAGTTTTGCCTCTGTATTATTCCAAAATTCAAAAACAAACTTGCGAAATGAACATAACATAAACATCCGCCATGTACAGTAAAAATTATGTGACAAATAGATGTTGGGTTGTCATATAATGGCTTTTAAGAATAAATTTAAATCTGGGGAAATATGTAGGAAGCTAGGCAATTAGTTCATAGTAAATCTTTATTAAGTGTTTAAAAGAAAAAGCAAAAACTTGCGTGAAAATCGTTTTGTCAAGTTTTGTTATCTTTTTTACTTATAATTCTTGCCATACTGACATTATTAAACTTATACTGAAATTCATAATGGCTGTCAATGGGGTAATATCAGTCACCACGCTGGCTATCATGTTGGGAAAACAGGGGTTACGCAAGGTCATTTGATTATTCCTAATGTTGATATTAGGAGTGTGGGTTCCAGTTTGTCTATACTTCCGTGGTGCCGTTAATTAAAAAAGGGAGAGAGCTGCTTCTTTGTAGTCTGCGTCTGACGTACGTCATGTCTAACGAATCATTGTTATCTACACAGTAAAAGTAAAGACTCTTGAAATGACGTAGAAATATAATTCGAAACGTGTTAGTGGCTTAATGGTTGAGTGATTATCTTTCCACTAATTGAAACTTAATTCTACTGAACCATTAGAAAAAACACTAGTATACTCCACGCCACGGTTCGGTCGAAACCACTAGTTTTGGTGGAAAATCCACTAAGTTGGCAACAATAATAGTTGGATTTTCTCATTCAGCGACAAAGCAACCCGATTCTCAGAGACAAAATTGTAACCATAGACAAAACAAAATTTATTTATGTTTGAAGCTCCAGGGTGGCCCGCGAAATTCAAATTTTCTTGCGTTTTTTGGAATTTGCAGGTCAGGGTTAAGTTGTATATTTAACAAAATATGATTTGCGAGCGTAACGTGTATATATTTACTGTATTATAATCATCAATACAACCCCCTAAGTTCGTATAATTCCTTTGAATGTGTTTTTCTGGAAATAGCCATACATAGGAATTATACGAACATAGACGGTTGTATTAATGATTATGATGATTATAATTCTGTAAATACATACTCGTTACGCTCGCGAATCATATTTTGTTAAACATACAACCTGACATTGACCTGCAAATTGCAAAAAACGTAAGAAAATTTGAATTTCGCGCGCCACCCTGGAGCTTCCACCTAAAGTATGTTAAATATAGTCTGGAAAACGAAAGTATGGACTGAAAAAGCGCCGTAAATTTAAAAAACCTCAGCCTAGCAACTCCAAAATTTGTATGAAGTACCGGGAATAACCTGACTTGATACTTTAGAGTTGTTTTTGTGTAAAACATTATTTGTACACTACTGCTTGACATAATGTGGACAGGTTCAAAAATGGGAACCTACGGTAGCTGTTGTATGTAAAGTCGTATTTTTAATCAGATGAAGTAAACTGAAGTTTCGAGATGTTAAATCATGTCTACCCATTATGATCCAAACTAAAGAGACATTTCGTGCGTGGCATTTCGAAAATCTGTTTACTTCGTTGGAATAACAATACGACTCGGTATTATACTCGCTATTATAATTTATTATATATAACTAAAAATAAAGAAAACAATAAAATATTCTTAAAGTCACTAAAACCACACGTGACCTGTGTACGTGCTGCACTGAGCACGTTCTTCTACTATTAAATTTTAAACTTATTATAGTATATTTTTATATATATTTCATTCCTAATTTATATATAGTATATATTAATAATACTTATCTGTATTTTCATATTATCACTCATTTAGCGATAATTTCTTAGTATTACAAAATAGTCTAACGTAGCGTTAAACTCTCGTAGTCGCCATGTCTAATCCATCTATTCCGCCTAACCTAAGATCTGGTGATCCGAACTGTTCTGATCCTAACATTATTTTCTCTCCAGCTGCTTATGTCGAAATTCAAAATTATTTAGAAGGTTCATTTAAAAAACCATGGCAGTCATTATCTCAAGAAATTTTTGATGACAACTTCAAAATTATTTCCAATTAAAAGAAAAGGAAACTTAAAACGAAAGAAAGGAAGAAATAAGAACATGCTAATCGGGTTGACTTAAATAGAAAAGTTTCAGTTTTTTCCACCAATTCCTCATTCCCAGAATCAGACTGCGATACTGGTAATATTTCATCATCTAAAACTAAAATTATGGGGTCTAACTCTAACCAAGGCGACATATCAGGACAAAGTGTTTATGAATCTCCCATGTCTTTATCATCCAAAATTGCCTGTAATCAATCATCTAAAATCCCTCTTTCACAATCATCTGACATTCCTTTACCACAAACATTAAATTCTGTCTATAGTCATATCTTTTCTAAATCTCTTAACACACACATATATATATATATATATAGCGATAATTCAAAAACAGATTCACAAAAATTTCAATCTCTTCGCCCTTATAATTCTACAGATTCAGGTCCTTTTATCGTCCATGTTCAAGTAAAAGAAGATTCTCCTAATTCTGGTAAGACTTTAAGTGCCATTTCATTTGATAACTTTTTGAAAAATTAAATATTCAAAATATAGTTATTGGAAGCCTAAAACGTATCGGGAGGAATAGAATAAAGATTGAATTCTCTAAATTTATTGATGCAAATATATTTTTAGAAAATCCATCTGTAAATGATAAATACAAAACGTTTATTCCATCCTTCCACGTATCTTGTATGGGTGTTATAAAAGGTGTATCAAAAGATTGTACACCAAACGAGATTATTTCTGAATTATCTACGTATCCAAATAGCATACCTGTATTAAAAGTAAGAATATTAAATTACCGAGTACGCAATGAAGACAAAGTCAGTTATGAAAGCTCTGAAAGTGTAGTAATCACATTTGACGGTCAAATTATTCGCTCGAGGGTTTATTTTTGCTATTCTTCCATCCCCGTTGAAATTTATAAGCTTCCAACGATTCAATGTTTTCAGTGCTGCAGATATGGACACATTAAAGATTTATGTCGTTTCAAGCCAAGATGCTCAAAATGTGGCGATGATCACTCTTCTTCTCCTTGCGACAAAGATAATGGGGCCTTTCGTTGCTTATTCTGTTCAGGTAACCACAAAGCCACGGATTTTAGATGCCCTGAACACACAATACAAAAAAATATTAAAATTGAAATGGTACAAAATTTAATCTCATATCTAGAAGCATCACAAAAATATCCCCAAGTTTCATCAAAATCATATACTGATGTTCTTATCTCAAAAAACCCTATAAATTCTTCGCTTTCTACTAATCCTACAATGGATCATTTTCCTTCACACCCTGCTTCATCTAATAAAACTTCTTATAAGTATATAACTTTCTTAAAATTATTATTTATTCCTAAATCATTCCGTCACCATTCACAAATAGGATACGACATAAAACTCATCAAAAATTATTGAAGATTTTCTATTGTTCCCCAACCAGAGGATGGTTGTGCTCTTTGGGTTTCACCTGATACTTCACAGGGTAGTTTTTATTCTATAGAAAGCATTATAAATTCCCGTATTAACATAATCATATCTTCGTATTTATACAATATGTAACAAAAACCCTGTGGTTCCCGTTAAGTACGTTATTAGGATCATTGTTCAAGCGTATAGAAATAACTTTTTTTAAAACGAACAATATTTTATTTTATTTTATTTAAAAAAATAATTGTATGCAAATTGTATGTAGTTTTATTACCTCTGCATTGTCTGGGGAGTAAGAGGATTGTCAAAGACCCCGCTTTACTTAGCTTTAGCATCGGCTAGTGTCAGTAAGAGGTAATAAAACCACATAAAATTATTTTTTTTAATAAAATAAAAAAATATGGTCGAGTTTTTAAAAAAAGTTATTTCTGTAGGTATACTGGTATACTGATCCTGATAACGTACTTAATGGGAACCATAGGGTTATTGTTACATGTTGTATTATTTAACACTTTGGTAAAACTTAAACCTACAGAAATTCGTTCTCTTTTAATTTATTCTAAAAAAAAGTAAAAATGTTTTCAGTTGCCTTATGGAATATTAAGATTCAAATAATATTAAGTTATAAAATTCTATACATTATTTAGCATTTAATTAATAGTCTTTACATAGTTTTATTTAATATTTTAAATGTGGTAATGAGTTCAGTTTTATTTTAATTGTAGTATAATATTCTTCATTTATTTAATAAACTTCGGTACAAGTCATTTCATATTTCATTAGTTCTTAATTTTATTCGGTTGTTTATCAGAATCATAGTTTTAATTTTTATTGTTCGTCGTTTCTCACAAGTATTTAGCCCAGTCAAATAAGGTCTGAAATCAAAATTTTGACACTTAACTTTGCATTTTTGATTAATGTATTATTAATGATACAAAACCAATGTGTAAAAGTTTTCGTGTCCGAAACCCCCGGCAAGGTTTTAAAAAATGGTCAAAATTATTTTTTCACAATTACTCGAAAACGGTAAAAGTTAGACAAAACAGTTCTAATAACAATGTGTAGAGCTAAAGTTACATAAAAAAGGTTAAATTATTTTTTTCCTCCGGTCAAATTTAACCAATTTAGGGAGGTTTTAAGTTTAAGGGATGAACGTAAATTTAAAAAAAATCGTAGGGATTTAAATAAAACTAATTTTACGGATTTTATGAAAAGTGCCCGAAACGTCGAGAATATAAAATAAGTCAATATACGCGAGAAAATTCGTAAAATTAGTTTTATTTAAATGTGTAGTGTTCGCGTAAATATAAGAAATCATTAAATCGTAGGGAGTACAAAAATAAGTGATTTATTTTAAATTGCTTAAAAAAATCTAACATAAAGGTTATATTTTAAAATTAAAAATTGAATTTTTAGAGAGATATTTTTTTATTGTTAAAAAATATAACAAATTGAAATTTCAATGCTTAAAAATTAATGAATTATTTATTTATTGCCATATTTAGATTATGTTACGGACGGCGAAATGAGCCGCTACCCGTCGCCCCTTCATACCCCGTTACGCCCCGCGCACCCCTGACACCGCCCGGACATCACGTGATGTCACCGACCAATCAGCGTGCAGCACACCTCGTGAGAACACGCTCATGCCTAGATACCCGTCGCGGGAATATAAGAAGGTCCTTTTGGGCTCCGATTCATTCGATTCGACAGCGGCACTCAAGAAAGAATAATCAAGATAATCAAGACTTCCTAGAAAATCCCCTCTTGTGCATATAGTATATAGTCAACTGCCGCTTGTGAATATTCAAATTTCCATTTAAATAAACGTCTCTATAGTTCGGCAGTTCAGAGAATGCGTTCCTGAAACGTCTCGATTGAACTGACGACGTAACTTTGTAATGGCGTTGCAGTTACGATAAAAATATTTTTGCTGGTTGTTTACCGTTTTAACAATTGATGCGCATTAAAACAACATTATTATATCAATAATCAATGAATGTTATAATTTTGTGCCAAACTGAGTGTCAAATAACTTGGTAAACAATATTTTTCTAAATCTATACTGCGCTATTACAAGGTTATGTCAGCGCTTTATATTTGGAGTGCTGTGCTAACGATTACAGGCAATAACAGTATCGTAATCTGTTCTTATACAGATATACTTTATAAAATAATACGTTTTGTTTTTCTTTTTAAGAATTTGAAAATAATGGACTATAAGATAACTTTTATTAAATATAAAAATAAAACTACGACCGAACTGAACGCGCGAAAGAAAGTAGCATTTTTATATTTAGGTTGAAAATGGTAACCCCAAATGGCGTTATGGGCCGCCATTTTGTGACGTTAAAACAGTTGTCTGTTGTCGTTTCGTGCGCATAGACCACGTTCTTCAAGTGTTTTCGATCTGTTTTTATTTGATTACCCGACTTTCGTTTAATGGACTGTTTCTGCTTTTCAAACTGATATCGGCACTAAATCGGACTTCGATTGTGTTTTGTATTGCGTTCTTTTTACTTTTGGTGCATAATAATGCCTAAACGTGGACAAACATTGAAAAGTGGAGCCCGTGAGTTAATCATCAAGCTGCAAGATTACTTTGAGCGGGAGCGGCAAAATGGCGGACCCCTGTTACCTGTCGAACAAGTATAAGAACACGTCTCTCAGGCGCTTGGAGTTAGCAAACGAACGATAACAAATATTAATAAAGAAAAGTTCGGCTCTACTGGCACGGAAGATAATATTTTACGTACTCCGAAGAAGAAACGTAGAACTAAACCCGTGACAGATATTGACACCTTTGACGCCGATGCAATCAGAAATCATATATATGGTTACTATTCCGGAAATGAATATCTCAACAGGAAGAAGCTTTCGGCATCATTAAGAGAAGCTGGACTGTTTAGCGGGGGTAAAACTGCTTTAACCAAAATCTTAAAAGATATTGGTTTTTCGTATAAAAAAACAGACAAAAGAAAAATTTTATTAGAACGATACGACATAATTTTAAAACGGATAACTTTTTTGAGAGAAGCAAAAAATATTGATAACTGGGATAATGTCGTGTTCATTGACGAGACATGGGTAAACGCCAATCACACGGTTTCCCGTTCTTGGACGGATGATACACAAGCGTCCACGTAAAGTACCAATGGGTAAGGGGGCCCGTTTGATAATATGCCACGCAGGTTCTGCAAAATACGGCTTTGTGGAGAACGCATTACTGGCATTTCAATAAAAAACCACAAATGACCACCACGAGGAAATGAATGCCACTACATTTAAAGAGTGGTTCCAGAACGTGCTTTTGCCCAGCCTACCAGAGCCTTCTGTAATATTCATGGATAATGCCTCCTATCACTCGTTTCAAATACAGAAACCACCTACCCAAGCTAATAAAAAAGAAGAAATGGTGGCTTGGTTACAAGCAAAAGGCATTGACGCAAATATGCAGATGCTAAAACCAGAGCTAAATAAATTAGTTAAAGAAAATAAAACGGCAAATGTGCGATACGAAATCGATGAACTGGCTCTGGAGTACGGTCATCGCGTTCTAAGAATTCCACCGTATCATTGCCAATATAACGCGATTGAGCTAATCTGGGCTCAAATAAAAGGTTACGCCGCCCGCCACAATACTTCCCCGCCATTCAGCACGAAAAAGATGATGACCCTATTAAAAGAAGCCTGCGGGGAAGTCACAAGAGATGACTGGGCAAAGGTTGTTGAGAAGACTAAAAACCTGATTGTGGAACATTTTGACCGAGATATCAGGATTGATTCTGTTATTGATAATAATATAATTATACATGTAGGCGAAGATCATGATGAAGACTCCATCTCCTCAAGCGAATCGGAGTCTGATTAATATTCTGTACGCACATTAAATTCAATGTACTTTATTGCATAGAAATACAGATTGTAACTTTGTAACAAAGAATAAATAAAACAATTTTATTATATTAATATTACCTTTTTTTTGGTTTCCACTTAAATTACTAAAATATAAATTTTAAATGATTCCGCCAATTTAAAACGAAATAATCTTAAAAATAACGCGGCGGTTCATTTTGGAGGAATGGTAACGAACTCAGTCTTATGTTGTGCCCATCACTAGTCGTGACTAACTGATAGGTGTCAGGAACGCATTCCCTGAACGGCCGAAATATAGTAATATTTAACCCTCACATAACACATAAATAAAGTAAATCACATACAGTCCACTGCAGTCCCTTACAATTTGGTCCATCGCCTCCGGATCGAAGCCAGAAGACCGAAGCTGGAAAATCGAACCCAGAAGATCCAAAGCCAGAAGACCGTACAGAAGAGATATTTATTACAGAAGAGATATTATTCTCAAGGTACGAGTGCTAGCGCCTTTTGCTATATGTGTATTAGTTTGGCCAAATATTGGAACGGAAGCAGTGGCGTAGCGTGCCTTCGAGGGGCCCTGTATCAAAATTTGTTGGGGGGCCCCAATGAAGAGTAAAGATTTCATAAAAGGAACAAAAACGCTTGCATTGAATTCAAATTATTATATATTGATTTTAAGTTATTCATCATCATCGTTACAGCCCTTCATAAGTCCAAGGAATGAAAAAACGAATAAAGGAATAAAAAACATATACATAAAAATGGTCTTCAGTTCTCTATGTACACATAAATTATCGTCAATTATCACGACAACGGCAAAAGTACTAATTCCACTAGTTCATCATCATCATCATCATCATAACAGCCCTTCATAAGTCCATTAAAGAGCATAGGCCTCACCCAAGGAATGCCACAAAGCACGGTCCTGAACCACCTACATCCATCGACTTCCTGCATGTCTTACCAGGTCGTCACTCCATATAGTGGGGGGACGCCCTACACTTCATCCGCCGGTACGAGGCCGCCACTCGAGAACCTTTTTCCCTATCGGTTGCCGGTTCTTCGAGCTATATGTCCGGCCCATGGCCACTTCAGCTTACTAATTCGTTGGGCCATGTCGGTGACTCTGGTTCTACTGCGCATATCCTCATTTCTAAGTTTATCACGCAGAGAAACTCCGAGCATAGCCCTCTCCATAGCTCGCTGAGCAACCTTGAGCTTCCTCATCCGGCCAGCAGTGAAGGACCACGTCTCAGTTCCGTATGTCATCACTGGCAACACGCACTGGTTGCACAATTTCGTTTTCAAGTTTTGAGGTATACCTGACTAGAAGATGTGCCGTTATTTCCCGAACGCTACCCAGTCGAGTCGAATCCCTCGATTGACCTCTCGGTCGAAGTTGGACTTACTTAGTCGGACTATTTGTCCCAGGTAAACATAAACGTCAACAACTTCGAGCTTAGAGCTACCAACAACTACCGACATAGGTGTGACATGGACATTAAACATGATCTTTGTTTTGTCCATGTTCATCTTAAGACCTATCCGTTGGGAAAAACTATTGAGGTCATTAAGCATAGTGCTTAGGTCCTCCAGCGATTCTGCCATAAGGACTATATCGTCGGCAAATCGAAGGTGAGTGATGTACTCGCCATTGATGTTAACACCGTATCCTTACCAGTCCAGAAGCTTGAAAACGTCTTCCAATGCAGCGGTGAAGAGTATCGGGGATATAACGTCACCCTGTCTTGCACCTCTCTGCAATTGGATAGGTTTCGTACTCTGGTTCTGTACTCGGATAGCCATCGTAGCCCTACTGTACAAGCACTTCAGCACTTCGATATACCGACAGTCAACTTGGCATCGCTGAAGGGACTGCAGCACCGCCCGAATTTCGACGTAATTTTGATTGAAAGTCTTTGGGCTTTCTCATAGTCCACATACGCCAGAAATAGTGGTAAATTGTACTCCTCGGACTTCTGTACAATTTGCCGAAGGGTATGTATGTGGTATATGGTGCTAAAGCCTTTTTGGAAACCGGCTTGTTCGGGAGTAATGACTCTCGAAAACAGCATGTAGACGCGGCTCAAAAGGGAACTCGGTCTGTAGTTCTTCAAGAGAGCGTTGTCACCTTTCCGGAGTAGTGCCACCATGGAGGACGGAATTAAAGAGCTTCTGAAGGACATCAAGTATCGGTTTTCCACCCGCTTTCAGAAGCTCCACTGTAATTCCATCCAGCCTGGGATCTTGCCGTTTTTAAGATGCTGGAGAGCCATTCTAATCTCGCTCAGACTGACGTCCGAGATATCATCGGAATAGTGTCGGATAAGACTCGCTCTTGGATCGTTACTCACACTTACGTGTGGCTCCAACGATGATGTGTACAGCTGCCAATAGAACCTCTCAATCTCACTCAAAACCTCAGGTGTCCCGGAAACGACGCTGCCATACTCGGTCTTCAGCTTCGACAGTTGGCTCTTTCTGGCAGACAGATCTCTTGCAAAGACTTGGGAGCCCTGGTTCTGCTCGATCTTTTCTTTAATACGAGCAGAATTAAAGTTGCACAAGTCCCGCCGCATGCATTTGGAGATCTGTATGTTCAGTTGCCTGTACGCTGTCAAATCTACTGAAGACTGCAGCTATATACCCCGTCTAAAAGCCATTGAGATTAGAGTGTGATCGGAGACTTTTTGTTTCTTCTGCGGCGGGTCTTGCAAAACTTAGCTCAGACCGCATGGACAGTTTCCACGAGCTTGTCATTCATATCGTCCATTGTATTGCAATCTTCTAGGCACTGAAAACGGTTTCGTAGCTCGAGCTGAAAGGTTTCTGGACTTTGGATTAGAGCACGAGAAGGACGGAGCGTTGACTTCATTAGACGTGACTTCTCCAACTTAACGTTTAGGTTCAGTGTGCCTCTCACCATTCGGTGATCGCTGCCGGTTTTCACCCTCGCGATCACTGAGACATCACTGAATAGTTGTCGTCTGGTCGTCATAATAAAGTTAATCTCATTTTTTGTCGAACCGTCGTGGCTCGACCAGGTCCACTTCCTGTGGGGCCGCTTCTGGAAGAAAGAGTTCATCATAAAGAGTCCTTCTTTCTCCATGAAGTTCGCCAGCTGCTGGCCCTTTGGGTTCCGTTGCCCTATTCCGAATTTCCCTACTTTCAGCTCACCGTTCTCTCTTGTGCCTAGTTTTGCGTTGAAGTCTCCCATTAACACCGTATAGTGGGTTTTGGAGGAATGCATTGTTCTAGAGATATCCTCATACATTTCTTCCACCTCCTCATCGGCGTGTACCGAGGTTGATGCGTAAACCTGTATAACCTTCAGCGATTACCGTTCGGTGATTCTGAGTATAAGGTCCGCAACCCTCGTCGACACACTCCCAATCTTTACAACGTTGTTAACGAGAGACTTGTGGACGATAAATCCGACACCTCCTTGGGACAGATGGTCGCCCTCCTGGTGATAGAACAAATTGCCGGATTCGAGGATTACCGTGACCTCCCCCTCTCTTCAGACTTCGGATAATCCTATGACATTCCAGTGCAACTTGTCTATCTCTTCTTCTAGCTCCAGGACCTTCTCGTCAGTCCTCAGGGTGCGTGCGTTATAAGTTGCCATGTCGAGTCGTCGTAGGTGGCAACAGAACCTCCACCGGAGACTCTTAGCACCCCCTGCCTCGCTGTTACCATGGTCGCCACCTTAGCCAGGAATAGCGGGGCTGCCGGGGACTGGGGGCCATCTCTTCGTTACTTTCATGGGGGTATATTGCCATAGTTGCCACGCTTGGCGAGCGGGTTGGCAAGCGCAGTTTTTTTATTGTTGTTTTGCTGTTATCAGAAAGATGCTGCTGCCCATCCTCTGCCTCAGTTTCCGTCTGTCGCCTTTTACGACACCCACGGGAAGATATGGGGTTGTGAGTATTCTTACCCGCCACTACACGGGCTTATGAGTTATTACTTACAATAAATACTCCTAGGAACTAAGCTAGCCAAACAATTTAATTTTCGTGCCTTTTGTTCGGCGAACATAGCTGAAGACGATTTCAGTTTTACTAAATTCTTTACTTCTTTAGAGAATAGTGATAGCCTTTCCTGTCCCATTAGAAGTCCTTGGAGTTTTTGCTTACACACGTTGGGGGCCCCTGTAGCCCGGGGGCCCCGTATCATTGATACGGCTGATACGGCGGTAGCTACGCCCCTGAACGGAAGATAAAAATAATCAAGAATTTGATTTATAAATCTAATGAAATAAAAAATAGGTTTTTTGTAGCCATTTTGGCCGCCATGTGTTATGATAAAGTTTTTTTGACACAATGCGTGATTTGCTTTATAATTATTATTTTTGCCTGAGCTGACCAACGAATAATTTATCGTCCATGTATCGGAAACACTGCATATTCTTCTATATGAGTTTTATCCAGTGCAGTCTACGCCATACTGAAAATTACCAGCGATGCCAACTTCAATTTGGTCAAGTCACTAGAAGTACCATCGAATCTCGCTAGATTATGAGAATTCAGGATATTAAAAATTCTTTAGAATTCCCTAGTTCTCCTACTTAGTCATGATTACTCATCATATCATCATAAAATCGTTATTCTTCGCAGTATTTCATTAAATAGTCATAAACATGAAATAAAAACACAAAGAACGTTAATGTTTCAATTATTTTTAATATTTTTTAGTTTAAACATATTAAAGTTAGAGTTCTTAGTAAGAAGTTTAAATTTTTTATTATTAGTTTTTCAATTTTTAATCAAACGTTTAAAAATCCACAGAATCATCAAGAATTAGGAATAACTCGTCGTCAATCACGTCCGCCCCGTCCATCGAAACTTCTGCTCCCGATGATGTTGATGTTGACGGCATCGGCAATATGGCAGTAGTGCCATCACCTTCCTTTTTAGAATTTCTAAATGAATACTTTTTAACTTTTCCTATTTCCGCAATTACTTCTTCTGGGAGTTCGTAGGTGTAGCATTGTTCATTCATAACTTTTAGCCTATTTTTAATAAAGAGAATGCTGTTCAAAGTGCTGATGTTCATCCTGTTTCTTAATTTGCTTTTGATGATATTCAAGGTACTGAAAATTCTCTCTACAGCGGCATTGGAGTGAGGGAGAGATATCACTGAGATTGCGAAATCCGGTAATTCTTGGAAACTATTTATTCCGACTGCGTTTTTGTATTCCAGAATTTCAACGCAGAAACTAATTATATTTTTTGTATTCTGCCATTTAACAAAGTTGATGGTCTGCCATTGCTGCAAAATTTTATCAATTGTTTCAGCATCCACACCCATTTCAGAAGCTAGTTCTGTAATTGAGTTGTCTTTTACTTGTCGAAGTGTGTTTTCAACACTAAACTGAGACATTTTCTCTAATATAGTGAAGTTACTTGGTAGCCTCCGCTGAATTTCTTTTACCAGTTTAATGTTAAAATCAATGCACCGTTTTCTAACAGCATTTGTAATTTCAACAGGCAATGCTGATTTGCTCGCCTGCGTTTCAAATAAATACCCTAAATATGGGGCAGGGTCCAGATGCTCTTCAATTTGAATACGTAAAAAATCATCATTGGCGGTTGCTGCTGATGGCTTCATTATTCTTGTACAAACGGAGCGTAGAAGCGTCATCAAAATGCTAAGCAATGCCACAGGGTTACAATCTTCGCTTTCAAAACTTTTTACTCCTATTTGGACGTCATTCAAAACGCTTCTCAAATAATAGAGGTACAAGTGATTAGACTCGTTCAAAAACATTGCGTGAAGTATGTCAGAGGTGTAACATTTATCTCTAGTAAGTGAAAAATGTAGTTTTAAGTCATCCCACTGCGACAAAATCCTCGTTACTGCTTGCTCTACTGACAGCCAGCGGGTTGCACAAGATCTCAACATTTTCAAAGGATTCTCGCCACAATTTATTAAATGGTACAGTTCTTTGTACTCTTCTCTGCGTTTAGGTGAATTTGAAAACCAATTGTGAGTTTCCCTGATAAGAAATTCAATATTTCTGGTTCGGAAGCATGAGACACGGCTAGTTGTAATGAATGGCATACGCATTTCACAAGAACCAGATTTGTTAATCCGTATTCAGTTTTAAGAATATTATGTACGCCGTTATTTATACCGATCACAACAGACGCGTTATCGCATCCCAATCCAATCAAGTTTTTCAGTGGTATACCGTGTCTTCCCAAACATTTCAGCAAGGCATTTACAATACCACGAGCATCAGCTGTGATCAGAGGTTCCAAAGCCAGAAAAGATAACACTAGTGTTACTTGCGGGACTAAAATATCGTAACACCAATCCCAAATATTTGGATACGTTAAGATCGGTGGACTCATCGAGCAAGATGCTATACTTTTGTGATTCGATGTCATTTATTAACGTCTGAATGAAGTGAGGGGCCAAAACATTTTTTATCACTTCAGTACACTTCGTTCTGTGCATTTTGATATTCGCGGCTTCATCAGGAAAACACTTTTTCATAGTTTCAGTAAGGTGATCAATTTGAGATATGGCAGTATGTTCTGTTATAAAAAGAGCTAACCTACCTTCTGCTCTTAAGACGTTTAAATCCGTCTTGGGTTGTAGTTTGGGAGCAGCTGAAAAATCAATTCTTCTGTTTGTAGATATAGTATCACATTTATCCTTATGTTTCTTTGACTCAGCATGTTTCCGCAAATCACTTATTCTTGCTTGTAAATCCATCCGGCAATACGCACAATGAGCTTTCATAGGCTTTGTCACAACTGGTTTAAGCCACATTTTAAACTTCTCAATCGTTTCCCATTCTTTACGATATTTTTGGCCATAAACCTTCTTTTTTAAAGGAATTTCCATTTTGATTTTCAATGTACAACAATTTTTTTACAAATGTTTTACGTATTCACACCACGACAACGCATTACGCAATAATCAAACACAGCGAATGAATAGGAATGAACTATGAATGAAAATTTCGAAAAAAGTGTATGGTTATTGCAGGGGAAATCCCGAGTCTATGATAAACTATCTATGGCGGACAGGAATATCAAATTACTAATTCAGTACGTACGAGAAAGAGCACGAATCACGATTTTAACGCCATCGTGCGACGATCGGCCGTACTGAGAATAATCAGTTTTGTCAATACTATAATAAAAAAATACCTTACTAAATTTTCTTTAAACAACCAGGGGCAAACAAGCAGACTAGCCACCATCATGGTAAGTGGTCATCGTCGCCTATGCAGTCTTGAGAAAGTCGCTAAAAATCACCAAATCCATATCTAGTGACAGCAAATGCAAAAATCGTTGAGCTATTGCAGAATTCCCTAAATCTAGACACAAATACCCCAAAGTGGCAACACTGAAAATTACAGATGCTGGCAGCCATTTTATTTGTTTAAATGTCAATATGAATGTTGCAATTATGGAGTGTAGAGAGAAGGAGGACCATCTCTATATATGAAAAGTGTCCCTAAAAACGTGTCCAATAAGGGTGGCGCTGCAGTAGCATAGGATAAATTAAAAAAAAAAGCGCCAAAAGTAATTAGAATAAGATGGAGAAATAAACAAGGACCGACCAATCCGTTTGGTTTTGTACTACGTAAATAGTTGAGATTTTGTGTACTGGCATTTTACTAACTACTCTAGTCATGAAATTTTTTAAATATTTGAATTTCTCTCTGAACTTCACTCTGTTCACAACAGCTATCTTCATATCGTAGTTTTTCAGACGCCAGCGCTATTGTGATAGGTTTTGGAACCTCTATTTTCAGTAAATAGTAGGACACTTTTTCATCTTTCGCCCCCTTATAAGATGGTTCTCCTTGTACTCTACACTACATAGTTGCAATCAACATGAAATAGATGATTTTTATTTTCAAATGAATACATAGTATAATCTATATATTGAAATGTCTGCTTGTAATATCAAAATAACAGCCTTTTACTAAATACATTTGAAAGTATATACGGTATTTCTAATAAAAAGACAAAAACAATTATTAAAATGTTTGTCTTACTATCTGTTTGTTCCGGCTAAGGAGTGTAGAGTAGAAGGAGGACCATCTCCTTATATGAAAAGTGCCCCTAAAACGCGTCCAATAAGGGTGACGCTGCAGTAGCATAGGATAAATAAAAAAAAGTGCCAGAATTAATTAGAATGAGATGGAGAAATAAACAAGGACTGACCAATCGGCTTAGTTTTATACTACGTAAATAGTTGAGGTTTTGTATACTGGCATTTTACTAACTAATCAAGTCATGAAATTTTTCAAATATTTGAATTCAGCTGACTTCACTCCGTCTACTACAGCTATATTTATATCGTAGTTTTTTCAGACGCCAGCGCTATTGTGGTAGGTTTTGGAACCTCTATTTTCAGTATATAGTGGGACACTTTTTCAACTTTCGCCCCTTATAAGATGGTTCTCCCTGTACTCTACACTCCATAGTTCCGGCTTATAGCTAGCACTGACAAATAGCTGATATTATAAGGAGTAACACAGGCTAATTACATTTTAGAAAAAAAATTTAGGATTCCGCGTAATAAAATTAAAACCCATGAAATTCAATCGTAATAAATACCAAGCGGGCGAGGTTCGGGAGTTATAGTTTGTGGCACACAGTACTTTTTGTAAACCGGAAGTTTGTGGGCAACTGGCCAATAAATAAAGAGTATTAATAATAAGTTTGTTATATTAGTATGATTACATATTTACCTATTGTATATTTACCAATGTATATGGAGGGTTAAGGTACATTTACTTGCCTTCCATACATTGTATAAGTATTTGTTGTCTATAATAAATAATAAAATTGAGATTTCCGTATTACTCTTTGCTGGTTTTCTATTTTAATTTAATAAGAGAGAGGTTTATAGGTTAACTTCTTACACATCTATCTATATAAATAAAATGATAGAGGTTTGCAGTTGTGCGGGCATCACGGAAAAACTACTGTATAGATTTTAATTTGGTTCCTTTTCTAAGTTTTATTTCATAGACACTTGATCCTTACCTAAAAATAAATATTGGGATATCTTCATTTAATATAAAGTTATTAACCCTTTAATGCGCAGAAAAATAAAAGTTATGTAAACATGTTTTTTTCTGTTTAATTGCATTAATGTTGACTAATTATAGCCAAAAAAAAATAGAAATTATTATTATTATTGTATACTTTATCAAATATCGTATGTTAAAAATACTCAACATTGCGCGACATATTGGAACATTACCTAATAAATTGAGCGTTGAGTATTTTCAACATTGCCCTTGTAAAGGTAGTTTACTAATATATTAAAATAAAAGAACAAACTATAGAGAAAATCAAATAAAGTTTTATTTCTTATTAATTAATCATAGAATAAGTTGGCTAGACACAGCCTTAGTAGAAAAAATCAAATTCACATATTATTACTTAACATGGTAATTATAAAAACAGTTTCTCTTACTAACTAGACACAGCCTGAGGATACATTTTGAGCAAGTAATATTTGTGTACCCATTTTTACAGTATTTGCACCGTCCATACGACACAAACATGGGTAAATGTCCATTGTTGTCATATCGTACAGCATCAGTCGGTCTTGGAGCAGCTGGAGTAATTATTTTTTTAGGAGGATCGTTTTCCTGACTCACTGTCACCCTCGTTCTGTTTTTATGTAAAAGCTCAGATACTATCTGTATCCGAAATTTTTTGAGAGGTAAACGGTCTTTAGGATCAGCATGATCTCTCCTATGTAATAACCAAGCATTGTTGACGCAAATATCCAGAGATTGTGAAAACATGGTCATGTACCACCTCTTAGTTTTAAAGTTTGAACGGTATAGAGCGATAAGCATGTCCGCCAAGTCTACGCCCCCCATATGGGCATTATATTGCTTCACAATCTGAGGACAATTGACCTCCACCCTAGATTCTGTATCTTTGGAATACCTTTGAATCTTTCCCATTGGATGGGAATCGACGAATGAACTAGCCAATGTCACCGGCTTATTGTCATACCATCTGACAACAGCAAGTTTCGTGTCATTGCAGACGATCTGGGAGCTTGCACCCCGTCCTTTTTTTGCGAGAACTTTATCTGCTAGTAGTTTATTTTGACAACCTCTCAAACGATTACTTTTTATGGTACCAAGACTAAAAATACCGTATTCTTGACGCAAATGGTGAATTAGCTCCAATGACGTAAAGAAATTGTCAAAATATACGACTGCAGGTTTATCCTCAATGGTCTTGCAAAGTGCTAGCACAACTTTTGCTCCAAGACCGAGGCTCTCCTCGTATTCAGTAAAAGAATGATTTCTAAACGTGTCTTCTCCACCATAAGGAATGAAATCATACACTAAACCAGAGACGCCTGCTCGAACGAATAACTTCATCCCCCATTTTTTTGGTTTTTTAGGTAGATATTGGCGCCTACTTCCCGCTCTTGTCCCTTTGTATGGGACCATCATTTCGTCGACGCTGTAGCGTTGTTCCTCCTTCATTTTTAAGCAATTAAGCCTAATTTTTTCAATAATTGGTCGAACTTTGTAGTAACGGTCGTCGTTAATGTTGCTGTTGTCGGCGAAATGTAAATATTTCCTTATTTTCTCATACTTTTTTAAAGGCATGATATCAGCGACAGCTGGATATCGCAAAAATCGACTCCAATAATCTCTGTAAGAGGGCATTTTCACTACCCCCATAATGAGTGTAATCGCTATGAAATCTTTCACATCATCGTTTGTTATATTTATAGATCTCGAATCGGTTTGAACTGAATATAAGTTTGTCTGTTCTACTATTAATTCGAATATGTCATTTGAAAAAAAGTCAGTGAAATAATCTAAGATTGAATGATGTGGATCGGGTGAGAAATCGTGTTTCGGTGGTTCAAATATAGCTGCGTACTGTAGTTTTCCTGCTCTGAATTTGAATGATAGAGGTTTTCTTACAAACTTCTTTACTTTTTTTGCCGCTGGGTGTTTAGGTTTTGTGTTCTGTCGTCGCTTTGAACGTGTATTAGGTGCTGCTGGAGACATGTTAGGTGATAATACTGATGAGACCGAATTCAGTGTGAATGGGAGCGGCTGATTTGACGGGCCTGGTGAAAACATTTGGTTAATTAAAGGAGACAAGGGAATTGTTGGTATGTGGAGTATGGAATCATTCATTATATCTTGTGGCATCGACGCAGACGAAATCGGAGTTTGGACTTCAGAACATGGTACTTCAGGTATGTTGCAATCATTTTGTTGAGGCGGAGTTGGCGATGGAGGCGTCGTCGGACGAGAATTTTCTTTGGAATTGGGTAAGTATGACTTGCTTTCATTTTGTAGCTGTAGTGGCCTAGGTGATGGCGTCGCAGGAATCTCATCTTCGGAATGTGAATCTAAGCTTAAGTCATCAATTTCAGAGGGATAAGAACGTGGTTCAGATGATTCGTAGTTGTGTTCTGAGTCAGATGATTGTTGTTTTTTCGGTTTTGTGTAATTATTGATTATAACTTCATCTTCAGATGTGCTGCTGTCATCGGAGGGTGCTTTTGCGGGAGGTACAAGCGCCATAATTTTTTGCGTGCGTTGCCATTTAAGCATTTTCTGAAGCAAAATAACACAAAAAACGTAGGGCATCGAAAAACCAAAGCGAAAAATGAACAATAATAGGGTCTCAGATAAAAGGGGAATAAATGTTAGTACACGCGCAATGTTGAATATACTCATCATGTTAAGTTATAGGACAAAACCTAAAGCATTTCGCAATGTTGAAAATACTCAACATAGAAAAAATCAGGTGAATAATAGTAACATTCGCATTGTTGAGTATATTCAACATTCAACTTGAAAACCATCAAACACATACTAAACCACAATATTTTCAGGCTTTTTTTCATTACGTGCATAAAATAATAATTTAAAATTGAAATGCAAGGCAATAATAGGTATCAATATGATTTAAATTGCTAATAATAAATTTTATTTACCTTAGGTCCAAACGGTGCAGATGAACGTGATGCCATTTTGCCGCTGTCAAAATCTGACGTTTGTGACACACAACTTTCTTTTTACGAGTTGCGTTTCGTTTCACCTTTTTTTCAAAGTAAAAATATTTTTTCTACGCGTTCAAGTTTTCATACAGGATTTATTTATTTCGAATGTTGAGTATTCTCAACTTTACGAATTAAAGGGTTAAAGTTTTAAGAACGCGGACGAAGTCGTGGGTATCAGCTAGTTTTCCAATAAAAAAAAATCTGCGTAAACTTGCTACTAATGAGGCCAGTAAAGAAAACCTCGGAAGATAAAAATCATATACTATACATTTTTACGCCGCGGATGCTGCAATGGCCCGTGTGCATTCGACACTTATCATTTTATTAAGTTTTTGCACTTAATATTGCATTTAAAGCATTTATAACGATGGTGCAATTATATTCAAGCTAGGTGCAGTTTTCTGTACCGTAAAAAGCACCCAATTCTAATTATTTGAAGTAATATCGACGTCATATATTTAGCGATCTTTAACTATTTTATTTCTAAACTACATGGGAGCAGTTTAAATAATTAATATTTTTGAGATGTACTAGTTGAACTACATGTGTCAGTATTTTTTTATATATAGTAGGCGTAGGCTGGGGTAACGGAAGTAGCAATTGACCTTTTCTCGTATATATTATACGTAGAGAGAGAATGAACTATAGAGGCGTCACTAAAATGACAGAAAATGCGATAGAGAAACACACTTATCTGTGTTACGTTAAGAGCGAGCGAGTCAAACAATTTTATTTTGTTTCTTTCACCGTATGCGATTTCCTTTGTTTGGAACAAAGGTACTATGTTCCAAACAAACGGCTGTCGTCAACTGTTTTAGTGGTTTTATGTGATTATTTGCTAAATTATTGACGTTTAAGTTACGTGACATTTAAAGTTTTTTGTTTTAGACAGAGTTTATGTGAAATTATGGTGCTTGTTGTGTGTTAAGTTGTAAAAACCGACCAGAACGAAAAATACCAAACATAACCTTTCATCAGTAAGTAAGCTCATTTAAAGTAAAATTGCCTATAGAAATTGATTAGCTGATTAATTTTCATTATCTCTAGTGTATTATACACTAGAGATAATGAAAATTAATCAGCATCGTGAGCTCTGATCTGTTGCGTAACTTAACAACGTAACAACTTACGCAACAGACCAGAGCTCACGATTCTCTGGGCGGATAAAGGAAATGCTACGGTAATAATGGACACGTCAGAGTATAATTTCAAAATACAACAACTTTTATCGGACTAAGTACATGCAAAAAGGTCAAAATAGACCCTACAACTAATACACTTAAAACAACTACTGATTTAATAAAGAAATACTCCGAAAAATTAGATTTCGACGTGAATTCGACAATACCATCATGTGCCAAACCACCGAGATTGTATGGGTTACCGAAAATACACAAACCAAACGCTCCCCTACGTCCTATAGTATGCTAGATCGATTCACCAACTTATAAGTTGGCTCAACACTTGGCAAAAATACTGTCACCACTAAGAGGACATACCAGAGCACACACAAAGGATTCATACCATTTTGTTAGTGAGATAAAAGACCTACATCTCGCTGACAATGAAACTATAGTCAGTTTTGATGTTCAGTCACTATTCACATGCCTACCTATTGAAGACTGCATCTCAATTGTTACTAAAAAGCTAGAAGATAACAACATGCCCACAGAATATGCAGTATTACTCACACTGCCTCACATCTGGCTATTTATTGTGGAAAGAAGAGTTCTACATGCAAGTAGACGGAATGGCAATGGGCTCACCTGTATCTCCCGTACTCGCCGACATATTCATGGAGGACTTTGAGGAGAAAGCCCTTCTTACTGCTCCTGTAAATCCAAGATTCTACAAGCGGTACGTAGACGATACTTTCACAATTTTACCATCTGACAAAGTAACTGCATTTTTAAACCACCTTAATTCCATAAACCCTAAAATACAATTCACAATGGAGTTAGAGGCAAACAATACTTTAGCTTTCCTAGATGTTTTAGTCATCCGAAATCCTGATAACACTATTGGTCTTACTGTGTAGTGTGTACAGGAAAAATACCCATACCAATCGATATTTAAACGGTGAATCGCACCATCATCCTACACAGTTAGCTACCGTGGGAAAATCTTTATTTCAGAGAGCACGAGGGATCTGTGACAGAAAACATCAGGCCGCCGAGCTTCAGCACGTCGAGCAAGTACTGCAAGACAACAAGCTTCGGGTCCCGTGCCTATGTCACAGTGACCGAGTGAAACCAGCCACAGTCGAGCGTGTGCCTGCTGTACTACCCTATGTCAGAGGAGTCACAGACAAGGTTGGCTACATTTTGAAGCGAGCTTCCATTTAAACATACTTCAAGCCGCTGAAGAAGATTGGTCAATTTTTACCATCCGTCAAGTATCATATCCCTCTACAATATGCAGGAGTGTACAAGCAGAATAGTGAATGTGGTCTCTCGTACATAGGACAAACAAAAAGATCTATAAAAACCCACGTTAAAGAACAGCATATAGCTCTGCAGTTTGTGAACATGTTCAAGATCGTCCCCGCTATTACATTAGATTTGATAGAGCACAAATCCTCCCAAAAGAACACCGATTCCTACCAAGGATGATTCGCGAGGCTATTGAAATTAAAAAATATCCTAATTTCAATAGAGAAGATGGATGGGTGCTGCCATCTGCTTGGGATCCCATGATTAATAAAATTAAATCCAAACCCAAGTATACCACTGCTAGACTTCAAGATACTGTAAGCTCATTCTGCGTAAATCGAACCAAAAATTAATATTAAAAAAACTGAAGGTAGCTGGGCTAACTATGACATCAGGAATCAGGACGTCAAACATCAGTCCACCGTGACCACGGGTACTGGAAAGCACCCGAAACGTCGGGAATATAAAAATAAGATAATATACGAGTTAAAATCCGTAAAATTAGTTTTATTTAAATTGTTAACTATTGTTGTAATTTTGAATTTTATAGGGATATTTTTTCTACATGCTCAATATTTATTTTTTCAGGATATTATTGATGGGCGACCATGTACTACGAAACAATTGAAAATCTTCGAACCAGGACTTGAGGTAAAATAATAATACATACATTATGATACAAGTACGCTTAGTTGAAAATTATGTATGAGGCTGACATTGGGCATCAAAAACTCGCCTGCGGCTCGTGCCGCACGAGCCACAGACGAGTGCTTAATTTTCAGCGGAATACGTAATTTTTAATGGCGTACGAGTGTCGTACGACATTTTTCAATACCATTGTGAGTAATAAAGTTATGTCCGCAAAGAAACTAGCCCATATATTTCTTTTTATTGGTCCCTAATTGAAATAACCGCACGGATTCTACACCAAATCGTGCAGTTATTGAAATTACCGCACGGTTTCATTATTATTTGGTAATAAGGCATATAGTCATATTTCATCATCATCATAGTTATACTAAAATCGAGTAACTGATGTAAGAGTAATTGATGAATGACTGAGTAGGTACAATATTAATTTTCTGGACCCACTTAAGAGTTTACTTTTAATTTCAGAAAAGTATAGTTCAGCAACCTCGTCCTAGTACTATTAACATGCCAAAAAATGTTGAATGGAGACTGGAGGTAAGTACTTAGTGTTAATGTAGAAACATTTAAATATTTATCTTTATCAAATTAAATAATATCTTCTGCTCAGAATGTGTATCTGCGTTAATTTCTCAAATATGTCCCAGCTTACAGTTAAAAAAAGACAAAGGGGGCTTACTCTACCCCAGTAAGGACGTTGCATGTATTTGCGAAATAAGTGAAATAACATTTCGTCATATGAAAAAATTGTACAAAAAGAATAATTTTCATAGTATTTCGCAGGAGTGCCTCAAAAAATGCTTGAAGACAGATTTTTTCCCCAAATTAATGAACATTTTCAAAGTCAGGAATTTTCAGATTGTCATTACTCACTTTTAATAAAATCTATTTGTTTAAAATACTTAAAAGTGAGAATGCATTACGCAGCAAAGGAAATTTCTTCTAATGACGACAAGGTTCGTAACTTTTACATCAAATTGATTTTGTTTAGGGATCAGTGATTTTAAAAATTCCTTCATGGTCTGTTTGTAAAAATTATAAATTCGTACATGCGTACATGATTGTATTTTGAAACATATGACGCATACTTTGTTTACTGATTTCCGCAAAGACTTTAAATAAGTTGGAAAACTGAATTTCACTATGTTGAGAAAATGGAATTGCTACGTCTTCGTGTCTCTGTGATATGAAAGAAGCATTTATGGAGTGTAGAGTACAAGGAGAACTATCTTATAAGGGGCGAATGTTGAAAAAGTGTCCTACTATTTACTGAAAATAGAGGTTCCTAAACCTACCACAATAGCGCTGGCGTCTGAAAAACTACGATATGAAGATTACTGTTGTGAACGGAGTGAAGTCAGTTGAATTCAAATATTTAAAAAATTTCATGACTTAGAGTAGTTAGTAAAATGCCAGTATACAAAATATCAACTAATTACGTAGTACAAAACCAAACGGATTGGTCGGTCCTTGTTTATTTCTCCATCTTAATCTAATTACTTTTGGCGCTTTTTTTTTAATTTATCCTATGCTACTGCAGCGCCACCCTTATTGGACACGTTTTTAGGGACACTTTTCATATATAGAGATGGTCCTCCTTTTACTCTACACTCCATAGAAGCATTATTCTTCTTTCTGACACGACGGTATTACCATATGTATTGTACTGTTTTGAAGAGAGTATACAGAATTAAATGCTATATAAATTATTGTTCTGAAATCGTATTTACACTTATCCTAACTAAATCTATGGTTTCATAATATTATTACTGCTGCAACATTATTTCACTTTACTTTGAACTAGGTGGTAGATAGCAGGCGCGTTTTGTGTTTACAAAAACAGGTAAACATTTAATTAAAAGAGTTTTATATCTCTTTGAGTTTTATATCTTTCTGAGAAACATTCAATAGCAATGCTATAAACTTATGTGGTCTTATATCATAATTAAAAGCTACAGCTATAAAAATGAATATAGTACATCGTAAATTGTAAAATCACCCTCATTTTTAGTTTAAATATTTTAGCGCGCCACTATTAATGTTTTGTACATGGAAATACTAGTTACACTAGCGCCCTCTAGTGTCGAGTAGCAGAACTAGGAGAGTCAAGATCCTTCCAGAAATTTCGGGACCGATATGTACTCGAACGTTCTAGATGTCGCTACAGTAGAAGGTTCTGGAAACTATCTGAGGAGTATATAAGGCCGGTATAGACCACGACCGGGGGAGTATTGAATTGGCGATACAAGAGAACACTTTGAAGCGAAATAACTGCGAACTAAAGTGATTTTGTTTTATTATTAGTGTGGGTTTAGATTGTAATTAGTGTTGTGTAATTAAAGTTTCCATTTTGGTAATTCAATCGGCAGTTTTTAATTGTCTCGAATCGAACCCCAAGCTCGTAACAATATGTACTACCCTCCCACCCCTTTCTGTCGTCAAGCGGTCATGCTTCCAGTGTTATTTTTCAGTTTGAAGGAAGAGACAGTAGGTTTAATTACATGTGTACATACTCGTATTTCATCTTCATTCTTTCTCAGAGACGACAATGCACAAGAATTTACTTTTGTTTGTAGTTGGTTGTAGTAACTTTTTACGATGCGAACTCGTTTGTCACTTTAATCTCTATAATATATAAATCAATTGCTGTCCGTTAGTCTCATTAAATCTCGAAAACGGCTCGAACGATTTTGATGAATTTTTTTTGTGTGCGTTTGAGTGAGTCCCTGGATGATTTAGAAGAGAAACACAATTGGACCCGCTAGCCGGCGCTGTTGTCGAGATCCAGAAATCGCCCATATGAAACTGGGCGGATCGCTAGTGTTATACAAAAATAGTTTTTTTTTTACATTGAGTATTTAAAAATTGTCTCTTTATTCTCAGGTAAAAAGCAATAAATAATTTCGTCTCCGTCCAAACACCGTTTCAAGAAACAGACGCGGTACAAACGTCTCATGTATAAAAGGCTCCTGGTGACAAAATGGCTGAAGAGCTCCCTGACGGGACGTTAGCTCTATGGTCCGGAGTCCTGGAGAGCGAGAGCACCTGCCAAGGAGTGGGGGTGCTGCTGTCGTCTCGGTTGGTCGATGTTATGACTGAATATAAGGTTGTGAACTCAAGACTTCTCTATGTTCGCTTTAAATTGGGGCTGACGAATTTATTCCTTTTGGCTGTTTATGTGCCGGTAGCTTCGTCGTCCAGGGCTGAGCTGGAGGAGTTTTGGGAGAATGTAAGAGAAGTTCTAGATTTGGTTAGGGGAAACGAAATAATTATTGTATGTGGTGATTTGAATGGATGGGTTGGTACCGCTCGACCAGGGTGCGAGTCGGTGCTTGGAAAGTTTGGCGATAAAAGGGTTAATGATGCTGGCAAGCTTATACTGGCTGTATGCAAGGAAAAGGGTCTTCTTGTGACAAACACTATGTTTAATTACAAGAAAATCCATATGTATACTAGAGAAAGAAAGAATGAGAGAAGTATGATCTATTTGTTCCTGGTGGATGACCGACTGCGAAAACAGGTGATGGATACGCGAGTGTTCAGGGGTGCTGACCTGGGAACGGATCACTATCTAGTGATTACTAGATTTAGGGGTCTGTTCGCGGGTTGGCGCTACCGGACGGCAGTAACAGAACAGTCGGTCTGTCGCATCCGAAACTGGAAGCTTCAGGAAGCGGATACTAGGGACAAATATCATGCGAGGGTAGCCGAAACGCTTGACACCATCGATGGCAGAAAAGAATGTGTGGAAAGAACATGGCAGAACCTTAGGGATGGAATGGTAAGTGCAGCGGAAGAAGTGTGTGGAACGATAAGAAGAGGTAGTAGTAAAAGAAGAGATGCATGGTGGAATGATGAAATGAAAGAAGCTGTAAAGAAGAAGAAGAAAGCATGGTTAGACTACTTGGCCTCTAGTAATGATAAGGATATGAGAGAGAAGATGAAAGAAAGATATAAGCTGCAGAAAGTTCACACGAAAGCATTGATTGAGAAAGTGCGTGAGAGGTGTAGAATGGAAGCCGACGAAAGGTTGTCGCACAACTTTAAGGAGAACTCCAAACTCTTCTGGAAAGAGGTTGGAAGGACCCGAAGTGGTGCGACGGCCTTAAGAATGAACAAAGTGCTTTCGAGAACCAATGACGTCCTCTCAGAAAGATCGGACTTCATGCAGCGATAGAGCGAATTAAATAGAGAAATGTATGCATGTGATGATCTTAGTGTGGGATCCGGGGGTGACGCCGTGACTGGTATGCCAGACCCGGACTTTGATGACACTGAGGTCATCAGTATGAAAGAGATTGAACGTGCAATTCGAAGTTTGAAATGTGGTAAGGCTGCGGGACTAGACAGAGTTACTGCTGAAATGGTCAAGTATGGTGGGCCTCGCGTCTGGGACAGCTTTCATCTGCTGTGCAATTTCTGCGGGCGGACGGGGGATGTCCCAGATGATTGGCGATCCGCAGTCTGTAAAAATTGCTGAGGATGAGCAGGGAAACTACTTGAATTAATTGTGGTGTCGTTTATTCAACTCTCCATGGACGAATGCTAGAAAAATCTAGAACCCTGTTCTTTCCCTACATACAATAAGACATGCCCTCTAGTGGCAACAAGTTAAACTAGGTACTTACATTACAATTGTCAGTAAAGCGCCCTCTGTCCGAAACGAGTGGGACCACAAGAAAGAGCCACCTGGTTCGTACAGATGTGTGATAAGGAGATATGTTGTTAGTAGTTGGTTTCAGCTCCCAACAGATGGAACCACTAACTACGAGTACTAACATTCTGCCAGCCAGCATAAATCTAACTCAAGTAAACTAACACATTATTTACATAATGAACAAGCTAAATGGCAGCATGTTAGGCTAAAATGTAAATTAACTTTAACCCATTAGAGGCCAAACCCAAAACCATAAATAACAATCGCGGACTTGAACCGCGAATCAAAACAGAGCCTATTTCGGCTAAGGAAAGGAAACCAGATGGGTAAACGTTTGCCAAAGCTACATTATAGATTAAATTTAACAAAAATGTAATGCGACTGCTAATGGGTTAAGCCTAGATTGGACAGAACAAACAATTAAAAAATACAGAAATCTAAAACGCTAGGTAGTTAGGCTAATTAATTTACTTAAGATAACATCAAATTCAACTTAAGTTAAGGGCCTATCTGAAGTACAAGGTATCTATAGGTCTAGTACAAGATATTTATACTTAATCTTAAAATACAGAAATCTAAAGAGCTAGGTAGTTAGGATAATTATACTTAATCTATATTAATTGGTAGTGGACATAGATGAACATATGATCTTTTTATTTCGCCTTTGGAAGTTAACACTGTCGCGACTCTAGCAACACTATCGCGTTCTTCATGGGTTTGTATGATTCGTCCCAGCTTCCACTGGCAGGGAGGGAGACGGTCATCCTTCACCACCACCATCGTGCCCACGGAGAGAGCTGGGCCCTTCGAGCTCCGCCACTTGGTACGTTGTTGTAGGATTCCGATGTAGTCGCGAGACCATCTTCGCCAGAAGTCCTGTTGAAGCTGCTGTAGCTGCTGGAACAGCGTGAGCCTGTGGGCGGGAACATCCTTGTACTCATAGTCGGGAACGGTGGTTATAGTCCTACCTATCAAGAAGTGAGCTGGTGTTAATGCGGAAAAGTCATTAATATCTGTATTAGACAAGGAACACAATGGTCGTGAATTTAATATTCCTTCCACCTGTATAAGTACTGTTACAAATTCTTCATAAGTCAGAAGTGCTGCAGCTAAGACTCTTTTTAGAAAATATTTGCAACTTTTTACAGCAGCTTCGTATATCCCGCCCATGTGCGGTGTGTAGACCGGTAAAAAGCTCCATTTGATGCCGTCGTTACTAAGTGAGGTCATAATTTCGTCTGAACTATCCCTTAAAAATTGGTAGATTTCATTTATTTGGTTGCTAGCGCCCTGGAATGTGGTACCATTGTCATTCACCATTTGCTGTGGTTTACCTCTCCGGGAGACGAACCTTCGGAAGGCAGCTAAAAACGATTGGGTGTCCAGACCTGTAACCAACTCAATGTGAATTGCCTTGGTAGCAAAACAAACAAACAATGCGACATACGCCTTGTAAGTTCTGGCCCCACGTCCTCTCCAGGTCTTCAAATTAAACGGCCCTGCATAATCTACCCCTGTTGTTGAAAACGGAAGGGAGGGGGTAACGCGAGATGCGGGCAATTCACCCATAATTGGAGCGCTAGGCCTGGGCTTGGCCCTAAAGCACGTGACGCATTCGCGTGTCACCTTATTTACTAAACTCTTACCATGGATAGGCCAGTAGCGTTCGCGAATCGATGCCAGAAGTAACTGCGGCCCAGCATGCATGAGCTTTATGTGGTATGACTGAACTATAAGCTTGGTAAGTATGTGTCGGTTATGTAACAATATAGGGTGTTTCTTATCGTGAGAATATGGAGAATTTTCAATGCGTCCACCCACTCGTAGTAGACCATTTTCCATATAAGGTTTTAGGCATAATATATTTGATGTCTGTGGCAGTGGTTTGTCTTTCTTTAATGTGAGATATTCATTTGGAAAGGATTCGACCTGAGCTAACATGATAAGTTTATCGTGAGATTGTTTCAACTCCTCAACCGAGAGGACACCTAAACATTTGTTCTTGTTTTTTACATTATTTAAGAATCTAAGTACATAGGCAAAAACTCGTAACAATCTTTCATATGTTGAGTATTTTTTAAACATTTTTTCCATGAATGAAAGTGATTGGGGTTCCGTAGTAACACAAGAAATAATATCTACCTTATGTTGGTAATTACATTCATTCTGAGGCGGCCAGTTATCAATATTAGGTTGTGACAACCACGTAGGGCCTTGCCACCACATGGTTGTCTGTGCCAACTTAGCCGCTGGAACACCCCTAGATAAAAGGTCAGCTGGGTTATCAGCGGACGGAACCCAATGCCAGTCGTCCGATTTGGTGTAATTTATAATTTCGATTACTCGATTTTTTACAAATGGTATCAATTTGGAAGGCGTATTTGTCTTTATCCATGCCAATACAATATTTGAATCGGACCATAAAAACATTTTGGACGATTGAAGATCCAAAACATGACGAACCTTGTGCATTAAGTTGGCTAATAAATGAGCTGCTCTCAACTCCAATCTAGGTATAGTTTCATCACGAGCGATTCTCGTTTGCGCGCATAATAAACGCACTAATACGTTACCGTTGGCATCTATAGACCGTAGGTACATAGCTGCCCCGTACGCGGTCATTGAACTGTCCGCAAAGCCGTGCAGTTCTATCGAAACAGATTCAGGGATGATAACGTGTCTAGGTATCATTAAAGAGTTTAATATAAACAGGCTATTATAGAAATTACGCCATTCTTCCTCTTGAGAAAGAGGTAGTTTCTCATCCCAGCCGATGTTATTTTGCCATAATTTTTTTATGAAACATTTTGCGGTTATTAAAATTGGTGCGATTAAACCCAGTGGATCAAATATTGCAGAGGCAACAGATAGTACCTTCCTTTTGGTTAACGAATCATTAGTCAGTTTGTCAATAAACAAATACGTTATAAAGTCGCTTTGGTTACACCACTGTAGGCCTAAAACCTTATGTGGGTTTTCTATGTGTAGATTTGTACTAGTGTGTTGCGAGTCATATGTTTGTGAACTAGTGTGTGTGTCGTCGGTTTTATTAACAATCTTTATAATGGCCTCCGAATTCGATTTCCAGTTTCTAAGTTTGAAGTTCGCGGTCCGTAATATTCTGTCGATTTGAATAGCCGTTTCGGCAACCTTCTGAGCGTCATCTCCACTATGAACTAAATCGTCAATATAGAATTTGGTTAATATTGCAGTCGCCGCTTCCGGGTACTGTTCCCGAAATTCATGCCCGAGTTGTTGTAGACATCGAGTGGCAAGGTACGGTGCGCACTTCAAACCGAAACTGAGTGTAGTTAGTGTGTAGGTGTGCAGCGGGTGATTAGGTTCTTCGCGCCATAAGATACATTGCAGGTTGTGTTGGCTAGGGTTGACAAAAATCATACGATACATTTTTTCGATATCCACGTAAATAACAAATTTATGTTTTCGAAATCTCATCATAATATTAATTAATTCGTCCTGTTTCATTGCACCTTTATATTGTATGTCGTTAAGGGATCTCCCTGAGCTGGTTTTATGGGATGCATCTATTACGACTCTAAGGGGTGTGGTTTCCTTTTCCAGGTTAACCACAGCATGGTGAGGTAGGCAGCAGGGCTCATTTGAGTCTCGTTTAATCATATGCCCTGATCGTTCAAATTCTTGCATAAACCTGACATATTTTTCCTTATAACCTTGGTCGCGAGAAAATTTGGATTCTAACGATTTGAAACGTTTAAATACAGCGGGTTTGGAATGACCTAACGAAGAAATGGGTTCCTTTAACGGAATGGTTACCACAAAGTTTCCATCAGGTGTGCGTGAATGGGTCTCAAATACCTTTTCACATTGACCAATATCATCATCTGGAAACTCTGTTGTACTACTAAATTCACCAAAGTTTGGGTTACTGGTTTGAACAAAATTGCATCTAACAGCCCTACGGCTAGAAGGTACATAGGCCGTTCCCGACACGATCCAGCCCAATCGTGTTTTTTGTAAAGTTGGCAACCCTACGCCTAATCTATACTGGTTATTAGACAAAAGATCATAAAATATTTCGACACCTAATATCATATCGATATCACCGCCTTGATAAAAGGTTTTGTCTGCCAATCGAAAATTATGTGGGATATTAAGTTGTTTTACACTTTCCACATAAGAAGGCAGTTTGCAAATCATAGGCACAATGAAGAAGGACAAATTGGTAGAAAATGCTTCACATTTTGATTGGATTGTCAGCTGACAACTGTGATTAATCTGGGTCACGCTCTCGTTAAACCCTAAAACCTCCATGTTTACACTATTTCTAGGTAAATTCAACCTTTTAAAAGCCGACTCCGTTATAAAGTTGGATTGCGAGCCCGAATCGAGAAGTGCACGCAAAGTGTGCTGGTGATTATTGACGTCGAGTACATCAATCAATGCTGTAAATAAGAAAACAGTTTGTTATAGGTATGGTTGTGTTAAATCACTATTACGGTTGGTATGCAAATTAACCGATTGCTGTGGGGTCTCAATACGTGACGTTGGAGTTGTATTTGTGGCGGGCTGTGGGTTAGTGTACAATGTAGTTAGTGGTTGCTGTTGACCTTGGTTGTTTGATTGGTTATTAGCATGATAGGAATTTCCTATATGTAAAAGTGTATGATGTTTACCTTTACAGGTTCGGCAAAGACTCGCCCGGCAGTTTACTACGATGTGGTTCGCTCCCAAACAATTAATTCAAAGGCCTATTTTTCGGACTGCGCGAAGGCGTGACGTCACATTTAGGGCCAAGAACTTTGGGCAGTGTTGAATGTAGTGAGACTCTTTACAATAAGGGCATTGATTTCGAAATACCTTAGGTTTAGGGGATGGTTTTGGAGCTGTACCATAACCCGGGGAGGACGCGATCACCAAGGCCTTCCTTGTTCTATTCGCTTCCGGTTGCTCATCCGGCCTGTCAGAACCCAGGGATTCCAGCAGGTCAGCCTGAGCGCGCAGAAAAGACTTGAAATCCTGTAAATTAGGCAATTCACGTGAGTTGGTTTTTTCTTCCCATTTACGGTGTAAGAATTTATCAAGTTTAGAACTCAAGAGGAAAATCAATATAACATCCCAGTTTTCTGTGTTAACCGACAACTTGTTTAAGGTTCTGAGATGCTTCGACAGGTTATCAACTAATGTTCTCAAAGCTGATGGCGTTGATTGAATTGTTTCAATACTTAAGAGTTCTCGCAAGTGATTAGTGCCTAGTACCTTGGGATTATTGTAACGCTCACAGAGTAATCGCCAAGCGATGGCATAGCTTTCTTCACAATAGTCCAACGAAGCTATTACGTTAAGAGCCGAACCGGTCAGACATCCTCGTAGGTATTTTAATTTTAATGTGGGTTTTAGGTTACTGTCATTAACAACGGCATCAAATTGGTCCCTAAATTCCAACCAATTGGTAGCGTTTCCATCAAAAGTTGGTAACTTAATTTCAGGTAATTTTACAGAATTAGGGAGTGGTTTGTCACTACTATTGGACGAGGGTGGCGCTGTCTGTGGTTTGCTATTTTCAAATTCTTGCATAAGTTTTTTACACAAAGAAACATTGGTATAATAGTTGTTCTCAAAGGCCTCTCTCTCCTGAAGTTGCACTTCATAATCCGCGCAAGCAGTTTCTATTAAATCTTGGATATTTTCATAATCAACAAGAGTTTTAGTTATCCTAGAATATCGTAACTGTAAGTCGAGGTATTTTTAAGCAGAAAGAGGGCCCTCAAGCGCATTAAGATATTTAACAAAAAGGGTCAATTTTCCCTTGATAATCCCCCGTTTTTTAACTAATTCCTTCAAATCGACTACTGGCTTATCTATTGTAGTACAAAAGAACTTTGGTATTGAGATAATCAGTATTATACAGGTAGAAAAAAAAGCTCACTACTTAGATAGGCAAGGCTACTTATCTTATTCTTCGATGTCACTGGTGAATGTTGGTTGTTTGTGGCCATCGCGTGGCCTATTGTTAGGTTATGTCGATCGACATCGACACAGACGAAGTTCTTGGTAAATGCCGTTTTTCGTAGTTTTTCTTTCCCTGTTTGCCTCGTCTTCAACAAATATGGGTTTGTTCCGAAGATCCACAGAAGAATAGCAGGTCCCAGGCTATCTCTGGCCCCTAGCCGTGCACATATATGAAAATATATCTCCGTTGCGCTCTTGATTTTTCAAATGGCCGGTTCGATTTCGCGTTTGCACTCTACTTCCTCTGTGTTTGATTAATCCTCGGACGGGAGAACGGGTCACCAATGTAAAAATTGCTGATGATGAGCAGGGAAACTACTTGAATTAATTGTGGTGTCGTTTATTCAACTCTCCATGGACGAATGCTAGAAAAATCTAGAACCCTGTTCTTTCCCTACATACAATAAGAGATGCCCTCTAGTGGCAACAAGTTAAACTAGGTACTTACATTACAATTGTCAGTAAAGCGCCCTCTGTCCGAAACGAGTGGGACCACATGAAAGAGCCACCTGGTTCGTACAGATGTGTGATAAGGAGATATGTTGTTAGTAGTTGGTTTCAGCTCCCAACAGATGGAACCACTAACTACTAACACAGTCATTGTGCCTTTATATAAAGGTAAAGGTTCAAATTTTGATTGCGGGTGCTATCGGGCGATCAGCTTGACCAGTTTAGCAAGTAAAGTTTACTCGAAGGTTTTGACACGTAGGATACAAGAGAAATCGGAAAGATTTCTATGGGAGGCACAATGCGGATTTAGACCTGGAAGAGGATGCACGGATCAAATGTTTTCTCTCCGCATGATCACGGAAAAGCTTCTGGCTGCTAACCAGAAGATTTTCTGTGCTTTTGTGGATTTTGAGAAAGCATTTGATAAGGTTGTAAGGAAGAAAATGTGGGAACTGTTGCTGGGGTATGGTGTGGATGGTCGATTGCTAAAGGCTGTGTAGTCACTTTACTATGACTGTAAAGCCTGTGTACGGGTAGGGCATGACCTCTCACCCATGTTCAGCGTCCAAACGGGCGTAAAACAGGGTTGTGTCATGTCTTCCTGACTGTTCATACTGTATCTCGACAGCTGTTTACAGAAGCTGAAAGATAGCTGTTTGGGTGTGAAATTGGGTGACATTAAAGTAAATTGTCTGCTGTATGCTGATGATGCAGTGCTTATTGCCTCATCAGAGGCAGAACTGCAGGCATTAGTCACGTGTATTAAAGAGGAATGTGAAATTAAAGGTCTCCGTTTGAATGCTAATAAAACTAAGGTTCTGGTATTTGAAAGAGACGAAGAGAGAACGAAGTGTGAAATATGGGTAAATCAGGAATGTCAAGAACAGGTAAATGAAATTGTATACTTGGGAAGTGCTTTTAGCCGGGATGGAAGATGTGATTTAGATTTGGACAGGCGTGTCGCTGCCGGGAACAAAGTCAATGGTGCCCTGACTGCGTTAGTCAAAAGGCAAGGCGTAGTGAAGAGTGCACGCCTTGTAATACATAAGGCAGTGTTGATTCCGACTTTGTTATATGGCAGTGAAACCTGGGTATGCCAGAAGAAGCATAAAGCAAGTTGAATGCAGTGGAGATGCGATCTCTTCGTAAAATGTGCGGCATTACCATGGCCGACCGAAAGCGAAACGAAGATATTCGCAATATGGCAGGCTTGAAAGATGACCTTATCACAAAAATTGATAAGGGCCTGCTTCGATGGCTTGGGCACGTTGAGCGAATGAGTGAAGACCGAATGGTGAAGAAAATATATAGCGCAAAAGTTAATATTAAAAGGTGTCGAGGTAGACCGAGACTAACTTTCGAAGACCATGTGAGCAAATTGCTCACAGAGGGGAGGTTCAAGAGTACTCGGATACCTAGACGTGCATGTATGAAGAAGATAATGAATCTGAGAAAAGCGAAAGTGGTATGTAAGGATCGTGACACTTGGCGATCTGTTCTCTCTGGCTACCCCGTCAGGGATTGTGCGTGAAGATAAGTAAAGTATTGTTATTTATTTATTTTATTTAACAGTTTATGTACACACATAATTCGATAGGAAAATGGTAAAAACATAATTATGTACAAGGCACTGCTTATTCCATAATGAAATTTCTTCCAGCAGGCCTATTGAAGGATAGTTGAAGGAAATAGAGGTAGTCAAAGTGTGCACTTGCATAAATATACATATACTATACAAATATATACAAACATATATACGTATATACATATATAAATAAATATTATATATATTATAAATAAATATATATAATTCAATATATATTTTTAATGTTACTTATATGCATACCAACACATTACGATTTAATGATTATGGAGGGAATGATAGTGCTCTTTAACAAGTCTTTTAAATATAGACACCGATTTAGCATCACGAATAACACAGTGGTAGAGCCACGCGGCAGCTTTTGCTGTCGCACGGATGGGCCGGCTCGAACCGGGGTGGTACCACGACCTCACAGAAAACCAGCGTGAAGTAGAGATTTACCTCTGCGTTTCGCTTGGTGAGTGCAGGTGGCCGGAGGCCCTTTTTACTGGAAATGAGGCATTCCATCTTAGTCCTCACGGGTGACAACGCATCTGCATTTTGATTTGTAATAGAGGATAGATGTAGATGTCTATGGGCCGCAGCAACCACTTACCATCAGGTGGACTGTGTGCTCGTTTGTCACCCTTTTTATATAAAAAAAAAAAAAGAAAAAAAAAGGGAAGTGAATTCCACCATCGTAAGTAAAGTAAATTTAAATAATATTCACATAAATATTTTGTATTATTTCTGTTGTTTCATTCGGAATTGAATACATACTACTTATGTCTGTGGATATATTCTTATCTGTCGATAAAAAAATCGGTACCTAGATAATAATATATCCAAAGGTAAGTTTTTTGAACTATTTAATTTCAAGTATATCATAGCTTTTTTTGTGTGTTTTTGCAGTGGTAGAGCCACGCGGCAGCTTTTGCTATCGCACGGATGGGCCGGCTCGAACCGGGGTGGTACCACGACCTCACAGAAAACCAGAGTGAAGTAGAGGTTTACCTCTGCGTTTCGCTTGGTGAGTGCAGGTGGCATTCTATCTTAGTCCTCACGGGTAACAACGCATCGACATTTTGATTTGTAATAGAGGATAGATGTGGATGTCTTTGGGCCAAAGCAACCACTTACCATCAGGTGGACTGTGTGCTCGTTTGTCACCCTTATTCTGTAAAAAAAAACATAGCAAAACATTATATAAAAAAACTGATTATAATAACAAGGAAAAGACAAAACGGAAAATAAAGCGATTTAAAATATAATAAAAAAAATCGTTTTTTTTTTCAATTTAGTTCATTAACCTTTAATAACCTTTTAATAAAGTTCATTAACCTTTAATTTTAATCTTAGGAAGTTAATGAACTACTATTAACCTAATAAGATATATCTTAGGAGGTTAACGAATTACTTACATATTTTTGAAACACTGTGTATTGATTCTACCTATAATTAGTAAACAGAATTTACTTTTCCCAAAAATCAAGAAAATAAAAATAGAGAATCATCGGCAATACTAACTTTAAACTATTGCTATCCCGCTTAGGAATACGGCAATGACTACTCTATTGTACATATTCCCTCTACAATATTATACTATACAGTAATCTATGCTTTTATCTATGCAAATGACATAGTGGTTTTGGCGGGAACTTGACCAGCGTCGGTTTTGCTGCTCCTGTATAATAGTTTAAATAATGGTTTGAAGTGGACTTTGATATGTAAAAGTGATGCGATTTTGTGTATTAAGTGTCTGCGCATGTGAACTATTATTGGAAACTGTGAAACAAGTGCTCTGATGGTGATGTAATTCTCAAAATAAGGTGTCTGTCTGCTTAGGAGCCTTGAGATACCATTGCCAACCGTTAGCTGTCTGCTAGCTCAAGTTGCCGTCAAAATCTCCGAAGGGCTGCACAATGTGATGCATCAACATATTGTGAAGCCATATATTATGAAGGATAATTATTATAATAATACATTGTAACCACAAACTATATAGAAACGCTAATTGTAACTTCAGGCTCAGAAGGGCTAGATCCCAGAGCCGTAAAGCCAGTTATTAAGAAGAAGAAAGAAGAAATGACATAGACAAAGATGTCAAATACCCATAGATATAAGAAAAATAGGGGATATGGCATGTGGTCACGTGACCTGAAGTGTTTCTCAAATATGGCGACGACTCCACCTACAAGAAATAGCGTTGTTTTTGTCGATATTTTCAGTATCGATGCTATATAAATTATGACGTACCATCCATCTCATAGGCATATATTAAATAAACAAATATTAGATCACTACACTATTAAATTGGGTTAATCCTGTAATAATGGTTGTATTGAGATGATAAATAAATAAATCTTACGTTCAACTCAGAATAGGAAAGTTTTGAAACTGTAATTGCTTTAAGATATGGTGAAGCAACAGTCAAAAGTGAGCGAAGAGACCAAGGAAAGAGCACTTGATTGGAGCTTTAAATCCTTTCTTTTCAGAAGACGTATACGACGTGCACCAGAATATTATACTGAGTTCGTGCAACGAGCTAACGTTTTTTCGTAACGACGGCAATCTGCACATAAGCACTCCATCCATGCGTCCCTGGGTCGACGCATGCATTTTTTCTCCTCTGCAGAGATTAACGAAACCACCGCTATAGACAATGTATTAGGCTTCGTATGCTTTTTTTTGTCCAGCCCATGCTGTCCCACTTCTAGGCAGAAGTCTCCCCTAAGTTTTTTCCAGTGGTTTTGTCGTGCACCATATCGAACCAGCCCCAATATATATATATATATATATATATATATATATATATATATATATATATATATATACACTTTATAGCGGCTGGGAAGTTAGTTGCGAGCGCAAGTCCTGTACCTTCACGCTTCGCTTTACGTATTGTGATCTGAAACACCATCAAGTTTTCTTTCAACTATATCTGCACGGACTAGCGCTCGCTCTTATCTTCCAAGCCGCCATAAAGATTCGACAACACCTTTCTTTGGTGGTAATGGTCGGTTACCAGTTCAAGTCACCATGAACGTGCAGTAGACTGACCTTTATCTTGATTTATTTAAAGTTTGTGGAGCATGTGTTCTTTCTCACATACCTACTAGCCGTCATCTCTCTTTTTTTTGATAATAAAGATTATTTATTTATTTATCTCAGTAATCTAATCGAGTTGAGCAGCCCCTTTCTAACCATACCACCGTTCACACAATCCATTAATCATTTAACTATCCTAACGTATTCCTCAATCTTCAGCATCCCATGTTCATACCATACGACAACCAATTTCCATGCAACATTTCGATCAATAGGGGTGGCTGCGCCACTTCAGACTTCCACTTCCATACTCATTTCTCATTATATCCCATTTGTGTAACACCACAAAATATCAATTTTATAGTGTTTACAACCTGCAAGTTGTAATGACTTCCACCAGTAGCGTAATTAGTGGTGGATACTGGAGGTAAACGAGAAAGTAAGGATTAAAAATAAATAAAATAACAATAATGTATACTGATTAAAATCATTTATTCGTGACGAAATAATATTATTTAGTCAGAAACTTTATTTTAGACATGAACCAAATCACCCTTAAGCCGAACTACATCCAGCGTTCTATTTATACATTCTTTTTCAAAATGCAAGGAGCATATTCTTCTTTTTTTTTTTTTGCAGGTTTTATGTTTTCCTGGCCTATATTTTCAATCCACAATTTTTGAAGGCCTTCATTTTTTGGCAACCTAAAATAAATATTATGCATCCTTAAGTACCAATCAAAAATAATCTTAACATCATCAAATCTTTTGATGAAAAAAACTATTATAGAAAATTTACGATTTACACTATTTTCAAGTTTTTTTCTTAAACGAAAGGCTCCCAATCTATCGTTTCATTAAATATACAGTTTACGTATTTAAAACGTTATTTGATCATGACTACATTAATATTATTGTTAAACAGGCTCAGAAGGGCTAGAACCCAGAGCCGTAAAACCAGTTTAATAAAAAAATACTGTTAAAATTTATATCGATAATTTCATAACATGACAACACGTAAGGACAACACTATGGAAAAATGTAAACAATCAAAATGTTTACATGTTTAAATTTACATGATAATAGTCATTGGAAATTCTAGATAATAGCGGGAAACACGATTTAGAACCCATAACATGAACACGAAACGCAATTCACACGAAAAAATATACAATTAAGGAAAAAAGTTACAACTAACCTGAAAAATGACAATCCTTCATTTTTACGAGAATTTGAATTACATCCATTGATGCAACACTTTGGTATGTTGTTTTTGCTCAATTACCCTTTACTAATGAACAAAAAAGCTCCAAAATAGTCAAAAGTCACTGTAACACTGCAAAATAACTCCGAAGAAGGCTTAGATGACAGACGAACTACCACAAATGAACGTCATCCTAAAATGGCGTCATGCTTCAAGGTGGAGCTTGGTGACATTTATGAAAATTGGCAACAGAAAGTTGAAGTCTAAGATATGTACTTATCTCTTTTTACATTTGAAAATCATAACGTGTGGGAATGAGACAGATATATTTTTGTTGGCAAGGTTCATGTTTGCATGATATTTGTATAACCAAAAAATATATATGCAATTTACAGCTTATCCTCTACTTTTCTTATATCAATGCAAATACCCTATATAGTATATTATCTATGATGTCAAACATTGTCAAAGATCAAAGAGAAGAGCTACAAGAAAAAATTATAATTTCCATTTTCCAATAAACTTCTTTGTTTATCGGGGTGTTTGAAAAGTTATTAATATTTTCCGCACTTAATTATTTGTTTATATATTTCTTATTTACAAATAATGCCCAAAAACAAGATTGTTGTGAAACCAAAAGACTGTGATACTGACAATCCAGACGGTTTATTGTCTCCCTGTTTTCAAATTAACTCTAACGTAGAACTTAAGGATATTCCAACTACAGGAGAAGAATATCTATTAAAAGTTATAAAAGAACGTGAAAATTATTCACAAGTGACAAAGTGTGACAAAGATTATTCAAAATTCGCTAAAAATCAGTCTTGTTTTGTGAACGAGGTAAAGTTAAATTTAGACTTACTTTTGAAGACTAATGTGTTGTTGTTTGAAGTCAATGTAATTTAATTGTATACTTACGTATTTATAATTTGCTTTATTTTTAGCTTCCACTTGCAAAAGTTCCCGATAATCTTAAACCAACTATAGAATGGCAAAATATACAAGTTGCTGATTTTTCAGATGTTCGATTGTATATATCTCGTTTATTAGCAAAAAAATCACATTGGCCAAATTGTATAAAAGTTGTAGAAATTGATCAAGATAATTTAATAGGATGGAGGAAATTCTTTGAAATAAATGAACCAACACTATCTTGTGTTCTTGGATTACGCTATACTTTACTAGACCGTGCTTTAGAAGTTCTTACTGACATTATAGATGATGTGGAACCAGGAAAAACAATAGACTATAAAACAGGTAGTGCACTGCTAACCAATCATGAATCTGTGCTTTATTTATGCTATATTTGTGTCCAGTTTTTTCTATACTTGTTTTATAACTGTTGTGTTTTTATATAAAGTTTTGTTAAAAAAAGAACCATGGTAGCTCAGGGGTTAAGCATTTGCTGTAAATTTCATTTAATGCAAGAAACCTAGAATCAATCCCCATTGTCACAATGTATTTGTTAATTGTGATTTTAATGCGGAATTACTGGAGGCAACAATATGAAGAAACCGTCATGTTTGGGGAATACATTATTTTAAAGACATTTTAAGGCCGCAAACATGTAAATAGAGCAGTGAGGTGGATGTATTGCTCCATAATTCTCTCAGAAGTAAAAGGTGGGCTGAACCCAGCAGTGGGTACACACATATAAGACTGTAAAAGAGTAAAAGAATTTATTCAATATTTATTTTTGTTTCCATTGACAAAATATTGCTCATTATGTTAATAAGATGTGGAGTTACATCCTAGATATAATACTTTCAAGTGGCACCATAGGGATCTTGGGTTTTTCTTGCATACTTGCATATATTCACATATGTTATTTTAACTTTGATAATAACCACCATTTTTTCTGAACCTTCTCTGCAAATTTGGTCGGTAATGCAAAATAACCCTGTATATTCTATAAAACATACTAAATAAGAGGACTGTCAAACTGTCAACATTATGTAGTGATCGTCTCTGCATCAAATAAAATAGATGAGCAAATCATTAGAACAGGAGGAACAAAAAAAGCATATAAAGAACTGTTAGAATCCAAAGATTGGGTTACAAAAGTTAAAAATGAGAAAGAAATAGAACAAAACAGAAGATCAGACATAAAAGATATTGCAACATCATACTATAAACAATTATATGAGAACACACAAGAATAACCTGGTGAAGCAATAGTACTAAACAATGATGAGGATGAGAGCATACCCTATATACTGTAACGAGAGGTAGAAGTAGCATTACAGTCCCAAAGTAAAGACAAAGCCCTAGGGCCAGATGGCATTAAAAATGAAATCCTATTAATGGCAAAAAATGTCCTGTTACCAGTTATCACGAAACTATTTAATTAAATTTTCATAACCGAAATTATCCTGATACAATGGACGCAATCTAATATAGTATTGTTATAAATATAGGTAATTATCGCCCGATCAGCATTATGTCCAACTTATATAAAGTATTTGTGAAAATACTGCTAAGAAGACTGGAAAGAAAATTAGACGACAACCAACCAGACGAGCAAGCAGGTTTTCGTAGAGGGTACTCAGTATTGGACCATATACATGTTATGAGGCAGATTATAGAAAAATCCCATGAATACAACCAATTATATTATATGGCATAAATAGACTGCAGCAAGGCTTTCGACTCTTTATTTCACAATAAGAAATGGCAGGCCCTAAAAGAACAAGGTATCGAAAGCAAGTACATAAAGATACTGAGGAAGATATACAAGGAAAGTACAGCATGCATACAGTTAGAAAAGAAAGGAGAATCATTTAGCATACAAAAGGGTGTGCAATAGGGCGACTCGCTATCCCCAAAACTTTTTTCTGCAGCCCTTGAAATGATATTTAGAAGACTAAATTGGGAGGGATATGGAATCAATATTGATGGAACTTGGTCAACACATATAAGATTTGCAGACAACATAGTTCTCTTTGCAAAAACCCCACATGAACTGAATGTCATGGCAAATGATCTGGCATTAGAAAGTCACACGGTGGGATTGAAAATAAACATGGAGAAAACAAAAGTAATGACCAACGGACCTAAGAATGAAACCATCAGGGTTAGGCAAAGTGAGATAGAATATGTGGATGAATACATCTATCTGGGCCAAATTCTCTCACCCACAGACAACATGGGAAAAGAAATCACCAGGAGAGTAGCAAACTGATGGAAAAGATATTGGAGCATAAAGGAAATAGTGAAAGGTAAAGAACTGCACATATCAATTAAATCTAAAGTATTCAACACATGCATTCTCCCTGTATTGATATACGGATGTCAAACATGGGCCCCCACTAAATTGAACAGAAACAATTGGAAAAGGTTGGAGGATTAGTTTGTTATTAACATAAATTATAAGCATTTTTAGTCTATTTACCTTATCCAAGATCAAGGACAGATGATAATCAACAGGTTCATTTTCTTCTATATAGCGTAAGGAGTGTTATATATGGCAACTTTACAACCCCAGCAACAAGTTGTAAAATAATTTTTCACAAATAACTCAAATACAGAGGCAACGGATGAAAAGTGAAATAGGAGATGTGCAGCGACATCTTCTCATTAACAACTCAAAATATTAAAAAACTGCAGTTGTCAAACTGCCTGCCAAAAGTCTAAGTTTACCAAAAGACATATCGGTAAGAGAATTGTCGGTGGTTAACAATTTCATAAAGAAGTTGTGCAAGGAAGAAAGTTCCTACTAAAATGCACAGTAGCGAACCGCCAAGTATTCAGTTGGTGTGCATGGTATTGTGAGTTTTGTCACAATGTGCGTTGGTGAAGTTTGGTTTGGGAAACGCACACACCTGAGTCTTCTGAGGGTTACACTGACCTAGATTTATTTGTCTTAACTTTGTTTAACAAAGACTCATCTTCAGACACAAGTTTGTCATAGTACTCAATCTTGTTCCTGAGAAATATTGGCATGGGCGATGTTGTCCGCAAAAGTAATGAATGTTTCTGGTTTGCAGCATATCATTGATATGTAGAAGAAAAGATGATAGCATACAGCCTTGTTGAATACCAGTATTTATGGGCTTGTAATCGAAGAATGCACCACCTACTACACTACTACACCCTTGATGCTCCTATTTCTCGAAAGAAGCGCTTTGTGCCAAAGCCGATCGAAGTATTGCTATGTGCAAACTAACGAGTAGGGCCTCGCCCTTGGTCGCCACTGACTCCATCTATTTATGAGACAGGTAAACCAGAAGATCACCAGCTGAGCGACCTGACAGAAACTGTATTAGTGATGACTACACCTGATAGGCTGTAATGATGATGATGAACCTAATATTAACCTCAATTTTGTGTTCAAGTCATTATTTTAACTAATCTAGAGTTAACCGAGCAAGACTCACTTCTAAATTGACATAATATCTCATCAATAATATTTTTTATTGTCATATTTCTTAGAAATATGATGTTAATATCTCTTATCATATTTTGTTATAGCTATCAGATTAATATTAATAATTATGTATATTTAAGTGATAGCTTTCATATTTGAGATGTATGTATGATTATATAATCTTTATATTGAGATGGCCGACTATATAGTTGTTCATACAGTTATCATGTATAATAAGCAAATGATGATTAACATAAAAAAATCATTTTATTGTAAAAAAGCGTGGGGTGTTGTTTCAGATATTTTTATGATGATACTAATTTTACAAATATCCACAAAAATATTTCCAACAAATATCATCAAACACCCCATGCTTTTTGACAATAAAATGAATTTATTATGTTAATCACTATTTTCTTATATTAAACTTATTTAAAATTATTTGCTACATTTTAGTTCGGTTATCTACAAAAGCGTGTTTTTTATAACTATTATTTATATGTATTTTCTATTTTTTAGTGTGGCTAACTACAAAAGTGTGTTTTTTTTTGTAACAACATTCTTTTACCCGGCTTACAGTAGATTGAACTAGCAGAAATCGTAGTTATTTTATGAATTATTTGCAAATCCTGAGTATCCTGGCAAGAATAATGGGACAAACTATTTAAATTATTGCGTTGTCATCGGTCCTTGATAAGTGTGCGATGTTTCAAAACAATCCGAAATTTTGAAGGGGATAAAAATGACATTCAAAAATTCCGTTACGTAGATACATAAGAAGCTAATAAAAGCGTTTTTAAAAGATAACAATAGTCTTACAAGAGTGGTAAAAGAAGTGGAAGTATTTGGATCAGACTGATTAGGTTGCTTAGAAAAAGGGATTCAATGAATGGATAAACACATATTCAATTATATTTGAACAAAATTGACTCCATATATTTCAAAGCATAAAGATTAATCAACAACTTTGCCATTAAAATGTTCCACTCAAACATCTTGCAGTTTGACGCCATTTATGTCTTTGTTTTAAACTTATATAATGATCGTTTTCCTCAGCATGTTGTTGTTAGTATCACTGAAAAGAGAATCCGAATTGGTTCAGCCATAGTCACCATAAAGGCTCTGTGGTGCAGTGGCTTATAATTAAGTAACAGCGCTGCGGGCGCCAGGTTCGAATACGTAATGGAACAAGCATTTATATGGCCTACAAATAATTGTTCTTGGATCTGTATGCAATTTATTTGCAAACTGCAATCACGTTATAAGAGTAAGAGAAAATATAATTGTAGAGATAAGTGTGAACAAATACTGATATACAGACAAAATGTTCTGTTTACAATTATTATTGTATTATGTATAGTTAAATATTGTGAATAAAACTATAATCAACACAAATAAATAAAATTGAAGTGTTTGTTTGTAATGTCAAAATTATAGCTTTTTACTAAATGCATATGAAAGTACGGTACTAATAACAAAAATACATTTCTTAAAGTTTTTGTCTGTCTGTCTGTTTGTTCCGGCTAATCTCCGAAACGGCTGGACCGTTTTTGACGGGATTTTCACTGGCAGATAGCTGATGTCACAAGGAGTAACTTAGGCTACTTTTATTTTAGAAAAAGAATTAGGGTTCCGCGTAAAAAAAATTAAAACCCCAAATAACACGCGAGCGAAGTCGTGGAGAACAGCTAGTACATAAATATGTTTAGATATATATTTGATTTCTTATCTTATTTTATTTAAGAAAGTTTGACTGTTAATTTATACGTTTTCAATACTAATGGCATTATGTTTTAATTTTAGGTCAATGGATTTATGCTTTTCTTGCTTGCACAAGGCAGCCTCTTCTGTCAGACACTACAAGTATATTAAGAAATTTAGCTAGAAAATGTGCAGAAATCAGGTAATTTATTTATTTATTTTTTACCGTCATTACCAAAAGTATTCTTAACTGCAAGATGGATTGCATGCATACATGGACTTCCGGAAAACATGATGAGGGATCACATGAGGAAAAATGGGAGGAAGGTCATGATGGTCTACCCAATTTGATTCTTATACTAATTTTCGTCGCTCCTTCATAGGGCATAGAAAAATACCGATAATACATCCCTTCGTAAAATAACATAGAGCTGACCCCAATCAAATGCCAATGCTCGGGAATGTGTTCAGTCTGTAATTATATTCAAGACCGTCTATGTCTATGGCCTATGGTCCGTTTAACATTTTCAAAAGTTGATGTAGGTAATCTAAAATTATAAAAGTATAAGAAAATAAAATTCATTTATAAAAGTCGTCATAAAATAAAATGAAAATTTTATTTCAGGTCACACCTAAACCCAGAGGCAGAAAATATAAAAGAAGCAGTTGCTCCATTAAATATTTTTATATGCTTGGTGTCGCGATATTTCAGACAATACGATTTAGCTGATTAAATAAGTAAAAACGATCATTAATTAAAATATATTATCTGTATTTAAATTTAATGCATTATTGCAATTTTTTTAATACCTAATTTTTTTAAACTTCAATGGTGCCGGCGGGAATGAACCCGGGTTGCTCGGAAACCTGCTTATCTGAGGAATAAAAATATTTTGAGGGCATATAAAGTTCTTCAACGCGCACTGAATGCGGCGACTAACTTAGGCTAGCTAACTACCTGACCTAAGCTAAAGACGCTTATCCATTATGCCGCCTATACACGATCGGCCATGATGGACAACCAAAGAATGGGCAATGATTGTCACAATCATTGCGCGGCTGCCCAAACGATCGTGCATCCTACATATTTGTATTGTCATCCATCCGAGACGGACGTTGAAACAGTTGCAGCTGCCGCTATTTATTTACCTAATTAGTTTATATGTATAACCATTATTTAAATGTACACTTTAAAAGAGTGGTGAAAACAAAAAAGAAGCAAAAAAGGTGCATGTTAACTATACACTGAAATAAAACAAGGTAAGTTTATACAGCATCGGCGATCATGTAGACGCGCGCACGATCATGGCCGAACTTTCTTTGATGATTGTCTGAAAAACCGACACAGCGGCGATTACGCTCGATCATAACCACTCACGGGCGATTATAGGCGATCATGCCCTCCACACGGTCGTGATCGCTAGTATTCGTCCATCATCGCCGATCGTGTATAGGGCCCATTAGACCATTCAACATGGATGTCGGTCGTGTACGAGCAGTTGTCGCTTTCATAGCTAAACATGTTCTCTGAGCGCTTTATTATGATAAAAACGACTTTTGCTATTCCACAGCAGTTATCTTGAACCATATAATTTTATCAATTTACGGCAAATCTGGTTATCATTAGCTTGGAACGCACCCAACACACGAATGATGAAGACAACCGTTCCAATGAGGGCTAATAATCTTCCACTCACCAGATGTCGCTAGTTGCGACTGAGGTAAAGTTTTTTGTTACACAATGTCAGTAATTGAGAAATTAGTTTTATAACAATAGTTTATCATTATCTAGAATATTATATTAATACACAACACAATGCGTCAGTGGTTTGCTTTTTAATTTTTTGCACTTTTTAACTCTTTTTAAAAAAATCGGCTTTTAGTTATAGTTTATAGTTTGGTTTATTCATTTCTAATGTAATTAATATAAAATATAACTAATAATACAGAAAGACACCTTAAAAATTACATTTTCGTAAGAAATTATCATCCCCGCTATGAAATCTGTCAAATATTTTACCTCACTGTAAAGTGGCGCCGCCCTGGTGGTAGAAAAAGTCGTGGATGCCCTCATTGGCGCGCGCGCCAAAACTTAAATACTTTGATACGCGGTAAAAACGCGGGACAATTAAAACGCTATTTGACTATTTACAATGTGGCAGTATTTACAATAGCTACACTAGAGGGATTATTTCTTGAGTCTTTCATTCTTTAGTATCTTCACTGCCGCTTGGGAATGGATTGACTCCTGGCGGCCCGATTCCCTTTTTATATTACGCGGCGGGGGTTTCTCTGTTGATGGGTGCCCACGCGACGTCGCTGTGCGCTTGTTGGGTATCACGTGACATGCGGGTGGTGTGCGGGTGCGTGGGGCGTAACGGGGTATGACGGGGCGACGGGGCGGTGGCTCCGTTCGCCATCCGTTACACGTATATAGGCTGGTACTTTAGTTTTTAAAACTTAATTACAAAAAGTCTTCCCTCGAGCCCTCTAAGGATTCCGCCTCGCTTTCTGACTTCGACGTTCCGCACCACGTCGTCGGGTTCGGGAAAGGTCCTGGTAACGACTGCTCGTGACCATACGGCTTCTGTTATTTCTTCCTGCTGGGCATTCCGTGATTCTCGCGGGACCAGTGTAGGTAGGTATTCCCGCATTCCGCGCTCCAGTCGTTCGTCGGCCAGTGTTTGTGCTGCCCTCCATGCTCGTCGATCAGTTGATGAACACGTCGTGGTGATGGTTATGTTCGCTGGTCCCAATATGAGGAAGTGGTTGGGAGTTACGGCCTCCTTATCGTCGATGCTGACTGGTAGGTACGTGAGTTAAAGGTCGAGAGTTGACAGTATGTTCGGCTTCTGTTGGTACTCTTCTGATGGAGAGTTGCTTCTTATGCCGTCTTGACGGATCGCACAAGTTGTTTCTATGCGCGTCCCTGGTTGGATAAACTTCCATTCGGTGCGCTGCTTCAACGCAAAGTCCTTAAGCAGTGGTCTCCATTCCTCCATGACCCGTCGTAGTTCGGTGTCTGCTCCGTGGAAGTTGGTTCCGTTGTCGGAATATATCACCCCAGGCCACCGAGGGGACTCCGTGGTTAGGCTATAAACGATTTCTACGTGAACTGTGCGCGTCGTTAAACACGTAAATAACGCTAACCATCTTTTTTCGTGCCGTCGCCCTGTGGTTACCGACAATGGCCCGAAATAGTCGAATCCGGTATACGTGAATGGTCGCGCGAATGCCCGTAACCGTTTGGGTGTTAAGGTCTTCTATGACCGCTGGCCGTTGTGCTGCTTTCCGTACTCGACAGCGTAGACATCTTCTTTCTACTTCTCTCATGGTTGGTCGCAGTCGGATGATGTGGTACTTCATGCTAGATCGTTGACCACCTTCTCTGTGTTAGCATGGCTTGCGTCCTGGTGTGCCTTCTCTATGAGCAACTTCACGAATTGGTGTCGACCATCCAAGATAACTGGTCGCTTCATTTGGTCGTCCACGTTGGCTGCGTTTATTCTACCCCTCGCTTGTAATATGCCATCTTCCATTATGGGGTCGAGCTTCCTCAGGATGTGGCCGCTGACCAAGCTCCTGATTTGATTGAGTCGACTTATGTCGTCAGCGAAATTGTCGTGCTAACTGCATTCTATACATAGCCGCTCTGCTGTCTGGATGTGCTGAACGTTTAGTTCTCGAGCCCGTCCTCGCCTTATGTCGATGAACTGTATTACTATCGCCGTGGCTCTGATCAGCTTTTCGTAAGAAGAGTATATTGCAATGTCTGGCAGGTGTGGTGCGTCCTTCAACTCGCTGTGGTGCGTCACAATTTCTTCTATGTTATCCTCTCCTGCCCTTTCTTCTGGTTGCTGTGGCCATTCGCTCTCTTCCTTATAGGGAAATGACGGTCCGGTGAATTGGTCGCTTCCGCCTTTGGTTGCGAAATTCATGCGCGTCACCTGGTCTGCTATGTTCTGCTATCCCTATTCCTCTCTAGCGATACAGATCGACTCAAATACGGTGACGATAATCTACGTTCCTCGCGGTGATGTGGCGATGGGCGCCAACGATGGGTGTCAACGATGCGCATCCCCAGCGGCGTTTCGTCGTCGTTCCAGGTCTTCTGGCTTCTTATGAAAATGGGACCACCAACTATTTTGACCCTACAAGAAGAGTGTGTATTATCTAGGTGGATTAATGCTAACGCTAAAAATTATTGTTTATTGGAAACAGTTAGCCAAATAACAACTTTTAACAGTGGTAGAGCCACGCGGCAGCTTTTGCTGTCGCACGGATGGGCCGGCTCGAACCGGGGTGGAGCGGAATACCGCTGCCCCCCCCCCCCGGCGGCGCGCACGTCACCTCACACCATCGGGCGATGCGCTAAGTCAAACGCGATTGGAAGCAGTTTTAAATACCCATGTTTGGGCCTAAACAAACCCCCGTCCGGGACATAAGGACTTATGTCAGCGAGTAAATTGGCAAACGGGATAGGGTCGCGACGGCACGTTGCAAGACCGGATCTCCAACCAAGCCTCGGCCACCCTAGGCACCCCATCAGATCTTGCAACCTTAACCACCGCCTCAAAATACCGCCCCAATGTGGGCAAGCCGGAGGGTCGAACCTCCACTGGATGCCCATCCTTTTTTTTTTTTTTTTTTTTTTGCGGATGGAAAGTCATCAAATGACGCCTTTCGCTCTGGGTGGAGCGGAAGGGAGTGTCAGACTTTTACTGACTAAAAACCATCCGTGTTCCTTCAGTGCCCTTACGTTCCGGAGCCGCGGTATCTCTTTCGAACAGCCCGCAGCCCCGGCAGGCGTCGGCCCTTGCGGGCCCCTTCACGATGCTGACAGCTCTTTGAGGCGCGCGTGGAACAAAACGCGCCGTCGACACGGCCTGTCGTTGTTAGACGGACGGACGGCGAGCTACCCATTGCTCGCCATCCACAGGCCCGCGCCTACGGTGGCCGGGGGCCACGACGTAGCCCCCGACGCCCGGGGCGTCTCCCGCGGCGGCCGGGAAGGAAAGCTGCTGCTCTCTCCTTCTCCCGCTCCGCCACCTCCTTCGCTAGCATCACTGCTTCGCAGAAGGTGGTGACGGCATCCCATTCCGTCTCGCTCCGGACCATGGCTTCGACCAGGGCCGGATGCGAGAGGTCGCCGCCGCCTATCGCCGCTACGAGGACACGGCGGTGCTCCGCCCAAGCAGGGCACACCTCCACGGTGTGCTCCACCGTGTCCTCCGGTCGCTCCTCGCAGTGGGAGCACCCGGGCGTTTCCTCCCGCCCGATTCGGTGCAGGAACCTCCCGAACACACCGTGTCCGGTGAGGACCTGCGTCAGGCGGAAGGTGAGGACGCCGTGGCGTCTCTCAAGCCACTCCTCAAAGAGGGGTCTTATCGCAGCTATAGTGGCGTGCCCAGCACGGGGTTGCGACAGTCGCTCTCTCCATGTCGCCATGAGATCATGCCGGAAGTCTGTCCGCTGCGCGACAACTTGCCGCGGCAGCGGGGTTTCCCCCCGGCATAGTGCCTCCGCGCGCCATTCGTGCAGGCGCGCGAGGACTATCGCCTCCAGATCCCATGGCGGCAATCCGGCAAGGAGGCTCGCCGCCTCGCGGGAGATCGTGCGGTAGCCGCGAACCATCTTTACGGCAACCACCCTTTGGGGCGCGTTTAGGTGGTGGACGGCAAGCCGCGCCAAACCACGCGCCCACACCGGGGCCCCGTAAAGGGCCATGGACCTCACGATCCCCGCGTAGAGCCTCCGGCAGGAGGCGTTTGGCCCCCCCAGGTTCGGCAGGAGCCGCCTGAAGGCAGCCCCGGTCCGTTCCAGTTTGGGAGCCAAACGTCGGAAGTGCTCAACGAAGTTCCATCGGCCGTCGAGGACGAGTCCTAGGTACTTCAACGTCGATTCGACGCCGATGGATACCCCTCCTACCATCACTGAGGATCCCGGTGGTGGCCTGTTCCGAGGACCATGGAAGTGCATGGCCTCGGACTTGTGCAGAGCCACCTCGAGACCCAGTTGCCGGATCCTCTCAACGACTATCGCAACCCCGCGTGTCATAGTTTCCGCCGCCGCCTCGTACGACCCCCCTTGTGCCAGTACCAGCGTGTCGTCAGCGTAGCAAACTACGCTGACGCCGGTAGGGAGGTCGGCGCGCAGCACCCAGTCGTAACCGATGTTCCACAGGGGCGGCCCCAGAACCGAACCCTGTGGGACACCGCACGACATCTCTCGCCGGTTCCACTCACCGTTGCGACCGGGGTAGATGACGGCCCTGTCCGTCAGATAGTCCCCGACTATACGACGGAGATAGGTCGGCACCCGGTGATACCGGAGTGCCTCCCTAATGCAGCTCCAGGGCATGGAGTTGAAGGCGTTGGCGATGTCGAGAGACACCGCCAAAACAACCCCCGCCCCCTGGCCACTGCATCCCCCGTCGTGAGGGCTCTCACGCGCATTATGGCGTCCACCGTACTGGATGCCCATCCTGGAGATCGCAGTACCTAAATAAGTCCTATGCTTATATTTCAACCAAGTTTCAAAGCATCGATACGCAAACTACTATGTAAAACTTGAAAACAAACTGTAACAAATTTAATTCTTAATGCGCATAGATCAAAACGCAATTAAACAAAACGATAAACATAAGAGATAGCAAAAAAAAAATTGTTTCTTTTACAAAATATATATCTTCGACAATGCCAACAAAAATATGAAAACAAAGAGAGGATTGATTTTTATTTCCCTCGGCACAAATAGTGTTACTCAATTTCGATTTTCTTTTCAACAAAGCAAACATAATGATCAAAAATACAAAAACGTATCGACGGTGGAAAGGAAAAAGTTACCAAGCGACATATAGGCAACTTTACAGGAGAGCTGATTAAAGTTTGAAATTTTGAAAAAAAATTCATATTAATTGTACTATTTACCCTATTGGAATGATTCTTACATGATTAAAAAGCTGTTTGGACACTTTATTACCTACTTTAAGTAAGTTCCCGATTTGCTTACCATTTCCGAAGTTAGTGTCGCTTAGTAAAAAAAAAATCACTAACGGGAAAAATCGACCTACCGACAACTGACTTTAGAAGTAAAACACGAAAAAAATTCATAATCAGACAGTTTTGAAGAATTTCAGCATGGGAAAAATACCTATATAATGAAAAGAACATTTCTATGATCTGGTAAATGACATCATCGGGATTTCATACATTTTTGGTCCAAATATGAAAGTGCCGGCCAATAAAAAAATATGCTGTATTCCGTTAGAACTTGTCCCCCTGAGTATTTATTATTATGACACCAAAGCTGTAGGGTCATTGTCCTTGGTTTTATTGCAGTTCAAAAATTCAACATCTTCATACATTTTCAGTGAATTTAATAAACAAAAACAAATGATTTGTTCTACCATATTTTTATTTTGAACATCTTTTAGTAAAATATATTGGTTCTTGACCTATTTTGGACATGTTGATCTTGTTTTGTGTTTTTGAGGATTATAAGTAAAATATGTATACAGGGGTTATTTTGTTTAATTAAACACTATAAAATCATCATCGTCTGGTACAACAATAATGTTCTCCAATCCATAAGCTGGAGGGGTTATTGCTGGCAAATGTCGTGCATGGCTCATGTACCATATAATGCACATAATATGGGAGCAGCATCCAATTGTTCGCTTTCCTATGATGCACGAACAATAATAGTGAGCGATTGCTTGTCGGCCTGATAACGACCTATCGATTATAATGTAGACACAATACTGTATTGCTCTAACATGCCGCGATTGCAGTCGGCCTCTTATCATCCATAAATAATTGCCCTGCAATTCCGCCAAGTCTTCATTTGATAACTCATTGCTGAGCTCAATTGTGAATGCTCCATTGTCAAGGACGTGCTCACCGTAATAGCTTTTGGCCTGTTTTAGTTGATACACGCCCAGAGCGAATAATAATAATTCGTTCTCATCCATTCTTGGAAAATCTACAAACTCTGGCATATCTGCAGTCATTAAAGTAAACTGAGCACGTCTGCGATTGTAGTTATGGCGTATTACAAGATCTGCCAATCTATTTTGCATATTAATTCTTTGGTGGATAATCTCTAAAATCGCAGCAGCATTTGGATTATCTTCAATCAAAATATGAAAACGATTTATCATCGCCGCTGCTATCTTGAAGTAGTCGAACATGCTGGGAAGAGCTCTGTTATTATATACATTTCGCAACAGGCGAAAATCTCTTTTGAACCCGCCATTGACCACTTCAACCACCCAACTACAGATTGTTACCAGTCTGGACTTATTGGCTTGATCCGTGGTTAGCTGTGTCTCATTTGGATACTTTATTTGAGGCATATGTTGTACGTATCCGCAAGATTCCAGATTTCTTGCTGAGTCTCGAAAACCACGGTCCAGAATAAAAACATCGCCACTCCTATAAAACCAGTGGAAGGCACTGTCAGCATTATTAAGCATATCATTCATTATATCTGCGTCAGACGTGGTGGCAGCGTATGGTCCGTTAACTTCGATAATGTGTCCATCACAAGAAACCAAGAGGAACGGTTTTAGGAGGTTTCTGTATTTGTGATGGCTGTAAGACTTGCGTTGGAAAAAATAATTTCCACTTTTTTGCAGATAGATGTACGTGCCATCACAAATCGTGATAGCTTTCCTTTCATCTTCTGGGCTCGATGGGTTCCCAAACAGATTGTTGGGTAGAAAAAGATTCCTGTGTGCTACATCCTCACGGGAAATATGGTCAAACCCAACATTTAAGGGCACAAAATCTTCTAACAGAGCGTTGCGTCCGATTTTTAACCACGTATGAAACGCTGTTTCGCTACATTTAAAAATATTAGCAAGCCGCGCGTTCGAGTCACCTGTTCTTAACTTGACTAATACTGCCGCCAGTACGGTTCTTTTATTCTTTTTAGTTCTCAGACTTGGTAAACTGTCTAATAATTCAGTAAACTGATCTTGAGTCAGTCCTGTCCAAGTATGAAACTCGGCTGGTGCTATATTTTCATACTGCTCAAAATTAAGTATTTCCTCAGATAGTCATTATTTGAGCTGCAGTGAATTCCTCAGAAGAGTTGTCTTGTACAGGAAGTAAATGCCACAGATTTTGCTCCACGTGTTCATTACAGACACGCGCGCTTTCTGGCACGAAATAGCTGTAGCGGCATACCGTGCGAAAAATTATGTTCTCTGGAACACGACGGCGAGATTCATTCGTACAATGTAGGAAAATGCAACTATTTGCGGTGTTTGGAGCACGAAGAAGACCTGGCAAAATCAGCGAAATTGGTCTTGAATTTGGAACTTCCGATGGATCACGGTCTTGATCAGCTTGCTGTTCAGCCTCCCGAATAAGTCGCTGGTGTGTTCGTTCCGTTCTTTGCCAACAGGGTCGACAAATGAACGCAGTAGGCTCCAACTGTCGAGCTACTATATCTTCTATCACTATTTGGGCGATATCAAGATATTGCATTTCTCTGAAAACCCAATCATATCTTCGCCGATTCTCTGTCGATGCACGGCACGCGATATGCCATGCCATGACTCGCAGAAATGTTCAAACTTAACAACGGAGATAACAAAAACAAAACAAATCAAAGCACAAGAACTAGTGGGCATCACACAGACATACACGGCAGCGTTGCTTTCGGTACTAAACAATAAACGCGAATGCTAGCAAACGAATGAGCCTGGCGCGATGGCGGTAGTTCGCGGGAAAGAGAGGGGCATCTGCTCGCTGCACCGTATTCCATTGTTCGCGTGAGTGTTTACCTGCGCGGCTATTGTTATTGCCATTTTCTAGGAATAAGTTCCGGCATCCCAGCCGATTATGCAGTAATATTAGTGGTTTAAATGTTATCTTGTCAGAAATAGGTCAAGAACCAATATATTTTACTAAAAGATGTTCAAAATAAAAATATGGTAGAACAAATCATTTGTTTTTGTTTATTAAATTCACTGAAAATGTATGAAGATGTTGAATTTTTGAACTGCAATAAAACCAAGGACAATGACCCTACAGCTTTGGTGTCATAATAATAAATACTCAGGGGGACAAGTTCTAACGGAATACAGCATATTTTTTTATTGGCCGGCACTTTCATATTTGGACCAAAAAAGATGATGTCATTTACTTACCACTTCATGATTGATCAATTTCTGTCTGGGATATTTTTACCAGAGAACAAATTAAAGTAAGGTTTGGCCCCTAATAATTTAATGCGGATTTTAGGTTTAAAAAGCAAAAAGCACCAGTATTTCTTTATTAAACATTTTTTTAATAAATAAATATTCAATTTCGTGATTCAAAATCACGTTCCCGAAACAAAACACCCTTCTAAACTAAAATTAAAAGTACCTTCACAAGTTACAAATATCGAAAGAGACCTTCGGTTTTATAAAAATAAAAAGAATTCACAAGTACATTGTAACGATAATTACTTTGAATTATTTAACGAACTATAAACTTTTTTTTACAAACGTAGAAGAGAGGACAAACGTGCATGCGGCTCGCCTATTGGTAAGTGTCAACCGCCACGCAGAGGACTAAGCTCGTTTCTTGTAAGTCCTTAAGACATATTGGTTCGGAAAAACCTCCGGTTGTAAACAATTGCACAAAAAAGTTGAGGCAAGGAAAGAAACTCCAAGTAAATCGCATAGTGATGGACCCCAAGCATTCAGATGGTGTGGATGATGATATCGTGAGTTTTGTCACGATGTGCGTTGGTGAAATTTGGTGGCTGGAATTAATCCAAACAAATCTTCAAATTCTCTTCGCAGCGCCAGTGAATCGAGCTGATCAGAAAGAATGTGATAATCAACTATTCGAGCCGCTCTTTGCTGGATGTGATCAAGTGGAATGAGCTGGCAATGAGGTGTCACAGCCTAGAGATGAGAACAGTATTCCACGTGAGATCAAACCTGCGTCTTGTAAAGTTACAAGCGGTGTGCCGGCATGAAATACTGTTCCGCTCTGCTGAGCACGCCAAGCTTTTTAGAAGCCAATTCTGCCTTCCCTTCCAAGTGACCGCGAAACTGTATATCATTCGATAAATTGACGCCGAGAATGAAAAAGTCCTGAAATTGAAGGGATACAACAAAGGCGTTCTTTTTAGCGGTGAACACGTAAACCTATGTCTTTAGAAACCAATCCGAAACTTTATTTAACAAAGATTTGACTTCAGGCACAAGTTTGTTCCGGTACTCGACAACGTGTTTTCGAGAAACATTGGTACGGCCGATGTAAAATACATAACCTGTGCTGTCATCCGTATACCAATGAATGTTACTGGTTTGCAACTTATAATTGATATTCAATATAAACAGTGGAGGTGTTAGCACGCAACCTTGTGGAACCCTACCATAAATGCGCTTGCAGTTGGAGCATGCAAGAAAACTGGTGATCCAATTGCACAATTTCTTGGGAACCAAATAAGAAGAAAGCTTCGGAAGAAGCTATTTGTGCCAAACTTGATCGAAGGCCTTTGATAAATGTCAAAACTAACGGCCAAGGTCTTTATTTCTTGGTCTCTACTGCATCCATCATCTTGGGCTCAGGTACAGTAGAAGATCACCAGCTGAGTGACCGCGGTCAAATCAGTAATGGCGGTTACTAATTAGCTGGCTGACCTCAAGGTACGTAATCAGCTGGCAGTTTATAATGGTTTCCATGATTTTGGACTACAAGGAGGTAATAGGTCTGTAGCTGAACCGTCGCTATTTTTAGGTATCGGGTGCACTAAAGCTATCTTCATGAGTTCAGGACTACTACGTCTAGTAGGGACATGTCCTCAGCACAATATGAAGAACTTCATCAGGTTTACCCGACTTGTTAACATTCAGGGAGAGGGGTGCTTTGCGCACTGAGCACTCTCACTACAGAATGGTCAGCAGTGTGTTCCTCCCGTCACCGAGAGTCGAGTTGGATGCAAAAAGACAGCCTAACGGATCGGCTTTCTCCTTTGTGGCATGGACCAGTGAGTCGTTCTCCCTGTGCAGAGATGAAAGAGATGGCTGAAAGAAGTTCCGTTGGACAGCCTTGGCGAGAGACTAGACTAGACTCTACGAGACGAGACTAATATCTCGCCAATTCTGCAGATTTACGCACGAATCAGTGCACTGCTTTGCGTTAGCAATGACTCTTTTGTAGGAGCTAGAAGCGGAACTTTCTTAATTTTATTATATTTATTTTCTTCTTGGTGTTTGCATCCTGGGACACCGACGCGTCAGTTCAGGCCCGGTAGCACTCCTGCTTATGGCAAGATGCAATTTTAAATGAGCTATCAATTCATAGCTGGGATCTACCTCCGAGGGGCACTACACAAATCATGAAATGATGAAAAAGGTCCATTCCCTGAAGTTCCATATCAACGACAAAATCGGCAACAACTTTGGAATCATCCAGCGAGAAGCAACTTTGAAATACTTCAAAATAATCAAATATTTTTCTTAGAATGACACGACATTATAATTTTCAGAAACATTTTGTATGGTTAAGGAGTCTTGAAAAGAAAAACAAAATTATGTTTTCATCAAAATAAAAGTTAATTACATTAACTAATCCTTGGTATATTATCTTCTAACGAGGTATTTGGGACTAATACCTGCATTAATCAAAGCTAGGTCTATTATTTTCTAAAAACGCAGGTCCTTTCGCAGTTGTAAAATATGAGTAACTCAAACATTAGCACACAACTAAAGAATATTATGTAGTACTTAAATGAAAATATTTACCGCTTTTCTAGACCAAGCGACGAGTCATTGGGACGCGCGGTCACACATATTATATTCACCAAGCGCCAACTTGTAGCTTGTAGCACGGTGATTCAATTTTTTGTTCCTAACGACCACTTCAATATTAAATCACAACCTAGTTACACGACAATTCAAGATCAACGCGGAAGGCTCAACTGACGTTTTATTAAATAAATATTTCTGGAAGAGATATCTTAACGCCAAAATACTTATATTAGAAAACGGCAGGTCACATTCATCTAAGTGACAAAATTACAGGAAGGAAAAATATCACTAAACGACATCTTTTTGTTAATCAGACCTGGTAAAGAAGATCTAAATGACAAATAGCTAAAATTAAGGACAGGTAAGAAGTTGCAAAAAAATAATTTTTTTTCGTAGGAAAAGATACCCAAATAAATTTTTAATTTTTCATAAGTTCAGGAAAAAGTAACTTAAAACCAAAATAATTTATATCAAAAACAGGAGAAATTTACTAAGTAGAAATACGGTAGATTGAAAATTGTCCTAAACGTAATATTTTTTTAAATGACGAAAATTATCGTCGGTTGGTCGCCGAAAACTTGAAAAAATTCTCAATTTTTTAAATAACAAAACGACATTAAATTCATCGTAGAAGCACGAAAGTAGGACCAATCGACGCAGAAAAAAAAGCTGATTCCAATGATATATATAACTCAATATCGACCAAAGTGTAGCTTAGTAATTTTTTCCTTTCCAGCGTCGATATGTACACGTATTCAAAGAGTACCAAATTCGCCCTTTTACTCACAACCGCTACAACTATGAAACATTTCGCGGAAAACCCAAAGCATTTTTATTTTTAATTCAAAGCATTTTTAATTAAGTGCTCGACCAAAACCAAATGTAATACTCTTTGACAGCGTAATTCAACGCTCCAGAGGAGCCCTAATCTTCCCACCAACCAAGTGGAGGCCACACCGCGTTGTGAACCCGAATCCAATAGAGCGCGAATCGCTAACAGTCGCCACTCGGGTTGTACGCCTTCACTGAGACCGTTTATACCGGCAATAGAACAGTTTGACAAGTGGACTGTTGACGGCTCAAAGGCTCAGTGGAGGCGGCCGTGGTGGGAGCTAGGGCGGAAGCTAGCTAGGGCTGCCTCTATCAAAGGGGGTACGGTGGTACCCCAGTCGCGGCCACTCAGCTAACGGGGGTGAGAAGGGTCTAGCTGACTGCTGAGTGACCGTGAATTTCCTCTCCACACGCTGAAGGGGGGCCCCTGGGGGAACGACCCCCGACTGGTCGGGGGAGGGACCCCTTTCAAACCTAGGGGCCTGGTGGCTGGCCGGCGGGCGTCGAGCGTCGCCCGTCAGGGGGCGTGGCTGAGCGCCCCCGCCCGTGGGGGTTGAGGGCCCGGCAGAGCCCCGAGAGGAGACGCCGCTCGCACCCAGGCACAAAACTGCATGGTGATTGCCCTGGCAATGCGGACAGGGCCGCTGGTGCGGGCTGTCTCGCTGGAGGTACCTTTCCAAACAAGAGTAGCACCAGCGGCGCTCCTTGGCGATAGTTCGCCTCGCCGAAACCGGCTTACTCAATAATTTCGGGCACGACGTCACCCTGTGATCAGATGCTCGACAATAGGAGCAGGGGGGCGCCTCCCTGGCCGCTAGGCCACTGTAAGATGATAGGGAGCGGCGCCCTCCCGCGGGAGCTCCGATCGGCCTTAGGGGGGTTGACGACGACTTGCCCTGGGCACGGCTCGTAAGTCGTCGACGGTGCCCGCCGCGTTCTCAATCTGCCGGCACTGCTCCTCCAAGAACCAGCTGCAGCTCACCTCCGCAGCTTCGGCTTTCGGCGACCAGCCTCAGCCTCTACGGCTCGCACGGATGCCTGCGTTTTGCCATAGCGGGCGGGGGCTGCTCCCCCTCCGCGCCTACGGCTTTACAAAAACACTAAGGCTAGTGCAGACACGACTACGTTGAGTCGGGTTGTTCTGATTCGGTTTTAGTACAGATTCGACCTATAATATGTAATTAATAAAAAACAAAAAATGCCATTCATACCTTATAATGGTGGTCCTGGACCCTATAATTCCCAGAACATTACCGTCATCTACATCCGACCTCAATAATATTTCAACATTTAATTAGCACTTAATTCCTTGGTATTAATATTTATCGTATATCTATTATCGTCACTGCGTTGCTAGCCATACAATTTGCTAGCAACGCAAATTTCAACAGTTCGTTGCGGTGAAAATTTTAGAGTACCTAATTTTTAAACTTGTCACCTAATTAGCACATAAAAAACCCCTAATTTTGGATTGTTCCAAATGCAAATTCCCGACATTGCGTTGCTGGCGAGACACAATTCTGTACACAGTCGAGGGAGAAAATCGAAAGAAAAATAATATACTTACTAATTCCGATTTTTCATTTCAGATTCATCTATCCACCCCGTCCACGCCTTTCAATGTCCACAATAATTAGCACTAAATTCCTTGCTATTAATATTTATCGTACATCTAATAACTTCATTGCGTTTTTTTTTTATGGGATAAAGGTGACAAACGAGCACACAGTCCACCTGATGGTAAGTGGTTGCTGCGGCCCATAGACATCTACATCTATCCTCTATTACAAATCAAAATGTAGATGCGTTGTCACCCGTGAGGATTAAGATGGAATGCCTCATTTCCAGTAAAAAGGGCCTCCGGACACCTGCACTCACCAAGCGAAACGCAGAGGTAAACCTCTACTTCACGCTGGTATTCTGTGAGGTCGTGGTACCACCCCGGTTCGAGCCGGCCCATCCGTGCGACAGCAAAAGCTGCCGCGTGGCTCTACCACTGTTACTGGCGCTACCGCTGGCGATACACAACTACTTCATGTTGTGTCAACACTTGGTTGATTAATTCTACGGCTTGTGCAACCTGAGCGGGTGTTTAGGGATTTTTTTTAGTTTTAAAAGGAGCGAGGAAAGTATTTAAAAAAAATATTTTATTTGGACGCACCATAGAGTTATTAGTATTAATAATAAAGCACAGAAAAAAACGCTGGTCGTAGGAGCACAGAATGTATTATTATAATAGGACGAAGCGTGAAATTGAGCTACGTATTTGGTTATTTTTTGAAACAACCCCGCATCAAATCCTAATGAGGTGGTCAGATTTGGGGTGTTTAAATTTGTATGGAGAATAACAAAAAAATCATGTAAGGTGGTGGTAATTATGAAAGATACGTAAATATTTTAGAAGTTTACAAAAATCTGTCCCTATTTACCCTATTTGCTTCTTTATGCAAGTACCCCACAGACTAATATGATACTTACGTATAAGCACCCTAAGTAAATTAGAACTTTAAAAATGATAGGTTGTAAGGATTAGGTTTAGTGAGGTTACCTCGCAACCCCCTCTCCATACATAGTTTATATATGGGTGTCCACTCTTAAGTACAGAACTGTACTCTAATCAATAGAGCAAGTGACTATCATATAGTTATATTTATCATCATTAACATTACTATAATTAGCTAATAGATTAAAGCATATCCAGTTACTTTGTCCACACTAATTTCCTAATAGGCAATTTATTCAATTGACTTGTTTAAAGCCGACAATTTACCAATTGATCTTTGAATTAACTTGTAGTTTGGTTATTTCAAATGAAATTTAAGACTTGAGTCTAATGTTACCAATTTATAGCTGACAGTTGCTGTTTTGATGGTCTTCCGTACTTATGCTTTAATTCGGACATAATCACATAACCCTGTATTTACTGAATAACTAGCGACCCGCCCAGGCTTCGCCTGGATAGGATCTAATAATGTAGTTATTTAGATTTAAAATTATCAAAGACCATTTATTTTATCATTTTGTTTTAAATTAAGTTTATCGAAAAAAATATATATAGCCATGGCATTGCTTAGTGCTCTCAATCTGTTCATAAAGTTTTATCACAGTTGGTTCAGCTGTTCCGAAGATTAGCCCGGAGTATTTTTGTTTTAATATCATGTAAATAATCCCTCAGAGCTTAAGTTTTAGTTTTTTTAATATTACAGACAGGCATCTCAATTTTATATTTATATTAGCTGGCCAGGCAGACGTTGTTCTGCCCTCTCCGACAACCCTGTGTCCTATAAAAATTCTTAAATTCGTAATAAAAAATATTGAGGGTCACTTATAGGGATAAAAATTATCCTATCTCTCAAGTTGGACCAAACTGCACACAGTGTGCAAAATTTCATTGAAATCAGTTCAGTAGTTTCGGAGTTCATCGCGGACAAACAATGTGACACGTAATTTTTATACCTATAAAGAAGATAAGGTACCTGCGTGTAGTAAGCAATTAATAGCAAGGAATTAAGTGCTGAAAGATTATTGAGGTCGGGTGTAGATGACGGTAACGTTACCAGTATAATTAAAAATTAAATATTTTGTACAGCCGACTTCAATATAAGTTATTAAGAATAACTCAAAACCTATTGGTCTGACCTTGATCAAATTTATATGGGCCCACACGAGAAGTACCAGCTTTCAAATAAAAAAAGAATCATCGAAATCGGTTCACCCAGTAAATAGTTATGAGGTAACACACAAAAAAAACATACAGTCGAATTGAGTACCGTCTCCTTTTTGGAAGTCGGCAGAAAAGGGTAACTATAATAGTTATAGTTATAGTTCATAACACTCATTAATGAACATGATTACCTAGTGGTCAGGTTAGATTATAAACCAGTAGTTGGCAAAAATATTGAAAAATAAAAAATACGATGTTTCAAATTAACATTCCATTTATATAGGCATATTTTTACTGCTTTGTTCTTGCCAAAACTCACCAAACTCAAACTTGATTATAAAATAACTTAAATTGATAATTTTAAAAACCCTCCGAAACAAAAAGAGCTGATCTTCAAACGGCTGAAAAGATTTTCTTGAATCATAGCCAAGAACATTCGATCAAGTCACCTTTCAAACAAAAAAAAACTAAATCTAAATCGGTTGGACTGTTTGGGAGCTACGATGCCACAGGTACACACATATACACATATCATATACACAGATACACACGTTAAACATATAACACCCCTCTGTTTGCATCGGGATTTAAAAAATAATGCACACGCACTTCCCGCTAACAATTATTGTACGGTCTTTACAAACCGCACATTTCTGCACATCAGCATTTTTACCTTATTGTATCATTTTTCATTCTTATCAATTTAGTACGCAATCATTCGCCGTCACGCATTGTACTCACTATCTATTGAAAGTTTATATGAGTTTCTATGTTTTAAAAAATACATTCGTAATTCAAACATTTATGAGTGGCCAGGAGCACAGAACTATCAGTATGCCCTATGTACCTATAACCATAATATAGCTGCAGCGTGACTCTTTCACGTACAATATCAATGTTGAGGGATTATTTTCCCACCTTTGAATTATTGAGGGCAACTTGTTAGTGGTGAGACAAACATGATCAAAAAATGCATATACTCAACGTCAGTGACACAAACCCATTCTGATGATGAATTATTATTATTACCTTATGACTGCCTTTAGGCTACATCACGTCTGCAGGAGCGGCGGGCCGGCAGGTGTGACGTACATTCACTGTGACTGAATTTGATCGTATTCTGTATGGCGTTTACACGCCAACGCGTTTACATGCGCAACTTCTGTCGATGTTTGTGCTTACGCACTACCAAACCCTCTTTTATTGGTTCACCAGTTATTTTGCTGACAACTATGGTTCCAACTTAACGTTCCTCTTCGGGGGAGCACGTTGGTTGGTTGACGTTCACCGCACACTGGATTTGTGGGGCCGTGTACCTCCCCTACACGACTCCACACACACACACACACACACACACACACACACACACACACACACACACACACACACACACACACACACACACATTTTTTATATATAAAGGGAATAGGGACGATTTAATGTTCTTATCCGTTTCGAGCCCTTTCTTTGTGAACGAGGTTCTTTAGCCTAAAATAATTATAAGGCACTACTAACGGCTTTTGATTGCTTTAGTGATTATTAATTCTTCCAAGAGACATCTAAAACAACTAAGTTAACGTAAATAAGGGTCCTAACTAAGACGATCGCTCCATAAATATAATAAACGGCCTATAACTAAACCTTTAGAAAAATTCTTGAGAAAGATGAATATAATTATGTTAGAGTGGAATACGATTGCGATTCCGATCACACCATGAACGAAACAGATCACATAATGGTTATTTTTTAAATAAGTAAAAGTATTACTGTGTTTAGCTTTTTTATTAATTTCATTTGTGTTTTGTCATGTGATTGTAATAGTGCAATAAATCAAGGGAAATCCTTGCTGTCAACGTCGAAGACTACGCCCAATTGATTACGAACTTCATCTTCAAGTTTTGCCAATATGAGACTTTCCTGATGAGACATCCGCGGTGATTCCTTAAGACCTTGTAATGAAATAAAATATTAAATGTCTTGTGATATACAGTGAAGAAATATTAATAAAGATACACTTCGGAGTGTGCGCAGGAATAACACGACTTAATTTCTTCCTCTCCCTTCCACTATCGGACAACAATAGCAAGACGTTCGGCCAGTCACCACCCCTTTGTTGTTGAAATGGCACGCATTTGAGCCAAACGGTTTGCTTCGTCGTTTAAATAATGCGTAGATACAGAAAATAAATGGAATAATTTGCCTGCATATGCCTTTCCAACAAATTACAATGGAGGTGTTTTCAAAACAAGAGCAAATATAGGATTTTGTAAAGTTGAGTCAATGCGCTTTACTATCTTTGGCTGCATAATCACTTACCATCAGATGGGATAACAGTCAAGCACTGGATAATAAAAGTTAAAATTACTTTAAATCTTGTTTGTAATCGTTGCACATTTTGCACACTTACTTCTAAAAACGAATTTTCTACAAGGACAGGACACTATTGACGATGTTTTAAAATGTACACACATCGAAATGTTCCAAAATTTAGAATATAAAATCTTTTCTTACCTTCTTTTATACATCTGGCTACTTCTAGAGCTTCATAAACCAACCCCGCACTGTTTCCAAAGTTGTATGGAATATTTGAGGTGTGCAAAGGGATTTTCTCGACTGTGCCATCCGCATGAATCAAAATTTCAGGGAAATGAAAAGGATCTTCTACCTGAAATTATGAATAAATAGTCACTACCACGATTATTAAATTGGTATTTTTCGGTTCTTTGTATCTGTTATGTTGGCTATAGCATAAATTTCGATATCAGCTTGCAGCAGTCAACTGCTGGCCTGAGGCCATCCCACCCATTACCGTGGCGCATACACGTCACTTGTTGCCATTCGGCTGACAAATAGGCCTTAAATGATGTTCTATAATGATATAATTATATCTAAAACGCAGTAAACAAAAGTATTAAAGAAAAACGTAATAAGTATATACAAAAATATATTAATCTTATTATCTGTCTAAAATATAATAGTTAACCAATTTCATCGATAGATGGCGGTGTTTTTATGTAGATGAGTTTTCATATTTGCTGCTAATCTTTTTATTAATCGTTGCCCTACTGCGTGTTGACAAACTCAATTATTCTTTACCGCCAAGTAATCTAATCTAATTGGTAAATAAAATTTTAAAAGAGCTATTAACAATTTCGTTGGTTTCGGCTAGGATCAAACTTTCTTGTTTGCTTACTATGCACGCACTAATTTATAAGTGTGTTTATATAATGTATCAATTGCGTCTCTCTCTTTTATTTTTAGACTTGATGTTAACAGAGCCATCTCTCTTTAAATCCATACATATAATAAACATGGTGGTAACATGTTGTCTGTTTATGTACATTGTGTAGTAGGTATGTTTGTGACTAAAATCATTATGGGGACTGAAAATCATCCTTTAGAATTGTCTGTCTGTCGGTCGGTTTTGAGTAAAGATCTTTTTTGCAAAGAAGTCGTTAAGAAAATCATAAAGCGTATATTCGAGTTCATTTTTAATCTTTGTTTTATTAAAATTGGTTAATTCTATCGAAAGTTATGATTCATAGTTTGAAATCTAGGTTCGAATCTGTTTAAAGGCGCCATAAAACTCAGAAATAGTAATAAAAAGATTCGTGTGTGAAAAAACGTTCTATTATAATATCCTTAAATTAAAAAAAAAGATGTTTCTCACAAAGAACGTAATAGATCGCGTTGTATAAATTACAACTTTTTCTGAATTGCGGTGGCGCCCCTTTTTCCTAAAGGGGGTCGCTTCCGATTCGACAGGAAGGCCATAATGGCCAACGCCAGTCCCACAGGTGGTGTTTAGTGGGTAGGCACTTCACCAAAGTGAGTCCCACATAACTATGTATGCTATGAGCATTCATCACCTCCCTCCCCCGCTTCCAAAGGGTAGCCTCGCTTTGGGCGCAAAAGAAAAAAAAAGAATTGCGGTGTTAAGATTTTCCGCTTTATTTTTAATCGTATTGAGACTCATTGAAGAAATTTGTACCCATGAGTACGATGAAGTTGAAAGAGCCGTATAGGCTAACAGCACAAACATCACCAAAAACCAGAAAAGAAACACGCCCATCCAAGCTATACAACGAAACTCGATTAAAAACTAACAAAATTGCAACAAAATGTCGTGATATTGTTTTTATACCCAAAATCCCTCTAATCCCAAATAACTTTCCTTTCAGTTTTAAGCGTGTTCAGTTCCCAGTCAGCGTGTGTTATGCGACGACCGTAAATAAAGCGCAAGCTCAAACTTTACGCGTTCCAGGAGTGGACCTCAGTACTAAGTACTAACTGTTTTGCACATGGCCAATTCTATGTTGTTTTTTCCCGCGTTAGTAGGCCCCATAACCTATTTGTGTACCTACGCCACGGCCGTATACTTCTAACGTCGTTTACACAGAAGCTCTATCATAAACGACTTAGAACTTTGAGGATAACGATTTATTTGTTACCACTTATTGATACAGTAATGATATAAATCGTTTAATATTCTCTTAACTAAACGTCAAATTCTTTAAGTAAAACCTATATACGCGAGCTACGCCGCGGGCACAGCTAGTATAAAATAAGATATTAATATAAAATATATATAAGAATTTAATATAAGATACTCTTATTTTAATCTAAACAAACATATTCCTAAATAAAATGTAATAATAACTATCTTATGGAATTCACAAATATTCAATTTACGCAATATCTAGTTTAGTGTACGGATTGCAGTACGGTTCAGTTGAACATAGTCAATGTTCGGAATGCGTAATCTAGTGCGTAGTACATATATATCGATGGATCTTAGTAATTATTCACCCTGTTTCGTCTGATTGACCAAAAAACAAGCTCCTTGATGAAAACTTTTATAGTGGTGTTCAGGAAGATGCTGCTGCCCATCTCCTGTTCGGTTTCTCGCTGTCGCCTCTCACGTCCCTACACTCATTAATAGTTAAAAAAATGTGTTTGCCAATTCGCCTGCCAGAGTGGCAAATTTTGATATTTGCAATATAAAATTTGAATGCCCTATGAAGCAATTAATGGGGGTAGGTAGGGCCTATGTTCAGCATTGGATTTTTGATTAACTGTAATGAATGATTGAATAGAAGCTTTTGCGTAAATTGAGTCGAGAGTAGAGGTACCACTTTCTTGCCTATTTCTGTGGCCAAGTGGCAGTACACATACTGCTTAGACTTTAAATGCTAGATAGTATAAAATAGGCTGCGAGGTATTTTATTTTAGTCCTCATTGGTGACAAGTGATGACAACTCACTGATCTTGTTAGGTTCAGGTATCCATGGCATGTAACCACTTAGTCCGCACTAGTCGACTGTTAGCTGATTTGTCATTCTAATATTAAATGAACTCTTTTACTCTTAATCTATTACTCATAATTATTTTTGAGATAGAAATTTTTTATTAGAGTGCAAGAATATAGTCATGCCATCAAAAACATAACTTGTAAAAAAAGCCTTGGCCATAACTTGGCAATCGCACTAAACAATCTAATTTAATGTAATATGTATTACTTGTGAGATATTTTGTGTTTTCATGCGATTGCCAAGTCAATCTATGTATCAATCTATGGAATGAATAAATTAACCGACTTGGTATTACATGGATCTCACAACTTTTTACGGCAGAAGAACTGAGTTGCGAGACTTGGCTTTTTTTACAAGTTATGTTTTTGATGGCATCTCATTTCTTTTTGTAGATAGTTATATCTAGGTAGCTATTTACACGTATTATTCCATTATACATCTATAGGTACACTGATTCATTCAATGCAAATGTAACTTTGTAATACTATATGTTTATATGGGATTACAAAGTTATTTATGCAGTTGGTGTATCTCAAAAACTGGACCGAAATTGTAAAATATTTTAATTTTTCCTTGATTTACAAATTAAACAAAAATTTTATTCTAAATTTGAAGTTTCTATGTCTGCTAGAAGTGCCTCAGAGTTTTGATGATCGGTCAGTCAGTGAGTGACAAAATTAAGAAATTTTGACTAGTTATAATTCTTAAACTACTGGTTCAAATTTAATTAAATTTGAAATATACCGAGTCTATACAATACCTACTTGGTTAGTAAAAATTCAGGCTTCTAGTTTTATCCATAACGAAGTTATAGGGTTTCGGAAATGGCCTGAACTGCTTCGAGAAAAGGATGGTACGGCCGTGCCGCTTTTTTGCTCGACTTGGCGGGGGCACTGCCGTGCCCCTAGATTAGAATGGTAATATTATTTATAAAATGCATATTTTTCTAATAGTATCTATTTTTGTATACGTTACATGTATTGGTGTGAAATGCGAAGCTCGCGCCGCCTTGAAAATAAAAATGAGATAAGAAACTGCGAAAAAATTTATGATTGATCTTTCGTCAATTTACTCACTTTTTAAAGCCAGACACTTTACGCACCTACACCCGAACCCAGTATAGCGTAATTTAATTTGATAAGATTGAGAGTGCGATTAACATAACCATATCCAAAAATTTACAGTTGTGATTTTGCACGTAAGTTGTTACCGAGTACCGACTGGGTTTTAACAATTTTACTGGGATCACATCATTTCATGGGAGTTGCTACATAGCAGTTAGTTGGTTTGCCAACTTTGAGTATACATAAGCAAGCAATGAATGTACACACAAGTACACTTTATGCTTTCATGCTATTCAGTTTTGTTGTATATTTTATATACAACAAAACTGAATTTTAGGCGTTCAGTTTTGTTTATAATAAATTAAAAACTTATGAGTAACAATGCAATTCATACATTTAAAATGTTATTCAAAAGTTGATTCTTTCAATATCTAGGTACGAAAGAAGTTACATATTATTTTGTACATATATAATCAAGCAGAATATTAGAACAATAATAAATAAGTGTAAATAAGTTCGTGGAAGCTCTGGGGCTAAGTTTTAGTTTATTTAGTTTTTTTTTTTTAGTTCTAGTTAGATTTTGTACGTGGTAGAGCCATGCTGCAGCTATATTAGTAGTATAGTTGTAGCACGAATGGGTCGGCTCGACCGGGGAAGGACCACGCTCTCACAGAATACCAGCGTAAAATGGCAGCTTGACACTACTGTGTTTCGTATGGTGAGTGTAGAGAACCGGAGACCTATTTTACTGGAAAAGAGGCATTCCATCTAAGTCCTCACGGGTGACAACGCATCTGCATTTTGATTCGCAAACGAGGATAGACGTAGATGTCTATGGGTCACAGCAACCACTTACCATCAGGTGGACTGTATGCCCCTTTGTCAGTCTATCCCATAAAAAATCCCATAAAAAAGGGACCAATAAAATTGATAATTACAATAATTTTAAGTAGCAGTTACCCCGTGCTCTTCGGTGAAGGTAAAAATTGTGAGGAAACCTGCATGACTGAAAAATAAAATTCCAGGGCATGAGAATTTTGCCAACAGAAACTGGAGAAGCACGGTAGCTAATTGCTCGATAATACTCACAGCAATTAGGTCTGCACCGGCAGTGGGATGTACATAGAAAGTAATTTTTTAATAAGTAGAAAAACTACACACCGTTGCTCTGCCTTTATTTCCATAAACAGTTGCTTTATTCCAAAGCCGAACATTTGAATTAATATTAAGCACTGCCCTTTTGCCACCTTTGTATTCAAGGACAACGGTCTCGACCAAATCGACTCCAAATTCATTTAGCTCTCCAATAGCTGTTACTTTAATAGGTTCTTCTTTGAAAATAAATTGAGCAAATTGAAGTGTGTATATGCCAATATCAAGAACAGCACTGCCTCCTAATTCCTTTAATCTGAAACGTAAATTAATTATATAATAAAAATAATACTAGTAATATACTATTAGAATCAGCTTAAAATGGCTGTAGTCGAATAGTGGATTCAAATCCTCAACTTCTTAAGATTGCAGTCCGTAACTTTAAGCATTAGGCTAATGTAACCTTATAAAATGGTTATTAAGTTTAAAAAAAATACCAGTCACCTAGCATATAATTATTGTATGTTTAGAATAGAACGGAATGATGGTTCCGGTATTTGTCAGTCATATCTACAGGGTTATTTTGCAATACCCAGCCGTTCAGAATATATAATATAAGGCAAATGGTGAAGAAAAATTTATTTAAAAAAATCTCAAACATTCTGTCATTTTATCATTTAAATTCAAAATGCGTAGTAATGCATTATTTTAACTGATTGTCCTTCATAAATATCTGACGCGTACTATTTTAAGCCCACACACATACGTAAGGGTCGCTCGGTAAGGTACCTTGTCGCGCGTCTTCCAGCGGCCATTCCTTCAATTTACCGTTAGTTACACCGTTAAGTATCTACGTCCACTCAACCGGCCGACAGCTGACAGTGTTGACCGCAACCTCATTACGTACGCTTCGTTACCAATGACGTAACGAAAATATTCGAACCGCGGATATTATGAAATGGTTCGATATTACATTTTAAGTAATGAAAGCTTACTTGGTTAGCAAAGATACAAAAGTGAGTCTTTATCGCGGCAAGAAATTAACGTACATGTTTTAATTAACCTACCAATCGAAGAACAATTTACAGACAAATTATTCAAGTGCAGTGAGCGATAACATAAATAGTAAATATGAAGATAGGTGGATTGCGCACGGCGGCTCTATACTATGGTCTGCAAACTCGCCGGAACTTTTACCGATAGTTTTTTATCAGTATATAAAAAGTCGTGTTTACGTCAAAAAAAGTCTAAAGTTATGAAGAGCGCACAGTAAAATTATTGCTGCGTTCACGGTAGTTAATTTTTTTTTGATAAGATAAGGGTGACAAACGAGCACACAGTCCGGCTGCTAGTAAGTGGATGCTGTGGTTATAAATGCCTCATTTCCAGTAAAAAGGGTCCCCGGTTCTCTACACTCACCATACGAAACACAGCAGCATTAAGTTGCTATTTTACGCTGCTATTCTGTGAGAGTCCCCCGGTCGAGCCGACTTATTTGTGCTACAACCATAATATAGTTTCAGCATGGCTTTACCACGTGAAAAAGTGCTCAAAAACAAGTAATAAGTGTAAAAATATTTTAAGAAAACGTAGACGAGCACGTTTTCTTAAAATATTTTATAAAAAAAAACAGGCTAGGCTGTTCGACCTTGCGACAATCTTAGGGAGGTTTTCCCGCCTCGCCAGTCGATCAGACAGTCCGCCGCCGTCAGGCCGTTCGTTCGCGCTCCGTTCCGATAATTTGAATTTACGTTGTGAATAAACGGTTATTTAATATGTGGTATGTTCGTTATTCACATCCCTACAAGACAAATGGATTCCATTTTGAGCTACCAATGTTAGATAATGGGACTACTTGCGTAATTTAGTTGTAAATAGTTTATTCCAATTTTTTAAATACGCGATAATAAGGACAGTCGTCGGTTACGTCGTTGATAAGCAAAAATATAATTTTATTTATTATGACGATTCTAAGCCCGTTAAAAGTGTATAAAGAAAATTGAAATCATAATTCGTGTCATGTAGTTATTATCTTAAGCATTAGTAGTAAGCGTGTCACTAGAAAGTAAACAGTAGGCAAAAACTGGAAAAACGAAAACGTGAATCACACACATGAGCGTGCGTAAGTAGTGGTTACCCATAAATCACATTCGATTTGGGATAATTACAAATAAAAGTAGAAGCCTTATTTACTCGTATTTTCAAAAAATGTAATATCGGTATATATTTTTTTTATTTGAACTCTCTCTTTGAAAAATATTCCTGTATAATCAGACTAAAAATAAGAGGGTGGACAGTTTTCGCAATCTGCGCGAGCATTTTTTGTGGCATTTCCTTTTACGCTGCGCTTTTACGCATGTTCTATTACGGTGCAACTACACGGGAGGGTATTTACATGGACGTACTAGGTATTTCTATGAACCTCAAACTATAAGTGGAGATAGGTATACTAACTCTACTCCCAAAAATTTTGGAATATTTTAATCTTATGGTGATTATTAAAGTTATGCAACTAGAGTAACATGATATTTTCAAAAATCAAATCAATGATGCGAAGCCGATATGAGAAAATTAAACGTTAACTCTTAAAGTTCTCTATATCTCAGCAAGATTTTCAGCAATATACAATTTTAATAGTCTGTTCACGAGCCCTTATACCATTAAGTCTCTTTTTTGAGGAAGAGCACGTTTTAGTAGGTCGTATAGTTTTTATTATTTTCATTTTAGAAAAATAAACTGAAAAGTTTATCAGACATATACGTAGTTTCAGATTATTTTTATAACGAGCAAAATGCAACAAAACATGTTTCTGATGCAAAAAAAATTGTAGAGACTAGGCCCTTTTCGTAGACACTTTTATACGTGGTAGAGCCATGGCTCTATCACGTATAAAAGTGTCTGCGAAATACGTATAGCATGTTACAGCTATATTAATTGCATAATAACTCTATATGTATATAATATTTACATAGAGTCAATTGAAAAAATTCATAATAAATTTCTGAAGCATATCCAATTTAGTTCAGCCGGTGATGCCTCTATTTTGTGTAGATTAGCCTCTGACCTAAAATCTCACCGTACTGTCAGGGATCAGATGTTTTTTATATAAAATCATTCATAATAGGGTCGATACCACTTCTAAGTGAAATAAATTTCAGATGCCAAAGGGTAAGTGCTCGAAAGAAACTTTTATTTTGTTCTTCTATTATGCGAACTAAATATGGCAAGAATTATTAATTATTACACTAAATTTTATAACTCGTGCAATCTCGTAAATCTAATAATAACATCTTTTCACATGTTGAAGTATTTTCTCTGTCATATGGACAGTTTAAAAAGGAAATTGAAACTGTAATAGGTATGTAATAGTTAAAACTAATATTTCATTTTAATATTATATTTTACTTTAACTTATCTTTAGTTTTACACACCAAAGTATGTCATGATGTTCGCTTGTTGTCGATGAGTTACTTAACTGTGGAAACTTTATTGTTAAATGTAAGATTAATATGTGTTATTTAGTAGACCAAAATTCTGTATGTTTCCCTTGAAAATAAAAAAAAATTGTTGTAGCACGAATGGTTCGGCTCGACCGGGGAAGGACCACGCTCTTACAGAATACCAGCGTAAAATAGCAGCTTAATGCTTTACCATTCTTTTTATGGAAGAGGGGGCAAACTAGCACGAGGCTCACCTGATGGTAAGTGACTACCGCCGCGCATGAACAACCGCAATACCAGGGGAATTGCCGATGCGTTACCGGCCTTTTAGAAAGGTGTAGGCTCTTTTCTTGAAGGTCCCTAAGTAAGCATCCAGATGATGAGGATGGTGTCGTGAATTTTGACATGATGTGCGTTCGTGAAATTTGGCGTCTGGAATTAATCCGAACAATTCCTTAGAGCACTCCCCGTGGTAGATTCGATAGAAAATGCAAAGGGATGCAACATCCTTACGCAATGCCAGTGTATCGAGCCGATCAGAAAGAACTCGGTTGTCGATGATTCGAACCGCTTCGAAATACTGTCTCGCTCTGCTGAGCACGCCAAGCTTTTTAGAAGCCAATTTGGCCTTCCCCTACAAGTGACCACGAAACTGCACACTATTCAATATATCGACACCAAGGATTCCAATGCTAGCTGAGGCAGCAAGGGGAGTGCCCTGAAATTGAGGAGATACGACAAAGGGGTTCCTTTTAGCGGTAAACGCGCAAACTTGTGTCTTTTGCGGATTGAACTGTACTAGATTTAGTCCCCCCCAATCCGAGACTTTGTTCAGCAAAGACTCAACTTCAGACACAAGTTTGTCCCGGTACTAGGTGACGTTTTCCCGAGAAATATTGGCACGGCCGGTATATAAGGCATCACCGGTGCTGTCGTCTGCATAACAATAAATGTTACTAGTTTGCAACATTTTTTTTTATAGGATAAGTGTGACAAACGAGCACACAGTCCACCTGATGGTAAGTGGTTGCTGCAGCCCATAGACATCTACATCTATCCTCGTTTGCGAATCAAAATGCAGATGCGTTGTCACCCGTGAGTAGTCCTCCATCTTAGTAGATGGAATGCCTCATTTCCAGTAAAAAGGGCCTTCGGCCACCTACACTCACCGAGCGAAACGCAGAGGTAAACCTCTACTTCACGCTGGTATTCTATGAGGTCGTGGTACCACCCCGGTTCGAGCCGGCCCATCCGTGCGACAGCAAAAGCTGCCGCGTGGCTCTACCACTGTTGAAAATCATATCATTGATATGCAGGAGAAACAGCGCTGGTGTTGCGTTGGTGTTGGTGTTGAGAAACAGCGCTGGTGTTCCACAAAGGCATGCAGCCTTGTGGAACACGATGCGTGGATAGGCTTGAAATCAGAGCATGCCCCGTCTACTACAAACTTGATGCTCCGATCAGCAAGGAAACTGGTGATCCATTTGCACAATTTCTCGAGAAACCAATAGGATGGAAGCTTCGAAAGAAGCGCTTTGTCCCAGACCCGATCGAAGGCCTTCGCTATATCCAAACTAACGGCCAAAGCCTCCCCCTTGGACTCTACTGCCTCCGCCCATCTATGAGTCAGGTAGACCAGAAGATCACCAGCTGATCCACCCCGACGAAAACCGTACTGGCGGTCACTAATCAGCTCCTCAATGATCCTCAAGGTACCTCATGAGCTGGCAGTTTATAATGGATTCCATTATTTTGGAGAACATGGAGATGATGGCGATAGGCCTGTAGTTGGACGGGTCTGAGCGGTCGCCTTTTTTAGGGATCGGGTGGACCAAGGCTGTCTTCCATGAATTCGGGACTACGCCAAAGGAGTAGGAGTACCGGAAAAGACGCGTTAAAACCAGTGCCAACTCCGGAGCACACGTCTTCAGCACAATGGGTGGGATTCCATTAGGCCCACTCGACTTGCTGATATCCAGGGAGAAGAATGCTTTGCGAACCGAGCGCTGTGTAAACCGCACATCCGGCATGGAGCACTCACATCGTGGGATGGTCGGCGGTGTGTTCCCCCCGTCATCTAGAGTCGAGTTGGACGCAAAGAGAGAGCTTAACAGATCGGCTTTCTCCTTGGCGACATGGGCCAGTAAGTCGTCCTCTCTTTGCAGAGATGGAAGAGATGGCTGACAGAGGTTCCCTTGGACAGCCTTGGCAAGAAACCAGAATGCATGGGTTCCCGAAGGAAGGCGAACTAGCTTCTCGCCAATTCTGCCGATGTGATCAAACCTTACCTTGGCAATGACGCTTTTGAAGGACCTGAAGGCGGAATTATACTTCTTTTTATGAGCGCTGGTGTTTACGTCCCGAGACATTCCCGGGCGTCAGCCCAAGCCCGATAGCACTCCTGCTTATAGCGTGATGCTATTTTACAGGAGCGACCAAACCATGGCTGTAATTAAAGACAAATTGTTTCAATTTCTTATAGAAACCGATGTTTGAATTAACTTAGTCATGCATTATTATGCTACTAACACTAGATATAAGAAAACATTTACTAACAACTATGGATATTTTTTTGTGTCGAAATAAATAAATTATTATTATTATAGGAAAATCAGCTATGTAATACGAATAAAGGATTAAACATTTAATTATTTGCATAATCTAACAAGTGAGATGCGAGAAGTAAAGACTGTGCAAGTCCGAAGGAAGCGGAGTTATAACCGAAAAAATGCTTTACTTCCAAATTTTTTTTTTATTTTTTTGGTTTATGGACATTTAGACCCCCTAGGAGGGTAATGAGAACTTTATGCCTTATTCATGCTTTATTCAACTATGACCCCCATGGCATCCTCTACATGATAGGCTATTCAAACTGACTAGGCCTAAAATTCGAGTCACCCCCCAACTCATTTCTAGTCTTTACTTCCAAAGATATGTGTTACGTTTTTTGTGATAACAGATTAGATACATAATGGCTGGATAAGGATAGCATATTTTAGAAAGAAGTAGTATTATATACTAAACAGAGACAGCTGTAATTTCAGAGCGAGATAGCGAGAGCATCCTATAAAGAATCGAGGGTCGTCTTCAGATTGGTTGTTCATTTTGTTATATATATTTGGTATTTAACAGCGTCAAATTATAGTATTAAAATATAAAAAAATATTAATTGTTTAATGTTAAATTGTTTTCATGAAAATTTTAGTAATTTATAAAAATGTATGTGATAAATATTTCAGAAATGTTGTATAAAATAATAATATGTTAAAAGAATTTAATTTTATGGATAAAATTGCGAGATAAGAACAAAACTACCGCTGCTTAAAACATTTAATTTGTGAATTAACCGATTGTATTGTTTAAAATATTCATGTTTATTAATAAAGATCATTGTTTCGAATGTGTGTAATAGACATTTAAGATTTATGACCCTGAAAATATCTTGTAAAATTGCTGTATTTTGATAATTATTTTAGAAGTTTTTTAAATATTAAAGTTATGGGTTTATAAATGGAAATGTGATGGTGAAAATCAGTGATTAGTTTATGTCGAAATGGCGTTTGACGCGCGGTTCTCTTTAGAGTATAGCTTTCATGATATAATAGGAGGCTGATATATATGCAAATCATTTGGGATCAGCTACAGTTTCCACTTTTAAATCAAGAAGTAAAAGCAATTAGGCAAAGTGGTAGGGAAAGTTAGAAAGTAGTGAAATTTTCAACATCACATTTCCAAAGAGGGCTTTCCTAATTTAATCAATGATAAATATTATTTTGTAGAGTTAGGGTGACAAACGAGCACACAGTCCACCTGATGGTAAGTGGTTGCTGTGGCCTATAGACATGTGCATCTAACTTCGTTTGCAAATTAAAATGTAGATGCGTTGTTAGCCGTAAGGACTAAGATAAAATACCTCGTTCCAGTAAAAAGGGTCTCCGGTTCTCTACACTCACCATACAAAACACAGCAGCATTAAGCTGCTATTTTACGCTGGTATTCTGTGAGAGCGTGGTCCTTCCCCGGTCGTGCCAACCCATTCGTGCTACAACTATACTATTAATATAGCTGCAGCATGGTTCTACCACGTAAAAAAGATCCATGCAATTCAAATTCTATAGTGTCGGCGCTGTCGTCGAGCCACAAGCGAAACACATCGAAACCTAAATCGCGCTAACAAAGTTCCGAAGTTAAAGTAGTATATATAGAATAGCTCCGAACTACCACTCGGAGCGCTGGCCGCTCCCCGGGCAGAACACCTTACCCGGCGGGAGATCTCCCCTTTTCCTTCCTACGGCCACACCATCGTTTCAAGATCCTCAGCGTTTACCCTAAATACTTAGGGCAAGAGAAAAGATACAGTCCACTAATGACCGACGTGATTGGGACCATTCCTTATGGACCCGTAATCTTAGTATTAGTCATCAAACCTTTCTTTTTACAAAGAAGAGACAGGTTCTGAATCACACACCCCACTCAGGAGTCACGCCCACCTCTTTGTTCTCGAACAGAACATGGTGTGGTATTAGTGTGTGAATAGAAGGTCAATAATTTGTTGATCTCTGTTACAGGGCGCGAGATGAAGACTTCCCTTTCACTTGGATTTTAGTTCTTGAAAGAAAAGCTGCATGAACCTACCGTAACCTGTCTACTGCTGCAATAGGTACTCCAAAATTGACCTCGACGTATTGAACTTCTCCAAGTTTTCCAGAATTTATTTCCTTTTCCAACGCTAAATATGCAGGCGAGAATCTGGACCACACTGCTTCCATTAAAAACAAGTTCTTGGTCTTCGCAAAATTAATTAAGCTTTTGGTTTGTTTGTAATTAAGACAGAGTGGTTTCTCGCACAGCACGTGTTTACCATTTTCAAGGAACAATTTAGATAGCTCGTAGTGGTCGGGGTTTAAAGCTCCGATGTAGGCTACATCTAGAATAGAAGTAAAAGTAAAATTACAAACTATAAGACGTATGCAGACATAAGATAATAAAGCATGCAACACATGTGCCGTTCAGCTACCCCAAATAATGTTGTTAACCATTTTTCAGATCATATATTATTACAGATGGTCCGACAAGTCGGAAAAACCGACTATTCGGCATCTTTTACAGTTGGTGACTAGTCGGCGACTAATCGGCAAAATATGCCGATTATAAGCGGTGGTTAGCAAATAAATTAAAACAAGATTTTCATCATCATCATTACAGCCCTTCATAAGTCCATTGCTGAACATAGGCCTCCCCCAAGGAATGCCACAAAGCACGGTCCTGAGACACCTGCATCCATCGACTTCCTGCATATCTTACCAGATCGTCACTCCATCTAGTGGGGGGACGCCCTACACTTCGTCCGTTGGTACGAGGCCGCCACTCGAGAACCTTTTTTCCCCATATCCGCAGTAGAACCAGAGTGACCGACATAGCCCAACGGATTAGTAAGCTGAAGTGGCAATGGGCCGGCTACCGAAAAACCGACAACCAACACTTATTCCTACGTAATTGTTTTTTATTATACTTTTTCATTAATCTACTATGATAGCTGTTTTATTATAATTACCTAGCTGCGCTTTATTATATTTATTATTAATCTGTTACCATATTAAGTATAAGGAATGTAAGAATCAGTCAGTAATTAAGTATCATCAATCAATGACTCATACATAACAAATAAAATAATAAAACCTTAATAACATTTGCAAGGCATCATAGAGCCATAGTATTTATTCAAGAATAATAAAATATAAAAAAATGTGTGATGGAATCATTATACAATATTAAAATAAATCAAGAAGATGCTTAGTTAGCACTACGTTAGCACTACTACTACTGAACGCATAAAAAGTACATAAATATCTTTGTTTTTATTAGTGGCAAGTTATGATGCAAAAATGTCAATGTTTCGGCGCGATCTGGAAGTAAGCGGTTCCTTTTTGTCTCATATACATTGCCAGCTTCCGAAAAGAGACGCTCGCTTAAACTGTGCTGGCAGGACACACACTATACTTTGACTATACGAGCCATTTCAGGATACCTAGAGCTGTTCTCAAGCCATGGATTGAGAAAATTAAATGGATCTTCAGTTCGCTTTAAGACTAGCAATGTACAGTAAGAATGAACGTCGTGTGGTGAACTAGATGTTTCGTCGTCAATATTGTGCACTTTTCGCGTAACAACTTCTTGGTAAACTCCCCAAAAGTTGCGATGAGCTGTCGTTTCGGAGTTAGGATTTTAGGTATTGGTCTCGTTGTAATTTAGGTCATACTGTTCTTTAAGGCTTCCTTTTATTCCTTTGTCTTAGTGATACTATATTTTCATTATCAAAGAACTGCATACTGAATGAAACTACATGGAACTTGAAAATCGATTCATCGATAGCCTTTGCAATGTTCCTACCATTATCTCGCACAATAGCGTGTATTTTGGCTGCACTTATATTCTACGAGGCAGGAATTTCTTTGAGACACACTTTTATGTTATGTTATGTGCGTCGTGAGATATAGGAAAATCTTTCATCTGGAGTATTGCGTGACGAAATTTCATATTGTTATCCAACCAGTGTGCTGTGAAGCTCAAAAAACTTTCCTTATTGTTTGTATTTTTCCACAAATCTGTAGTTACGGATAGCGTAGCAGCGCTGAGCACTCCGTATCGTATTTCAGTTTTAGTTTCCTCAAATGTTGGGAATGATATTTTCAGTCAGATAATTTCTACTAAGTAACACATATTTTGATTTAAGCTTCTTCATTAGTACTGATAAAACCACTGTTTTACACAATAGATAGAGGTTGTTTATCTAAGGCAATCATGTCTCCTATGGCAACACTTATTTCTCTAAAGCGACCACTGGACTTAAATTACACTGTCTTGAATTGTTTGTTATATGTATACTTCGCCTCTCGCTGAAATTGAAGGAACTGGCGACGGCAACAAGGACTCAGGTTGCGATTGAGAAGATGAAGACAAATGGACTTCATTCGAACTGTTTTTAATAGAACCTGTCAATTGAGGCATCAACTCGTTGTGCTTATATTTTATGTGATTTGTCATACTTGTCTACTTGTCATATAGTACGTGAGGGTAATATGGTCATCCGGTTAATATAGTCACTTTCTTATAACTCAAAACTACAGCCTTATTTGCATAGGTGGCTTTGTGATACGATAGCTCTTCACCAGTCAATCAAATAATAAATGGTCAAAAGGGCGCCGCTTTATCGATGCCATTTTGACAGTTATTATTATTAAATATTTTAGTCAATTTTAGTATTGGGTAGTGTAGTGAGTTTTTGTTTAATTCATTTTTCGAAGTGTTCCTCATTATTTTAAAGGCTTGTTTGCTCTTTTTTTCTTAATATATTAGTTATAGTATACGACATTGTATATTTGTCTTTGTCCTCCTCCTAGTTTTGGTTTTATAGGGCGGCAAAGCTTAAGGTGACCATATTACCCTCACGTATTTGCTTTTCTACCTTGACCACCGCACGATTGATTGATGGCACTGGTTATATTTCACTTTTGTCGGTTCTCCCTCAACATCATGGAAGAATTTCCACACTCGCGATTTCTTTTTCGACATTTTACGACCGCACACACAGTTATTTTATTTATTTCAACTAGGCTACACCGGCAGACCGAATATGCACAAAATGATCAAAACGTAAACAAAACTGTGTTGTGAGCAGTCACAGCACGCTTGGCGTGGCCGCACGATGGCTCGTACACATGCATGAGCGTGCCGAGCGATGACGACATAGCCCAAATACCTCCGAAGGACCTAATAATAAAAAGATCGGCATTGCCAACTAGTCGGCCGACTGATCGCCAATTTGAAAACCGATTAGTCGGCAAACACCGTAGTCGGCCCATCTCTACATATTATCGAAATAGAAGTAGAGCGCGTAGAACACTACGCCATAACGTCTCGTGGCTGTCGTAAGAGGTGACAGAGGGAAACTGAAAAGGAGATAGGCAGCAGCATCTGCGTAGTACCAACTCAAAATTGAAATTGATTACGGTTGTAAATAATTGCGTAAAATTATAAAAAATTGCGGTTGCCAACCCGCCTACAACCGTCACAACCATGGTAAATTCCCCCTATGGGAGGCCTTGTTGAACAGTGGACTTTTATAGAATGTAATTCTGTATTGAATAATAATAATGGATAATTATTATACTATAAAAATATAAATAATTATGTCGAAATGTCGTTACGAATGATAGATACAAGCTTTTTTCAAAAAACTTGATTAGTAATTGATAATTTTAAGATATATCAGAATAATCATATATGTTATCTATTCTCAATTTAATTAGAATAAGATAAACCTATCGTTATTAAAGTGTATATTATGTAATAAAATAGAAATATTAACTTTTTTCTATTAAGAAATTGGAGATATTGTGATTATTGTGTAGGTAATACGTAGGTACTTTCAGCAATCAATTCTACTTGAATCCTGTTTTTGTAATTGAAGTGCACAAATAAAAACTCACCGATATCGTTACTGGCAGCCATAGCTTGGTAAGAGTCGAATACTTTGGCAATATTGTGTGTTTTAGCGAATTCCGTCGCTCTGCTAATGTCGCGAGCAGCCACCGCCGCTATCGTTTGGTCACCTTTATTAGGATACGAATTAAAAGCATTGACGAAGTCATGGCTGATCTTCCCAGCGGTGACGATGCCCCAGCGAATTGTCATCTGTTATAAACAATACAATTAGGAATAACAACAAAATGTCACTAAAAGGTCTCGTAATGTTGTAGTCTTGTAAAAACAGCTGCGATGTTTTTACAAGACTAGGCATTTTTCGCGTCTTCGATTTACCTACGTCTAACTTTGATAATTATCGAGTTTGAACTTTGAATACATGAAGTAGGAAACTAAACGTTATCTGTTTAGATCTATATTTTGATTTAGGATTTCTATATTTACGCGAATAATACACGCACTTTTACTTAGCACATTTAATTTTAGTTCCTCAATGCTTATTAATTTGATAAAAGGGTACAAAAATAAGTTCAAAATAAACGTTATAAGACCTTTAAAATTAGTTTTATTCAATTAATTCTCAATAATTATCCTGTTGAAGCTAGCACGGAAATCCATGCTGAAAGTAACAATTGCACGCAAGTCAAACGATATTTAATAAGTCGAAGTATGTCAACTTGTTGGTTCCTTGAATGAGTACACATAATACAAAAAAACTAAAATGATAATTACAAATACAGTAAGAATAATTTCACCAACACCATAAATGAAGTATGGGCAAAGTTCAGTTCAAGCGACGTTCGATGTTGTCGGCTTCGCCGATATAAACTAAAATCTGAACGATCACCAAGTAGCTGTTCTAAGCAAGTTTTACATTCCTATAGACTATAGATACATATGATTTAAGCAACTGCTATGGAGCTTGGCGCCCGTTTAGATTTTAACTCTTTTGCAGGCGAAGCAACAGAATAAATAAACCTAGCAAGCTAACAGTATAGCAAAGTGGCGAAGCAATCAGCTTTGTAGCGGTTTCTAACGGTTGCCGTTGAGCAATCAGTTTCAAAATAGGAGGTTCAGACTTCAGATGCCTGGGTGATCAGTAATCGATTGCTGAAAACAGAATTTGAAAATTCGAAACCGTTCTCGAGATAATCGTGGGACAGACGGACAGACGGACAGACATCGTGAAATCAATAAGTGTCTTCGCAAGCGTCGCCACTTAATAAGTGTCTTCGCAAGCTTCGCCACTTAATAAACCTAGCAAGCTAACAGCATAGCAAAGTGGCGAAGCAATCAGCTTTGTAGCGGTTTCTAACGGTTGCCGTTGAGCAATCAGTTTCAAAATAGGAGGTTCAGATGCCTGGGTGATCAGTAATCGATTGCTGAAAACAGAATTTGAAAATTCGAAACTGTTCTTGAGATAATCGTGGGACAGACGGACAGACGGACAGACGGACAGACATCGTGAAATCAATAAGTATCTTCGCAAGCTTCGCCACTTAATAATAATTCGACGTAGCGAAGCCGATAACCCCTGAACGTCGTTTGTACCGAACTTGATTCGCTTTTCACATTTATGGTTTTGCTGGGATACATTGAGTTTTTTTCATCTTGCGTTTACTTTTCACTGTTTTCTATTATTAATAACTTTTTCAATATTTTAGAAATATCGCAAATGTTACTGCTGCAGTTAGTTTCATGTACTGTGCCTACTTGCAACTTACCGCACCAATTACAATTTATCCTCGTATATGCCTAATGACCTTGTTGTCAGATTTTAAGTTTCTAAGTAACCTAGAAGTGGCCTAGGTTTTTGATGAGCGAGTCAGTGAGTGATAAAAACGGCACTTTTCAGACCTTAATAACTATAGAATTACATATGCGTTTATTTATGCCATTATTCTTGTTGGGTGTGCAAAAAAAATCACAAGTGTGTATTTTTTGGGTCTAATAGTTTTTGAGTATAATATACACACTAGTAGTGCTTCACTCTTTTCTTTTCCGAACTTGGCTGACACCCTGTCATATAATCTAGATTTCTAAGTGTACCATAATATTAGTTGCCTATTAAATACACTTTCATTTTTGGTACCAAATTTCTCGCTGTTAGAAAAACTAATAAAAATATGACTTTTTTAAATAATGTATTCTTAACCGACTGCACAAAAAAAGAGATATTTTTATTGTCTGCCTACTTGGTCTCCTCTCATTTTTAATAGGCTTTATGTTGCAAGGTGGGGTTATATCATACAAAACGTTCCTGTTATACAGTTTATGTAGGGTTTCCCCGCATAAATGTTTAGTAGGCCTACGCTGCATTGGTAGTAGGTACATAGAGATTTAGAATCTTCAGATATTGGAGTATCTTAGTATCGCTATGTTAACGAATCCAAGAACATTATCTTCATGTTCAGAATGGTTATTAATTTCATTTAAATTGTTAGGAAATACGACGTCGCTAGAAAGAATTAAGTGATGGATCCTTATGCAACGGCGCGGTGATGATAGGGTTAGATATTAGGAAACAAAATTATCACTGTAGGTACCAGTACCTTAAACTTAAAAAATAAAATAGTTATCTTTTAAATACAAAATTGCTAACCAAATCGTTACACATATCGCTACCTCGGGGCTCAAAGGGCGTATAGCACAAAACGCGATTTTTCAGGAGAAAGAAAAAACTAAAAAAAATAAAAATTTTCGCCGATATATTTTTAATTTGAAGTGCTACTTAAATGTAATATACGGCAAAGGTTCTTAGAATTAGTTGTATTTTCATGTAATATCTAAAAAAAATGCCTCTGCCTAGTCGTTACAGAAATAGATATTCTTATACGAGTACGACCAAAAAAAAGAAAGAAATGTTCTTTACACCCCTCAAAGACTAGCTTGTGCAGGAATTTTTGGGCGTAATTCTAATCTATCGCTCAAAATACAAATTATAATTAGGGTAAAGGCCACTTGCATTTTATTTTATAGTAGTATAAGACAATTTATTAGGGTATAAAAATCATAGACGAACAACAGAATTCAGACAGAACTCCGCTAACCATTATATATATATATATATATACTATTCTAGGTCAGCGCTTAACTGCAATCCCATCTGATGGTGAGTGGTGATGTAGCCTGAGATGGTGAAGTACACTGACTTAACAAAAGCCTATTCACTCTTTCCTTGTAGATACCCACATTGTAATCGGATGGAAACACAGATATTAGCAACTTATTACACTCCTTTGCTGTACGCATGATGAAAACTGAGACAAAACTGAGTCCCGTTTATCTGTGAATATTTAAATGTGAATGTTGTCGTTTGCACACGAAGTGGCCGAGACTAATGTGTGAATGTGTGCGTGTCTGTATAGATTGCTGCATCTGAGTATGCGACGTTATTTATTTGGTATAAATTATGTAGTGAGTGATCTTCGTATTAGGTAGCTATTACTTTATTGATTTGAAATTGTAACTTTATTTTGTCCAATACTTATAAAATAAAACAGTAATAGAAAATTACTATATTTCAAAAGTGAAACAATAGACTATACCAAAAATTTTACTCAAGCATATTCAATCTTCCTTTTCATCGTCTTCTTCTTCATCGTCAGTTTCATTTAAAGTCTGACGTACGTTAGAGTCATGTGGAAGTTTACGATATTCTTCGTGAAATCTTTTTCAAATGGCTCCGGTATCACAAAGACATATTAGGTCTCGGTATTTCATACCACTTATTTTTAATTTGGAACCGTACAAAACTCCGTACTTGCTTCCTCATTATTTGTTATTTGCTTGTCTCTTTTCCCTTTTCTTTCCTTTCCCTTCCTTGATATGTTTTCACATAATATAACTGTATGAGAGACTGATTCTTGTTTCATCGAGTATTTAACAAACATTTGGTTTGGATGTTTCTTTTTATATGTGGCGATTCTTACTGGTTTGCATTTTAGTTTTTTATTGTTCCTGATGTGAATGTCTGTGCAGCTAAGTCGTCTAAATTAAGAAAATCTGTGTGATCCAGTGAGTGTACTTTGTAGGAAAAACGAAACGAAACGAACGAACGAACGAAAGTAGGTCGCTCATTGCGAAGGAGCATAAACTATTAGATTTTTGACCTCCCTTTCTATCACTGCATGTACTGCATCGACAGGCATATAAGTGTGCCCTGGCAGCAGGTGATTAAGTTGTATGACTTCCAAATTAGTGGCAGTCTTGATAAAATGGTTCACTGCACCCAGCACTGTTTTGTTTTTATTTTGGCCGCTACATGAGTCGCAGTACAGTATTAGGTGCTTTGTGCCTTTTCTGTCCATCACATCTAGATACTTCAACAGGCAAGTAGCTATTTCATTGCTCCCACGTTTGCCATCACACTCTCCCCATGTGTAACAATAAACGTCTTGTTAACTTTCATAAAATGTTAAGTTGTAAACTGCATATTTACGAGAATTATAAAGCAGCATACTTTCCCCATGCGGTGTTTTTAAAATTTTCTGTAAGTCAAAACTAGAAACGATTGTTTCATTGTTTAATGTCCTTAGATTTTGATGGATCTTGAACCTCAGTTTTGTAGCATTTTTTTCTTCAATATTTGCAATTATCGACTCTTTATTAAATGTTTATTAAACAATTATCGAAGATCCAGGGGCAGACCCAAAACACGATGGAAAGATGTAGTGGTAAAGGACATGAGAGAGTGCGAAGTCTCCGAAAATGAAGTCGAGGATAGAGCGAAGTGGAGACGTAAGACAAGAAAGGATGACCCCACCACCATGTGGGACACATAGCCAGGAAGAGAGAGAGAGACTCTTTATCAATATCAGTCATCGTTTCTTTGTTGTTTTCAGCGTTGATACATGTTATGCACTTATCTTTTCTGCCGACTTCCAAAAAGGAGACGGTACTCAATTCGGGTGTATGTTTTTTTTTTATGTGTGTTACCTGATAACTTTGTACTGGGGGAACCGATTTCGATGATTCTTTTTTTATATGAAAGCTGATAGATCTCGTGTGGTCCCATATGAATTTGATCAAGGTCAGACCAATGGTTATTGAGTTATTCTTAAATAACTTATATCGAAGTCGCTTATATTGAAGTCGGCTGTACAAAATTTTTAATTTTAAATTATTCCGGTACAAGTTTTCCGCTCTTGTTTTCATAATTTTTCCCTGCATCTTTCAAGGTCTTAGTAGTTTTACGTTTATTAACTGACTTCTCCTTTTTTTTATTATTTGTTCATTTTTTTCCAAATTTTACACTGGCACGTTTCTTAACTCTCTTCTTCTTCATCTTATTGATGACATGTTCTTCACCACTGCTTGAGTCTGATTCCTTGAATGACCAATTGTCAGAACTACTCGATGAGAAGTCTAGTTTTTCTCCGTCGGACAAAAAGTCTATAAAAGCTTTCTTCACTGTTTTGTTGCTCTTTCTTTTTCCTGATTTTGTGCTTTTATCAATTTCAGCATGATTAAGCGCTCCGTCCAAGGTAGTTCTGTTAATGTCAGGGCAGATAATAATACCCATTGCAGTTTCAACCGTATGATCTTCAAATAGACTAATATTTGTGGCATCAGAATTTGAGTTTTCTTCGCGGGTTTTAAACTCGAGTGTTCTTTTAGCATCAGATGGTACTGGTGCTTGTGAGTATGAAGCTTTGAAGAGAAAGACTAATAACGTTGGTTGGGTTGTATTTATTCAATTATCTCTCTACTGTTACTAGTCTTAAAAGTCAATTTAGTTTCTAGATAGAAGGCGTATAAGATAAATCTTCATATTTGCTAGGTAGTAGAGCACAATTCTAGTTTCTCTAAAGACGTAGTTAGGTAGTAAAGGACAAGTTTTCGTTTGAAATCTAGTAAGGTTGTAAAGAACAATTTTTAAACATTATGTTCTTTAGATTCTTTATCTTTAAGTAAACTCAATTTATACAACCTTAATGATACGTGATCATAAATAATTTGTGATTTACAGCCATAATTCACGAACTGCACGAAAAGCCCAAAAATTTTGGGTAGTAAAGAACATTTTTTCGAGAATTTCACTACTTTGAGTATGCATTTCGCTAGAGAATGAAAATCTGAATAAGATGGTGTAAATAACTCTATTTAACCAAAATGTGCTATATGCCCTTTGAGCCCCGAGGTATCGATATACCTAGTATACCTATACTTTTAAAATACGAATAAATAGTATTAAACTCGGTAGGTACGATAAGAGCTACCTTACAATTTAAGGGTAAAAATTAAGGGCAACCTTACAATTACTGCCAACCTCCAGTCAATAAATAATACTTACTTCTAAGAAACGGCGAACAATAAAAATGAAAACTATGATTCTGATTTAAAACCGAATAAAATTAAGCACTAATGAAACATGAAATGACTTGTACTGAAGTTTATATATATTCTTCCCGCACCTTGTAGTGGCGGGAAAGAATACTCACTACCCCATATCTTCCCGTGGGTGTCGTAAGAGGCGACAGAGGGAAACTGAGGCAGAGGACGGCATCTTTCTGATAATAGCAAAACAACAATAAAAAGACTGCCGTTGCTAACCCGCTCGCCAAGCGTGGCAACTATGGCAATATACCCAGTGGCGGCTTTAGGGGGTAGCGAACAGGGCAATCGCCCGGGGCCTCGCTCTTGCAGGGGCCTCGCGCAACAACCCAAACAAGTTTTAAAAACTATAATTTTTTTAACTACGAGTATATTTAATTTATTTAAAACCTTTGATTTTGATCCTTAATAACTCATTAAGTTTATAACATAATGGTAAATTAAAATAAAGTTAGTTAACTAATTAATTCATTCAAAAAATAATTGAATAATTCATTATGTAGTACTTGAATATCGCGCCTCGAAACACTTGAAAGATCAGTTTTTAAACCGCATAGCACTTAGGTCAGCTCGGGGGTCTCCTCTATCGCTCGGAGAAGCCCCGTGTTTCATTTCTTTCGTCAACTCCTGTCACCTTGGAGTTATTTTGCTTGCAGTATACAAGCAAAGTAGTTACAAAATCGTTACTATACCGTACATATCTTTGAATTTTATTTAATATTACGTTCTTATAGTATTTATAGTATTGAGTGAGCTGGAAAAGTGTAAATTATAGTATTTGAAGTATGAAGTAAGCTGAAAAAGTGTAAAAAAACTGTGTGATACTTAAAAATTATTTTTGACTGCTTGTGCGAAACAAAACAAGATTTACGAAATGAGTTCGCGTGATCGTGATGCCGGTAGAAAATTTGAGTCAGGTAGTTCAAATAGGAAACGAGCTGTCAAAAGTATGCAGGTAAAAGAAAATCTACGTGGATATTTATATAAATATATAAAAAGAGATGATCAAGAAACCTCTATAAAACATTTATTGACTGAAAGTGACTCTAATCCTGATCCAGCTGAAAGCATTCCTTTCACATCATCATGGGTGCCGCCGCCGACATTAAGTAAAAACGACGAGGATGATGATGAATTAACTACATCATTGTCTCTTAGGTCACTGGAGCCGCCGTCAATGCTATTCAGTCAAGAATACGAATCTGAGCCCGATTCTAAGTGTACATCCATGTCTGCTGGAATGGAAAATCTGAATCCTCAAAATGACCCCGGTTTGTGGCCTATAACAGTTACTGATGTAGAAAGTTGATTTATTTCCCGTAAATGATAATGGACGGCGATTCAGTGAATATCATTATAATAAGATATTAGTTAACGATGAAAACTTGACAGGTGTTGGATGATTTATTCACAAACAAAGGATGCCGTTTACTGCTTTCCGTGTCGAATATTTGGGCTAGAAAATACAAAGATTGGATCAAGTGAAGGAGTGTATGGTTGGAAACACTTGGGTGATTACCTAATCTCACGAATCTAGTCGACAGCACAAAGATTGTATGTTGAAATGGATTAATTTAGGGAATGGTTTAAAAAACTGTTCCACTATTGACTTCTTGGCCCAGTCACAAATTGAACAAGAAAGGCAACGTTGTTGATATATTTTAGAAAGATTGCTCGCAATTGTAAATATTTAACAGTGCGTGTTGCCAGTGATAACATATGGAACTGAGATGTGGTCATTCACTGCTGGCCGGATGAGGAAGCTCAAGGTCGCTCAGCAAGCTATGGAGAGGGCTATGCTCTGAGTTTCTCTGCGTGATAAACTTAGAAATGAGGATATCCGCAGTAGAACCAGAGTGACCGACATAGCCCAACGGATTAGTAAGCTGAAGTGGCAATGGGCCGACCATATAGCTCGAAGAACCGACAACCGATGGGGAAAAAAGGTTCTCGAGTGGCAGCCTCGTACGTACAGGCGAAGTGTAGGGCGTCCCCCCACTAGATGGAGTGACGACCTGGTAAGATATGCAAGAAGTCGATGGATGCAGGTGGCTCAGGACCGTGCTTTGTGGCATTCCTTGGAGGAGCCCTATGTTCAGCAGTAGACTTGTGAAGGGCTGTAATGATGAATGATGATGATGAAGTTTATTCAATAAATCAAGAATATTATAATTATATAGAATTAAAATAAAACTGAACTCATTACCACATTTCAAATATTAAATAAAACTATATTAAAGACTATTAAATGATCAATAATGAATAAAATTTTATAACTTAATATTATTTAAATCTAAATATTCCATAAGGCAATTGAAAACATTTTTACTTTTTTAGAATAAATTAAAAGAGAAAGAATTTCTATACGTAGAGGTATTTTAAGTTTTACCAAAGTGTTAAATAATGAAGTATGATCATATAAAGGACATGAGAAGAATATATGGTTGAGGTCAATATCTAAACCACACTCACATATATGTATTTTTAATATGAAGCCTAGCAAGGTGAACCGAATTACAACAGTAACCCAAAAGCGCATTCTACATAACATTGATGTATGTTTCTTATTTAAGGTAATTTTTTTATAAAACCAAGGCTTACAAGGAATGGTGGGTTGAATTTTGGCATATTGACAGTCTTTTGTCGTTTTGGTTTTATCCCAATGTTGTGACCACCTATCTCTATACAATAATTTCGTAGTCCTTATAAGGTCATAGTAATAATTTTTAAATAGGAAAGTTTTAAATAGGAAACAAGCTATAGTCTGTGGGGACAGACTATAGCTTGTTTAGCAAGTTTGTCAGCATATTCATTACCAGATATACCAATATGACTAGGAATACAAACAAGAGAAATGTTGATGTTTTGAAATTGGTATAAGAATAGAAGTTTTTTAATTTCAAATATCAAAGGATTGCGGGAAATGTCATAGATAGGATTGCATAACAATGCCTGTAAAGAACTAAAGAGAATCTGAAAATATCACGCTTAATTTTAATTTAAAACTATAGCAATATTTTATTGCTTGTAAAATGGCTAACATTTCTCCTGTAAAAACTGAAAATTCGGGAGGACTTTTCATTTTTTGAACTATTCTCCAATTTTGATGGTATATTGCGTAGCCAGTACAACCTTTAGAGTTAATTTTAGAAGCGTCTGTAAAAATATAATGATAACCTGGATATTTCTTGTCAAACGCAAATAATTCTTTTTATTTGATTCAATAGATAATTAGTTTAATCCTATATCTAATATAACATTGGGTTTGAAAAGTGCAACATCAAACGAATTGGAGAAAAGAGGCAGTCACCGACCTATGAATATGATCTAGTAAGGAATTGTATTGTTCATAGCCTTTTACTAGGTTAGGTGTTTCTTTATTTCGCCAGTATTGTCCTAAATTAATTAAAATGTAATGAGAAAGTAAACGAATTTTAGGGATTAGTGGAAGATTGGAAAATTGAAGAACACGAAAAAAGAAAGCATCTGATAAATATTGTCATCTAATAAAAAGTAGAAGATCACCGCATTCAATTTGCAAGGCATTGATAGGCGATGAATTCATAGCCCCTAAAATTAATCTTTAAGACTTGTGTTGAACGATATCTAAAATTTTCAATCGTTTTTTATTAGCAGGTTCAATAAGAAATGAGGCATAATCTAAACGACTTCTTATAATTGCATTAAATATAAATTAATTTTAAAGAATATGGATGGGCGCCCCACCATAACAATCAAAGAGCACAAAGCTCTTAGAATGTTTATATTTTTTTCGCATTTTTTGGGTATATAAATGATATGAGGCATACAGGATAATTTATTATCAAGAATTACACCAAGGAATTTAACTTGATGAATATTTTCGAGCGGATAATTAAAAAGGTGAACCTGTACTTCTGGTAAAACTCTTTTGCAGGAAAAAATAACTGTATTACTTTTATTTGGGGAAAGCTCTATTCCATGATCATCTAATAACGTGGCCATAGAGAGGAGATCATGTTCTATCGCATTAGCACAAGATTCTATACATTTATCATTTACATTAACTAAGATATCATCAGCGTATTGCAAAATTCTACACTTTGAAATGGACTGGTCTAAATCTGACGTATAAATATTGTATAATAAAGGACTTAAAACCGAACCTTGCGGAAGGCCTTTGAAAACCTTGCGAGTATATTTTAAATCATCATCAATTTTAATATGTAAATACCGATCTAGAAATAAATTGATCATCAAATATGAAAGTTTTTTGGATATATTAAGCTTAAACATCTTTTCTCTAATGATGTTAAGTCTAACATTATCGTAAGCAGAAGAAATGTCAAGGAAAGCAGCAAGGATCGATTCATTTCTCGAAAATGCTAGTCTAATATCTGTGGTGAAGATTGAAAGACTGTCATATGTGCTTTTACCTTTTCTGAATTCATATTGAGTATTTGATAATAATCCATGACTTTTTTTCTACATACCATTCAAGACGATTCTTGATCAGGTGTTTAAAGGTTTTAATTAGAGTTGAGGATGGAGCAATAGGTCGATAGGAAGAGCCATCGTTAGGGTTTTTGTCAGGTTTCAAGATAGGAATTATTACTTGAGTCCGCCAAGAGTCAGTAACAAAACCTATGTCAAACAAAGCGTTAATGATATTTAAAAAGAAGGTTAAAATTTGATCGTTACATTTGGTTAGTAGTGAATATGGAATACCGTCTAGACCAGGTGCTGAATCGTGGACGTGAGAAAGGACAAGCTTTAATTCATTTAAAGAGAATGGATCTAAGGGATCAAAAAAGATTCACATGGAATACTTTTAGGTAGCTCCTCTCTCGAAGGTGCAGAAGAGGGGGCAAGTTTGTCTAGAAAATAATTTATTGATTGAGAGGGGATGGCACCACTGTAAGAACAAGATGAAAAACAACAGCGAAATTTTCTTATATTGCGCCCAACAACTGATAAAGGAAATTAGGGAGATATTGAAGAACAAAAGGCTTGCCAACTTGTTTGTTTTTTGTCGCGAAGAGTATTTTTAGTTACTTTCTTGTTTTTCGCTTTTTTCTATTATGAATGGCCTCAGTACATTCAGAATCCCACCATGGAGGGGAGGGCTTACACTTATTATTTAGAGTTTTAATAGGAATTGTTTGGTCTGCTGCATTTATATTTGCGTTTGTAAATGCTTCAACAATTGAAATTAAATTATTTTCAGAAATAGGAGCGATTTTTAGAATTTTATTGTAAAGAATACTATTATACAAGTTCCAGTCTGCTCTGTCTAATTTGTATTTAATACAAGGTTTTTTGTTAATTTTTGCCGATTCTTTGTTTGGAAAGGAAATCATAATAGGAAAAAGATCACTGCCCTGAGAGCTATCTAAAACTGTCCAATTTAAAAGAGAGGTTAAATCAGAAGTACAAATTGATAAATCTACAGCACTTCTAGACTCATTGGGACGAGAGCGTTTGGTGATTTTACCAGTATTAAGGACGCCAATGTTAAGTTCGTCAATTATTTCAACTAATAAACTGCCGTATCTATCACAATTATCACCCAATAAATAATGATGGCAATTAAAATCACCAAGAATTAAAAATGATTTGGGTAACGAGGCTATTAAAGATTTTATTCTGCGAAACCTATAGACAGACGGGGAGGGAACATAAATAAAAACGAAAGTAATATTTTGAATTCTTACTGATACAATATTAAAGTCAAATATTTCATCATAAATATCTACAATGGTATAAGCGATATTATTCTTTATAAGCAAAGCACATCGAGCATAACCATCAGATTTGTCCTTCCTAACACAACAAAAACCAGGTATTCTGATGTTGGAATCCGGTTTCAGCCATGTCTCTGAAATAGCAGCGATACAAACATTGTACTCGTATTTTTTTTAATAAATAAATTATTTCAGTACGTTTATCTAAAATGGTTCTACAATTCCATTGAAGGACCTTTGTGAGAGTAAATGTCATGAAGAATTTCAGGTATAGAATTTAAGCGAGCAACGTGGGACGGTAATTTCGACGAATACAAAGATATGATTATGTTAATAAGGGAATTTATAATTTTTTCTATAGAATTAAAACTATCCTGTGTACTATCAGGAGAAACCCGAAGAGCACAACCATCCTCTGATTGTGGAATTGAAAAATATTCAATAATTTTTTGATGATTTTTTTGTCGTATCCTATTTGTGAATAATAATGATTTCTTATAAGAAGTTTTATTAGATGAAACGGGGTGTGAAAGAAAATGATCCTTTGTAGGATTAGTAAGTAGAAATCTAAAAATTTACAAGGTTTTTTGAGATCAGACCATCAGCATATGATTTTGAAGAAACTTGGGGATATGTTTGTGATGCTTCTAGGTATGAGATTGAATTTTATGCCATTTCGATTTTAATATTATTTTGTCATGTATGTTGGGCATCTAGAATCCGTGGCTTTGTGGTTACCTGAGCAGAATAAGCAACGAAAGGTCCCATTATCTTTGTCGCAAGAAGAAGAAGAGTGATCATAGCCACATTTTGAGCATCTTGGCTTGGAACGACATAAATCTTTAGTGTGTCCAAATCTGCAGCACTGAAAACATTGAGTTGTTGGAAACTTATAAATTTCAACAGGGATGGAAGAATAGCAAATATAAACCCTCGAGGGAAGAATTTGACATCAAATGTGATTACGACACTTTCAGAGCTTTCATATCTGACTGTTTTATTGCGTACTCGGTAATTTAATTTTCTTACTTTTAATACAGGTATAGTGTTTGGATACGTAGATAATTCAGAAATAATCTCTTCTGGTGTCCAATCTTTTGATACACCTTTTATAACACCGATACGAGATACGTGAAAGGATGGAATAAACGTTTTGTATTTGTCATTTACAGATGGATTTTCTAAAATTAAATTTTCATCAATAAATTTAAAGAATTCAATCGATAATCTATTCCTCCCGATACGTTTTAAGCCTCCATTTGAATGCTTAATTTTTTCAAAAAAGTGACCAAATGATTTGGTTTTTTATTATATATTTTATTACATATTATATCTTTGATTACCAATATTCTTAAAGAAATAGCATTTCAAGTCTTACCAGAATTAGGAGAATCTTCCTTTACTTGAACATGGACGATAAAAGGACCAGAATCTGTAGAATTATAAGGGCGACGAGATTGAAATTTTTGTGAATCTGATTTTGCATTATCGCTATTTATCTGTGTTAAGAGATTTAGAAGAGATATGACTATGGGTAAAATTTAATGTTTGTGGTAGAGAAATGTCAGATGATTGTGAAAGAGGGATTTCAGATGATTGGCTACAAGCAATGTTGGATGATAAAGACATGGGAGATTCATAAACACTTTGTCCTGATATGTTGTCTTGGTTAGAGTTAGATCCCATAATTTTAATTTTAGATGATGAAATATTACCAGTATCGCAATTCGATTCTGAGAATGAGGAATTGGTGAAAAAAACTGAAATTTTTCTATTTAAGTCAACCCGATTAGCATGTTCTTCTTTCTTCCTTTCTTTCGTTTTATGTTTCCTTTTCTTTTTATTGGAAATAATTTTGAAATTTTCATCAAAAATTTCTTGAGATAGTGACTGCCATGGTTTTTTAAATGAACCTTCTAAGTCATTTTGAATTTCGACATAAGCAGCTGGAGAGGGAATAATGTTAGGATCAGAACAATTCGGATCCGGTGGCTTAGGCGGAATACATGGATTATTAGACATGGCGACTACGAGTCTAACGCTACGTTAGACTATTTTCTAATACTAATAAATTGTCGCTAAATGAGTGATAATATGAAAATACAGATATAATTATTACTAACCTTTTGACCGCCAAAGTCGCCTATACTTGACCAGCACCTGCGGGCCCTGAGCGCTAACGACGTCTATAGTTGACAAAAAACCCGACCCACAAAAATATGAAATATAGATATTGGAAAATAATTACTGGTATTTTAATTCCACACTCCTCAAAAAAGAAAAACCCAGCAACATGTGAGTATAAAAAACAAGTCTCCTAGAGCCGCAAGTACTAAGAAACATTGAACTAAAAGAAATGGATTTTTATCTAAGCAAATACTATGTCCAGCACGCCAAAGTCGTCTATAGTTGACCGCTAGTGCCGTGCGCGGGAGGCTTAGATTTCTTGAAAACTAGCCAAAATTCAGCTCAAACGTGTACCTAATTTTTTTCTATTATTATTGATATTTGAATAAAACAAAAGGTTAGAAACATAAAACTATAATTAGCTACATGAATAAAAAAAATATTATCAAATCATCTTCAATCTAATATCTCAACTCTGGCGCATCCTTAGCGCGTCATAGAAAATCATGCTGGGCGCCGTTGTCAAGAATAGACGACACCCTGATGACGTCATAAGTGATTATTTTCGCAGGTATTTTTGTTTACTTTTCGCTTTGGCGTACAGGACTCCGTAATGCGTTCTTTGATCAAAAGGTTAATATATACTATAATAAATTAGGAATGTAATCAGAATATTAAAAGGAAATTTAAAATAATTAATATGACACCAAAAATACGTAAAACCGTTATTGTCGTTCAGTTGCCAGCCAGTCTTCTAGGCAAATCCAAGGCAAATCTATATTGATAAGCTGTGTACTATTTGCGTTGACACCTCCTGATTATATTAGCTTATCTATGGCTGACACTTTAACAAGCTAACAACATGTAACCTACTTTATATATTACAACAAAAATGAAATAATTAACCCTTTTAAAATAATAAAATGCAAAATAAAAACAATATTAATCTGTCGTATCATATTATTTAGGATATAGATTTGAATTGAACATACTTAGAAAGTAAAGTTGTCCAATGTATGTTTACGATCACAACAAAAAATAATTTAAATGTATTTAGAAATACATAAACATTTAAAACTCATTTTTAACAAAGGTAATATATGTACTCTAAGATAACTTGAAAGTCATAAATAAGAAAATTTACCTTTAATATAGTTTTAATGTAAGTTTTTCGTGCCAGCTACTGCAGTACCACAAACTAATAAGAAGTGCAGTTACTCAATTATTGTACGGGCTACAGGCACAGATCTGCAAATACAAACGCTATGTGGCCACTTAACCGACGATAATGGCAAATGTTACAGATAAACACTGAACACAGGCATACTGGAAATGACAGTTTCAGTAATTTACCATTTCTATAATTTAGTAGTATAGAGTTCCGAACACTTTCCATAAACGAAACCCTAATGAAATCAGTATCACAGATTAAATCCGTATACATTTACTGAAATAAAAATAGGAAGTTTATAATTCTATATAATAAAATATATTTTAGGAACTTTATTAAATTTCCTTGTTTAACAAAAATAGGTAATTTAACCCCAAATGTGTTAGTAAGATTTTTAAGAGCCTATATCATCAATAAAAATATTTTTTTTTAATATAAACTACAAATCCGCTTGTGGAATGGCACCACACTTCCATTCTGGTAAGCAATGTCACAAATCACGCACAGTATCATTGTTATTAAAATACTTGTTATATTACTAAAATGAAACATAACCGAATTACACAACATACCTACACTCTTTTTGTCGTTTAAAACTTTTTGGAACAAAACAACGGCCATTTGCAAATTGTGTCAAATTTAGTTCCTGGTATACTCGATGGTGGCGCTTCAAATCGACACAAACATTTTGTAGGGTATAGCCATTAGTATTTTCTTTTTTTTTGCGCCCGAAGCAATTGGAAAAGGCTACCTTTTACGTAGGGAGGCGGAAAATGCATTACGCATGCCACGACAGCCTGTCTGTCCTGGTTATGTGGGACTCACTGCCTACTGGGGGACCTATGTGGTACCCGCTAAAAACCGCCTTTGGGGACTGGCAACCAGCTGTTTAAAGCTTCTTATGCCGTATCGGAAGCGACCCTCTTTTGGGAAAAGAGGGCGCAGACTTGCCATTAGCCAGTCCAACTAGTATTTATGGAGGTCAGCACAGTGAACCGTGTAAATAATGTAGGGTAATTTTTTAAGATTCGTCTGGCCTTTAAATAAAAATTTGAAAAAATTTCAATGCACAGTACATTTGAAAAAAATTGTGAACGTTGAACAATAAGTATAGATTAAGTCAAAATAACAAAATTCAATTTCTTACCAATTCAAATTCTAGCACCATTACTATAAAATGTAAAAAAATATGTTCGCTTTTTGCCAGTTTCTATGCCGATGTCCGCTTCTTGACAGATTTTCTTTAAAACATATATTATAAACATATTGTGTTTTATCTTATAATGCTATTCGTTTAAAAGGTACTTTAAAGGTAAGGTTTAAAGGTACTTGATAATCTTATCTTTAGGACAATCAAATCAGATTTATATAGTCCTTGTTAATAATATTACTGCCTAACAACTCAATTGTCAACTCGATGTTAAATACAGCGCAAGTACTTCTTCTATGTTTGTGTCGATTACATATTGCATTTACGTAGTAGGTAACATTATTTCATTTATGGTAACATGTACAACCAACTTCAAAGATAAGAATAGAATAGAAACGTCATTTATTGTAGTTAAATCATTTTAGCTAAAAAATTGGCAAAATTAATGGATACTTTATTTATCGGCATATGTATATATTTACTCTATATAACCTATATAGAGCAAAGTTCAATTATATCCACTCTCCCTCTCCCTCCCGGGTGAGCGCTACTCCCCCAAGCTTTTGCTAAGATGCTTTGTCAAGATTTTGCAAAGATGCACGCTTGGCAGGCGAGCTGGCAACCGCATTTTTTTTCGCCCATCTCCTGGTTCGTTTCACTCTGTCGCCTTTTACGACACCCACGGGACGTTGCAGGGTAGTGGATATTCTTACAACGCCACTATTACCTACCTAAATAACTCGCATCTACCACGGGGAGTACTCTGAGGAATAATTGTTCGGATTAATCCCAGCCGCCGAATTTCATGAACGCACATCGCGGCAGAACTCCCGATACCATCCACACCATCTGGATGATAGGCGGTCCAGCACTATGCGATTTAGAAGATGTTTTCTTTCTCGCACGACTTCCTTGTGGAATCGATTTCCATCAGCGATTTTTCCGGACCTTACGACTTAGGGACCTTCAAGAAAAAAGCCTACTCCTTTTTAAAAGGCCGGCAACGTATCTCCAATTCCCTCCCTGGTGTTGCGGTTGTTCATGGGCGGCGGTAGTCACTTACTTAGGTGAGCCGCATGCTTGTTTGCCCCCTCTCCTATAAAAAAATCTAAATAACTACTTTGTACCGGCGTGACTGTAAGCTTTGACTAGACCTCCTTCATCATCATAATTGCAGCCCTTCACAAGTCCATTGCTGAACATTGGCCTTCTCCGAGGAATGCCACAAAGCACGATCCTAAGCCACCTGCATCCATCGACTTCCTGCATCTCTTACCATGTCGTAACTTCATCATGAAGGGGGGGGGGGGGCATAACCTTGGGTCTAGAATATTTATAACATCATCTTTTAGAAAAAATAGTTTTTAATAAAAATAAGACACCTCATTAGCGAGCATGTGAACATGCCTAGAGAAATCAAAGATGAGAGAGAAAAAAGGGTATCAATCAATCCCACTTACACTTATCAATCCCAAACACAGCAGCAATATGCTGCCATTTCGCGTTCGTATTCTGTGCCATCCTAGTCCTTTCTCGATAGAGCGTGGCTTAAGCACGTATAAATTAAGTGCAATAATTATAAATAAAATAAATATATAGATCAGATCACATTTATTTCACAAAATTATAAAAGATACTATGTATCTATTTTATTTTTTAAATAAATATAATAAATATGAGTGCAATTAAATATTCGCTATACAATAATCAAATAAGAAAACAATTTTTAATATTAAAACTATATTTTGCATACAAAAAAACATAAGTCGGTACTCTGTATACAAAACGAGGTAGGACAGATCAACGGTTAGTAAAATATTTTAAAAATGTCTAGGAAGTACTCGAAATTGACCTTTGTTCCTTATGCGATAGCCTCATTTGATCTATGCTAAAGTGCCTATTGTGAATAAAAAGTATAATGTTATTGTGTACGCGGGAATTTTAAATAGCTCTGATACCCATAAATTTTAGTTTTAAACGTAACTTTAAATGCAGTAACATATTATGTATTTATACGAAAATGAATTAACATAATATTATCATGTTTTTCAAAGAGATTTGGTAGAGACGATTACACAAAGTCATTTGAGTAGCAAATATTTACATTAGTTCGGTTTTACAAAGTTCGACCATAAAACCTTTACCCTAGGGTTACGTTTGTATAATTTATTTGTACAACAATATGTCCCCTTCATTAAGAAACAGTTGTCTTTGTAAATTAGCTTGTATATAAATAGGTAAATGGAAAATGTATAATTTATAACTAAAATAATTATACTAGCAGGAACAATATTATTGCAAGAAAAATTACCTATATTACTTTCCAATTGTGTTGCACATTAGTAATTATATTACTATCAATTTAAAAACATAAATAATAAAAAATAGCGAAATCTGATGCTAAAACCATATTTTAAACTTCGTTTAAAATGCAGCTTTAAAAGCTTGATCCAAATCTTCAATCAGATCCTCCGTATCTTCCAGCCCCACCGACAATCTAATCAGTGAATCTGTGATTCCAAGTTCAGCTCTTTGCTTTTCAGGTACAGACGCGTGGGTCATCACCGATCTGTGTACAAACAAGTGTAATAAGCATGATACACACCAAATTCTAAATAATTTAGTTTCATTGTAACCCATAACACTGATGTGATATAATACCTTATCTAAAAGTACCTATCAAATTACTTACTCAACTCAAATCACTAATTATCATATTTACAACATACATTCCGCAGTTTTTATTATTTTATTTACTTTTTAATTATTAAAATATTTAATTACAAATGCTACTCTCTGAGTTCATAAAAAATCGGAAGGTAATAAAAAGTAAGTCAAAATTAAACCTAGAAGTGTAACCGCGAAATAAAATCTTTAGAAAACAACAATTCCCACAACATACATGTTACTACTACGTAGAACTGACGTACATCCAAAAACTGACCGTGAACGTGAAATCTTAAGTTGATTTTTAACTGATGGCAGCCCACAGATTTTTACGGGCGCTCGGTCAGTTAAACTAATCAATTGAACTGACGTATATCCAAAAACTGACCGTGAGTGTGAAATCTTAAGTTGATTTTTAACTGACGGCAGCCCACAGATTTTTACGGGCGCTCGGTCAGTTAAACTAATCAATTGAACTGACGTATATCCAAAAACTGACCGTGAGTGTGAAATCTTAAGTTGATTTTTAACTGACGGCAGCCCACAGATTTTTACGGGCGCTCGGTCAGTTAAACTAATCAATTGAACTGACGTATATCCAAAAACTGACCATGAGTGTGAAATCTTAAGTTGATTTTTAACTGACGGCAGCCCACAGATTTTTACGGGCGCTCGGTCAGTTAAACTAATCAATTGAACTGACGTATATCCAAAAACTGACCGTGAGTGTGAAATCTTAAGTTGATTTTTAACTGACGGCAGCCCACAGATTTTTACGGGCGCTCGGTCAGTTAAACTAATCAATTGAACTGACGTATATCCAAAAACTGACCGTGAGTGTGAAATCTTAAGTTGATTTTTAACTGACGGCAGCCCACAGATTTTTACGGGCGCTCGATCAGTTAAAATAATCAATTGAACTGACGTACATAGAAAAACTGACCGTGAGTGCGACATCTTAGTTGAAATTTTTAACTGACGGCAACCCACGAATTTTTACTGGCACTCGATCGGTTAAACTAATCAATTGAACGGACGTACATCGAAAAACTGAGCGCGAGTGTGAAATCTTAAGTTGAAATTTTTAACTGACGGCAACCCACGAATTTTTACGGGAGCTCGGTCAGTTAAACTAATCAATTGGACTGACGTATATCCAAAAACTGACCGTGAGTGCATCGATCACTAATAAAAAACAAGATACACAATCAGTGACAAAAAAGAAGAGAAGTCTAACCTTAACTACAAAAATAGTCTTAACAAAAGCCTTAAAGACGTTCACATTATAATCAAGATTGAAAGACAGACACAATTGAAGAAATGGTAACATAATTAATACTTACGGCAACTCTGCTAAGCTTTCGTACCCGCCTAAACTTTCGGCTAGAATAAAAACTTTAAGAGAGCTCAAAAATTTTCTAGACTCTTCTAAACCGCCGCTGTGTTTAAAACTAAATACGCCCGAATGTCCAGACATCTGTTTTTTTGCTACTTCATGCTGTGGATGAGAGGGCAAACCTACAAATAAACATTTATTATTATTAATAAAGTAACTAAAGTAGTATTTATTGTCGCTTTTTTCCATTTTACGAGTAACTTACCGGGATGTAAAACTTCCGTAACCTTAGGATGGTTTTCAAGCCATTTAGCTATGATGTACGAGGACTTCAGATGTTGCTCCATGCGTAGGGCTAAAGTCTTTAAGCTTCTATTGACTAAATAGCAGTCTATTGGTGATGGCACTACTCCCATAGCTGTAACAATTGAAAAATGTGTAAATACAACTCGTTCTGCAATCACTGTCAACTTTCTATTCGGTGCTTTAGTGAAATTATTATCTTTTTTAATTAATATTCTGATGACAATTATAATCAATTGATTTAAATATTTACTACTGTGTGAAGGCGTTGTAATAGAATCCAATATACTGGAATGATATTATATTATCATACCGCGGGTGTCCTTAAGAGAGGCGGTGAGGAACTGAGCCAAGACATGGACTACATCATTTTGCTGGTAACAACTATTTGACAGTGTTGCATAAAACAAAACGTAATTAGATTTTTTGATTTGGCTTAGAGAAAGATGGTTCTGTCTACATTTAGCACACTTGTGTGAATATGTGGTCATCTATGTGGTCGGTTTTGTATGAAGTTTAAAACTTTCAAGTCTTATTTTGTTTCACAAGTATATCTACGAGTATATCAGAATAATATAATACGTCGCGTGGGCTCGACCGAGGAAGATTCACGCTCGTTTTGAAATCAAAACCTATATCTTTTGATTTCGGTATTCAATGCGAGGTTGAAGTGCGGTTTTTAGGTTGAATTTACATTAATGTATATTTCTTTAAAATCGAATTACGTCAAAACAATTGGCGACAATTTTTAGAGAACTTTTGCATGGGATTGTGTATCCAGTTTTTTTATTAGTGACCGATGACTACAGCATATCAAAAGTCCACACTCAATATAAGCCACCCTTATATGACCTCATAGGGGAATATTAAAAAAAAAGTTGTGGTTTCCAACCCGCCAGCCAAGCGTGGCAATTATGGCATGAGATATAGCCTTGTGAGGCAATCTATGGGGGAGATCTATGTTCAGCAGTGGACTTTTGGCATGTTGTAATCAATAATTGGATGCGGGGCAGCGTATAAGAATCTATCACCTAAATACATCATATATTTAATATCATCATACATTTAAGCGACTTCTTAAAGAGCATTACTTGTCTCAATCGTTTGGACACCGTTAGGATAAATTGTGTGACTATGTATTTATTGTATCTATCGGCTTTATATCATTGTTTGAGGAAGTTTGTAATTTATATATATATATATATATATATATATATATATATATATATATATATATATATATATATATATATATATATATATATATATATATATATATATATCTGTGTTATATGTATATATTATATGTTTTATTTATCTTTTATTATGTTTTTTTTATAGGATAAGGGTGACAAACGAGCACACAGTCCACCTGATGGTAAGTGGTTGCTGCCCATAGACATCTACATCTATCCCCGTGAGGACTAAGATGGAATGCCTCATTTCCAGTAAAAAGGGCCTCCGGCCACCTGCACTCAGCAAGCGAAACGCAGAGGTAAACCTCTACTTCACGCTGGTATTCTGTGAGGTCGTGGTACCACCCCGGTTCGAGCCGGCCCATCCGTGCGACAGCAAAAACTGCCGCATGGCTCTACCACTGTTAAAATATGTAACTGGTTGCCTGGAAGAGATCCCTATGTAGCGATAAGGCCGCCAAATTGTACATAATATAATCTGATTTTTGTTATGTAATTTGTATATTTGTTCGTGGTATACAATAAAAGTATATTCATTCATTCATTCATACATCCGGTACATTGATAGTAAGCGGCCAGATCAATTCTTGGGGGGAACCAACCCGAGGTCAATTCGCCTGCCATGCCTAAATATTATGGAAAATCTTCTCAACATTAGATAAGTCATAGCCACAACTAGACTGACCTATGAGAGACTATATTGTTGGTAATATAAACCTAAAAGATATTTCTCATAGACGTTCCCATTAATATGCTACGAAATGGATTAAGGCCATATAGATGACGGATGACGTCATCTACATATTTGTTTTTAATAGAGAATGTCGTCGTTAGTTACGCATTTGTGCAGTCATACACATTAAAGTCATTACAAGTGATAACGATGATAACGTCTATGATAAACCTGGTTATAACATAGTGTTTCATAGATGTTTAATGATATTTACAAGATGTTTGTTACGTATGTATGTTTTTATTCAGTTTTAACAATTTATGATTATATCAGTGAGAGCTCGTGGTGGTCGTGGTGAAGTAGAATGTAAAATATGATAAAAAAATGCATTTTTTAAAAAAAATCGTATCTTAGGTATAATATTTGGTATATTTTTTTTTAGATCGGCCATAAAGGCCGTGGATAACTTTCCATTAATTACTCCATAATAATTTTCCATTCATTACCGGACATTAGTTTATAAGTTTATTTTATACGCAAAAAAGTAAGTACCTAATGGTTCAAGGTTCTTTTTCGTATAATTCGATCGTTGATTCGATTTATATTGGATAAATTAGGACAATAAATCCTATATGTACAATGTGTCGCGTAAGTAACCAATGCATAATACATAATATGGAAGCAATCTATCCATAATAATATATAAATTATTTTTTTTATAAAATTGAAAACATCACTACGTGGTAGAGCCATGCTGCAGCTATATTAGTAGTATAGTTGTAGCACGAATGGGTCGGCTCGACCGGAGAAGGACCGCGCTCTCTCGGAATACCAGCGTAAAATAACAGCGTAACGCTGCTGTGTTTCGTATGGTGAGTGTAGAGAACCGTAGAACCTTTTTTACTGGAAACGCGGCATTCCACCTTAGTCCTCACGGGTGACAACGCATGTGCATTTTGATTCGCAATCGAGGATAGATGTAGATGTCTATGGACCACAACAACCACTTACCATCAGGCGGACTGTGTGCTCGTTTGTCACCCATATTCAATAAAAAAAAAACAATGGAACTTAAAGTTCACTTAAACTTAAAGCACAGATTAAATAATGTTACTACGTAAGATATAGGTAAGAGTATGGCACCTTCCCAGACGAAATACTTGGCAGAAAATGAGTATTGCTAACTAATAAAAACTTTCTCGTCAGATAACCAGAGCTCAATACAATATACATGTCTTAATCCAAATTGCAAGTATTGTCAAAATCATATAATAAATTGTTAGTAAATTCCTAAACAACGGTTAATAAAGCCGTAGCTCTTAATTAACGATTGCGGCAAAGCAATTGAAGACAATTTATTTTAATTAATGTATATCTGGACCTAAGGAGTATGCTCAATGATCTCAATAGTGTCTCCCAACGGATAGGTCTTAAGATGAATATGGACAAAACAAAGATCATATATCACGTCCATGTCACACATATGCCGATAGTTGTTGGGAGCACTAAGCTCGAATTTGTTGAAGAGTATGTTTACCTGGGACAAATTTTCCGACTAGATAAATCCAACTTCAACCGCGAGGTCAATCGACGGAACACACCGAACACACCGTGTCCGGTGAGGACCTGCGTCAGGCGGAAGGTGAGGACGCCGTGGCGTCTCTCAAGCCACTTCTCAAAGAGGGGTCTTATCGCCGCTATAGTGGCGTGCCCAGCACGGGGTTGCGACAGTCGCTCTCTCCATGTCGCCATGAGATCATGCCGGACGTCTGTCCGCTGCGCGACAACTTGCCGCGGCAGCGGGGTTTCCCCCCGGCATAGTGCCTCCGCGCGCCATTCGTGCAGGCGCGCGAGGACTATCGCCTCCAGATCCCATGGCGGCAATCCGGCAAGAAGGCTCGCCGCCTCGCGGGAGATCGTGCGGTAGCCGCGAACCATTTTTACGGCAACCACCCTTTGGGGCGCGTTCAGGTGGTGGACGGCAAGCCGAGCCAAACCACGCGCCCACACCGGGGCCCCGTAAAGGGCCATGGACCTCACGATCCCCGCGTAGAGCTTCCGGCAGGAGGCGTTTGGCCCCCCCAGGTTCGGCAGGAGCCGCCTGAAGGCAGCCCCGGTCCGTTCCAGTTTGGGAGCCAAACGTCGGAAGTGCTCAACGAAGTTCCATCGGCCGTCGAGGACGAGTCCTAGGTACTTCAACGTCGACTCGACGCCGATGGATACCCCTCCTACCATCACTGAGGATCCCGGTGGTGGCCTGTTCCGAGGACCATGGAAGTGCATGGCCTCGGACTTGTGCAGAGCCACCTCGAGATCCAGTTGCCGGATCCTCTCAACGACTATCGCAACCCCGCGTGTCATAGTTTCCGCCACCGCCTCGTACGACCCCCCTTGTGCCAGTACCAGCGTGTCGTCAGACGCCGGTAGGGAGGTCGGCGCGCAGCACCCAGTCGTAACCGACGTTCCACAGGGGCGGCCCCAGAACCGAACCCTGTGGGACACCGCACGACATCTCTCGCCGGTTCCACTCACCGTTGCGACCGGGGTAGATGACGGCCCTGTCCGTCAGATAGTCCCCGACTATACGACGGAGATAGGTCGGCACCCGGTGATACCGGAGTGCCTCCCTAATGCAGCTCCAGGGCATGGAGTCGAGGGACACCGCCAAGACAACCCCCCCCCCCCCCTGGCCACTGCATCCCCCGTCGTGAGGGCTCTCACGCGCGCGCATGATGGCGTCCACCGTAGAGCGCCTCTTGCTAAAACCAAACTGGTGTTCCGCAAGATCCGGCCCCGTCCCCGCAAGGTGCTCGGCGAGGCGGTTTGCAATTACTCTTTCAAAGAGCTTGCCCACCTCGTCGAGCAGCACCATGGGCCGGTATGCGGACGGAGAGTCCGCAGGGCTCCCCGGCTTCCGAATGAGGACCAGCTTCCCCGTCTTCCAACGAAGCGGGAATCGGCCTCTCTCCAAGCATGCGCTTAGGAGCCTCTCCAGTCGGGGCCCGAGAGCCTCCGAGGCCAGGACCCAGGCTTTGCCAGACAAGCCATCAGGTCCTGGGGCGGTATTCCTGGCCTTGAGCCTACGTACCGCCACTCTCAGGTCTACCCCGGTCCCTTCCGGGATGTCGTCGTCGTCGTCCTGGTGGTCCGCTTCCGGCACCGCAGGTGGCGGAGCCATAGGCGAGGGCGGATGTTCCCCTCGCGCAGGGAACAGAGCGCTCACCACGTTCTCCATGAGCTGAGGCCGGAGACTGCGTCAGCGGGGGGGCCCAGGTGCGGAGTTTATCCCGCACCATCTTGTAAGGGCGCCCCCACGGATCTCTATCGAGAGTCTCCAGCATCTCTTCACGGGCCCGATCCCGGGCCCGCAGGACAGCCTCCCGGAGGTCGGTCTTCGCCGCTCTGTATCCCTCGTACAGCTCCGCCTCAATGGCTGCCGCATTCGGTGGACGAATGCGGAGCCTGCGATGCCTGGCGTACAGGTGCCGCGCGGCGACACACGCCTCGCGCAGAGACCACAGCTCACGCGACCACCAATACACCTGACGCCGGACGCGGAGCATTGCCACGTCACATATCTCGGACATGGCCTCCTGGAACCACCCTGCCTCATCATCGACGTCGGCAGGCCTGTCTGGTGATGACACCCAGGCCTGCACGATCGAGGCTTCCAGGAGGAGCTCCCGGTCCAACTGCTTCAGCGCCCAACGCGGACCACTCGGGGCCTGTTGGACTGGCGCGCTTGAGGGCTGGGTGGAGACGTCAAACCGGATGTACCGGTGGTCGGAGTAGGTCTCCACCCCCTCCATGACACGCCAGTCAATGGCACGCGGCGACAGAGCGGGGCTAGCGAACGAAATGTCCACCACCGACTCGCCCCGCATCCGCACACACGTGGGGACAGAACCCCGATTTAGGACGACCAGGCCTGTCTCCAGAGCCCAGTCTTCCACCATCCTGCACATCTGTACGACGAGAACCCCAAGCCAAGTTCTTGGCATTGAAGTCCCCGAGGACAAGTACGGGGAGGGGATAACTTCCGACGACGACTGCTCTCAGCTCTGCAAGAGAGTTGTGGAACTCGGCGAGAGTTCGGTTCGGGGAGAAGTACACCCCCACAACGACGAACTCCCCGAACCGTGCTGCTACGCACCCCTGACCCCTCCTGACACCTTCAAGGGTCGGGGTACCGGCGGCGGACTTGTGAAGGGCTGTAATGATGATGATGATGATGATATCTATATGTATTTGGGTATATGTGTGTGTATGAATGTATAGATGTATGTATATATATTTTGTTCACGCAAAAGCGTTAGTGTCAGGCATCGACGTTAGTCACGCCCGTCCGTAATACGTAAAAATATTTTTTTTTATTATATACGTAATAATAAAATTCCTTTCTTTGTTGGCTTGCTTTGTTGTTTGCGGGTAAATTTGAAAAGCCACGCCTGGTTCGCGCGCAAGCGGGAGTTTGCGTCATGTAGGTAGATGGTTATTTTTGCGTAATCGGTTAATTATCGTTGCGGATAGTTGTGGTGTATTACTTATCGAAGGGTCGATTTCCGAGCAAGGCATTTTTTGTTGATGTGTATCTTCGTTATGTATCTTTCGTATTGTAATTTGTATTTGAACTAAAGAGTGGTAATTTGTATTTACGTAATTTGAATTTAACTTGATTTGATCGCACTAGTATTTGTTATTGTTAATTTGATTTACCTTTTCTTTTGTACTAACTTGTATTTGATTTGATAAATAGCGGTTCTTATTTGTGTACATTCTATTCAACTCGATTTGATAGGAACTGCATTAGTTAGCTGTTAATTTTTGTATTTTTTATTTGTTATTTTTGTAATTGTGCTCGAGCGGCGTCGTAATTTGTATTTAGTAGTGATGTCCTCGCCCAAGATGCTAATCCATTGCCTGCGGACTGAGTTACGCTGGGCCACCAGCGCCCATGCTTTGATAGGTCGACCGGATAGGGTCCATAATTTGATGAAGCGGTTCGAGCAGGTCGATGCTCGAAGGGCTGCAGTGGAGGAGGCTTACGCTGAGCTTGAGGATTCGGATGTGGAAAAGGGAGTCCTGGACTCCTGCTTCGCAGACTACGAGCAGTTCTTGTGGCTCACGGACGAGTTGATCGAGGCTGAAGGCAGGTATGCCGAGGAGGCGCGTGAAGCTCGGACGAGTGGCCTGCCCGAGTCCTTTCGGAAGCAGCCTCAGCCGGAGCTGTTGGGACGACTCCCAACTCTGGACTTGCCAAAGTTCTCCGGGGTCCTTTCCGAGTGGTTGACCTTCGTTGGTCTTTTCGACGGCCTAGTGGACGCCCGGAGTGACTTGACCCCGAGCCAGAAGATGGCGTACCTCCTGGCCTCACTGGAGGGGGAGGCCCTGGACGTTGTCAGCCATTTGAGCTTGTCGGACGACGCCTACCAGACTGCTCGGGACCTCCTAGTCAGAAGATACGCCAACGTCCGGCGAATTGCGGACGAACATGTTAAGCAGCTTCTGAGCCTCCCGCTGCTTAGTGACCGGGCCAGACTACGTCCGGACCTGTTGGATCCAGTCTTGGTGGCCTGTAATATGTTGAGGCGGCTGGATGTACCAGTGGGCGAATGGGCCTTCTTGTTGCTCCGCATCGTGCTGTCCCGTCTACCTCTCGACCTTCGAATGCATTTTGAGGAGAGGTACGGCGGGGACGAGGCCTCTGATCACCGGGTAACGTCTTGCCCAAAATTATTAGGTAAGCCGAGTCCGGCTAGGCGAACTATCGCCAAGGAGCGCCGCTGGTGCTACTCCTGTTTGGAAGGGCACCTCCAGCGAGACTGTCCGCACCGGCGGCCCTGTCTGCATTGCCAGGGCAATCACCATGCCGTACTGTGCCTGGGTGCGAACGGCGTCTCCTCTCGGGGCGTTGCCAGGCCCTCGACCCCCACGGGCGGGGGCGCTCCGCCACGCCCTCTGACGGGCGACGCTCGGCGCCCGCCGGCTAGCCACCAGGCCCCTAGGTTTGAAAGGGGTCCCTCCCCCGACCAGTCGGGGGGTAATTCCCCCAGGGGCGGGGGTGTCAACACACCCCCTCAGCGTGCGGAGAGGAACTTCACGGCCACTCATCAGTCCGCTGGACCCTTCTCACTCCCTTTAGCTGAGTGGCCGCGACTGGTGGACCACTGTACCCCATTTGATGGAGGCGGCCCTAGCTAGCTGCCGCCTTAGCTCCCACCATGGCTGCCTCTACTGAGCCTTAAGCCGTCAACAGTCCACTTGTCAAGCTGTTCTGTTGCCGACGGCCTCAGTGAGGGCGTACAACCCGAGTGGCGACTGTTAGCGGTTGCGCTCTGTTAGTATCGGGTTCACGCGGTGTGGCCTCCACTTGGTGGTGGGAAGATTAGGGCCCCCTGGAGCGTTCAATCACGCTCTCAAGGGGTATTGGATTTGGTTTGGTCGAGCACTTAGTTAAGAATTCTTTGAATTAAAATTAAAATGCTTTGAGTTTTCCGCGAAATTAATATTGTAGCGGTTGTGATTAAAAGAATTGAATTTAAAATACTCCTTTAAATGCTGCTGCATATGTTTTGTAAATACATTTGATCACTGCGTTTGTTGTGGCACGGAAAATTGAGATTAAATTGTGTGCCCTTTTTTAATGCTTGTGCGTATGCTTGTTATTGTATTTGATTGTCGCGCCTGTGCTGAAGGGAAGTTTGGATTCATTTGAAATTTGAATGGCGCGCTATTTTGAAATTTATGTATATTTTTGTGATAGTGTTTAATCATTTTGCTTTGTGATAAGGAAGGTTGAAATTAGATAACCCTGTGGTTGCCAAAGGAAATAAGAGTCAATTCTCTTTTGGTTTAGATTTTGTTGGCACTGTCTTTGAAATAAGAAATAGGGCTGTCCCTTACGTTTATTGTTTTGTTTACTTTGCCAAGTTGACCTATGTGCATCGGTGATTACTTGTTTTAATTAATTCTGTAATTGAACATTGATGCTTTTGAAAAATTAGTTGAAATATGAGCATTGGATCACCTGCTAGGGACCATCTGTGCGTTTCGTTCAGCTCTCCACAGACGACGTTCATGGGGAATTTGGGGGTGCTCTCTGCACTGAAGCTTGAAGGTCCCTCTGGGCCGCTTCGTGTCGCGTCGCTGTTTGCAGACCTGATCCGGTCGAATTGCGGAACTAATCATAGGAGCGCAGTTAGGTGTTTGAAGGAGGTCGTCTGACTTCTGTCTAGGAATAGGACTTATTTATGTGCTGCGATGTCCAGGAAGGGCATCCAGTTCAACTCTCCGGCTAGCCCACGTTGGGGCTGCAATTTTGGGGCGTTGGTTAGTGTTGCAAGATCTGATTGGGTGCGTAAGGTGGCCTAGTTTGGTTGTAGATTCGATCTTGCAACTTGCCATCGCGACCCTGTCCCGCTGACCGGTTTGCTCTCGGACCTAAATCCTTATGTCCGGGACGGGGGTTTGTTCACGCAAAAGCGTTAGTGTCAGGCATCGACGTTAGATGGCACTCGGCTCGGTCGATACGGAATGACGTTCGTGCGTGTTGAACGTCCGAGCTTGCTGAAAGGTGGGAGTCGAGAGCGAAAGATTAGATGTCTTCTTCGCGTCGAAAGAGAAGGCAGTCCGTTTTGTTTGGGAGCTCTTAGATCTAATTTTATGTTAGGCGCGTATAGTAAATATACCACTGGGAATGGTAGCGCGTGTTGAGAGTTTACCCGGGACTTTAGGTTTAACGCAGAATCTGTATAAGTGGATTCGACTGTATTAGTTACTAGTGCGGTAGTTAATATTCTAGAAATAACGGTGACCTTTGACCCGTACGTTCGGTGTTCATTTTCGCGAGTCAATCGTAACAAAGGAAGAAAGTGACTGCGGAAGGCGACCTTAGCTTGGAGAGGAGCTGAGGGCCGAACTGCTGCAGGGGGAACGGTCAAATAAGGTCAATAACACTACCAGCCACACCCAAATACACATCACTGACCTTTACTTTCTAGCACAATACATCCACACGAGACCTGACCGAATCCTGAGGGACCAGTCGCCTTGAATAGAGGTAAGTAAGCTCTGTTCAATAATTGTAACGCTCCCCCCGGATTGTTTAGTGTAATTAGACTTTTAACCCGTGGCGTGAGGACGCCCGACCAGCATCTGCCCGTAGCTTCTTCGTCTATGGGCCGCGAAGGATTCTACTCCTGGGATGGGCAGCTGTTGGCCGTAACATATTTATTATCTTTATTTTATATTCTAATACTTATTATGAGAGTGCACACTAAATCTGCTTCACTTTGAATGTGTTCAGTATCGGGCCTACTGAAAGAAATTTCAATATGAATTAAGCAGTGTTTTTGTACAAAAAATATATTTTTATTTTTCATTGTAACTACTTTCTGTGTACATAAATTGTTAAATAAATAAATACATAACTTAAAGAAATTTCTTTTTCGTACTTTTTTCAATTTGTGGCAAGCAATATTTTTCGTCCAAGGCGATATATTCCGACTAACAACTTTAAGTGATCCTGAGCACAGTATAAGATGATATTGAAAGTCTTTATCAAAAGTGTAAAACACGGAGGTAGCACAAATATAAAGACGTATTTTTCCTCGTCAATTTGACGCAAATGGATCAATATTGTTTGATGCTAACGTCGAAAGCCGCTGCTAATTCAGCCGTAGATTGAGTATCATCAACATCCACAATCGCCTTTAATTCGTCATTGTCGACCCAAATTTTTGGACGACCAAGGTGTTCATTTTTCAGGTCGAAATTTCCAGAACGGAAGTGGGCAAACCAATAACAGGTGGTGCGGACGTTAACGTCACTTAATTGTTATGCCTTCCCGGAACCACTCCACTAACACTTAAACTTTATAGTATGGTATTAAAGTTCAAATTGACTTTTAAGTATTATTACGAATCTTTTGTATGGGAATATAGAAAAGTGTTGTATTTAGACTTTTTCAGGCAATCTTTTAAATTTTTCTCTCCGTAAGAACCATCTTTGTACTCCAAGAAATATTATAAAAAAAGAATTAGCGAAATCGGTTCAGCTGCTCTCGAGATTTGCGCTTAGCAACACATTCAGCGATACATTTTTATATTATACATAGATCACGGTTAGGTCTGCACATATTATGTGCAGACCTAACCGTGCCCAATGTAACGCTTGTGATACGATCGTAAGTAGTAAGTAGGCTCGAATGTATGAAACAAAGCCTCGTGATTGTTTACACTGCACCCAAACCAGAAAACCGTCAATTTTTGTCTTTGTTTAAATGAAATTGGAACGTGGAACTTGTGTCGGACGGAGCCAGGCACACACCAGACATAGACATACCTCTAGGTTACGCGGTAGACCTAAAATATTGGATTTTATAGTAGAATACTATATCTAATATATACTTTAGTTAATTATACAATAATGTCCTCCAGACGATATTTCGGTCATGGCGGCCAGGCTCAACGTACGCTAGCTAGCTCAGGACAGGATTTTAGTGCCAGAGTGTATGCGCATGCACAGGTGCACTCTCTATTCCCTTACTCTCATAGTCCGATGGGACGGTAAACCGACACAACCAGTGAGAAATCATGCGCAGGACCAATAACTTTACATACGTTAATAATATTATAGTAACGACCCCGATCGCGACTGCTAAAATAGCATTTGCTTTCGATTGTGTTCTAAGTTTTCTTTTTATTACTAAACCAATTAGTGGTCAAAGACTTTACATTGAGGGATCAATAACAGAGATTGTAAAATCCACAAAGACACATAGCAAAATATGTAAAAAACAACACAAATGGTGCGTAATTTAAATAACTATGAAATATAGATTCTGTGCCAAAATACGAAATAATACAACAGATGGAAATACTGAAAACTCAACCTATTTATATATATATATATATATATATATATTTATATATATATATATATATATATATATATATATATATATATATATATGTATATATATATATTAATGTATTCTAAAGAATTTTTAAAACCAGCATTTAGAACCGGTTAATAGGTTTTGTATCAAAATCAAAGATTTAGATTATAAAAAACAAGCTTTAATTAATTAATACACGGAATGCGAAGGCAGCGGTTTGTTAAACTGTTACATAAATGTCAAGCCTTCGATTTTCGGAAGGCATAACCGCAGATAAAAAAAAAACTGTGAAATTATAATTTGTTAGTAGAACCTCACTTATAATAAGCGTACAATATACCTAATAGAGGTAATATCACTTATTCTTGTTCATTTTAATTCGGTTCAATTAAAAAAAAAACTATAATAATTGCTCCTACGAGCACTGATATGCTGCCTAATCATAATAAATGAATCGCGATCATATTGTCGTTTTAAAATAAAACTTCATGCAAGGTTAACAGCGTATAGAATTAATTAAAAGTTCACCAACTGTCTAGGCAGCACAGTTTAAAGAGAGTTAGCCATTTTAAGGCCCGCCACATACTTACGGAATTCCGTTTCGATATTACGATTCGGAATTCCGAACGCAGCAAGTCCATATAAAATCTATGACCCGTCACACACGTACGGTAGTTTTGCGTTCGAAATTTCGCGGGCAAAACGGGAGTCCGTATGTGTGTGGCCGACCCGTTCGTAATTCCGAAACGGAATCCATACGGAATTCCGATTCGGGATTCCATGAATGCATCACACACATACGTTTATTTCCGTTCGGAATAATAAGGGTCAGTTGAGAGACGTTAACCATTGAGTCTAAACGTTCTGCCAGCGAATAATGACGATTTTGTGTCTAATTCCATTGTTGCTGTCCATTGTATCATTCTTACTAGGTGCATCCCCTTATCACCCTAAGCTTGCAATATAGTCAATATTATGTAAAAAGATCTATCCATCTAGAGATATTTTTTTAAATATGGATGTCTGTAAACTCTTTCGCGAATTATTAAATGAAATAAGATGAAAGGTTACGAAAAGCTATACACACATAATATTAAATGTAAAAACATACATAAACACACCTACTCGCTTCGGTCGTACTACCGAGGTACAAATACTGAGCGCGTTCCGTACGGAATATACGAATGTGTGTTGCGACTCATACAATATCTATGGAAGACTTGCGTTCGGAGCGGCTTTTTTCCGTTCGGAATTCCGAACGCACAGGCGGTCATACGGAATCTCGATTCGGAGAAAATTCCGTACGGCAAATTACCGTACGTGTGGCGAGTTATAGATTTTATATGGACTTGAGGCGTTCGGAATTCCAAATCGGAATATAAAACCGAAATCCCGAAAGGGAAATTCGTAAAATCTATGACCCGCCACACACGTACGGTATTTTTCCGTTTTTTTTTTGCGGGCAAAACGGGATTCCGTATGTGTGTGGCCGACCCGTTGGAATTCCGAAACGGAATTCCGTATGTATGTGGCGGGCCTTACACGGCAATCTTTTGGGAATTTCCTGCCTATATATACCTACAGTGTGATCAAATTGTTGGTTTTAAATTCTATGATATCTAATAAAGCCACGTGACAAAAAGTTATTTTTAAGCATGAACTTGCGCTGTTTTAAAATAGTTTTACGCTTATTTAACAACTACGGCGGAAGTAAATAATGATGATATATTTTGTCTAACCAATATCTTTAATCAACTACATTTTAGCCCCCGGACTGCTTGGCTTATTTTAACAAGTAAGGTATCAATAAATGAACTTTATATCCTGTGGCACAGACTCACATATACTCAGGTTTCTAAAGTCTAAAGCATGGATGATCACAATATTACGCGATTCGAGAATGATCCATCCAGCCAAAAAGCGGCTATTGATTTTCCTACAATATAGCTAAACCACATCCAGATTCCTGACGATTATATGGCCTAAAGTCATCCTAAAGTACATCAAATATGTAAGCAATGCGTGCGTAGCACGTCCAGTTGCTGATCTTCAGCACGTAACGCGCGCATTACACCACGCTATACGGAGTTTAAAAATTAACCTTTAATAACAAACTAAAGCAGACTAAATAACTTATAAGAATAAAATAATAATTTCAGATTCTCTAGTCGGTGCTAAGGCATAGCGTATAGAATAATTAAAACGTTTTACTTCAGAATACGATTTTTTTTTAATATTGTCGATTGAAGATATTTGGCCAACAAAACTTTGGTGGGGGGAGCTAAAATGTTTCTTAAATTGTTGGCGACTTGTTTTAATTCATTGTGGACACAATGGAAACAAAAGTTGGTAATTTTTTTGTGAGTTGCAAACCGTTGAAAATATAAAAGTTGCCAACAATTTCGGTATATACACGCCTTAATGCTGCGTCTCCACCAAAGAAAAATTGCCAACTTTTGTATTGGTAACAAAAATTGTAAGCAAATGTCGGGAACCGTGTTTCCATTTTGGAGGTAACATCAAAGGGATAAGCTTGTTGCAAACATTTATTCGCTCTGTGGAGACGCTTGGTGGTAACTTTCGTTGCCAACATGTCTGTCACGTGGACGAACTAGTTAATTGAGACGTTAATTAATTTATATCGTATAAAAAGTGTATTGGATGTGAGTAATGAAAATTATAAAAATAAAAAAGGACGCATGGAAAAGTATCAGCGATGCTATGGGGCAAAACGAACTAGAAATTCAAAAGAAAATAAAAAATTTGACCCTCCATGTACTTTTCTTCTTTTGAGACTTGGTCGTAACCCAATATTTATGCTTCCGTTTTTTTCTTTTGCATAAAATTATAAATACTGTGTCATTTGAAAAAATTTTACCAACAAAACTTTAGTGGAACACAACTGGGGGCAGCTAGTTGTCAACTTAAATGTTTCTCAAATTGTTGACGACTTGTTTTAATTCGGTGTGGACACAATGGAAACAAAAGTTGGCGATTTTTTGGTGAGTTGGAAACACAAAAGTTACCAACAATTTCGGTGAAACGCGCCTTTATCAGTCTATTATAAGTGTTGTTACTCGTCATTGTTATTTATAAAAGATGTTTTGTAGCACAGAAAAAATACATAAAGAAACCCTTACAACATAAATCAAAAGTTGACATAAAGGAGATTATTATGTAATTTACAAATGAAACTTAAAGCAAGTAGTAACAGTATTTAATATGTGTTTAAAGGCACAAATTAATCTACAAGACTGTTTTCTGTCAGATCACCAGATAATTAACGATATGTGGAAATGGAAATCTCATGTTTCATATTATAATGACGTTTATACTTTACCACTTACCATTTTGCAAAAATCTAAGTTTCTCTTCCAAAGTATCATCATTAACTACAGTAGCTCCCATTATAACATCTGAATGCCCATTCATGTATTTTGTCAAGGAATAGAGCACAATGTCGGCACCGAAATCCAACGGTCTTTGTAGGTACGGCGTCAAAAATGTATTGTCAACAACAACCAGAATGTCTCCGCGACTTTTTGCAATTGCCACAATAGCCGCAATATCGACGACTTTAAGCAGTGGGTTTGTAGGTGTTTCGATCCAAATCATCTGCAACAATGTTCCTATTTTACGGTGTTTTGTTATCTGAGTATGATATTATATATTCTAAAAACCACAAGTGACAGTAAGGAGAGTCAAAATTAAAATACCGAATATTTTGTGGCAAATGAAGACTTGGACTGAATGTATGTAACCAGACTGTCCAGTCATCAATCAAACTATATGTATATAATAGGTATCATTAGATTGATATTGAACTCTTGAGGTGTCATAGGCTAAACTTTATGGTAATAATACTATACTTACTCAAATCATTTAAAAAAAATTATAACACAATAATGAGTGAGTGCTTGTAGCATATTTAAATGAATCAATAGATTATGCATTAAAGTAAAAAAGTAACTCCTTTGCACTCTCTTCTATAAAAAAGTAACAAATGAAAATTTAAAATATTTATTCAGTCTTATGCAATTACATTATCTTTATTAAGCAATGTAATTTTCTAAATACCTAAATGCAAAGAAAAAAATTATAAATGAAAATCTATGAAATGAAAAACATTCTTATCAACCACTTTTGTTATGCTTAACATTGACATTGGAGTAACATAAACCAATTTTCTGATAAAGCTTGTTTTGATTCATTGGTTGCTAAACTGCTGATGTAAATGTACAAAACACTATTGCAATATTTCAACATTAATTTGAGCCACTTACATAACTTATATTAGTTATGTAAGTTAGTTGTAATACATACTATATTTAAGGAGATTAGTGACACTATTGTAAATAAATAAATAAATTTACTTTGCTTAATTATTTTAAATAACTTTGCTTTATTTTAAATAACTTGCTTAAATATTAACTGTACATTGTTTTCATATCATATTCATATTATGTAAAAAATACCTACCTTTGTATTTTCTTTAATGGCATCTTTAATATGCTGAGGATTTGTAAAATCAGTAAAAGTAGTCTCAACATTCAGTCTTTCCAACACTTTTCTGAAATAATAACAGACTTTAATATCAACTATAATGTAGGATAATTTCTAGCAAAATTTCCAAGTGTAAGTTGTGGTGAGGTGAAGCTTAAAGAGAATTGTACCAATCTTCCTGCTCTATGGGTTTAAAATATCTTAAATATTCAAAATACAAATGTGTAAAAGGTAAAATAATGGATTTGCAAAAATAAGCCAAGTGACTAGGTGTCAAGACTTATTTTGATTCTTATGTCAGTAATTTTTGTTTGAAGCAAACAAACAATTTATCTAGTAAATATGTATATATATATATATGATATGACAACCTGCTAAGATATGCAGGAAGTCGATGGATGCCGGTGGCTCAGGACCATACATTGTGGCATTCCTTGGGGGAGGCCTATGTTCAGCAGTGGACTTGTGAAGGGCTAATGATGGTTATATATATATATATAAAGATAAATTGTCTGTTTCTTTTTGTAATTGTAGGATTTTGTTTTGTATCACAGGGGTGTTATTTGATACATAACCATGTAATATTATATAATTTAAATTACACAGAAATACTCATTTTATAATATATGATAAACAGGGATATTATATAAATTGTATTTCCTTAATCAACCACAAGTGGTAAAATTAAAAATTTTGTACAACCAACTTCAATATAAATAAAATGAGAACATCATCAATGTAGTCGTATTCAATTAAATATGCACAATATGTATTATGGATAACTCAAGTTACTTGTCAGATCATGATCAAATTTATATGGGACCACATGTGAAGCACCAGCTTTCAAATAAATAAAGAATCAAACCTAGAAAAAGTTCTGATGTAACACACATAAAAAATACAGTCGAATTAAGAACCTCCTCCTTTTTTGAAGTCGGTAGAAAATATTTACCTGAATAGTCTATTTGTACCCCCATACACATCATCACAAGAAACAATGTGGTCACCACTACTAAGCAATGAAATCACAGTTGTTGTAGCTCCTAAACCTGAAGCAAAAGTTAAAGCATATTTCCCTCCATCAAGTGCAGCCAGACATTCTTCTAAAGTATTTCTAGTGGGGTTTCCTGATCTACCATATTCAAAACCCTGGAATTATTAAAAAATATTTTATTGTAATATCAGTAAAAACATTTACTATCTAAAATTCTTAAACATTCAAAATAATATACCTGGCTGATGCAAGTTTTATTTATATGGTGTAACTAATGGTGTGTTTCAAATGTCTCGTTCAGTGATTATTTCCTTTTTTTTTTATAAAGCTGTTATAACTTTATTAACTAAAATATTTTTTTAAGAATTATCAGTGTAAATAGGTATTATTCTATGTGTACCAAAAAAATTAAGGTACATACCGTATGTTCTGCTGGTGCAGGTTGTTTAAATGTAGTAGATGTTACTATAGGTGGAACAACTGCTGCAGAGTTCCATTTTTCCGGGTCTTGTCCAGCATGAATTGCAAGGGTGGCAAAACCGGCTTTTTGTTTTAAGAATCCTTGATTGGCCATTTGGTAAAAAATAACTGCAATTCATGAACTTTTAAGCACAATATTTTTAAAGAATTTATATGTTTTAAAGTGCAAAGAAAATCTTTATTATACCTATTATCTAACCTAAATTATCATTGCCTCATCTTATGCGATGCCTTTTATTAACGATAAGACAAATAAGAATCATAATTCTAGTGTTTATATGAATACTATTGCAAGCATATATTTTATAATTTTATTTAAAAATTTCGTAAGAAGTTAATATTGCTTCGGCTCTTAATAAATCAAGTCTTAAAAAAATTATTTTGTTTTTACTTACTGGGAACTCCAAAAATTACTTCTTGATGAGTAACTTTATGTTAAATGTCGTATTTTTAAAGCTTAAAACTTTATAAAATAAAAACCGGCCGAAACCAACACGTGACACAACTTTACAACGAAATCTAACGTACAATACAACCTACTACTACCAGGAAATTCTGAGGAATGAATGAAAAATGAATATCACAGATGAAAATGAAAGTACAAATGAAATGAATGAGGATGAAGAAAAAGAAAAATTAAAGAAATGACCAGTGATGCCAATGCCGATTCCCAGCTTCCCCAAAATCATTGATCATAATCCCCGAGTTAGGGGAGAAGGGAGAATAAAATTTTGATTTCCCACAAAACTTTTTAATATTATTTCATAAATAAGTACATTTTTATATAGAAAATAAACAATATTCATTAACAACAAACTCAAAAATTCGCAATTGAAAATAAAATAAATTTATTAATATGATAAACAAAAATTATTCAGTCATTGTCTTGAAATGCCATGTTTTTGGTGATCATAATATGTTGGAAGGATTAGTCTTAAGTTGCCTCTATGTTTCTTAATTCCATCTTTGGTAACCATTAACGTTACGACAGTATCTGTATGTCGGTGATTTAATTTTTTTGTTTTCAGGTTATTAAGTACGTATACGAAATTTTCTCGCACTGCTGCATTTGGAAAAAGCAGTATTTATAAGCACCATTAATAAGATGATAAAATTTTTTAAAGGAGGTGGTTCTTTTCTGACCTAGTCTATGTACATTATACCGTAAAAAAGATAAAAATTCAGGGATTTTGTTAAAAATAAAATAACAGAATAGATCAAACTAAATAACTTGCTAAAAATAAAAATGCAATCCCAAATTTTTGATGGTTTTATAAAATGGCGCCCTTCCAGTCATAAAAAGACGCGCTTTCCCCACATAAAAAAGTACTCTGTGGAGGCGGTTATATGTCAAATGTAATTTCTGTCAAGTGATATTTTTATTTATTCCGAGCTTGGTCGCGTAGTTGTAAATTCGTGATTGCGTTTAAATTTGAGGATTTCTTTGGCAATTTGGGTTTTTGTTTGGATTTTGGATCTGTTACTACTACTATTATGGGAACATAACATAAGATAGCATGGTTCATTTCAGGTGGAAATATCTAACGATCTGGAAGTTAACAAATTTTAATAAATTCATAAGCTCTTTAAAAGATATACTAAATGTATTACTGCAAGGGTTTGTGCCATTTAGCATCTATTATACGTACCACTTTGAGAGTCAATCAATTTTTATTCGATAAAATGACTTTCACTATAGAATGTTACTATATTTTATTGATGATGGCGCTATTACTCAAATGACATCACTCTTTCTCAAAACTATTTATAAATTAACTAATGGCAATAGAGGTGCAGCAATTTCGGATTCTACTGGAGCATTTAAGGAGCAATATATCAGCATTTAGTTTAATTTTAAAAAGTAGATATTATAAGTTTTTCATTAAAATTAAATTTTCAATATAATTTTTTTTTAATTATTTATAAACTAACTAATAACAATACATGTGAAGCAATTATGAATTCTGCTGGAGCATTTAAAGAGTAATTAGTAGGCATACAGTTTAATTTTGAAAATTAGATATTTTATGTTTAATAGCAAAATTAAATTTTCGATACTTAATTTTTTCAAAATGAATTTTAAATTAACAAATAGCAATAGAGGTAGAGCAATTTCGGATTCTGCTGGAGCATTTAAGGAGCAACTAATTGGCATACAGTTAAATTTTAAAAAGTAGATATTTTATGTTTTATAGCAAAATTAAATTTTTGATCCTTATTTTTTTTTAATTAATTATAAATTAACTAATAACAATACAGGTGGAGCAATTTCGGACTCTGCTGGAGCATTTAAGGAGAAATTAATTGGCAAACAATTTAGTTAAAAAAAATAATGTTCTGCGCTAACTTCCATCTGGTTATATATAGGCTATCTATCGATGATAAGAGTATATTTTAAAGTTAACAGCTAACGTCAAATCAAAACGACATCAATCAGCCATTAGTGTTGCATTTTTTGGTGAGAATAAAATGTTAAAACCATTGAAATTAAGGCAAATTCGTGGATTTGAATGATCAAAAGTGATTTAATATTTTATTTTTATTTATTTTCATACAAAACTAGGCCTACGCTTCATACAATTTTGGACCGTCTCTTTTGGGAAACACTTTACTAATTGATGTATGCTTGCCATAAAAAAATGAGATTAGTATTAACCGTATGAGTTATATATGTTTATAGTAGACGAATGTATTGTTATATTGGTTTAAATTGGTAAAATATTATAATTCCACCATTATCCCTACATGGTGTCTCTCCCCACAAAACAACAAATCTTTATGAGATTCCCCGCAGCTTGGGGAAATCTCTACAAATTGGCAGCACGACATGAACTGATTTCCAAAGAGTAAAAATAATTCTTAAATTGATTATTCAAAGATCACAAACAAATAAGAAGTGCTATAAAAGAGTATATAATAACTACATTTTTACAAGTGTTGAAATAAATAAATTAATAAATAAATTTCATATCCCGTAGTACTTAGTACCCACCAGTACCCGTCAAAGCTTGGACACTTGGAGTTTTAGCGGTAACCTATGTTGGCGGATCTTGTATTATAGTTTAAATAACGTTTGAAGTGATTTTGATATGTAAAAGTAGTGCGGTTTTGTGTATTAAATATCTGCGTATGTGAACTATTAGTGGAAACGGTGAAACAAGTGCTCCGATGGTGATGTAAATCTCATGTTAAGGTGTCTGTTTGCTTAGACGCCTTGATATTGAGATAGGTACAATTGCCGTCTATCTGCTGGCTCAATTTGCCATCATAATCTCCTAAAAACTACACAATGTGATGTGCATCAACATATTGTGAAGCAATATACTATAAAAATTTATTATCACTTGATACTGAGATAAACTTAATAATAAATCTAGGTATTTTGTGATTCGTCTATTGCACACTACAGTATCAATAAATATCTCGATCCTGGATCATTACTATACCCTTTGGATCCAAATATCGGAATAATTATTACTCATTGCAATAAGAATTCTCATTGAATAAAACCCAATAAAGAAAGCCCTCTTTAAAACTCTTACATCAATACGTGATTAAAAGCTCAAAAAGGCCTGTTAGTATCTTAGAGTAATTACATACATAAGTATGCATACAGAAAACCTACAATTTTATATAAATTGAGTCACTATAGTTGTCTCGCTTTTCTCAATTTTATTTTCAAATAAGGCAAAAAGAGACAAATCCATTGAAAGATGTTGCGTGTAATTCATGCGTGGAAATAGAAATGTCAAGTTGTCATATTTGGTTTCTTTATACCAAATATGAGAGTAAGAACACCATAGACTTAGTATATACTGGCGTATAAACGACATGACAACCCGAAAACCCGTGACTAATTTTGATTTAAAATAATAATAATATTATTGGCCGTATTATTGGCGCCAAGCTCCCCACGGCTGGACGTGCTACTACACAAAGTAGCGCCATTCCAGCCTGGAGAAAAAAAAATTGCGGACCGAGTCGCAAAGGCAAGAACCCTAATCGGCAGACCGAGAATTGTACGCACCGTCAGGATGGCGTTTGGTGGGACAAATATAAGTTTGTCTCAGCCAAATATTACCCAAAAATTGACAGAGCGCATAGACGACCTGAAGCAGAGAATAGCTGCTTGGGGAAAGCGAATTTGACTATATACCGAGAGGTCGACATGGTTAAACCAGAACCGTCTCTTCCAGAGTGATCAGAAGAGCCTCTATAAATCATTGGTGCGACCAATGGTACGTGGAACAAGACAGGCACCGAATCAGGCCGACACTGTCGCATTCTGGCGAGGCCTGTGGTCAGAGCCCGTCAACCATAGCGGGGGCCCTTGGACGGAAGTTGTGGCGAGTGAGTGTGCGAATATTACGCCCATGGATACCATCATTAATCAACATCATCACAACTGGAAAAGTCCGGGGCTTGACGGACTGCATCACTACTGGCTGAAGGGGTTCGTGGTGTGTCACGCTGTGCTCGCTCGACAGTTTTAAGAGGCTCTCAACCAGAAGTTTCTTCCAAGCCTCTTCACTACTGGGATCACTCATTTGGTTCCTAAAGTCCAGGATACCACAGACCCGAGCAAATACCACCCCATCACGTGTCTACCCACGATATACAAGACACTAACATCCATTTTGAGCGCGAGAATCACTCGTCACCTGAACTCAAATCAGGTGATGTCGCGCGCTCAAAATGGATGTCGGGGCGGTGGTCGTAGAACCAAGGAACCACTCCTCATTGACGCGGTCATTGGCAAGGTGGTTAAACGCGACCGTCGGAACCTCTCCGCCACCTGGTAGACTACAAAAAGGTATTCGAATTGGTGCCTCATACATGGCTGAAGAGGGTACTCGTACTGTATATGGGTATGTCACAGAACATAGGTATCGATGAGGCGGATATGAAACAGTCAGTTTGCAATGTGTTTTATGCACGCTTGACAAAAGTGTTCAACAGTCCTTTGTCGGGCGTGAATAAGAAACACGCATATAACGGTTGGGTCATGCCTGTCCTAATATATGCCTTCGGCATACTGAGGTGGACTTACGCCTAACTGAACGCTCTGGATAGAAAAGTCCGCGCTGTTATGACGTCCTGCAGGATGCATCACCCGAGATCATCAGGAATGAGGCTTTACTTGTCGCGGAAACATGGTGGGTGCTGCTTTTTGAGCGCTCTCACCATGCATAATCGGGACGTGTGCAGCCTCCGTAATTATTTTCTGGCGATATCGGATGATCCATTCTACAGAGAAGTAATTTCGTGTGATAAAGGGCTTACTCCTCTATCCTTAGCCAACGAGCAATGGGAAGACCCAGCAGTACAGTGCATCTCTGACCGGGGGAATGGAAGAGATATGGAAGGAGAAGGAGCTCCACGAGAGGTTCCTCAAGACTCTACATGAGCCTTTCGTAGTCACACTTCCCTTCACTGGCTACGTTTTGGTGACCTCTTTGGGGAAACCGAGGATTTTGTCTGTGCGATACAGGATCAGGTTATTAAGACCTACAACTATCGGAAATACATCCTAAAGGATGGCCCCTTCGACATCTGTCGAGCTTGTTGCCATCCCGGTGAGTCACTTGGACATGTTATCTCCGGTTGCTCAGCGCTTTCTCACTTTGAATATTTGCACAGACACAACCTAGTAGCCAGGATTCTACACCAGGAGCTCACTCTGAAATACGGTCTCGTGGATCGGAAACTGCCATATTATGAGTAGTGCTCGAAATGACCGCACCAGGCTCTACTGGGACCGGGCCATCATCACAGACAGGACTATTCTTGCGAATAATCCTGATATTGTGGTGATGGACCTGGCATAGTCAAGTATATTTTTGGACGACATTACCATACCTTATGACAAGAACCTCGTGAAAGTCGAAACAGATAAGCTGACAAAATATCTGGACCTGGCTCACGAGGTGACCGATATGTGGGGTGGTCTGCCGACCGAATTTATTCCTGTGGTCGTTTCTGTAAACGAGCTAATCCCGGTCAGCTTCTCAGGTCATCTGAAGCGATTGGGACTCCGTCACGGACCGCTCCGGGCTCAAATGCTCCTCGATACCGCCCGCATCGTTCGCCGGTTTCTTTCCCTTTCCCCGTAACCCTAGGCCGTTTGGTCTCCCTTGCCGAGGGCTTCCATCTGGTTGGGTTTTTATTTATTTATGTATTTCTTATGTATTTATTTTATTTTATTGATATTTATGTATATTTATATCTCCGTTTACAATTATATATTTAAACAGGCCAACCAGATGAGAAAACTTTATAGATAACCCAGATAATAATAATATTCATTTATTTCATACTTTTACACCCATTTCAAATGTCATTAAATGTTAAAACTAGATGAAAATATAATTATAAGAATACAATAAATAAAAGACAATTCAACTGTAATGCTAGGTTAATACTAAAAATACTAAAATTGCCTCCAAAATGGAGTTCGTACTATCTATTCGTAGTTATTGTCGCTTTGCACGGCACGTCAATATTTTAGTATGGGATTCTCTGGGCCGTAGGACACCCTGAGGGTCACGTTCTCAGAGTCACGGATGCGGCACCAAAAAGCTGCAACCCGAGATCTAATAACGGCGAAGTAATCGGGCACCCCGACATTGGCAAACATGCTCGACGCGCTGCAGTATTTAGGCAGTTTCATAAAAATGTGGTATGCATTATTATACTGCACTCTAATGCTGCTACGTGCATTTTACTACTGTCCAACCAAAGCTGACAATATGCTCTAAACAGGGTCATCCTTGCCTTAGGACTGCACCGCGCAAATCCGCGTGCGAGCATATTACACCAAACAGCCAGAGCCCTCCTTTCACGTTCTATATCGAGGTTATAACGCAAATCCTCTGTCAGGACATGCCCCAGGTACCTGAATAGACTCACTATTGCAATATCTTTGATTGTTACCAAAGAGTATATAATCACACGTTTTAACTTTTAACTGTAACGTTTTAATTTTCCCATAATGAGGGCTAATAATCTTCCACTCACCAGATGTCGCTAGTTGTGACTGAGGTAAAGTTTTTTGTTACACAATGGCAGTTAATTGAGAAATTAGTTTTAAATAATAATTTATCATTATCTAGAGAATTATATTAATACACAACACAATGCGTCAGTGGTTTGATTTTTAATTTTTTTGCACTTTATGTTTTTTTTTTTAAATCGGCTTTTAATAATATTTTAAAGTTTGTTTTATTCATTTCTAATGTAATTAATATAAAATATAACTAATAATACAGAAAGAAACCTTAAAGATTACATTTTTCTAAGAAATTATCATCCCCGCTATGAAATCTGTCAAATATTTGTCAGAAGAGGTCGTGGATGCCCTCATTATTTCGTGTTTAAGTTATTCATTTAGGTAGTTTTATATTAAATTAATATACACTCTTGTGTCTTGTATAATTGAAAAACGGTAATCAATCACGGCCTTATAATATTCTTATAATCATTGTTCGCATTGTTCGTCGCTTACTTAAGTTAATATTTATCACTAAATTAATACCCTTTTCTATTGTCCCTTATATGTATTGCAGATGATGAGAGCAACTTTAATTAAGATTATGGCTTGCAGCATTCCTAACATGTGGGGGATTCCCCAAATTGCAGGGAATTTAAAGTTGGTTGGGGATTTTTTTGGATTGGTTTTATGCGGGGATAGTGCGGAGATTTTGAAAATCGATAGCCCGGGCCAAGTCAGAAATCTTAGCATTTTTGTTAGTTTACTTATGAATAAATGACTCTCTTTTTTTAATTATCTTTGTTGCACCACATTTAATTTTTCGATTTATTTCGGCAACTTTTGTGTATCATTTAATGCTTTTCATTTATTTATTTTATAATTTTGAAGCAGAGAACCGCATGCATATAAATGCAGATTCTGTGGTACTTTTTAATGACAACAAGGGAAGGAATTAATAATACTCCATGGAGTAAAATGCTTGTTACAAAAATATGGAAAGTGTGAAAAAATAGATAAAAAAGAAAAAAAAATGTTAGTTTTAAAAAATAAATCATATAAAATTAGATGAAAATTGTTTCATTTCTTACAATAAAATTGAGGGGATTTCGTGGGGAATCTGTTGAAGTTTTGTCCTAAAAATGGGGAATTTGACCTGGATTTTGGGGTAATTCGACAAATTGGTGTTGGCAACGCTGATCACCTGCTGCATCTATGGATCTATCTATGAGGGTATGGATGGTATGTATGGAATGTAGAGTACAAGGAAAACCATCTTATAAGTGGCGAAAGTTGAAAAAGTGTCCTACTATTTACTGAAAATAGAGGTTTCTAAACCTACCACAATAGTGCTGGCGTCTGAAAAACTACAATATGAAGATAGCTGTTGTGAACGGAGTGAAGTCAGCTGAATTCAAATATTTAAATAAAACTAATTTTACTGATTTTATCGCGTATATTATCTTATTTTATATTCCCGAAGTTTCGAGCCCTTTTCAGCACCCATGGTCACGGGGGGGACTGAGGTGTATGACGTCCCAATGTCGTAGTTAACCACGGCTACCTTCAGATTAAAAATTATTAATTTTTGTTCCGACCTACGCAGTATGAACTTACAGTATCATGAAGTCTTGCAGTTGTATGCTTGGGTTGGGATTTAATTTTATTAATTATGGGATCCCAAGCAGATGGTAGCACCCAGCCATCTTCTCTATTGAAATTAGGATGTTTTTTAATTTCAATAGCCTCGCGAATCATCCTGAGGAGGAATCGGTGTTCTTTAGCGAGGATTTGTGGTCTATCAAATCTAATGTAGTGACGGGGGCGATCCTGTACGTGTTCACAGACTGCAGACTTCCCGGAACGTCGATTCTTCACATCAGCTATGTGTTCTTTAACGCGGGTTTTATGGATCTTTTAGTTGTCCTATATAAGAGAGACCACATTCACAATCAAGCTTGTACACTCCTGCATCTTGCAGAGGAATATTACACTTGACTGATGGTAAAAACTGACTAATCTTGTCGTGAAGCGACAATTAAAAAAGAGAACCTAACCTAACAACAACGAAAACAACAAGAATAGAACAAGAAAATAACATATTTAAAATTTAAAAAAGATATTTACAACTTTATATAAAAAAAATGAAGTATGATGATGGTGATGGGTGACGTGAATTACAATTAAATAGAAAATAAAGATAGATGAATATTGAAGCGGAGTCTGAAGGTCAAAGTGGCACACGTTGCGCTTGGAATAGGAGTAGGCACACGCTGAGCTTGGAGTCTCGCAGCGCCTGGAGCAAGCACGCACAGTGGCTAAAGATAGCACGGGCACTAGTAGGTGGAGGCGCAAGCGACGACTGCAGATGAAGGCAAAGGCTTGCAGGATCCCGGAGTAGTGCGGCCCCGCACTTGGAGTAGGCTAGGCGACGACTTCGGGTGAAGACAGAGGCTTGCAGGATCCCGGAGCAGTGTAGCCCCGTGCTTGGAGTAGGCTACGCTGACGACTTCAGGTGAAGACAGAGGCTTGCAGGATCCCTGAGCAGTGCGGCCCCGCGCTTGGAGTAGACTAGGCGACGACTTCAGGTGAAGACCGAGGCTTGCAGGATCCCGGGGCAGTGCTGCCCCGGGATAAGGCCTTTAGGAGATGCTTCAAGTTTGGAAGCTGAAGCGAGACTTGCTGTATTGACCAATGATTCGGCTTTTATACCTTTTTAGAGAGAACGGAAAATTATTTAAATTAAAAGCAAATTTTTGTAAATGGCCCAGAGCAAAAGAGTATTTATGTGGAAATATTGAAATAAAAACATCAGACCGGTAACGAATTTGAATAAAATTGCCATGACAACCAAATAATCAACGATATCAAAACATTTCAATTTTGGTTTTAGGCTTGTAATTGAGAAACGGCAAGATTTAAGTAAGAAATGAGATATTATTGATATAGGAAAAAAGGTAGCGCAACAGCGCGCACAAAACCCGAAATTGCAGAGTTACGGAGAACTAAATAAAAGATCGAAAAAGGTAGACTCCATTGACAGCGTGAAAATACGAAGTGAAAATGTTTTGTTATTGTGTTTTTATGGTATAAAAACGTTACAGGATCCTATGGAAATAAAGGTGATGTAAAAAGAAAATCAAAAACAGAATGGAAAAATAAATTTAAAACAGTGTAAAATTATATGTAAGTACCATAACACTACAATCTTCTTCGGCGGCTTGAAGTATGTTTTAATGGAAGCACGCTTCAAGATGTAGCCAATCTTGTCAGTGACACCTCTGACAAATGGCAGTACAGCAGGCACTCGCTCGACTGTGGCCGGCTTCACTCGTTCACTGTGATGTAGGCGCGGGACCCGAAGCTTATTGTCGTGCAAAACTTGCTTGACGTGTTGGAGCTCGGCGGCCAGGTGCTTACTGGCACAGATATCTCATGCTCTCTGAAACAAAGATTTACCTACGGTAGCTAACTGTGACCACCATCCTTCATCATCATGCCATATGTCATGCCAACTATGTATTTACGTAGTACACTTTGAGTATTAAACTAACAGGAGACGACATTGGAGAGCGTTCTCCGTTGTCAAAAGTACGAGAGCGCGGATCATTCCCGTTATATAAAACTAGTTGCGCCGCGTACGGCGTCACTTACCAAGTAGTCGTAAACGTGAGTTGACCTCCAGAAAAATGCCGAGTTGCAGTGTGTTTTCTTGTAAAAAAAGATCACAGACCTCAAATTTACAAAACGACGGCGTTACCTTTCATCTTTAAGTATTTATTTTGATTTCAATAATTAATATAAGCATTAAATCGCGAAAATTCTGATTAATATAGCTGAGCAGGTAGTGGTGCCAACTTAAAGTATTAATACTATAGTAAGGACTTTTGCACTACTAGGACATAATTAAATTTTGCTTAATTGTAGACAAATGTCGTTTCTCTTTGTTCTAATTACACAAGACAAAATCGTGTTATTGAATAGTCTTAAATTCATCAATATTATTGTGATCTATTTGCAAAACTATATTATTTCAAACAACATTAATAATCTTTAATTGTTTTTAAAGAAATGAAAACATCAATTTAAATTGTTTTATTGTATACATTATACATTTAAAACATTTTAAAGTGATATTTTCATTTCCTTTTTTTTCGTTATGAAACGAAAAGAAGGGGAATTTCCAGTATATAAAATGGTATCATCAAGACTATAATAGTGATGCTTACTGTAATATTTAGTGTCGATGTTTTTATTTGACTATAAGTAATAATTTGTTATATAATACCAAGGTGTTATTTAAAATTATTTTTTGTACAATGTTTAAAAAGATCTTTGGTTTTACAGTTTTCCAAAAGATCCTTACAGGCGCCAAGTTTGGATAAAAGCATGTGGCAATCATATAACCTGGGCACCTAAAAGAACAAGCACTATTTGTTCCGAGCATTTTGACCAATGGTATTTTAACAGTGATAGAGCCAGGTGGCAGCTTGTGCTGTCGCATGGAAGGGCCGGCTCGAACCGGGGTGGTACCACGACCTCGCAGAATAGCAGCGTGAAGTAGAGGTTTACCTATGCGTTTCGCTTGGTGAGTGCAGGTGGCCGGAGGCCGTTTTTACTGGAAATGAGGCATTCCATCTTAGTCCTCACGGGTGACAACGCATCTACATTTTGATTCGCAAACGAGGATAGATGTAGATGTCTATGGGCCGCAGCAACCACTTACCATCAGGTGGACTGTGTGCTCGTTTTTCACCCTTATCCTAAAAAAAAATCGGTTTTCGTAATCCAATCAAATAATAAAAGGAAACTAAATGAAACTGCTGTACCGACTTTGAAATTATTGGAAGTAAGTTTATTATTTTGCTACAAGTTTATTTTACATTATGAAGGATAAAATTTAAAACATGTAACAAATCGAAATGGAAGGTTTATTGAACGATATTTATTCATTTTAAAATGTTATTTACAAGTTTATCGTCTTAGATGGTGTCAACCAAATTGTTGTTTTCAGATGAGACACGAATTATTAGCGCTTAAATAAATAAATAAGGACAAACAAATAATTTTAGTGTCATATTTATAATCTATTATATATATATATATACATACATATATATATACAGAGTACTACACTTTTGTACTATAGAACACAAAATATTACCGCTTTTTACGAAGTAATTAATTATTTTTCAATCCTAAATAAAATGACGAAAAAAAGTATGTTTGGTTGAGCGTAAACTTCGACCAAGAGGTAGCAAATGTTTATTTTTTTTAATTAAGTAAGGGAAGTACAAGAACAAATAAACAAAAAATCACACTTTCACATTTATAATATTATATTAGTATGGATTGTCAAGAATGATATATAAATTTTTGAAACCGGTTTACAATCGGCTTTTTGAGGGTAGAACTATACACTCCCGCTCTCTTTCTCGCTCTAGTAAATTACGTTTCTGAGTGAACAAAAAGGATAGAAGCACAGGAAAGTGCGATTCCGTGCTGCCAGATGTAGTTCAACCCTAAGCCTTAAAACAGTTTAACTCTATAGGTTGGGTAAAATCTGTAAAATTAGACCGTTTAAAACCCCTATACAGATAACTTTTCCGGTTGGTCATGACATTAAAAATGGTAAAAACATTTCATAGACTAGGCATGTTATATATTTTTAAGCATACAGGAACATTATTTCGATAATGATTACGTTCCACATAACATTGAACTGGCAAACTTGATGATGGAAAAATATGCAAGCACCAGAATTAGCTACCTCGCAAAAAAAGAGTGATCCCAAAAAGTGTATTCGTCACATATACCAAACTTATTCACTTTTAAAACTAGTTAAAATATAATATAATACTTTTTCAATTTGTTTTAATTTTGGTAATTATGTATTATTATATTGTACCTTATGTATTTTTTTAATTTACTTTGAATGTAATATTACTCATTAAACATTTGTTCATTTTTATTTCATTTTATTTGCTAATGTAACTTGCATAAAATTTCATCGACATATCCATATCGACAAGGCCCTCGCACTAGTTGCTTATGGCTTATGCACTGTAACGATGAGACTATAGTGCCACCAACTTATCTGTTCACTTGACAGCGTCGCTAGTGGAGTGCTTACTATTGACATTTAAGAAATTTACCGAGGAAATATGTAAGTACATAATATTCATTACACATAATATAAATAAAACAAATTTCGAGTTAATATATTAAAATTAGTGAGAATTAAAGTTATTATATATATTATTTATATTTTATAAAAATAATTGTGGTCGTGATCTCCGAGTTCAAGCGGCAGAATTCCAGGAATTTCTGTTTTGAAAAATGTACCCGCGTTAGTTACTGGTTCCAAGAGAGTCACTGGAATCGCTTTCACTATCTGACACTGTATAATAAAGGGTTCATTTAAATACACGTCTTTTAGTCTGTATTCATTTTCAATTTTTTTTTACATGATTACAAATGTTTTTCCATTGAACCGGTGTAATTTCATGAAATGAATCCTCAACTAATTGGGGCATTGGAACATTAGCAACACAAACTACAAAGTTAGGTACTTTAGATGAATTGCAGTAAATTGATATAATTTTTTACTGTTTCACAAGTACATTATTTGGTGATTTTAATTTTCCATATCTGGCAATACTAACCTGTCGCAGCAGCAACGCTTTCATACAGGTTTTCAAATGGTATAGTTGGGACTTGTACACGTTTCTATTCTTTCATAAAAGATAAAATTTTTAGGATAATCTATCGCGCATCACTTTTAAGATTTATTTACACTTTTTAAAAACACTCACCTGATAGCTCAGAATAAATAATAGCTGACAGAGAAATGTCATTTACAAAATGGCGGTTTTAGTTCCAATTTTGTCCACCTGAACAGATAAGTTGGTGGCACTATAGCTTGCTACATATATATTTATCTATGGATGAGACATTTATAAGAGATTTTCAAGGTTGTGTGCGTTTTGCTTAATCGTGTGCTCATATTATGCTGTGTGCGCGCGTAACGACGTGGCCCAATGTTTACGATTTGCTTAGTGTACGTTACCTCGCCTCCCGCTAGAAGTGACAGACTTTTTTGTTTGGAACTTTATGCGCATGGCGTCTCCTGTTAGTTGAATACTCTAAAGTAGTACAAAACAAAGCGGATTGGTAGGTCCTTGTTTATTTCTTAATCTTTTGTAATTACTTTGTCATTTTTTTTAATTTATCCTATGCTACTGCAGCGCCACCCTTATTGGTTTTTAGGGTCACTTTTCATATATAGAGTTATAGAGATGGTCCTCCTTCTCTCTATACTCCGTAATGGTGTGGTAAAGATAGAGTTTTGGCGGGAACTTGACCGGTGGCGGTTTGTTGCTCCTGTATTATTGGTTAAATAATGTTTTGAAGTGGACTTTGATATGTAAAAGTGGTGCGATTTTATGTATTAAGTGTCTGCGCATGTGAACTATTAGTGAAAATTTTGAAACAAGTGCTCTGATGGTAATGTGATTCTCAAAATAAGGTGTCTTGTCTGCTTAGGCGCCTTGAGATACCATCACCAACCGTCAGCTGTCTCTGTCGCTGCTCAAGTTGCCGTCAAAATCTTTCAAAGGCTGCATAATGTGACGCATCAACATGTTGTGGAGCAGTATACTATGAAGGATAATAATAATATATTGTAACTTCAAGCTCAGAAGGGCTATTTCCCAGAGCCGTAAAGCAAGTTATTAAAAAAAATATATGGTAAATATAAAGAACATAGATAATACACTATATGATAAAGAATTTCGCGCCAAAATGAAAGCAGCTGTTAGTTTCTTAAATAAAATTTATTGTACAATTTGCGCTAACTTCAATTTGTGATAAAGATATTACCCTTGAAATTGATTATATATAATTAGTATTTTTGAAGTTTAGTAATTTTTAAAAGTAAATTAATTTACAATTTGCGCTAGTATACTTCCTAGGTATAAAAATAAAGTTAATAATATGTACTCTTGAAATTGTTGTATATATTTATTATTTTTGACGTTTAACAATTTTCTTTAATACTTTTTTACTTTAATTTCTTTTAAATTTTATTTAAAATGAATATTGAGAGTAGACCGTTGAGGTATGCCCATGCTGAAGGACACACGGATGTATGTTTTACAGAAGATGGACAGTGAGTTTCTAAAAAATTCACTGAATAAGCAGCATTTTTATGTAGGTTAATGTATTGTTTGAGATGCATAAATTTTGTTTTTACTTTCAGGCACATTATAACGTGCGGACATGATGGGGATGTTAGAATTTGGAATGATATTGAAGATGATGACCCAAATTCACATTGTGTTGGGGAAAGCGCTCTTGCTGTTTGCTTTAAGGATAAAAGATTATATTTAGCTAATGATAATCATGCGGTGCAAGCATACACGTTCCCAGCATTTGATAAAGATGGCATTGTTACAAGATTTACAGCACCAGTTACTCAAATTATGTCGACGTCCAAAATAGAGGTTAGTCGAATAAAACTTGTATCACTTTATTTATTCTAAAAAATGGCTAATAATTAATTTAAATATATTTTATATAATTATTCAAATGTATGTGAATATTATACTTCTAATTAATACAAGTCGATAGAATGGGGCATTCAACTTTCTGCAACTTTAACAAAAGAAGGTTTAAAATACATTTTGAGGTACAAAGATGGCATGGGTTAAAATATCCAATATGGACCATCCATTTAAATGCCCATATTGCAAAAATAATAGATTTTCAATAAAAATTTTTCTCTAAAAGTATGCGTTTCCACATATTGAAACTTTGCAAAACGCTTTCTTTTAGTGAGTACTATCTACAAAAAAAACATGGGCATTTAAATCAATGGTCCATATTGGAAAGTTTATCCTAAGGTTTATTCTAAACCTGTAGGTACTTATACTAGCTTTCTTACTCTTTAATAGATGTACCCACCAGGTGTGGTAAGCCAGATAAATATCTAGGCAGAAATAATGTTGGCATAAAATAGAACAATTACACTTTTGAAATTAGTTTCAACTACTGGCCTGTTAAATTATTATTATTATTTTTAGGTAGTGTAAATAAATTTGTACTACTTTATATTTCTTCATCAGCCCTTAAAATTCCATTACTGGGCACAGCCTTCTTCATTGTAGTAACAATTTATCTTAATCACTACACTTCCATGGGGCAAGAGGAAATTTTTGTATAAAGGCAGCCCACATACTACTGGACTGTCCAGGGGTTGCCAGCTATAGAGCTTGGATTGCTGAGGTTGCTTCCTTAGGTCTTACTGAGATTCCTAGAAGAGTTTGGATGGCTCGAATAATATTAAATTCATGCACATATGCATAATATGCACCTAGATGTTGATTTGTAGGTACTATCCTGGTCGGCCAGCCTTAGCAGGCCAATTGGTGATTGCAGTGCTATAGTCGGTACTTTTTCCTTAAATTTTTTGTGGTGTTCATAATAACCAGCTTATAAAATATCTTATAATCATTGTTATATAAAGATAAAAATGTATGTATAAGAAAATAAGTGATGTTTTTAGTATTATATACCTATAGGAGGTAAATAGATAGCAATGTTTAATAAGGGTTACATACAAAGACATTTAAGTAGTAGTAGTAACAGACCGGGCATCAGTAGCAAAATTGTCATCTGTAACTTATGTCCAATAGGATATATCTCCGATTTTTGTCATTTAGTCTTGGTGACATCGCCAAAAGTTAAGACGCATTCGTTTTATATATTTAAAAAATATTTTTAAAGAAAATATGCCCGGTTGTGCATTAAGATATTGTAAGTCACGATATGGAGAAAAAAAATTATGTGATTTCGGTTTATTATCGTAAATATAACATATGTTTACCGAATAATCTTTAAATTTTATTATTTTTGTAAATTATTCTAGAACATTTATTTTTATTGTAATAAACACCCTCTGTTATCCAGTAAGCGTCACTATGTAGTTACCAATTTTAAGGTTAGTGATTGACGTCATTTATCGATTGAGATTATTGATAAAAAAATATACATGATGCCAATTTAATCCTTAATATTTAAGGAGGTAAAACAGTCAACGATACTGTACCCATACCAACAAAAATGAGTAGCATATATACAATATATAGCAGTGATAGGAGAGGGCAATAGATTTCTTACATTAAAAACAATTTGAACTGTTACAGATATTAGATGCAAGAAGTTGTAGGTTAAGCCTGAGTTAGAATATAAGGTAAAAACTTAAAATAACAATTTTAATTGATGTGGGTAGTGTCTTTAAGTATTGCAGCTGATGAAACGTGAAAGATCGTGAAACGGCTTATAAGTTCAGTGTTTTCCTAAAATATTTTAGATTTGAAGTTTATTTTTGTAATATAAACGAATTTAAAAACATAGAAGCGCTCTCTTATTGGATTTTGCATTTTTCGATGTGTCTTTAACGCCGACCGATCAAACATATGCTATTATTATAGCAGCTAATGGACCGAGTGATGTCATGCCACCAAGGTGGCAACCAAAGTGACTTTTTGATTGTGATTTTTTGTTATGGGAAATTAAATATTTTATTTCATGACACTAAAGGGGTGTTAAAAGTTAGTATGATTTTTTTCGTGTGATAGAAGTCATGATAAATAGATTTATACAATAAAACAATCATGTATATTCCCTATTATTATATCGAAAAGTATTTCAAACTTAGTAATCTTCAACAACATTATTGATACTTTGATATCGAAACGGTACATTCCTAAAACGAGTTTATATTTATTAGCGTTGCCTACTGGGGAATAGCTTAAATGTTGTCTTAATAAATGCTTAGCGTTGTTTTGCTATTTTTGGCTAGAGGGTGTCACACGTGCACTAGCTCAAAGTTTTTGTATATAAATGCTCCCAATGTCTGCTCTTTAGTATACCTATATATTTAAATCTCTTTGGTTACATAGTTTTCCCTGGATTTAATATATCAGACAAATACTAATTTCATCAGTCATAAGAGTTTTATTGAAAAAGTGATAAAAAAGTAAACTGTTAACAATAAAAGAGGCTTCATTTCTTAATATTGAAAAAAAGAAATGCCTTGAACCAAACTTTCAAAATTTGAATGCTGTATGTCCATATTAGATTTATAATGGTATTATGTAGTAAGAGCTTATTGTCTAAGGAAAGTCTGGAATTCCTTGCGTGCATCCAATACAGTCCTCTGTATCTATGATAGATCTCATCCCTTTTGGTTTGGATGTGCTTCTTCCAAGTGAGCCTACTATCCAAGTACATGCCCAAGTACCTAACGTTGTCACTTTGCAGAAACGTATTGTTACGCAATGAGACAGGCGGGCAGTTTCCTCGACGCAAGGTAAACGTAACATGGACTGATTTTGTGGCAACTAGCCTTTATTTTCCATCTTGCTAGCCATTTGTCAATCTCATCTAGACTATGTTGTAGGATTGCTGAAGCATTGTCAGGACTTCTACTGCAAGCAAGAACAACAGTATCATCCGCAAAGGTAGCCATAGTAACGTTGTCAAATTGTGGTAGGTCACTTGTGTAAATTGTGTAGAGCATAGGAACAAGCACTGAGCCTTGTGGCACGCCAGCTTCAATTGGATGGAACGTGGAAGTATGTCCACTTTCCTTGACTTGAAAGATTCTATCGGTCAGGTAAGACTTCAGTAATCCGAAGAATGTATGAGGTAATAGAGATTTTATTTTAAATAGTTGCCCTGTATGCCAGACCTTATCAAAAGCCTGCTGCACATCCAGGAATGCAGAGGAGCAGTATTCTTTATAATCTCTGATTGTTCTGCATACCCTATGTACCTGTTAAACCATACCATGATCCTGTCGGAATCCAAATTGGTGGTCTGGAATGATACATCTCTTACAGAGTTCTTTCATAAGCCTTTGCAACACAACTTTTTCACAAACTTTTGATATTACTGGTAACAAAATGATTGGTTGGTATGAGGTTATTTCATGAACAGGTTTACCAGGCTTCCCTATCATTATAATTTGTGAAACTTTCCACAGTGCTGGAAAGTAGCCAACGCGAACCTTTTTTGGGTAATTCCGACAGTACTTTTTTGTCAATGAGATCAAAGCCAGGAATTTTCTTGGCATCTATACAATTTATTATCTTAATAATCTCTCTTGGGTTGGTTGGTGCAATCGGCAGATCCAATTGAAAAGGTTGACCAAGGACATTTCCAATATCTGTTTCATCACTATTAGGATCAGTTTCATTTGGCGGGAATATTTGGGCCAAGTGATCTCCAAAAACATCGGCTTTTTGTTGTTGGCTTCTTGTCCATAAATTGCCCTCCAATCTGAGTGGTGGCTTGGGGTTTGTAGGCTGATTAAAATGTTTACAAGCGCGATAAAGGGAATAATTAGTAGCACTTGTGGCTGTCAACGATTCCAGGAAGGATTCTATTGAAGTATCATTCACGTTAGACATGATGTCTTTAAGGTCTTTAATTGCTTTATTAAGCGCTTTTTGTCTTCTGGATGTCTACTATTGTGCCATACGCTATGTAGCCTTTTTTCAATAATTTGCAATTTGATTTTGGATGGAACTGCATTGCTTTTCGTTGAAGAGTTCAGGAGTACAATTCCAACAAGCTGACGGCACTGTAGTGATATACTTAGTAGTAGCATTGTTAATGTCTTCCTCAGATTTTAGTGCCTTTTTTAGTTGAAGCTCATCATTGACTATACTATGAAATGCTTCCCAGTCCGTTCTCTTATTGTAGAGTTGTAGTTGTTTCATATTAGTTATTATATTGGCGCCCATGGTAAGAAACACTGGGATATGATTAGAGGAACCATCTAATGTTGAACTGATTGTGAATAAGAGTTGCGACATGCCTTTAGAAACAAAGAAGTCTAGGACATAGGCAGTCTATTTGGGTCTGTATGCCAATGTGCTTGGTTGGCAGGTGGATCGAAGATGGCCCCCTTTCCCCACAGCCGTAGCTGCTGCAACCTCCCTGAAGCGATGGGAACGATGATCCTGCCGAACGGCTTCCACATCCAGTGCACGGGCCAAGGCGTCCTTAAGCGTCTCATGATCCCCGTGCCTCACAGCAGCTATGACTTCAAGGTCGCGGATGCCATCGATGAATGTCTGCACCAGGTTTCCTACAATGAGCGCATGTACAGACTGGTATGCTTTTCGAACCAGCTTCTCCACCTCAAGGGCCCACTGCTGCAGGTTTTCGTTGCTGCATTGCATGCGATCTTTGAGCTGCGCACGAAAGACGTGTACCGGGTGAACGTCGCTATATCTCATCTCCAATGCCTCAAGGAGCTGCTCGTAAGTCACTTCCTTACCGACAGCTGCCAGAACAGTTAAGGCCTGGTCACGCAGGCCTATGGTGGGAGCAGTAATGGCCTAACTTTTATTCCAGCCGTTCGACTTCATGACAGCCTTGAACTGGATTTTGTAGGCCGACCAGGAAGAAGTCCCGTCGAACGGCGGCACTTTGAATCCAAGTAGCGAAGGTGTTGTAGCTACCACGGGAACTATAATTCCATCCAAGTTTTTTCTTCACGTCAGCCATCACGTTGTCAACCTAATTGTTCACTTGGTTGATTCGGGTTTCAGCTTCCGACAGGCGGTTGTCATGTTGAGCAACCTTATCCTTCACCTCCCTTATCTCTTTCCTGAAGGTAGCGTGTAGGTTCTTCCTGAGGAGCATCTGCTCTTATCGCGATTGAGCTGCTCTTCCAAACGGCGAGCCTGTTCCTCCTGTCGGAGGGCATGTTCCTGCTGTGGGCGGGCCTGTTCTTCCTGTCGGCGGGCATGTTCCTTCTGTGGGCGGGCCTGTTCCTCCTGTCGGCGAGCCTGTTCCTCCTGTCAGCGAGCCTGCTCCTGCAGCATCATCATCAGAGCACCTAAATCAGGTACTGCAGATGCAGGAGCAGCTGACGGGCCGGCCTCCGTGGTCAGCAGCTGGCCCTCTGACGCCTGCTGCGTTGCACCACCAAATCGTCTCTGGTCCGTCTCCTGCTGGCATTGACTTCGGGTACGCATACCCTCCGTGGCGTCCTTTGGTAAAATCGGCATGATTTGATCCCACTTCTGACATCAATTGTAACGAGCTTGGGGTTCGAGACAATTAAAAACGGCAGAGTGAATAACCAAAATTGACACATTAATTACAGAACACTAATTACAACTTAAAACCACACTAATAACAAAACACAATTGTACGGAGGGTCACCCTGAAATGATCGGGAATAGAATATTTCGGATTGAGTTACAATAAAACCTTTTTTAGAAGAATACTGGCCTCTTAGAATCTTAATGACATTCAAACAATTAAAAATAAAACCGGCCAAGTGCGAGTCGGACTCGCGCACCGAGGGTTCCGAAGAATTCCGTAGGTATATAAGTTTAAAATTATTAAAAATATTTTTATTATATGATGTAACTAAAAATGTATGCTTTTCGCAATTTTTCCTTTATCTGTGCTATAAATACGTTGTACCAAATTTTAAGATTCTGAGTTCATGGGAAGTATTCTGTAGGTTTTGATTCCATTGCGAATGTCGAAAATTTGCGGTATAAACGGCTATATCTTTTGATTGCGTTGACTTAGAAGTTTGATTTTTTCACAGCTGCAAGGAACAGTAGACTTGAGTGTTTGATATGAATTTAAGCTTGATACCTCCACGTGTTCCTGAGAAAAAGGGGTCTTGGCAGACAGACAGACGGACAACAAAGTGATCCTATAAGGATGCCGTTTTTTCCTTTTGAAGTACGGAACCCTAAAAATGTTTAAAAACAAAAACTATGTTGGTTTAAAGTTGACACGTCGTTAACAGAAATGGAGCTCACGCGTGAACATTTCCGTGCCATAATTTATCACAATTTTCGTCGCGGCTTATCTCAAGATAAATGTCTCACCGAACTTGTTTCGATTTATGATGTTGAAGCACCGAGTCACGACAATATACTGCTGGTATGGCGAGTTCCGATGCGGTAGTGTGTCGCTCAGCACTGTTTCTTCTGCAGGTCGACCAAGAACAGCGGTCACGTCTGAAAACATCGCAGCTGTGCGAACTATTATATTAGATGACCGTCATGTGACATACGAGCAAATTCGGGCTGTTATCAGTATCGGAATGACTGCAATTCAGTCGATATTACATAATGAGCAGTGAGCTAAGAAAGCTAGTTTCCCGCTGGGTTCTCCACAATTTGTCCGAAGAGCAAAAGGCGGCTCATGTAGATTGGTGCCGGAATACTCTGCAACGCTTCAACGGAGGGAAGTCAAATGCCGTTTATAATATCGTCTCAGGTGACGAATCATGGATTTATTCATACGAACCTGAAAGAAACATCAGTCAGCTGTTTGGGTCTTCGAACGAGCTCAAACCAACATAAGTGGTTCGCTCCCGCAGCGTGTCAAAGAAAATGGTCGCTACGTTTGTCTCGAAAAAGGGCATGTTGCTACAATTCCTTTACAGGAACGCAGAACGGTTATCGCTGAGTGGTATGTCACGGTTTGTTTGCCAGAAATGAAAGCCAAACTCCGACAAAATAACCCTAAACGTCGCATCATCTTACATCACGATAATGCGAGCTCCCATACGGCTCGGAAGACAAATGATTTTTTGAAGGAAAACGTTGAGCTGATGAGCCATCCTCCGTACAGCCCTGACCTGAGCCCAAACGATTTCTTTACATTCCCTAGAATGAAAGATTTACTACGCGGTCAACGGTTTGAAGACCCCGAAGCAGCTGTGGAAGCGTACAAATCAGCCATTTTGTCAACATCAACTTCAAACTGGAATTACTGTTTTAATTATTGGTTTGCACTAATGGAATAGTGCATTAAGTTGGACGGAGAATACTTCGAAAAACAATAAAATACAATTTAGCCATACCGTGCATGTGGTTTTTCTTATTCCCGATCATTTCAGTGTGCCCCACGTACTACTGAGCACTTTAGTTCGCAGTTGTATCGATTCGAAGTATTCGCTTGTATCGCCAACTCAACACTGACTCCGGACGCGGTCTATACTGGCCTTATATAGGGTCTCAGATAGTTCCAGAATCTTCTACTGTAGAACCATCTAGAATGTTCGAGTACATGCCGGTTCCGGTTGACTAGGTGTCGATAGTTCTAGAAAGTTCTTCCCTGGAAATTTCTAGAAAGATCTTGACTCTCCTAGGTCTGCCACTCGATACTAGAGGGCGCTAGTGGTAACTAATTAACAGGCATTAATGATGGCGCTCAACAATTTCATTGAATGAAATTTGTTTTATTTATATCTTTCTCTCTATATAGTTAAGATTCTATATAGGTTGTTGAAGCATCCATAACCTTAGGCAAAACTTTCATAAACTACACACTTTTTTGAACTTTTGAACATTTTGTTGTTTGCATCGCAACTCATCAAAACAATGCAACTGTTTAGATGCGTTCGCGGAATGAACTCTTTTGGCACAAAAAATTGGAGCGTACGGCCAACCGCCGCTTTGGAGTGCGTTCATATGTGGTTCGGAAAGTCACTTATCGAAGCGCGCACCAAAGTTAATCGCGAAGAATGCTAATCTCAGTACTATGCTTCAAGTCCAGCTCTAGGTCAAGCCTTAGATCTGATGTGTATAATTTGTTAAGAAAGCTTCAATGTTTGTGTATACACTTGTGATCAATATTTGTAAGTTGTTGCTTAATTAATGTTTTATTTAACCAAAAGATATTCTTTATTTTTACAGGCATTAGGCTGTTGTTCAGAAAATATGGAGGCGAAAATTTGCAATCTAGAAGGAGGTGCACCCTTATTTGTAATGACAGAACATAAGGGCCCCGTACTTAGTGTTGCAATATGTCCTCATATGAAATATGCCAGTACAGCTTGTGGGGACGGTTTATTAAGAATATGGGATATTGATACACAGAAAATTGTAAAGGAAGTGATTTGTGTCCCCAAAATAAATACATTCTTCTCTGCTAAAGTATTATGTAAGACATTACTATTTTTACCTTTTGTCAACTCATCTACTAGTTTTCTAATACATTTTGTACTTATTTCTATTTAAAATGTTTTTGTTTCAGGTAGAATAAGTTTTGAACCATCAGAAGGAAAATATTTGGCATATCCTAATAATAGAGAGATTATATTATTGGATTGTGAAAGTTGGGGACAACGCATGTCATTTACTCATAATTTGGTAAGTGAAACAATATTTATCTGATAAAGCCTCTTGAATGCCTCTTTTTACCTTATAGAGCAGAAAAAATCGCAAAATTCTATGCCAAAAATTTGTATACTGGAAATATTCTAGTATCTAGGACGGATTCATACTTCTTTTTTATAGGGTAAGGGTGACAAACGAGCACACAGTCCACCTGATGGTAAGTGGTTGCTGTGGCCCATAGACATCTACGTCTATCTTCGATTACAAATCAAAATGTAGATGAGTTGTCACCCGTGAGGACTAAGATGGAATACCTCGTATCCAGTAAAAAGGGTCTCCGGTTCTCTACACTCACCATACAAAACACATCAGCGTTAATCTGCTATTTTACGCTGGTATTCTGTTGGAGCGTGGTCCTTCCCCGGTCGAGCCGACCCATTAGTGTTACAACCATAAAATAGCTGTTCTATTGATTACTCACCTGGGATTGCTATAGTTCTTGCAATTCACGAAGTTTGAGCAGGCTTTACTTGTGGTAAACACGTATCTCTATACATGTCAAAGTGTGCGTGAGACCTAAAACCAGAACGGTCTAACACGCACACTATCGCACTATGCATGTTCACGTCAACCACGAGTAAAACCCGCTCGACTTCATGAATTGCAAGAACTATAACAGAAATTTGTATGGAAGTGGGTTTTTTTTTTACTTATTACTTAATATTTTTATTATTATTGGAGTATATATAAAGTATTCTCATCTGGTTGGGCTGAATAGATATATAAGAGTAAATGATAAATATACATAAATCGACGACGAAGTGGCAATTACTGCTATCTCAATTTTTGCGATTTTTTTTATTGCATAGTTTTACGTAAAATGACATAATTCAGGTCCTCATGAAGACAACAGGTCCTTAGGGTCAAAATTGAGCAAGATATTGAAGTGTAGCAATACGTTCTAAGTTATTCTAGAAAAAATTGCTGGCAATTTATCCTATCTAAGCTGCGGCACGTCCGTTTCATGCGTGATCTAGTATGAATGACTGTTAATTTTCGCATGACTCATCGAGCAGGTTGAAACTAGTTGTGCATGGGATGAGTGAGACGCATGATAATGTATGGAAGAGAGCAACAACATAGTCACTCGCGCAAGGTATTGTTTGCGCGCGTATTTAAAATTTGTGTGTGTACAATGATAAAGTTTTTAAAAAATTTATCATTGTACACTCTTAAAAAAGATATGTGTGACGTTTGTGTTAGTTACACAGCAGGCAATTTGAGCGAGGCTGATTATCAAATGCATATTATAAAAAAAGATAGAGCTAGACAAGAAAAAAAAATTGATAAAAAGAAAGCTGCTGTAGGGGAATTTATTTTACTGAGTATGGATTTGGAATCTGTGAAGGCTTGTCCCTTTTTAACCGCTAGTGCATTATACATTAAAACTAAATTAACAGTTCATAACTTCACAGTGTTCAATTTAATTAGTAAACATTGCACTTGCTATTGGTTTGATGAAACATCGGCTGAATTAACTGCAAGTACATTTATGTCATTTTTAGTCGATTATATCGAAAGACATTGCGTTCCACAACTCCTACCGATCGTAATTTATTCAGATGGGTGTACGTATCAAAATCGTTATACCATTATGTCAAATGCCCTGCTGTTTCTAAGTAAAAAATACAATAATATCACAATAACTCAAAAGTTTCTAGAACCAGGACATACGCAAATGGAGTGCGACTCTGTCCATGCGGCAATCGAACAAAAACTCAAAAATCGAGAAATTCACTTACCAAGCGATTACAGAACAATTAAAAAAAAACAAAACACGATAAATCCTTATGAAGTTATACAAATCGACTACAATTTTTTTAAAAACTACGCTGATGCTGTAAATTGGTATTACAAAAGTATACGACCTGGGCGTAGGGCTGGCGATCCACAAGTAGTAGACATAAGAGCCATAAAATATAACACAATGACAATTGAAGTAAAGCTCAACTTTGATGAAGATTGGACTTCTCTTCCACAGAGACCCAAGATTATATGTTCGGAAATAGTGCATCGTCAAATGTATTCGAATAGAATTACAATAAAAGCTACAAAATTCAATCATCTCCAGCAATTAAAGGCAGTACTTCCTACCGATTGTCATGCCTTCTACGACTCTTTGCCTTTCGAATAGGCAGTGTTTTATTTTATGACATGATGTGGTCTGTTCTTTGTATTTTGTTTCTTTAATTAAAGTTTATTTTTGTGAAAGATTTATGAATGTAATTCCTTTTGTTTACGGTATAACTAATGTGAATTTGTATTTCAGTAGGTACTTAGTTAAATTCTTAGATATTTGTTATAATATTTTACTAATTTTGTAGATTTTTGGGTATTAGTTCTATAAACGATTACTTCCACTTGTATTTTAGGTAGGCAGGTAATCAGCAAATTGTAAGTAAATTCAACAGCAAGTTATATCTAATGACACGAAGATATTTCTTGCAAATTGAGTTGATTTTTCATCATGATAAGTTCCAGTTAACTGTTGACTTATGATTCGTAGTTCTCTGATTTTAATTTAACTTTTGCAATGTGTACTTATGTTAAAAAATAGGTGCCTACTTGTATTTCAGATTATTGTAACAACAGTGTTAATGTTCAAACATACAATATTTGGGATATCGTCCAGTATTTTAAATACTAGTCCTATTCGATTTATGTTTCACCAAAAGAGATTTAATAAATAGTGATTATTTAATCAAAATACAGGTTTTTTTTTCGTTGCAATACCTCCTATCTCAAGAATAAAATTAAAAAAAATAGTTACAATTCCTCCTATGTAGTAGTATCTCGGAAACCTGTAATATTTCACTATATTTAACAATACAGTTTTATTTCTTATCTATCTGTTACAAAATTTAAACTTTACAATGTTCCAAAAGTATACGTTAAATTAAGAGAAACGTTTTTTTCGTCTCCTGGTAAAGTAGTGTTTTTTGAGTTAGGAGTAATTGCCACTTCGTCGTCGAAATATGTATTAAATATACTAACATAAATAAATAATACATAAATAAATAAAAGCCTAACCGCATAGAAGCCCTCGGCAGGGGAGACCAAACGGCCGAGGGTTAGGGGGAAAGGGAAAGAAACCGGCAGACGATGCGGGTGGTATCGAGGAGCACCGTCTTCTGCATTTAAGCCTGGAGCGGTCCGACACGGAGTTCAGTCGCCTCAGATGACCTGAGAGGCTGACCGAGATTAGCCCATTCGCAGAGACGACTACAGGTATAATTTCGGTCGGCAGACCGGATGGTGGGATCACATGTCGGTCACCTCTTGAGCCAGGCCCAGATATTGTGTTTTCTTATCTGTTTCTTCTTTGACGAGGTTCTCGTCATACGGAATGGTAATGTCGACCAAAAATATCCTTGAATGTGCCCGATCCATCAGCACAATATCAGGCTTATTCGCAAGAATAGTCCTGTCTGTGACGATGGCCCGGTCCCAGTAGAGCCTGGTGCGGTCATTTTTGAATACGGCTACCGGCAAGTACTTATTATAAGGCAGTTTCAGATCCATGAGACCATATTTCAGAGCGAGCTCTTGATGTAGAATTCTGGCTACTAGATTGTGTCTGTGCAAGTACTCAGAGTTAGAAAGAGTTATTATTATTACATGGTTTGTTAAAATAGATACATTAATCCGTTGAATTGAATTATAGGTTTTAGACTGATTGCACTGCACAGAACTGAATTGTCTGTAGCATCATTATCTCTGATCTATTAGTTGGAGTTTTAGGACCTATTCTATGTAGTGTATAATCCATAGTACGACAATTAATAATGTAAGTTCTTAACATAAAAACATTATTTTTTTATATAATTGTAATATTTTATTTTCAGATAAAATGTGCCATATCCCAGTGTTTATTCTCACCTTGTGGTCAATACCTAGCTGGCAGCACTGTGGCTGGTCAAATAGCCATTTGGGAAGTTCAAACTGGAGCATGTGTGGGTATCATTGAACATCCAACTTCACATAATGTGTCCGCTATGGCATGGAATCCAAAAGGTTTGTTATTGAGTTATTTCTTGGTTGAATTGTATACCGTAGACATATTATTTAAAGAGATAACCCTTTACTAGTGACTGGAAAACTGATGTTTAGTTTAGCATTAATGTGCTTTCCCGATGCTACTAAGGATGCGTTACGTGAATAATTCCATCAGTGTTGGTATAATGGATCAAACTTGGGAATCAGGGCCTTAGTTAAATCTGATCCTGCTCTAAATAAACTTAAGATGTATAAAACACCGAGTCTTGCATCTTACGTACCATACCATAAAGCCCCGGATAGTGTAGGGGATATTTTGTCCCACAACATGGCGCGGAACACTCAATCTACGTGACGATGCAACGTTGCACAGTGACCCGCAACATAGCCCGCAACATTTTACGTGACGCGGGACATGTTGTTTGTTCCCGCTCCGAGAGCGAGCGCATTTGTCCCGCGTCAGTGTCGCGCCTTCTATTAACAGGTGTAGTCTAGCTTGCTACATATTTATTTATAAGTAATATAATATGTTAGTAGTGTGGGTAAACGAAACAGTGCTTTTACTTCTTGAGCTTTACTAGTCATTTTTTGTTGTGGGATACTTCAAATCACAAACTTCATGTACTATTCTGCCGATCAGTTGTTTCGACACTTGAAAAGTGTACGACAAGGGAGCATAAGAATCTCCAGTCGACAAGTATCTTAATGCAATGGCAAGTCTGGTATGTGGGTCAACAGCGTTCCGTAGTATTGTATCCTGTTTGACTATGGAAGGTCTGATCATCTATAGTCTATACAAATAAATAAAATTGAAGTGTCTGTTTGTAAAGTTTTTGTCTGTCTGTCTGTCTGTTTGTTCCGGCTAATCTCAGAAACGGCTGGACCGATTTCGACGGGACTTCACTGGCAGATAGCTGATGTCATAAGGAGTAACTTAGGCTACTTTTATTTTAGAATAAAGAATTAGGGTTCCGCGCAAAAAAATTAAAACCCTAACACGCGACCGAAGTCGCGGGGAACAGTTATTTTGTAATAAAGTTTCAAAGTCAGGTGTTGACATTCGAGTAAAATTCATAAAAGATCCGTCAGACATTTGGAAATGACTTAAAATATCAATTCTTCTTTCTTCTCGTTGTAGTAAGAAATTCCGCATCCATCACCTTCTCTTTCGTTTACGTTTCACTCCCGAAATAAGAACTATGTACGCAGCACTAATCGCCATAACCTCCAAGGGCGACATTTCTTTAAGTATTGACTAGTGTGGCCTGCAAAATGTTTCGCGACATATCTCTCGGGACATTCCACGTAGTTGTTGAGCGACATGCTGCACTACATGTCGCTCCTTTTGTCCCCAAGTATATCCAAGGCTTAATAAGTAACACAACATAATATTCTAACAAGTACTAGCTTAGAATAATTGCAGAAATATTGTTTTAAATTTGGAAAAGTTATAAAGTTTAATTAGGAATGATACAAAATTCAATCAAGTTGAATGATATATAATTTTCAAATAAGTTTGTCGGTACGATACGCGCGCCACCTACTGTAAGTTAATTGTACTATGACTATAATCTTTGCGCAAGTGCAAGCAATAAGTTGACAAAGTTTTACTGCAATCTGATGAATGGTGGCGCTGCGTATTCAGAAACAGAAACTTTTTTATTCAATATAGATCATATATAATACTATTATATACCTATAAAGTCACTTTACACTACACTTTTGTTTAATTATATTAGATTATGTAGAACAGTTTGTTTTCTTTTAAAAATGAAAGTATTTGATATTCATAAAAATTCGGACAGTCCCATAATACTGTTGTTAATACCACGTCATAATTTAATTAAATGTGTAATGTGTGCTATATGTAGAAAATTTTGCTCCATTCCTTTTGTTAAGTTGATGAATGTCAGAGGCATTAGGTGGGAAACCTGAACTAATAACGAGAATGGAAATTGGCCACTAATAATGAGCATAAGACTGTTATTTATTAGTATGGCCAAATCTTATAAACATATTTAAAAAACTTCGGTTTTAATTTGCAGGTAACGGTGTTCTTGTATATTGTGACGTTGCTGGTCAGCTGGGCATGCTAGTGAATTGTTATGGAAAGGACAGTAGTAAGGTTGGAGCAAATACGGACACTGAAGATATAGAAATGATTGAGAGGGCTGATGGTAAGAGACACTTTATTTGGCAAAATTCAAAAATCCATGAGAAGGTCCAGTTCATAGTATAAAATATTTACACCTCTGTTTACCATACATGAAAAAATATTCCTAGCATTTCCTAAAACCGCCACCTATCGCAACAACAGAATGATAAATAAATAATTATTTCAGATAATGACGATTTAGTTGAAAATCTTATAGAGAACTATGAAAGTGACGATGAAAACGCTATTTCTTTGGAGAAAATAAAGAACGAGACTCTCGGTATACATTCGGAAAAGGACGAATCCCGACCGACGTCGCGACAAGCTGCGCCAGTTCCTTCTACAGTTGCACCGCAACCACCTTTCCAGCCATCCTCTACACCTAGCCATTTGGAGCACAGGTCTGTTTTAAGTACCTTTAATTCATATAATTCAATATATTTTTAGTTTTTAGAAAACGTCATTGACATCATTATACAATGTGGGCATCCACGACTTTTTCTGCCACCAGGGCGGCGGCACTTTACAGGGAGGTAAAATATTTTGACAGGTTTCATAGTGGGGACGATAATTTCTTTCTTCAGGTTTCTTTCTGTATTATTAGTTATATTTTATATTAATTACATTAGAAATGAATAAACCAAACTATAAATATAACTAAACACCGATTGTTTTTTTTTAAAGAGTTATAAAGTGCAAAAAATTAAAAAACAAACCACTGACGCATTGTGTTGTGTATTAATATAATACTCTAGATAATGATAAACTATTATTTAAAACTAATTTCTCAATTAACTGACACTGTGTGACAAAAAACTTTACCTCAGTTACAACTAGCGACATCTGGTGAGTGGAATATTATTAGTCTTCATTAAAGTGCCGTGTCTCCCCATTTTGTTTTGTGAAAAATAGGAATGCCAGAAAGATTCATATCAATGAAACCTCAGTTACGCTAGATGTAAAATGCTGATGCCAGCTGTGATTGCCAGTTCGTCGGCAAAGCTTGGCGAATAAGATCAATCCTCCATACAATAGGGGAGGCTCACATCCAGAATTGGACTTTCACAGGTTGATGAAGAAGAAGACAATTTTAAGTACTGCTATTTCTTAGGCTGTATGTAGGCTAAATGATCCTTTAATATCTTATTTATGCTTTTATTGATTAAAATACATAATGAATGAGTAAAATCTGCTAAGTTATTGCAACACCATAACATATGTTTCACTGTTTGATTGTTAGCTGTTATTTTTTTTTTAAAGTCCCGCTGGGTTTCTTGCTGGTTATTCCCAGGACGGAGGTTTTTTTTCGAACCAGTGGTAATTTAAACATAAGAGTGACTTTCAATAAGTATTATTTATAATCTACACTAAATAGAATAGAATTTAATAGTGGTAGAGCCAGGCGGCAGCTTTTGCTGTCGCATGGATGGGCCGGCTCGTACCGGGGTGGTATCACGACCTCACAGAATACCAGCGTGAAGTAGAGGTTTACCTCTGCATTTCACTTGGTGAGTGCAGGTGGCCGGAGTCCCTTTTTACTGGAAATGAGGCATGCCATCCTAGTCCTCACGGGTGAAAACGCATCTGCATTTTGATCTGTAACAGAGGATAGATGTAGATGTCTATGGGCCGCAGCGGCCACTTACCATCAGGTGGACTTTGTGCTCGTTTTTCACCCTTATCCTATAAAAAAAAAGTTTCTGTTTCTTTTGTTTTCCTTTGTTTTATAGGAGAGGGGGCAAATGAGCATAGCATATTTCATATCTCAATGTGAAATAAATTTAAGTCAAATAATTAACACATAAGTTAATTCCAACTTCCTTTTTAAATCTTAATGAATCTTTCTGTATGACTTAGTTTTCTTATATGAGTAGACTTCTCCTTTGTTGGGAAGATGTGTCGTAATAATTTTGTTTGATAGAAGGTTTGGTTAAACCTCACAAAGCATTCATCAATTGTTTAATATTTTGGTCTGGAGATATTTTACATGATTCCAGTCAGAGACCAATATAAGTTTTCGTAATTCGATAATTAATATTTTAACGGGTAGTGTATGTCTTTCCAATAATAACTAAAAATGAAAATAGACTGTGGTTGCCAACTCACCTTCCACGCGTGACAAAAATGGAAAATTTGTCCCCTTATCAGGCACTCTATAGGGGAAGCCATTGTTCAACAGTGGACTTTGATACAGCTTATCACGGGAATGTCTTACACTGCCATCCTTTCCTATTACTGCTTTATTTTTTTATCATAGCACGGTAGTGAAGCTTTAGCCTACCATGATTGACAGAAGCTACTGTGGTCCAAGAAACCTACAACCACCTCCAAGCAAAGATGTGTTGCTATTCCTAAGTCTGAAAACCTATGCCTCCAAATCTATCTAAAGACAATGTATCAGTATTAATTTGTGTTATTTTTTATATTTTATTTGTTATACTTCTAGGTATATGTGCTGGAATGATGTTGGAATAGTTCGGTGTCACACTGGAGAGAATGGAGAGTCCAGTATTGATATTGAATTCCATGATTCCAATTTGCACCATGGAATTCATTTAAACAATTATCTCAACCACACAATGGCCAGTTTGTCAACCTCTGTTCTAGCTTTGGCTTGTGAAACACCTAGGTAAGATACATGATATAAATGTAACTGTTTTGTAGATTTATAATTTTTCATAATTAGGTTTTTCTCTGTATATTGTCTTGTTTAATCTACTTTGGGTATAGGTTTTTCTTAGAATACGCTAACTTATCACACTATAATGGATGTAAGTGGACTGTATTTATTTATGATTGATTAATTAATGACTGACTGATCTGAGGTTAGCTATACTAGGGTGTAAAAGATGGTACTTTTTATTATACTGTATTAACTATTTACAAAGGTTCGGCACTATTAAAACTATAACACTATGTACAGAGGGAGGTCTTGATTATGGAGTCTTGAGTCTTCTTCAGGTTTTCTTCTCTTGAGTGCCGCTTCCGAAATGAAATGAACAACTCACAGACCAAAACGCCCTTCTTATATCTCCCAAGAAGGCGTCTCAGTCTGTGAGTAGTGCCGCGCGACGATGCTGCTCGCCCATTGGTCGTCGCTCGGCTCCGGTGTGCGGGGTGTGAAGGGCGCAACGGGGTACGAAGGCGCGACGGGGCGGCGGGTCTCTAGCTGTCCTCAACATCCTCCCCCCGGCGTACCTCGCGAGCCCAATCTTCTCTCGGGAGGACGGCGATCTTCCTGACCGGCTGCCGCAGCAATCCGCTCCTGGTCCGCACCTCCACATTGCGCACCACGCCGTCTGGTCCGGGAAAGGTCCGTGTTACAACTCCCCGCGGCCACACGTTCCTTGGCATGCTACTGTCTGACACCACGACGAGGTCCCCTTCTTGTATGTGTCGCTGCTGCACATCCCGCGAGTCCCCGCGCGCAACCAGCGTCGGCAGGTACTCCCTCATCCAGCGCCTCCAGTACTCGTCGGCAAGTCCTTGCGCCGCCCTCCACGCCCGACGATCACTGGGCGTGCACGGCGCGGTTACTGGCAGGCTCGATGGTCCCAGCAGCAGGAAGTGGTTGGGTGTCAGCGCCTCTTCCTCGTCGATGTCGAACGGTACGTGCGTCAACGGTCGAGAGTTCACGGTGTTCTCTGCTTCTGTGAGGAGCGTCGCTAACGTCTCCTCCCGTGGGCTCTTCTGGTTTAGAGTGGCTTCGAGCGCGGTCTTCACTGAGCGCACGAGACGCTCCCATGCGCCTCCCTGGTTCGGCGCGCCCGGCGCGATGAACTTCCAGTCTGTCCGCCGAGTCAACGCGTAGTCCTTCAGCAGGGGTGCCCACTCCTCCATTGCCCGTCGTAGTTCAGTATCCGCCCCATGGAAATTTGTTCCGTTGTCAGAGTAGATGACCCGTGGCCACCCACGCCTAGCCGCCATGCGCCGCAATGCCGATATCGCCGAATCCGTCGTTAGGGAATAAACTATCTCTAAATGTACCGCGCGCGTCGTCAAACAGGTGAATAACGCTACCCACCGTTTTTCATGCCTACGTCCTATCGTAACCGTTATAGGCCCGAAATAGTCGATTCCGGTGTAGGTGAATGGTCGCGCGAATGCCCCTAACCGTTCAGGTGGTAGATCTCCGATAACCGCTGGCCGTGGTGTCGCCTTGCGTACCCTGCACCGCAGACATCTCCGCTCCACTTCTCTTACGGTTGGTCGTAATCGAAGGATATGATGTCTCGTGCGTAGGTCGTTTACTACCCTCTCCCTGTTGGTGTGGCTCATCAGGAAGCAAGCCACGCTGCTTCCTGATGCGCCTTTTCCACAAGCAGCTTTACAAATTGGTGGCGTCCGTTCAGTATGATGGGCCTCTTCATTTGGCTGTCCACATCGGCTGCGTCGATTCGTCCTCTAGCTCGTAATATGCCATCTTCCAATATGGGGTCGAGCTTCCTCAACGCGCTGCCGGTTGCCAGGTTCTTTCCTCGCTGCACTCGACTGATGTCTTCAGCGAAGCTTTCTTGTTGACTGCGTTCTATCCACATCCGCTCTGCTCTCTGGATGTGCTGCAATGTCAGTCCGTGCGCCCTTCCTCTTATGGCATCGACGAACTGTAGTATCCGTGCAGTGGCCCTTATTAATCTCTCGTAGGAAGAGAATCTCTCGATGTCTGGCAGGTGTGGAGCGTCCTTGGTGTCGCTCTGGTGCGCCACGACTTCCTCCAGTTCCTCATCATCATCGCCTGCCTTCTCTTCCTGACAGCGAGGCCATCTGTCTTCATCCTCGTACAGGAATGGCGGTCCCGTGAACCATCTGTCGTTCTCTTCTTTATTCATATAATTCACACGCGTCGCTTGATCCGCGATATTCTCTGCGGTCGGTATCCACCTCCATTGCTCGGGTGACGTCTTCTCTGCTATCTCCCCTTACCTATGAGCCACGTATGGAGCGTAACGCGCCGTATCGTTCTGTATTCAGTGGAGCGCCGTAGTGGAGTCTGTCCAATACACTACCTTATCGGCTACCACTCTGTGCTCGCCTTGCACGAATTCCGCGAGTCGCGCGCCTATCAAGTTCGCCCGCAACTCTAAACGCGGTATGCTTTGCGCCTTTATCGGGGCGACTTTCGCCTTGGCCGCCACTAACCGTACTCTAATCGTTCCGTCGCGATATAGTATACGCCAATATGCCGCGGATGCGTACGCACGTTCGCTTGCGTCGTTGAATACGTGAAGCTGACGCTCTACCACTCCCCCCGTAGGAGCATAGCGTCTCGGCAGTCGTAAAATCTTCCTGTCCGGACTGGCGAGCGCCTGGACGTCCTCATCCGACCGTCCGCTAGCGCTTACGACGTGCAGTACGGTCTCGTTGTCTTCCCTACACGTTGACCGCGGCACGGTTCCCTGGATGGCCCACCCTAGCAACGTTCGTGCAGCTACGGGCTGCCTTCGACGTCCTATCCTTAAATTACGGGTGAATATTAAATGCCAGTTGTCGGCGCCTAATAATAATCTCGGTTTTGCGTCGTCATAACAAACCGAACTCGGTAGGTCGCGTAAGTGTTTTAAACGTAAACACTCCTTACTTACGGATTGCGAACCTATCTTTAAATTTGCTATTGTCCGCGCATTTATTCTATACATCTCACTGCGCGTCTTGCCACGTATGCCTATGTTAACTAGCCTGCTATCGGCCTCGCGCTGGCTATTATTTACGCCTCTAATATTCAGCGGCTTTACCGGTCCTTCCGCTCCTAACTCGCGCGCTAAGTCGTCGTCGATTAACGAAATAGTCGAGCCTTCGTCAAGCAACGCATACGTATCTATTTCCCTACCACGTGGTCCACGTAACGTAATGGGACACACTTTCAATAATACGGACGCATTACTACCAACGTTAGACGCGACGAGCACGGTCTCATCCGGTTTTGCCGATGTCTCAGGTGCGCGGGTCTTGCGGGTGTGAAGGAGGGCATGGTGGGGGGCGTTGCAGCCGTCGACGCCGCATTTCTTGGCTTTACATCTAAACCGTCGGTGTTTACTATTTAAACACAGAAAACACACCCCCTCTTCCTTTACCCAATTCCACCGGTCGTCCACACCCATTTGCGCTATCTTTCTACACTTGGCGATCACGTGTTCACCCCCGCAACACATACAAGAGGCAATACCGGTGTCCTCCTGGGCGGTGAACGTCTTTACGTCGCGGGCCCTCTACGCGGCGTGTTAATACAACTCGTTTCGACGGCGGCGCCTCTCGTCCTACGGGCGATTCCTTAGTCGGCGCTACGGACGTATAGGCATGACTTAACGCGCGGTCAGCGTCTCTCATCATGAACCTAGACAGTGTAACGATGTCCGGTTCGTCTGCACTTCCGTAGTGCTCCGCATAATCGCACCAACGCGACCGTAAGTGAGGGCTTAGTTTACTAGTTACTTCCCTAGTCAGCATTGGATTTTGCAAATATCCTTTGCTGTCGACGTTCTGCAAAATACACACTATATTTTGTAACTTAATCGCGAACGAATTTAATTCCTGAGCGGTTTGACCCGGGCGCGGAAGGCGTTTCAGTTCCTCTAACGCTCGATCGATAATTACTTCCGGGCGGCCGAAACACTGCTCCAATGTTCGCATAATATCTGCTGGATCCTTCGCGGTAAACAGCAGTGCCGACACTACCTCCCTAGCTTCACCGCGTAGACAGTTTCTTAACCTTGCCATATTTTCCGTATTTGTGAATCCTTCATCATGTTGATTCTTTCATCGCGACTTTGAAGGCTAACCATTCCGCGGCCGAACCGTTAAAAATAGGCAAGTCCTGCGTCTGCTTCGCGGCAGCTAGCCTGACTCTAATCATATTCTCTAGAGCTTCCGCTAGTCGCTCTATACCCCTCTCTTTCCCTCGCGGAGTAAGCGACCTATCTCTATCCCTATCTCCCTCTAGTCTACGCTGTGGCGCTGGCGTCCTATGTACACCTACATCCCTATGACACGGCGACGATAATCTACGATCCGCGTGGCGATGTGGCGATGGCGATCTATGTACACCTACATCCCTATACGGCGACGGTGATCTACGATCCGCGTGGCGATATGGCGATCTATGTATAAGCGATAGAGTGCGGCGTTGGACGCGCGACGGCGACGTAACCCGTACACGACGATCCACCTGGTTCATTTCTACGGCGACTCCACTATCCCTCTGTATCGTTTCTACGCGACGTGGTTGAACCTCATTCGCTACCGTCCTCCCCTGGGCATCTTCAGCGTGGTCGTAACCGGTTTCCCCATTCGGTAGGGCCTGCTCTATCTCGATGCGGGGCGCGGGCTGAGACGGGGGTAAGGCGACTCCCCCCGCACAGTCTCTACGTTCTCTAACCACCTATCAACGCGTACCCTATTTTCAACTAACTCGTCTTCGTTAATACTTTCCCTATCTGTTTCTTCTTGCAGTTGCGCGACGTCCCTAGCGTACTTCTTCTTAATAAGATCTTCTTCGAGTTGCAATTGCTTCCTCCTAATTGCAGCTAGTTCCTCCGCGGCGTTATATTCGATTTGTTTTAACTTAGCTATCGCGCTAGCTGTCGACCGGGCTGAACGAACGGAGCGGACCGACGGGGCGCGGGGTGCGGGCCTATGTACAACGTCTGTTACAGGTGCGACGGTACGTACTATCGAACTAGTTTCTGTAGACGGAAGATCTTCAATAATCGCTGCGAGTGTCTCTGTGCGCGGCGCGGATGTGCTAACCTCTCCTAAGCGATCGGTCGTAGACACGGACATAGCGGGGCGCGGCGGCGGGGGCGCGGGCGCGGGCGTAGATGCGGGCGCGAGCGGGGCCTGGGGCGCGGCGGAGGGCGCTTGTGCCATTGCGAGATAATCGGACGGGGACGCGGGTGCTTCTTCGAATATACGCATTCCTACCGGCGTTTCGTCATCGTTCCGTGTCTTCTGGCTTCGTGTCTTCCTCATGGTCCCACGTTGCGACCTCCGGTCGTCTTCAAAAAGACGTACGTATCGTCTTCAAAAAGACGCACGTATTGGATGTCGTTCCCGCCACAAGGGCGTTACCAGATGGTCACAGTTTGGCACCGTTAGGGAGCAACCACTGGCCGCGTAAACGCGGTTAAAGAAACAAGAAATTGTCTGGAAACAGACAATAGACGTGTATGACGTAGGCGTAACAAGAAACAGGGAAGAAATTAGTACCGACGATCTTCTCTCTTCGTCGACGAACTTCTTTCTTCCTTGAAGATCTTCTATAATGATCTTCTCTCTTCTATAATTATGTTCTTTCTTCTATAATTGCCTTCTTTCTTGTTTCTTCTTACTTCTTGCTTCTTTCTTCTGGCTTGAATCCGGCGACGATGGACCAAGAATATAATGGATGTAAGTGGACTGTATTTATTTATGATTGATTAATTAATGACTGACGATCTGAGGTTAGCTATACTAGGGGACTGCTCGAAGAAAAGATGGTACTTTTTACTATACTGTATTAACTATTTACAAAGGTTCGGCACTATTAAAACTATAACACTATGTACAGAGGGAGGTCTTGATTATGGAGTCTTGAGTCTTCTTCAGGTTTTCTTCTCTTGAGTGCCGCTTCCGAAATAAAATGAACAACTCACAGACCAAAACGCCCTTCTTATATCTCCCAAGAAGGCGTCTCAGTCTGTGAGTAGTGCCGCGCGACGATGCTGCTCGCCCATTGGTCGTCGCTCGGCTCCGGTGTGCGGGGTGTGAAGGGCGCAACGGGGTACGAAGGGGCGACGGGGCGGCGGGTCTCTAGCTGTCCTCAACACACACCATACCATGAAAGTGGTGGCCACTATTACTAGTCCGTTTGATTTGAGTTCGACATATTTGAATGGATAGTTAGTTGCTAAAGTCTTATTCGTTAGTTGACATTGTAGCTTACATGTAGGCGAGGTGGGCAATTGGGGGAGAAATTGGTATATCCCCATTACATCTTAAGTACACTATTAATCTATACATCTAAATGAAATTAATTATTACGGATTTTATCGCGTTTAATTTAACTTTTTAATCCCTGACATTTCGGGTGCTTTACAGCACCCGTGGTCACGGGGGGGACTGAGGTGTTTAACGTCCCGATGTCATAGTTAGCCCGGCTACCTTCAGTTTTTGAATATTAATTTTTGGTCCGATCGACGCAGAATGAGCTTACAGTATCTTGAAGTCTTGCAGTGGTATGCTTGGGTTTGGATTTTATTTTATTAATTATAGGAAGTCTGCAGTGTGTGAACCATGGAGCTAATACAAAGGGGAGACGGCATAATAAACTGTGCACTGTGATTCTAAGTAGGTCCTGACGTCATCATAGTGGGCGTGGCTTTAGTTAGTATACTGTCAGCATTCGTCCTGTGCGCTTATGTGTTGAAAAAATCGCAAATCGGTGTATATTCGTAGTATTAAGAAGAAAAGGATGAAGTGTTGTGTTTTATTGTGTAAAAACTACTCAGATAGACGCTCTGATGTTATGGATGGCATCACATTTCATTTGTAAATAATTTTACACCTAATTTATTAAAATAGTTCTTGAAAAATCTCTTTGCGTAGGCTTTCAAATATAATTAAATATATTCGACACTAGATGGCGACACTTTGTGTCATGTGAACTAAAAATATAAAGGTCCGTAGAGCTCAGTATTGGTAAAATAATCATACGAAGGTGCTGAAATTTGTTTTGCATTCAGACATAAAGAAATTTTAGAGCGGTTTCACAAAAATGTGACAGTGATGAAAAATAACACTATTTTATTTTTTATTGGAATCCAGTATAATTTTTGCAAAGGATCGATTCATTATATATTTCACTAAATGATATGAAGACTTTTGAGTTCATAATTTGCTTTTTAGTAATATTTTATTAGTATTTATCCGGCCAGACAATGAATAACGCTCCATTCCGTTACCAAATAAGCATGGTGGTTTTACCAAATCAAACACAATTTGAACTTGTTTACAGTTTTTAATTTGTCTTAAGAACTGTATTTGTATAAAATAGTACAAAATTTTAATAAATAAAAGTAACAGACTTTAATTATGTCAGTCTTTATTTCCATTACGTTACTATTTGACCAGCTGTCACACTATTTTTATCGAAAAAATTACGAAGCCTTTCGAAAAAATACAATTATTATTATTTTAAAATAAACAAAAAATAATAGTCTTCTTAAAAATAACAAAATAAAATGTCTCTCCACGTAAATAAAGTAATACACGTAAAGTTAAGTAATCAACAAAAATAGGACAGTCACCGAAGGGAATAGTAAACTTTCGGAGTGGAACTGTAAAGAATTGTTTACATGTAGGAAGAAAAAATGCATGATTCACAATCCTCTTAAGAGACAAGATAATAGCAAAAAATTAATATCTGACATTGATGTATAAACATAGTTTTTGGGGTTTCGTACCCAAAGGGTAACCTACCTAACCTAAGGGGACTCTATTACTAAGCCTCCGCTGTCCGTCCGTCCGTCTGTCTATTAGCAGGCTGTATCTCATTATCCGTCTTACGTAGACAATTGAAATTTTCATAGAATGTGTATTTCAGTTGCCACTATAACAAAAAATAAATTAAAAATTAAAAGGGACTCCCCTACTAGAAACCTGATTTTCGATGGTACGGAACCCTTCATGCGTGAGTCCGACTTGCACTTCGCTGGTTATTATTTTTATTTGTGAACGTTATACTTCAAATACACGAAAATCTATTCCAAAAGTTGTATTCGTCAAAAATATAAACCTCCCTAAAAAAGCCAACAATTAATTATTTTTTTTAAGTTTCTCCCACACTAATATTTCTCCTGTCGTGGAGGCAGTTTACAAACTTAAATTGCACAAGGACAAACATTCAGACCCGGAACAATTATTTGTAGGCAATACAAATACTTGTTCCGTGCGGGATTCGAACCCGCGCCCTCCAGCGCAGCAACTCATTGCTAAGCCAATGTATCACAGAGCGGTCAAATGTCAAATATGAAATTATTGAAAGCGGTTTGAGTAGATTATAAACAAATAATAGGTACTTATATAAATTAAATATATTAATTACTGCAGGTTTTTTTTTTTTTTTTTTTTTATAGGATAAGTGTGACAAACGAGCACACAGTCCACCTGATGGTAAGTGGTTGCTGCGGCCCATAGACATCTACATCTATCCTCTAAATAAATCAAAATGTAGATGCGTTGTCACCCGTGAGGACTAAGATGGAATGCCTCATTTCCAGTAAAAAAGGCCTCCGGCCACCTGCACTCACCAAGCGAAACGCAGAGGTAAACCTCTACTTCACGCTGTATGTAAACCAAGCTTTATGTTTCCATTCCGTTACATTTTTTGTTCCGCTTCTACGAAACCGTCAATAAAGTTTCGGAGTGGAGGTAACGGTATCAACACTTGCACAACATATGAAAGATTCATCACAATTCTACTAACTGTTCTGATTTCTAAATTTGAAAATTGGATTTAGTAATATATCTATATTCTTTTAAAATAATAGTGCAATTAAAACAAGTTTAACGTACCATTAATTTTGGTTTCGGATCGTGGAACTTTTAAAATGCAATCAACTGACACTCACTACTCTAACATTCATAGCACTCGAATGAAGTAAAACAAAAAGACGGTTGCTATTTCGTTGTAAATATGTGTTGCTACCGATAAAATAAAAACCAAATTGGTAGTATATTTTAGTTTTTCTACGTAACAAAACTTGGTTTCGGAATGGAGTTTTCCACCATGGTCAGATTATCGACCTAAACTTTAACGATATATTATTTAAATTCGCAGACCTTATGATTAATACTGCTATAGTTTTTGATTAAATGATAATCTTATGTTTAAAATGCTATGTGTTAGTTGTATTCCTTCTGAGTAAAAACACCAAGAAAAACGGTATTTATTTCCATAGTCTGGGTATGAGACATCATAAAAAGCTGTATCATAATGGCTTTAAAATTATTTTAACTACTTCATTTATCTCCTCACCCCAACTTTTTATGCGTACCAGTGTTAAAAACTACTAAGCTACCTGAATAGCTATACATAATGTAAAATAAAGTTATCCTCGGCAGGTGCCAACTATCTTAATTCATGGGACATAGCGAAAACTCAACACGACAAAAATAGTGAATCTGCCCTTTAATCACAAAATATTATTTTTATAGTTTATAATCATTTTGAGAACAGGCCGTATTCTCGTCAAGTAAACCTCATAAAAATAACAAAAAGACAGGGCCCTAATTAGAATTCAATTATTTTTCCCAGTAATCCACAACTTTTAATATTAAAATGCAGGATATTGTACTTAGGCTGATTTTTACGAAATGTTTAAGTTATATTTAAGTGACATTCTATATACAAAGAATCACTTAAATACAATTTAATGTTCTTAGATTGACATTCAAAAAGTGCATTCGGATGCCTAATTTGGAATAAAATATTTATATTTTTATTGATTTGTAAATAAAATTATATTAATTATAATAATTTGTCTATTATTTGTTCTCCCTCAGAGCCCACACATAAATAATAGTCCAGCCGTTACTGCGTGAAAAATTACACACAGTACATACTTAGTGTGGACTAAGGCTTAAGGAGACAGAAAGAACACACAAACTTTCGCTTTTATAATATTAGTGAGATAAGTAGGATATTTAGTTCCAAATTAAATATCCTCCTTAATATTGAACATAGAATATTTAGTTTCAAAGAGACTATTTTATAGATAAAATAAATATTTCTTGAAGGTTGACTTTCACTAAATGATAAACATATTTAAATTGTATTTAAGTGATTCTTTGCATATAGAATGACATTTAAATACAACTTAATCATTTCGTAAAAATCAGCCAAGTACAATTTCCTTCATTTTAATATTGAATGCTGGGTTACTGGGTAAAATAATTGAATTCTAATTGCGGCCCTATCTTTTTGTTATTTTTTATGAGGTTTACTTGACGATAGATGGCGGCTTGTTCCCAAAATTATTATGATAACTATAAAAAAATACTTTGGCGATTAAATTTTCTTTGTCTGAATGTATTTGCTTCATGAGATAGACGCTCCGATGCTATGGATGGTATCACATTTCATTTGTAAGTAATTTTACACCTAATTTATTAAAATAGTTCTAGAAAAATCTCTTTGCGTCGGCTTTCAAATATAATAAAATATATTCCACACTAGATGGCGACACTTTGTGTCCTGTGAACTAAAAATATAAAGGTACGTAGAGCTCAGTAATGATAAAATAATCATACGAAGGTGCTGAAATTTGTTTTGCATTCAGACATAAAGAAATTTTAATCGCCAAAATATTATTTTTATACTTTATAACATTTTGTGGACATGCCGCCATCTACCGTCAAGGTAGCTAAGCTACATTGCAACATCGATATGGAAAGATTCGAGTAGTTTTACTATTTATCGGTAGATGTAGATAATGTAAAGTGGGCGGGGCTTTGCATCCCCTCACCCCGCAAATTGTCACGCGTTGTTACATAGTGAAATTTAATTACAACGTCTCCTCTTTGTATTTACTTCATGGTGTGAACACACTTGTGACTTCTAAAATGACGAAGAAAACGCCTAAAATACATTTCCTTTTTTTATTTTTAACAAATATTGTAACATTTTTTATAAATAGTTTACATTATATTATTTATTTTTCAGTAAATTAGTATGTATATCGCTAGTGGGTAGTAGCAAAGAATGGAGTGTATCTATGCCAGACACAGAAGAAATACTCTGTGTAGTTGCTACAAGTGGTATTGTCGCATGCGCTACAAATGCGCGTTTATTAAGATTGTTTACGCCTATGGGCACGCAGAGACAGGTATGATTTATATTTAGCGATCGTATTAATTTTCAGTATGTGAATTTTTATTTATCATTAGCAAATTAAGTGGGGTTTTTTTATAGAACAGTGACCAAACGATGCAATGGTTCATAGACATATACATCTATCCTTAATTAAGAATGAAAATGCAGATGCGTTGTCACCTCTGACGACTAAAATGGAATGCCTTGTTTTCATTAAAAAGGGTCTCCGGTTCTCTGCACTCACCATACCAAACACAGGTGTTATTTTACGCTGGTATTCTGTGAAAGCGTGGTCCTTCCCCGGTTAAGCTGACTCATTCATGCTACTACTATAATATAGCTGAAGCATGGCTCTACCACGTACAGAAATTATAATGTTATGTGTGTCACGTGCGCGTTATGAATCGTATGAAATTGCGGTCACATTATAGTACACGGCAAGTGATAATTTGAAAAATAGAGTTGAGAATAAGTTTGCATATTAAACAGTATTATTATTTATTATTTATTTTATTTTATTTATTTTACAGGTAAATTCTTTAACTGTAAATAATCTAGGTACTTAGTCACAATACGCATTTTATTGCATATTAACAAAATTTATATAATTAATTTCATTTGTGTTCATTTAAGTTCATTTTTTAACAGTGGTAGAGCCACGCGGCAGCTTTTGCTGTCGCACGGATGGGCCGGCTCGAACCGGGGTGGTACCACGACCTCACAGAATACCAGCGTGAAGTAGAGATTTACCTCTGCGTTTCGCTTGGTGAGTGCAGGTGGCCGGAAACCCTTTTTACTGGAAATGAGGCATTTCATCTTAGTCCTCACGGGTGACAACGCATCTGCATTTTGATTTGTAATAGCATAGTCTATGGGCCGCAGCGACTACTTACCATCAGGTGGACTGTGTGCTCGTTTGTCACCCTTCTCCTTTAAAAAAAAACGTTGTATTATAGCATTAACAATAAGTATGATAAGACACGAAAATTCATATATTCGAAATAGAATTAATAACTATTACAATTTCCAGTACGGTAATATTATTTCTTGGGATTTAAAACAAAAAAATTGTTCAGCTAATCTTACATTAGACATGGTAGAGCCATGCTCTAGCCTACTATGGTTGCTACACGAATAAATCGGCTCGACCGGGTGAATGACCACGCTTGCACAGAATATTACCATAAAATAGCAGTATAATTATGTTGTTTCGTATCTACTATGAGATATGTCTCGATGCCAGTAAAATATCCATAAAGGTAGTTTTATTCAGTGTGTATTTGCGTCAATACAAGAAATCATTTGTTTCGTATGGTTATGACAAGAACAGACATCGAGACATTATTAGATCTCATCGATGACGTAGTCTACGCATCTGCATTTTGATTCTTCTATTTACCTGTATTGTATTCTTGTTTGTCACTCTCACTTCTATAAAAAAAAATCTTCCTGGAACCAATTTGAGCATTTAACTTTTTTAACATTAAACATTTTTTTAACAACTTAGATTTTAAGAATTGTTAAAACAGTTTAGTTTTAATTGACAAATTATTCAGCTTGTATTCAATATCAAAGATGTTGTTACACAGGCAAAGTTTTATTTTAACCGACTTAAAAAAGGAGGAGGTACTCAATTCCACTGTAATTTTTTGTGTGTTATGTCAGAACTTTTTTTCTATGTGAACCGATTTTGATGATTCTTTTTTTATTTGAAAGCTGGTGCTTCTCATGTGGTCCCATATAAATTTGATCAAGATCTGACTAGTAGGTTTTGAGTTATCCTTAATACTGCGTATTTAATGACTTCGACTACATTGATGATTTCTCATTGTATTCATATTGAAGTCGGTTGTACAACATTTTCAATTTTACCACTTGTTTCACAAAATTGCTTTATAAACTGACTTCTTAATCTAAGTCAATATTATAATATTATTAATGTGCAGTTCACTTAATATTGTTTTACAGGTAATCTCGTTACCGGGCCCAGCAGTTGCTCTGTCGGGATTCAATACTACAGTCATTGCAGCATACCATCAGACTGACCCTGGAATTTCAGACCAACATCTTGCGATGGACATAATAGCACTAAATGGTAATAATTAATCAATAATTATTGAGATTATTTTTAACTTTAAGAGGCGTGTACTGAGCACTATAATGCTTATGACTACTTATTAATGTTTTTGACCAGTAAAACATATTTAACACCCATAATCTTTATATATAAAAAGTACGTGTCACGTTGTTTGTCCGCGATGGACTCTTAAACTACTGAACTGATTTCAACTAAATTTTGCACACTGTGTGCATTTTGGTCCAACTTGAGAGATAGGATAGTTTTTATCCCGATAAATGACCCTTAAAATTTTTTATTGCAAATATAAAGATTTTTATAGGAAGGGTTGTTGGAAAGGACAGCGTCTGCCTGACGAGCTAGTTTATTATATAACATCATCATTATATTTATTTATAACAAATAATTTCTATTATGGTTGGATAATTCCAGAAAGATGTCATGACCTTCGATAGTTGACTGTATAAGCATCTTGTGTTGTATCTACCAAATGTCGCTACTCAGGATAATGAAAGTGTGTGGGGTCGAGATATCTGTTACTGCAGTGGTCGAAGATCATGAGCACGTTTTTGATAGCTCTTAGCTGCAAAAATTTCTTGGTGTTTCTGCCGTCTCTAAATGCTGGAACATTTCAACCCAATTGCGGTTCCAATGGCGCTTGTCCTTTATGGAGATGAAGGTGTAAGACTACAATTCAACTATAATATATAGTACAGTTAAGTCTGGAAACTTTCCCAATGGAAGTTAACTTTGCACAATAACTAATTGACATAATTGCTTTCGATATTTAATTTTGGCATTTTGTTTTAACGCGGAATCGTGCCGGCGAAATAACCTCGTTGTTCAGTGCTCCAGAACTTTTGTTAATTTTGTTTGAAACAGGGTTTGCATGACCGGAAAATTATGGGTTGTAACTTATAACGGTTAAGGATATGACGTCATACTTTTTTATTGCGATAGCTTAAAATTACGATACGCAATTTTTTCGGTACCGATTGTATTTTTCGCTACTTAACTTTTTTTAACCATCAACATAAAGGTTTCTTACGGTTAACGCCAGCAGCATTGATTACGCTTCGAAATTACCTTAGCTTCTTATAATAAGGTGACCCAGTGTGGCGAAAAATATATTATGTTGCTAAAACTAATATTGCTCGGGGCAAGCGAAGCAATAAGACCAAGGCCTATCCGTGAGTTTTTGCAATATCAGAGAACTACATTCAAACCTTAACGCTGTACATTACCATTTGGAGACGGCGAAAGCGGCCTTGCTCATTTTAGCCGAGACTCAGGTGTGCTCTCCGACTGATACTTCATATTTCTCCTACCCGGCGTATAAATTAGAATACTACTTTGTGTCCCGGGCTGGAGTTTGCGTATACGTCAGAGAGGACATTTGTTTTCGACGCCTCGGCTGTCTTGAAGTTACCGATCTATCCATTCTATGGCTGCACGTAGACAGTACTACCATCTCCGCGTCTACGGGTGCCTCTATAGGTCCTATAGCAGTAATGCCGAAACAGACCGACTCATCGACCATGTCGAAATGGCTACAGATTGCTTGCTACAGCAGATTCCATCCGCAGAGATCGTGATACTTGGCGATTTTAACGCTCACGCCCATCATGTGGGAAGATCTGTTTATGACTTTGCTTTGGCACTTGGTCTTACACAGCTGGCTACTTCGCCTACGTGGATTCCAGATGTGGAGGATCACGCACCTTCCCTGTTGGACTTTCTGCTGACCTCTCATTCGTACGGAGATCAGGTTTCCGTTGAGACCCCTCTAGGCTCGTTGGACTATTGTCTTGTTCGGAGTATACGGTACCACTCACATTAACGTCGCGGTTGCATTCTGCAGGCTGCGGCCGTGTTTGGCACTATAAGTTGGCCGATTGGCATAGGATGCGGTCTTTTTTTGCATTTTACCCTTAGAGCGATTTGCTTTTCGTCGGACGATACTAGCGTTGTTGCTGATTCTGTCGCTGATGTGCTACTTCGGAGTATGAAACTTTTTATTCCATTCTTGGTGGTGCCCAACGGAGGCAGATCCCAGCTATGGTTTGGTCACTCCTGTAAAATAGCATCACCGCTATAAGCAAGGGTGCTACCGGGCCTGGGCTGACGCATCAACGTCTCAGGATGTAAGTATCAGCGCTCTTAAAAGGAAGTATGATTTCGCCTCCAGGTCTTTGAAAAAAGTAATTGCCAAGGCAAGGTCAGAGCACATCGGCAGAATTAGCGAGAAGCTAGTTCGCCTTCCTTCGGGAACCCGTGCATTCTGATCTCTTGCCAAGGCTGTGCAAGGGAACTTCAGTGAGCCATCTCTTCCATCTCTGCACAGAGAGGGCGACTCACTGGCCGCAAAGAAGAAAGCCGATCTGTTAGGCTATCTTTGATGTGCGGTTTACATAGCGCTCGGTTCGCAAAACACTCCTCTTCCTGGATGTCAACAAGTCGGGTGGGCCAGATGGAGTCTCTCCCATTTTGTGACCGCCAATACGGTTTTCGTCGCGGTCGATTAGCTGGTGATCTTCTGGTCTACCTGGCTCATAGATTGGCGGAGGCAGTAGAGTCCAGAGGGGAGGCATTGGCCGTTAGTTTGGATATAGCAAGGGTCTTCGATCGGGTCTGACATAAAGCGCTTCTTTCGAAGTTCCCTTTCTATGGGCTTCCCGAGAAATTGTGCAATTAGATCACCACTTTGCTTGCTGATCGGAGCATCATGGTCGTAATAGACGGTGCATGCTCTGATTACAAGCCTATTAACGCTGGTGTTCCATAAGGTTGCGCTGTTTCATCTGCATATCAATGATATGTTGCAAACTTATAACATTCATTGCTATGCAGACGACAGCGCTGGTGATGCCTTATACATCGGCCGTGCCAATATTTTTCGGGAAAACTTTATCGAGTACCGGGGCAAACTTGTGTACGAAGTCAAGTCTTTGCCGAACAATATCTCGGATTGAGGGTGACTAAATCTAGTCCTGTTTAATCCCCAGAAGACACAAGTTTGCGCGTTTACCGCTAAATAGAACCTCTTTGTCGTATGTGCTCAGTTTTAAGACACTCCCCTTGTCACATATCGCGAATAGTGTGCAGTTTCGTGGTCACTTGGAAGGGGAGGCCAAATTGGTCTCTAAAAAGATTGGCGTTCTCAGCAGAGCGGGACAGTATTTCATGCCGGCACATCGCTTGCCACTTTACAAAGCAAAAGTTCGACCTCACATGGAATACTCTTCCCATTTCTGGGCCGGGGCACGCCAGTGCCAGCTCCTTCCACTCTGCGCTGAATGCGGTCATTTAGCGCAGAGCGGTTCGAATCGTCGACGACCGAGTTCTTTCTGATCGGCTCGATTCACTGGCGCTACGTAGGGATGTTGCATCCCTTTGCATTTTCTATCGCATCTACCATGGGGAAGTGCTCTGAGGAATAATTGTTCAGATTAATTCTAGTTGCCTCAAAATTCACGATAACACATCATCACCATCTAGATGCTTGGCGGTCAATCACTGTGCGTTTTACTACAATTTTTCTTTCTCGCACAACTTCTTTGTGGAAATGTTTACGATTTTTCCGAACCGACTTAGGGACCTTCAAAAAAAGAGCTTACTCTTTTCTGAAAGGCCGGCAATGCACCTACAATTCCCCCGGTGTTACGGTTGCTCATGGGCAGCGGTAGTCACTTACCATCAGGTGAGCCGTATACTCGTTTGCCTCCTCTTTTATAAAAAAGTGACTAACCGGGAAGTTCTTGTCTCGTTATTAAAAGAAAAGCAAGCGTACACAGCGTTCTTTCGTTTTCTTCCCATTATAATTTTTCGATATCCGTGTGGTCATGTGGGTGATTGGTATCTAACTGACAGACGCTTGCGGCCGACCTCAGCGAGGAATAATCTCTCAGCCACATAGCGAAGCTGCGTTTCAAAATGCCGTCTAAGAGACCGCTTTTTTTTTACATGGGGAAATGCCTACGCATACCCGCCTCGCGGGGGCAAGGACGGGTTATGTCGGACTCGCACCGACTAAAACCCCATGGTGTTCCACCCTAGTCGCATATTGGCAGGGCCACGGGAACGCTTTCGCACACTTCCGCGGCCCCACCTGCGCTGGCCGCCCCATGGCGGCCCCTTCTCGGGAGAGGAACACTCCTCCCCCATCTCCTTCTCCGGTAAGGCGCGCCAGAACACATGGCGCGCCCTCCTCCTCGGCCTCCAATTTCACATGCGCAACGGACGCCCCCGTGTCCGATGCGCGAAGGCCATGGGGCCAGGAAAAACTAGCACTCAGGAGCACCAGCCTTCCTGACCCCAGCGGCGGATCTGGTCTATGGCTCCGCCGCAAACCAAAATTCGGCTGCGGAGGGTAGGGAGAGCGGCGTCTCACAAACCGGCACTCCTCTCCCCCCGCAGCCCCACCACCACCGCATCAACGGTGCGGCCCCGTTTGAGTCGCGGAGGATAGGGCGAGTGGCGCATCGCCATACCAACACTCCTCTTCCTCCGCGACTCCACCCCGGCTGCAGAGGTAGGGGTGGGGAGGACACCCCTCTCGCAGCAGCCCACCGACACACATCCGAAGTGGGCTCGTCAAGCCCACTCGGAGTGGCCACCTCGGGCCGGCCCTACACCACGGGCCAGCCAAGGGGTTCCTCTTTGTTCACCGTGGGTGACCAAGCCACGGCTACTAAGCCCCCCCGCCACGACAAGGCGGGAACCCGTTCGGGGGGGATCTAAGAGACCCCTAAGGACGAGTGGGGAAAGTGCTTTTTTCAGTGGTTCCATCGGATGCAGCGATGTATTGATGTAAATGGACACTATTTTGAAAATATATAATAAAACTAATAACTTGCTAGTTTGTTCAGTTATTGATTTTCTAAAAACTTTCAGTGTCACCCTCGTAGGCATATTCAACGCTCTTCTTTCCAGCTGCTACTTCCCGGATGCTTGGAAAAAAAGCGGACGTGTTAGGAATCTTGAAACCGGAGAAACCGCGCAACTTAGCCTCTAGTTACAGACCAAGTAATCTCCTCAGCACACTGGGGAAAGTTTACGAGCAACTCATTTTGAATCGCCTTCGTAAACACGTCTTCACCAATAAACTTCTTCCAGGCGAGCCGTTCGATTTCAGACCCGAACACTCGTGCACAGACCAATTGCATCGCCTCACAGAATACATTCTGAAAAGATTCAACCTCCCACAAAGAAGTCGCAGAATCACCATGACTGGTGCCGTCTTCTTCGATGTCGCGAAAAAGTTTGACAAATTCTGGCACGACGGCTTGCTTTACAAGCTGTATAAACTCAACGTGCCTGATAGGCTCACCCCCATCATCCCATGATATGGGGGGGTGAGCCTATCAGGCACGTTGAGTTCCTTTCCTTGCCAATCGCCACTTTCGCTATCAAATAGAGGGTACTCGTTCCACATAGCGCCCCATCAAGGCTGGAGTCCCCCAAGGGTCCGTCCTCTCCCCACTACTCTTCACACTCTTCACGAGGACATCCCGACAGACACAATAGTGAATACTGCTCTCTTCGGCGATGACAAGAAAAGAGATATCTGTATTATTTTTACTGCGTTGTCGGGCATTAATAATATTATTACTACTCAGTATTTTTCATAATTTCAACTTAGTGTGTTGATATTAATTTGTACCCAAAACAGTGTAATTTTTAATGATTATGGATGTTTTGCATTTGTGGAAAAACAATATTTAGATTTGTTACATTTTTTTTGATGACTAATAAAATAAACAAACACTTGTTAAAAATTATTGTGACAAGCTTTTTTTGGTCTATACTGTTAAAGTATTGATAAAATTAGACAGCGTGTTCTGACTTAGTCACCATGTTTTGTTCTCTACCATAGATATCAATTCACATAGAGAACAGACCTAGATTTTTAAGGCGCGGGTTGAGCAAAATGTCGCGCTAGTCGTTATTTGTGCGGTTTTTAGGAGCTATCTACTTTTTATTTAAAAGATATATCAACAAATAAAAAACACATATTTCTACATAATCTTGACTTCATAAGAGCTGTATCCAATTTTTTTTAAAGGAATAAATATTAATATAATCTCCTTACAACGAAACCACATAAATGTGAAATTATTATTGATAACATGCATCTCCTCGTAAAGTAAGTATTATTTTATTTTGCGATTTACACCAATGAATAGGCAATTTATTAATGAACATTTCTATTGTAAAATTTTTTTCAAAAGACCAAAATTTGATTTTATTAAGAAATTATTTTATAATCTGGGCGTATTCACTGCCCACGGGCTTGCTGGATCATTGAGCGTTGAGCTCTCGAACGTGGAGCCCGTGTCGTTCGTTAGAGCATCGGCCTGCGCACACGCTCACGATACGATAATATTATTACTTATTAGGTTATTTTATAGGTAGTATTATTTGTTTGTTTTGGGTATAATTTTTCGTATTAGTTATACATATATTTGTTGTGTTTTTACTGCGCGATGAAGCTTTTTGCGTGTATTTTCTTTGAAGTAAATGCAAATAAAAAAATGAAGCACCATTAGCATGTAAGGTTCGAATCCATAATTAACACTTCGACAAATATTATAATTTACATAAAGTCAGTTATGAGTTTTTCATTTATGTTCTAAGTTATAATTAGTATTACTAAGTTATTGTTTTTTTTTTCTAAAATATAGTATATTATTTATTGCTTGATTTTTCTTCTTTTTCAAAAAATAATTGAGTACATAAGGTGTTCTATACTTATAATTCGGTAAAAAGTATCTAAGTAGGTACTAATATACCTACTTTTTACTATAAACTAAAAAAATTTAAAACTAAATTTAACTAAAAAAGACTAAACTGACCATTTATTTTTTAACTCAAAACAGGACATGGGTTTATTTATACTCTAAAAACTATAACTTTATACAATAAATTAAAAAATAATGTTGCATTTAAAAATAGGTAATTATTAAATGCAACATTTTTTTTTAATTATGAATAACATTTGTCAGTGTATTAAATTTGCTTTAATAAAGTTGGTGATGATTTCAAATAAGAATAAAATTCTGCTCAATTTTTTTTTATTGTTATCTTTCAACATCGCCTTTAGAACTGGAACCGTAAGTGTTTCTTTCAGACGTCCACAATTTATTCAAAATAAAAAAATACTCTTTCTATCGGAGCATTTGTACCAGGTAGACATAAAATATATTCGATTAAAAAAATTATGTTGAAGATTGTTGGCTTTGAATACTTCCATCCAACGAGTTACGGGACAATGGGACAGGTGACCGAGAAAAGGGACAGTCCCGTTCAAAACGGGACGTATGGTCACTTTACCTATAACCCGGCGACGGCTCCGTGGCGCAGTGGCTTAGCAATCAGTTGTTGCGCTGGAGGCCGCGGGTTCGAATCCCGCACGGAACAAATATTTGTAAGGCCTACAAATAATCGTTCCGGGTCTGGATGTTTGTCCTTGTGCAATTGATGTTTGTAAACTGCCTCCACGACTCTCATTCTATATTACTCTCACTCTGCGAAACATCCTATTTATTTTTTTATTCTTTATTGCACCAAATATTTGTACAAAAGGCGAGCTATCTATCTATTTACCTATAGTGAGTAGGTATCTTTTAAATTCACAATTTTCAATGCTTCATTTTTTATATATAGTTAATTATAAAATTTCATAATTAGATAATATAATATGAGAATACATAATTCTAATATAATGCAACTAATATACCGAATAAAAAAATTAAAATACATTTATCGTTGTACGCTGTGTGTATTTCCATAAAATAGTTTATTGATGTTGAAAAAATATTACGTCCGTACAGTAGGTGGCATTGAGTTATACAAAACTATGGTAGGTGGCGTCTTACATATTATTTCTTAAGCGATCCTATATTGTAGGGAGTTGGCGCGGCCGGCACACAAACGCTCAAGGTCGTTCGCATGGAGTAGCCCCTTAATATAACACTAAACTAGTTTTGCTGCCCAATATCGATACTAACACTTAAATAAATATCGATACCATAACATATACTATAATTGATTTAAGCTTATCATTGCACCAATTTGATTTTCTATTTTAGAGGAGAGATTTTTTTGATATATTTTAGATCTTTGCTTAAGAAATTATTGTGATAAGATTTAAATGAAAAAATAAGTAAAGTACGTAACCAAGGATTTTTGACAACCCTGATACACATTTTGAAATTTGTATGAAATATTTAAAAATGGGATGGCAAACAAATAAACTTTGCTATTTGCAACACAATTCAGGAGCTGGTCATAACTCTGGGTGTTGTGTATTATATTATGAGGTAAACTTACCTTCAGCCTCGAAGTGAAATTCTATTATTTTCATTATAAACCCTGATAGCAAAGTTGCCACAAAGTGAGGTTAACCTTGCCATTTTGTATTGTTGAGTATTTTGTATATTTAATGATAGTATTTGTTTAAATCACTAATAAATAGAAAATCTATGAAGAACTGTCACTTTTAACATTAACACCCCAGTGTTATCCCAAGAGGATTTGTCCAAAACTTTTATATTGGAGGATTGGTCCTAAACTTTTAAATTCTTCCAAAAATGGCGAAGTTGCCAGGTTTCACGGTAGTCAACGAGGTGCTATGCATTTTTCATATTCTTTTTACAGGTCGCCAAGTTCGTAGCAAAACTGTCAATTTGCCACTCACCCCAAGTTCTAAATTAGCGTGGATTGGGAGTACCGACGTTGGCTCGCCGTGTACTTATGACAATACCGGTATACTGAGACTATATGACATCGCCAGCGGAGTGTGGATGCCCATATGCGATACAAACACACATTCTAGGGGTGCCTCTGACTCTTGGTTCATTGTGTCTGTGAGTTTAAACATTATTTTAATTTCTTTAATAAATAATTATTCACAAACTAGCTATTCGCCCCGACTTCGTTGACTTCTGGATCTCGACAGCAACGCCACCCACCAGGTCCAATTGTGAATCTAAACCATTCTCTAATCAACTTAATCACACACACAAAATTTCATCAATATCGGTCCTGCCGTTTAGGAGGAGTTCAGTCACATACACACGGACAGAAGAATTATATAATATGCATTTACTATACCTTCCTCTTGAACCATTGTGTCTATTGATAAAAAACCACAGCAATTTTTTTTTCCTTTTGTTTCGTTCGTTGTGTAGTTTTAAAGATCTAAGCGTAGGTACAGACGGCAGGAAACTATTTTGTTTTGTACTATGTAGAGATAAAGTGACAGTATCCATGTGTCCTGCTGTTCTACACAGGCTCTTATATTTTCTCGAAGCTATAGGAGCAAGAGAAAGTCATAATGTTAATGCTTTGCTCTGAAACAACACTTTGTGAAAACAATGTTTTGATTACATTTTTATAGTTAATCATTATTAACAAGTTTTAAAAACTAATTTCAGATCAGTGAGCCGACACAGACAGTGCGAGTAATTCTGTGCAGGGGAACTTCCTTCCCACTTACGGTGCCCAAACCTATTGTTACGGAAATACCAATTCAAGTAAGTTTTTTTCTAATTATAAATATTCATTGAAGTTACATGATTATGAGTTAATGAGACGAAAATAAAAAAAAATACAATTATTGCTTTTGAAATTTTGCTGTGTAAGAAAAACAAAATTTTTTTTCAGGGATGACTCTTATTTTATGCGCAGGTTTAATGGTATACTTATATCATAACGCCATAATATATATTTATTTCAGATACCTCTCTGTGAGTTGGATACAGAAAAAGGTCAGTACGAGGAACAGTTGGTGCGCTGGGCGCACACAACGTCAGATGTCGATATGAAGACTGCTAGAGAAACTGCTTTAAAACTTTTTGCTGTAAGTACAATTTTTTAACGATGGATAAAGTTAAATTGATGAAGCACAATAGTGACTCCCTAGTTATCTTAATATAATGGTAAAAATGCTAATTTTAAAACTAAACTGTTTTTATTGATTCTATCACGTTTAATTGCGGACGTTTCGGGTGCTTTACAACACCCGTGGTCACAGGGGGCACTGAGGTGATTGATCGTTTAGCGATAGAATCCGTAAAAAATACTTTCATTTAATGTATAGTGTTCGCATAAACAAGAATTAAATCCTCTGGTGTATTGCGAGCCTTTTTAAGAATACATCGGCTGCATGCATTTGTAGAAAAATTTGCCCTTACCACATTAGGCTTTCAGGGTTTGGGTGTTCGGAGTCAACAATATCGCACAGCACACACTGCTGCTTCCATTTACCAGAGTGTGGGATTAAAAGTTCAGTATTTTAAGTTGGATTTTATGACCTATGTTAGTCGCCCGTCTTAATCCACAGTCAGCAATGTGTTAGCGTTACTACAGTTAGCATACTGCTAAGATTGGCATTTAAATGAATGAATGATCTGTGTTTATTCACTACCACATACACAGATAGGCACACTACTCAAAACTGTTAAGTAAACGTGTGTATAATCGTAAATTGTACTTAATTATTATGTATTACCTGTTAAATCCAAGTAATATGGAGCCAAAAAACCGGCTCAGTGTATGCTGGTGCAAAGTGCAGCAGTTGGAGACCAAACATCCTTACAACTCCAGATTACATTACAACTCTAGTATCTTTTCTGATTCCCACATAGGTCAGTTACAATTAATGATATAGTGCCATGTTAAAATTTTTCCGCTCCGTGGCGTAGTGACTTAGCAATGAGTTGCAGCGCTGGTGGCCGAGATTTCGAATCCCGCACGGAACAAGTATTTGTATGGCCTACAAATAATTGTTCTGGGTCTGGATACTTGTCCTTGTGCAATTTATATTCGTAGACTGCCTCCGCGACACAGGAAAGAATCCTAGTGAGCGGGTAACGTTTTCTTTTTATTTGTTAAGAAAAAAAAATCCTATTTCTTCAGTAAAATTGTAAATAAAAGCGCATTATCCAATAGAAATCTTTCTAAAGTTCCAAATGTGCAGTTGTTACACTTGATGAGTGGATTTGCACTATGTTAATATGGTTTGTAATTTTATATCTTAGAGATGGTTAGTGCCGTGAGACATTGGAATTTCTATATTCCAATCTACTTGATCTTGACCAGGTCTAAACATTTTATTAAAATATTTCATCATAATTACAGTTGGCTTGTCGAAGTGAGATTGAGCAAAGGGCATTAGAACTGATGGAATTGCTAAAGGACGATCGATTGTTACCATTAGCAGCTAAATATGCATCAAGACTAGGCCGGATGCATTTAGCTGATAAACTGACAAACCTAGCAGAGGAGTGGGAGAAGGAAGCTGATAAGTTGAATGTGGCACAAAACTCCCATTTCCAAGAGCTGGAGTCGCAGGAAACCTATGATGTAACGAGCACCGCGCAGGAAGATATGAACGCAAGTCTTATTATACCCCAGAAGACTAGGAAAAAAATTGAAAATGTTACGCCTATTAAGCCAGCTGTAAGTAAACTTTTGGAACGAAGTTCCTTATCGCACGGTATGAATTTGGCGGATGGGGGCTAGGCGAGAAAAAGGTTTTCCGTCACGACCCCCTTTCTATAGTGCGAGCGAGATGGAATAATATCCATTTCCCTCTCACTTTTTCTTATCTTGCCATGAAAGAAATATTATTTTAGTGGCCGCTTTTATACACTTTTTTATTTTTATTCATTTTTATAGACGCTAGTAATTAATTTAAATAATATAATTCGTTTATCAAATAATAATATACTACGAAAGGAACTTCGTTCCAACCGAGTGTTCCACGACACTCACACATGTTTTTTAATATTTATTTAGATAGCCCTGTATGGACAATGGACATCTCTTGGTTATTATTAAAAAAATTAGAATTATGTGAAGGTTGTCTATTGCAGAGGTTAAATTATTATATTTAGGTTACACATAAATGTAGACACACATCCTAACTGGCTAGTGTTGTATCCTAAGTCCTTAAGTTTTTCTAAGTCCACTTCTGTATAAAGTAAAGTTAAAGTAAATTAAAGCCTATATACGTCCCACTGCTGGGCACAGGCCTCTGCTCATTTCTGATAGGATTTTTAGGATAAGGAAGTGTCCGCCGCGCTGCTGCCGCAATGCGTGTTGGCGAACTTCACATGTCTTGGATATTTTTTTTATTTTTCAGACATGCAGGTTTCCCCACGATGTTTTCCTTCACCGCCGAGCACGTAGTAAATCAGCACTTAAAATTGCAATTAGCAATTTCATTTGTGCCGGCGGGGATCGAACCCGGGTTGTTCGCGTACTGTGAAACTTACAGCGACCTAACCATCTGAGCTACTTCACGGTTCTACTTCTATATGGAGACCAATAAAATAAAAGACATTATTAGTCAATTTTACTATTACTTCTTGTATAAAAAAGTCTATTTTATATAACATTTTCGAGTATTATATATAAGGAATATTTTCAGCCAATAAAATCTTCGCCGGGTGGTGCTAGAAATCCTTTCAAAAAGCAGCAGGATATCACTAAAAATGTGCAAAGTCCTTTATCTTTGACGGAAAGGACATTAGTGGAAGTTCATAGAACTAGCGATTCAGCAGAAAATAAAGACGTAAGTGTTTATTACCCAACTGTCTCAGTAATGGACAAATACTCAAACTCTGCTCAATTTTAAAATGTTGTTAAGTCTCGTGGTCAGTGACTTTGACTTAGAGTGATAGAGACAGCCAAAGACTTAACATCGACGGCATCTTAAAATTGAGTAGCGTTTGAGTATCCGGCCTTAAGAGTAGGGAGGGGCAAGTGAAAAAAATATATCGATATATCGTCATGTTATGCATGATATAGTAGGATAAGGCCTAAAATGTTATTACTGGACGATTGGACGACAAAAAAACGACCACAGCACATGAATGCTTTTGTATATGCTCTTGTTGCTTAATGTTTTGTCGATTAACACATTTTAAAACACATCGAAATTGATACGAATTCGATAATATAAAATAAATATCGATATATCGATATTTTTTACCCAAGTCTAGTGGATTTTCTCAAATGTTTTGTTTTATTAATCATGTAATAATAGATTGCTGCTCGGTTTCCTCGATTTTTTTTATTAATAATGTGTCTGTTTACATTAACTGCTGACAAAATTTGCATGAAAAACTATAAATTTAATTTTACCACATACGAAATATAATATTATTATATTTTTATTTATAATTGTTATGTTATGTATATTCTTTAATTATTTCTGTCTTATTCACAAAAAGTTTGAAAAAATAAAACTTCAGTAATAAGGCGAGACTCACCGTCCCAAATTCTGGCGGGAGATTTCCAAAATAGAAATGGTCATACTGCGTTGTAATTACCCATAAACCATTCCAGAAAAGTCTGAATCTTGCATTTTTTATAGTATGTTTCTCTGAGCAATGTTCCAGTTAGTTATATTTTATAAAATATTACTGTTAATGCTTAAAAGATGTTTCATATATTCGCCACCAGGTTGTAGTAGTTAGAGACAGTTTGAATATAGCTCATTGCTTAGTTTGGTCCTAAACTTTTAAGTTTTTCCAAAAATGGCTAAGTTGAAAAAGGTTTTTAAAATTATGTTTGACTCACTCCTAATATAAATTGACGCAGTCATAATATAAATTTCACTTTTTTTTTCCATCAGCCTTTGAAGCCGCAGGAAGGTGAAACATTTGTCGATTGGTTTTCGCGAAATAAATCCATTCTGGAGCAACAACATCCAGACTTAACGCCTTCAGAATTGACACGTCAATGTATTAGAACATTCAAGAGTGTGCAGAGTAAAAACTCTGTAAACGGCGAAGGAGCGCAGAAAAGAAAACTTGAAGAGGAAAGTAGTGCAGATTCCCCCATTGCTAATGCTCCAAAGCAATCCAAACTTAGTGCTTTCGCGTTTCAGAAAAAAACATAATTAGTGCCTTTTATTAAATTAAGTGTTTATGTTAAAACCGTTTAAGTGATTTTCTAACAAAGTAGTACTAACTTCACACAGTCAATAAGTAAAGATGTGCATATTTCGGAAATTAAGTAACGAGACTGGTATTAAAAATGTTTTTTATTTATTTGTACATAATTTTATCAAAAGACGTGAAATAAAGTATGTATTAGAGTTAACATGATGGTTTTTTAAGCATTTGCTAGTTCAGCTTCATCGGGCGGCGAAAATAATCCCTCCTCTAACATTCGCTGCCACTCGCTGCCATTGGGGTAAGCATACTTTTGTAATGTTTCCGGTAAAAATTGCGTGCTGTATCCGGGTAACTGAAAACAAATTACCCTTACTGTTATTTCTACGAATTGATACTTAACTTACTACATAGATTTTTGTTAAGGGGCGTATTACAAAAAAACGCGAAATTACAAGGTTTCCTCGTTGAAATTTTATGTTTATCGTTCATTGCTTGAAATAACAATTACTTGGTAAAAATAGTTCGTTTTCTCTCCTCAAATAAGCTCGGAATGGATTTTAGATAACTTATTTATTTAATCAGTAATAATCATTCTCCCGATGCATGTTTAGGCAAAAACTCTCGAAGACATGATTTGGGAGCTCTAATTTGTAGATTCTATTGAATATCGACCATCAAAAAAAATATTTTTATCTCTCAAATATCCTACATTTTAATAATAATGGAATACATTTTCGTTATATGCTTTTCACGCTAGGAAAAAAAAATCGACATAATTCAAAAAACGACCAAAAAAGCTTCGATACAAGCCCCTATATTTCCGAAGTTCTACATCATTTAGAAGTAAAATTATCAAATAAATAATACCAAAATAATCACCAACATTTGCTTACACTATGCTATTATTTTTACTTTTTAAATCGTTACTATTATATTTTAATTAATTAAATAAAAGTACTATATATTTCACTGTGCCGGCCATCCACGATCATCAACGCGCGAGCGCTTGCCGAGGGTGGACCTGCGTCAGTTTATTTCGGGCGCTGCATCGTTTCAATACTACCGTAGTGTGCGTCGATTTCTATCGTAGTGTGCGTCGATTACCTGCATACTAGAATATCGTCAACTACGACCGCAATTTTTGATCGATCGGTTTAAAACTATTTTATATAGTTATAATTTAGATTACGTCTCTTCAAAAATGTGGTCTATTCATTGTAATTAATAGAATCAGGCGTTACTTTGCGGAAATCCATTATATAAAAGGATATTTGCAAAGTAAATTTTTCTAAAAGCGTCTATTCATTGACTTAGATCATTGTTATTTGAGGGCTTCACCTAATGGTTTATACAGCAACGGTCTTATTGAAGTTAAATGTCCTATTTCAGCTTTCGGAATAGATTTTGATACGGCCTTTCGACAAAAAAAAGTTAAAGGTTATAAATTCAGTGATTCAAGTGTAACATTAAATCAAAATAATGACTGGTTTTACCAAATCCAAGTCCAGCTTCATTTAGCAAATAAAAATGTCTGAATACTTGCCATAATATGTATTAGCCCAGATTAATGCAGTAAAAGTACTAAAAATTTACAAATACGACCAATTTTAGATTTTCAATATGTTACCCAAGTTACAAGCTTTTTATGAAAAGTGTGTACTGCCTGAAATTATCGAATCGAGAAAAGTTCGGTCAATGCCGTCGCAGCAAATATATTTCTTATAAAAAATATAGTAATTGACTGTAAGTACCGATTAAAAAAATATTAGTTACATTTGGTTGTTATATTTATTAAAACAGGTTGCAACCGTTTATTTATTTATACCACTATTCTACCGGTAGTAGACATAATCGATTATTAACATTCGATTACAGCGTAACAATTAAAATATTTATGTGTACTTATTTTGACACTAAATTTCATAAATAATGAATAATATATCAAAATGGTATATAATAATAAATAATAAATTATATAATTATATAATAATAAATTAATAAGATAACATTAAAATGACACACCAAAAAATATTCCATCCACTGAAGTCCATCCTAAGAAAACTTTGTATTATGGAAGATCAAGATCGTTTAGTCGCCATACTCACAGTATTATAGTGCGAGCGAGTGAATAGATATGAAAGAAAGTATCGGTCGCGTAACTTGCCGCCCGCTCGGTGCGTAAAATACCTAAATTTGCGAAACGCCGAAATGTAAGAGGGCTCTTAATATATATAGGGTTATTTTTCAAAGAGTAGCCAAATTTTAAACTTAAGTTCAAACGTATAAAATGATATACCGTTATTGCAGTTTTTGAAAATGCGAGTAAATAAGGCTTCTACTGGCTACAGGCTGTTCCCCGCGACTTCGCCCACGTGTTATTTGGGGTTTTAAATTTTTTGCGCGGAACCCTAATTCTTTTTCTATAATAAAAGTAGCTTAAGTTACTCCTTGTGACATCAGCTATCTGCCAGTGAAAATCCCGTCAAAATCGGTCCAGCCGTTTCAGATATAAATAGACAGACAGACAAAAACTTTAAAAATTGTATTTTTGTTATTAGTATCGTATATGCTTTTATCTGCATTTGGTAAAAAGCTGTAATTTTGACATTACAAACACTAGGTCCATTAGACGCTATAATAATAGCATATGATTGGTCGGTCGGCGTCGAAGGCACATCGCGAAACGTCAAATCTAATTAGAAAGCGCCACCATGTTTTTAAAATTCGATTATTTTACAAAAATACACTTTAAATTAACATATTTTAGGAAAGCACTGAATTTAAAAGTCATTACACGATAAATTATTTCACAAATTCACAAGTTTGTGCGTTTACCGCTAAAAAGAACACCTTTGTCGGATCTCCTCAATTTCAGAGCACAAGCGGAATCTTCGGCGTCGACATATCGAATGACCTGCGGTAGCATGGTCGCTTGGAAGAGAAAGCTAAATTGGCTTCTAAAAAGCTTGGCGTCCTCAGTAGAGCAGGACAGTATTTCATGCTTGCACACTGTTTGCAACTTTACAAGCGCAGGTTCGGCCTCACATGGAATATTGTTCTCATCTCTGGGCCGGGGCTCCCCAGGGCGAGCTTCTTCCACTTGAACGCATAGATAACAGAGCGGCTCGACGTCGACGACCGAGTTGTCTTTGATTGGCTCGATTCACTGGCGCTGCTTTGCATTTACTATCGTATTTACCACGGGGAGTGCTCTGAGGAATTGTTCTGATTAATTCTAGCCTCCAAATTTCACCAATACACATCGCGACAAAACTTACGTTACCATCCACATCATTTGGATGCTTGGTGGTCCACTACCGTGTGATTTAATAGGAGTTTTCTTAGGAATCGTTTACCATCGGCGATTTTTATGGACCTATAGTACTTACGGACCTTCAAGAAACGAGCTTATTCCTTTTTAAAAGGCCGGCAATGCATCTGCAATTCTCCTGGTGTTGTAGAATTAATTTAAAATTGTAAAAAGAATGCTATCTTGTTGACCGGTTGTACTGGTTGTACTGGCTGACATAGACGTTTCACGTTAAAACCAACGACCGTTTGCCTGCCTCGACATAGGCCCACCCGATTTCTTTATTGGTATGTATACGGTATCGTTTAATGTTTCACCTCTTTAAATATTGTAGATGATGAAATCTGCATCATGCATAATATTTTTTATCGATAACACCAATCGATAAACGTCAATCACTCTCATTTGGTGTGTTACCAGATAACAGAGAGCGCTTATTACAATGATGATAAATGTTCTGGAATAATCTACCAGAAATAATAAAATTTAAAAATGATGGGGTAAATATACATTATACTTGCGATAATAAACTGAAATCACATTCAGGTTTCGCTACATATCGGGACTTACACTAACTTAAAACAAAACTAACTTACACCTTAATGCACTATCGGGCATATTTTCTTTAAAAATATTTTTTAATTTAGGAAAGGAATGCGTTTTGAGCTTTTGACGATGTCACTAAGAGTAAATGACACAAATCAGAAATATATCCTATAGGGCACAAGTAAGAAAGAGGTTTTGTTGCTGATATCCGGTCTATTACTACTACTACTTAAATGTCTGAAAATACTAGGCGTTAAATATTTATGAATGACAAGCAGGTAAAATAATGCATTATCACGTATTTTAATTTTAAAAATAAAAAGGACAGAATGTTTGAGAATTTTTTTAATTAATTTTTCTTCACCATTTGTCTATATTGCTTATCCTGAAGCTTCTCAGCAAATTTGGCCGGTTATTAAAAAGTAACCCTGTATATATCCTAAAAATATGCGTAAGTCCGAGTTATGATACTCTCTAAAAGAACTATTCGACCGTGCAGATTGTCCATAATATTTTGACTATTTTTAAATGTGCACGGCGGTTAAGAATAATATAGAAATTAAAACATTTCAAGGATAAGTGAATTGCGACAACACTCATGACAGCAGCGTAGCGAGCACTTCCTTGCTCTGCTGTCTCTGCCTATGCGAAAAACCAAAAGGTTGTGCAAAAGGTTAGAAAACAAACATACAAAGTTTTTAGTTTAATATGTAAGGTTTAAAGGTACCAATATAAAGAGAATTTGTCGTATTTCGACTAAACAGAAAAAATATTAATTGGAAAAAAAACCAAACATATTATTGTAGACTGTTACAAACCAAGACGGAAAAGGATTAGAATTGTTTATACATAGTTATAAAGATAATAACTTATAAAGTTAGTAGTAAAGTTATACTCCCGGCCACATAGTCCAACGTCAAATAAATTTCATAAAGCACATGTATACAAATAGAATAACTGAGATAAGTAAACTTACTTTGGGTGCAATATATCTCGCATTCTCCACTATGCAGGGGTCGTAGAAATGTTCATGTTGTTGATCTACATACTCGATAAGACGACCTTCCATAGTGCCGGAGAGACTCGCGAAGTCCCAATATTGTAAGTGTTGTACCATTTCACACAGACCTACTCCTCCAGCGTGGGGACACACCTTTACTAAGATAATATAATATATTTTCAAATAAATAAAATTCAGGTATAGAGATAGATATTTTCTTTAAAAAAATTATATAATTATTAATTAGTGACATATGAACTTAGGCCCAAATTACACTGCCACGAAACGGAACGGAAGCGAATATTTGTAACGAAATTGTACATAGTAAAATGAGTTTTATGTTAATTCTATAAAGTTCAAACTAGATCTGAGCCAAAAAAAGTCGCGCGTCTTCCGTGGAATTCTCGAGGATTCCCCTAGCTACTGTTGGCGCAGTCTGTGGAATCCGCGGGAAGCGGCGCGAAGGTTGTGGAATCCGCTAGAAGCCGGGAAGTGGCACTCGCAGCCACTTAGTTAGCTTCGAGGCGCAGTCGCGGGAAGCCGCGCGACGAGACGAAATTGACGCTTACATTCCGCCGCAATGTAAATTGAGCCTTTCAGTCCACCTAATGAATCAAACAAAGGTAAATGCGTTGTCACCTCTTATAGACTACCCTACAAGCCGGAACACAGCAGAGTACGAATCGCTGCTTGGCGACAGAAATAGGTAAGAGAGTGGTATCTACCTAGACGGACTCCAAGCTCCTAATTATAAAATGGGGTAGTTGACCTAGTAAATTACCCCACGCAAGGAATTTCGTATATACATCGTAGAGTTTAACTCGCACTAGAAATTTCGTTAATGTATAATTGAAAACCTAAAACAATTAGTTGCTACTTGTTTCGTAATCGATATTGGCTGCATGTTGATTGTGATGCCTATAATATATGTGCATTTAAAGGCAATTTAAAGTTTGAGTTGAAGTTGTAGGTTTATCTGTATGATGTGTAGATATGCAACATGAATATTTAAACTACATACCATTGAGTTTCTCAGCCATCAAGTAGACAGCCAATATTTCATTAACGCCGCCAATTCGTGCGGAATCAATCTGGCAAAACTGCATGCCTCCGCTTTGAAGAAACTGTTTGAACATTACGCGGTTAGCGCACATTTCACCCGTAGCCACACCAATGCCGTAAGGTCTGGTAAGAAATATTAATTTAAAATCGTCGTATTGAATGAGAAGGAAATTATTCATAGCTGCAACGATGGCATGATAAAGTGAAAAACTGGGCTAAAAACCCCACGTGAAAGTAGCTACTGCTCCCTATGGACACCTGCAACGAACTTAAAAAAAAAAACAAGAAAGTCACAGATGCGTTATGCCCCATCTTGTACTGCACACGTGAACGTTTTCCACACAAATCGTTTTAAACTTCTTAAGGGGTTCATGTATTCCTATTAGCCTACTAGCCTGGTCAGGAATTGTGAATGGTTTACAAGTACATAATGACGAACAGTTGGCGGTGTATGAAGAAGCATACCATTTTTGCTTGTATTAGGATGGTGGTATAGTCTCCATGCTTGGCAGATGGATTGACGTACTCAGTACCACACATCTCACACCTTTGTCGCTATTCTCTATCGCGGATTTAACTTCTGGTTAAATTTATTATTATTTTTAATTAACGAGATGGTTATAAATCAAAAACGAAAGATTCCCGGATTGATGTCGGGCACCAACTTCCAGTGTAGTGATTTGTCAATTCACGTACCAAGTGTGAATATTAACACTTTCACTGTCCGGTTTCCAGACACAATAGTAAAACAATAGTAGTGCACGGGACAGCGAAAGGGTTAAGGTAAATTCTCGCTACAACGTGAGAGGCCCATGCCAAGCGCTGGATTCTGATGAGCTAATAAAGACGACGTAGAAGAGTTTAGTAGTTTTTTTCCACTTTATTGAACTGAATCTTAGTACTACCAAATTTATTAAACTCGTAATTATTTTTATAAATTAATTTAAAATATTGATACTAGTCTGTGGAATATTTTAAATACCTACATAAATCCATGTTGTATTTTATAAGGGCAAGCAGCAGTGATGATAATGATGACAATGATGACTTATCAGAAAATGGTGCAGAGATGAGCGAAATTGAAATGCTAGATTCAGATTAATACTTTTTCGTTCATTGTTCTTTCGTAAATAAATATTGTTTCCAAAATATTTGTTTTGCTCACCATACCCTAAGTGCTTTGAATTGACAGCTATGACATCACAATACGACGCCAGGTCAGTCCTATTCTTATCTTAATAGCATAGTACAGTATAATATTTTTTTACTTCACTTTAGTTTTGGTGTCCTCTTGCGACCCATTTGAATAGTTGCAGCGGGCCGGTTTTAATTCTCATCCTAAGGTTAAGAAACGCTGTAATAATATCTGAAACACTTACTTCAATGCTTCAGAAATAGCAGCGTGCCCTAATACATCATCAGGCGACGTTGGTTCCTCGATCCACATGGGTTTAAGAGGTGCCAGTTTCTTCATCCATTCAATCGCTTCATTAACGCCCCAGGCTTGATTTGCGTCAACCATCTGTCAAATGAAACAAAATTTGAAATTTTATGTGTTTTAAACGTTTGAGCTATCATCATCAAAAACCGGCCAAGTGCGAGTCGGACTTCGCTGTATTATGGTTCCGTGAATATTGCGACCATTTGACATTTTTTCTTCGTATATTTATATTGTTAGAGAATCTACTACCACAGTGATAAGAAACAACAGGAGATAAATGGAACAGTAGATGGGCAGCAGCATTTTCCTGTTAAGTTAAGTTGTAGCCTATTGACGTCCCACTGCTGGGCACAGGCCTCCTCTCATATCTGAGAGGGTTTTAGGGCAAGGAAATGTCCCCCGCGCTGCCCCAATGCGTGTTGGCGAACTTCACATGTCTTCGAAATATTTTTTTTTCAGACATGCAGGTTTCCTCACGATGTTTTCCTTCACCGCCGAGCACGTGGTAAATCAGCACTTAAAATTGCAATTAACAATTTCATTGGTGCCGGCGGGGATCGAACCCGGATTGCTCGAGTACTGTGAAGCTTACAGCGAGCGCTAACCATCTGAGCTACCACGGCTCCTATTTTTTTCCTGAAACAACCAAATAATTTAAAAAACTGCGGATCTACGAGGCAATCTATGAGAGAGGCCTATATTAAGCAGTGGAATTTTTATAGGCAGTAATAAATAATTTTCTGTAACTAGGTAATGATGATGTCACGCTTTTAAATCTTAGTTCGTAGGTAATACTAAAGTGAAATCATATGTGGTGACACACTACATTACATGTATTGACATTATGAGTAGAAGTTTTTAGTATTTATTGTTTAAATACTATACTTCATAATATGCAGTAATTTCATATGCCCCGTAAGAAGTGACAGTAACTTTGATGACCCCCTATTTCTTTACTTTTGAAGATAAAAAAAAGAATAAAAACATACAGTAAAATTACGCCTAAAAAAAGAGCTAACAAATGTTTTATACCTCTTTTTTCATATGTGTCAGATAAAATCACCATTTTTTTTTATTGAATTTCTAATTCCATGTTCGGTTTTGGATTAACATTCGACACCAAATAATCAAATTTTATCTCTGTATAACTTATTTCGTTTGCAAGTTAGAGATCCGTGACATACGGGCGGACAGACAGAACCTGTGGCGGGTAGAAGGAAAAGGGGAACGAATGAATGGGGTACTTGAGGATGATGAAGGTGTGAAGGCGTTGTTTCCGAAGGTTTGTTTGTTGCGTGTTCATATCACGGCGGGTGGTCACCACTGTGGCGAGTAGAAGGAAAAGGGGAGATCTCCCGCCGGGCAAGATGTTCTGCCCGGGGAGCGGCCAACGCTCCGATTGGTAGTTCGGAGCTATTCTATATATGCTGCTTTAACTTCGGAACTTTGTTAGTGCGATTTTTAGGCTTCGATGTGTATCGCTTGTGGCGCGACGACAGCGCCGCCACAAACCCACGTGAGGTCCACTCTACAAACTTCCCAGTAGCGCGTGACAAATATGGGAAGACTGAAATATGAAATAAGATTATAGGGATACCACTAAATTTTTACATTTCAAAAACAAACGTAACGATCTATATCCAGAACCCACATGAGTAAACTATAGTACCTACAGATTATTAATTGTAAAATTCGGTTAGTCTGTTATTTGTTCAGTAAATTTATTCATAACAAAAACTGACAAGCCAATTTTGATGATCCATTTCTACATGATTGAAACCAAAGAAGCTTGATCTTTTTGACAGATGGGTCTAGTGATGGGAAACAGAAAATATCTAGTAAGTATTGCGAAAAATAACGTTTTTATATAGTACTTGTAACAGTGATGAGATGGTGTGACTGTATGGTTTTAAACTACCCAAAATAAATTCATTCTTTAATCAATCAAGTTTATTGCACTAGACATATAAAAACATTGGGTACGTAAGCGACGATGGGTTATATTATTCATATAATATTGAGTTAAAATCAAGGTTGAAAAATAAAATAAAATTATATATAGTGGGAGAGTAAGAATATCCATTACGCCATATGGGTGTAGTTCGTAAGAGGCGACAGGAGGGAAACTGAAACAGGAGATGGGCAGCAGCATTTTCATAATAACAGTTAAAAACTATATAAAACTGCGGTTGCCAACCCACCTGCCAAGCGTGGCAACTATGGCTAACATTACTTAGAATTTAGCAATTAAATTTTAACAATATATATGTATATGTGTATATATATATTATATTCAGTTGTTCATAGGCGGCGGTAGTCATTTACCATCAGGTGAGCCGATTGCTCGTTTGCCCGTCTCCAATAAAAAAAAAAAGATTATTATTAACAGTGGTAGAGTCACGCGGCAGCTTTTGCTGTCGACGGATGGGCCGGCTCGAACCGGGGTGGTACCACGACCTCACAGAGAACCAGCGTGAAGTAGAGGTTTACCTCTGCGTTTCGCTTGGTGAGTGCAGGTGGCCGGAGGCCCTTTTTACTAGAAATGAGGCATTCTATCTTAGTCCTCACAGGTGACAACGCATCTACATTTTGATTTGTAATAGAGGATAGATGTAGATGTCTATGGGCTGCAGCAACCACTTACCATCAGGTGGACTGTGTGCTAGTTTGTCACCCTTATCCTATAAAAAAAAATTTGCCCATATCACTATGGGTTGTCAGTTGGTTAGAACAGAGCAAATACCCACGTTTTAGTAAAGCAGCCCTACTAATACGTAAATTCAGCATTGTTGATTACAGATTTTTGCTTTCATCTGTCGCTAGACAATGTAGATAAACAATCCACGACTTTCTGCTCTCAGGGCGGCACCACTTTGGAATGAGGTTAAGTATTTAGACAGATTTCATTGCGGGGAAGTTATTTATTTTTTACGAAAATTTAATTTAAAGGTTAATCTGTGATATTAATTATATTTTGCACATTTTAATATCAGTAGTTTGGTTTATTTCGAATCTTAATTAGATAATCTTAATTAGAAACCAAACTACTGATATTCCTAAAAGCAGAAAAATTTAAAAAAAAAAGAGTTAAAAATGTGCAAAAAATTAAAAAGCAAACCACTGAGGCATTGTTTTGTGTATTCATATAATACTCTAAAATATGATAAACTTTTATTTAAAACTAACTTCTCAATTAAATGACATTGAGTAACTTAAAACTTTAAACTTCACCTCATTCCCAACTAGCGACATCTGGTGAGCGGAAGATTATTAGCCGTCATTGTACGTCAATCAACCGGGTGCACAACGTGGAGATAAGATAGGCATTTGGGGAGATAATATGTTCAGTTTACACACAACACATTATGTACGCGTAGGTATTTTACTCTAAAAAGGTGTTGAATACCACAACAATATATAAGATGGTGTATTCCTCCTCACACCCTACTGTGAATAAATTAGTGCAATATAAATATTTGTTTCGCAGTTATTAAGTGGCGAAGCTTGCGAAGTCACTTATTGATTTCACGATGTCTGTCCGTCTGTCCCACGATTATCTCGAGAACGGTTTCGAATTTTCAAAATCTGTTTTCAGCAATCGATTACTGATCACCCAGGCATCTGAACCTCCTATTTTGATTTTATTTTCCGTTAGAAACCGCTACAAAGCTGATTGCTTCGCCACTTTGCTATGCTGTTCGCTTGCTAGGTTTATTTAAACACAAAACGGAGAGCTCTTACCAAAAATTTGTCCTCGCCGATATGTTTCCGTACCGCGCTGCATCGTCGGTAGTCGTCCTCGAAGTTGAGACCGACTTTGACTTTGAAATGTGTGAAGCCTAAGTTGAGATATTTATCGCACAGTTGCTTTACTACTTCATCGCTGTAACCCAGCCAGCCTTAAACATAACCATATCCATATGCTCACTATTTAAATGTACTATTCTTTTTTATTTTGCTTTATCTTTGTATTTAGTAAAAAGTTCTGAAATTCTTCACTCTATTTCATCCCATTGAGTGTCGTTATAGTCGACTTGATTTCAGAAATATAAAAGTTTTTACCTTACGTGGGCCACTCAAAAAGTTTTGCGAAACAAAAAAAAAGTTCTGTAGTAGTATTAAGCGACATTTTAAATCGTAATAAATCATCGCCTGAAAATGTTTCCCACGCAGATCGTGCTTGTAAAAAAATGTGGAGGGGAATTTGAACATTCGTAATTTACTTGTAAATTTGTATTTTTAAAATTATAACTGGACGGTGTCTCACATAGATTTTTTTTGCGCAAACTTTTTGCGTGACATGTCGTTTAATAATACAGTATAACAAACAAGCTATTATTCTACCTGAATGTAAGTAGCTACTACAGCCCGTGAAATGGAAGGACCAACTTCAAACAAATACATTTAAGATTGCAGACTGATGATGCGGGTCGCGGCTTTAAGCGACGACGAACTAAGATAACATAATATATTAGATCAGTACGGCAAACAGTCACCTAGAAATACGCTACTTCGCCTCTGTCAGGTGATGCACAGTTCCTAATTCATTTCGCATTTAAATATGCAAGAAAGGTTTCTTGCATATTTACACGATGATTGAATGTATGAAGCAGGTTGAATTTTTAACCTCATGTGACGAGAGGATGTGAAAATGTCCTTCAAGTGAAATTTCGATCACGTCTACAACTCTCGAATACTGTCGATGTAGATATACTCAGTGCCACATTGTACGCGCTTATGTAGATGAGAGGTACTCTTCTTACCGTCCCGTGCTCGTAACAACGTCAAAAGGAGGTTAACTTGCAGAGTCAGAGACGCAGTGTTAATTGATCAATCACATACAGCTAGATTTGAAAATCAACATCGTTTTTGCAAAATTGTTGATATTTCCGACTGGTATTCTAATTCTAACTCATAATCCGTGGCGGGACCAGTGACAACCCGTTAATCTGGACGCGGAACAAGTCATAAGGTAGTGCATCGTCTAATGACGTATCTAGCGCTGAGTTTCTAGTTCTGGTTATGGAGTGTAGAGTATAAGGAGAACCATCTTATAAGGGGCGAAAGTTGAAAAAGTGTCCTACTATTTACTGAAAATAGAGGTTCCAAAACATACCACAATAGCGCTGGCGTCTGAAAAACTACGATATGAAGATAGCTGTTGTGAACGGAGTGAAGTCAGCTGAATTCAAATATTTAAAAAATTTCAGAACTAGAGTAATTAGTAAAATGCCAGTATACAAAATCTCAACTATTTACGTAGTACAAAACCAAGCGGATTGGTCGGTCCTTGTTTATGTCTCCATCTTATTCTAATTACTTTTGGCGCTTTTTTTTAAATTTATCCTATGCTACTGCAGCGCCACCCTTATTGGACACGTTTTTAGGGACACTTTTCATATATAGAGATGTCCTTCTCTCTACACTCCATAGTTCTGGTGTACAATGTTTATTCCAGTATTGACAAATATAAAAGGTAAAAAAATAATCTACAAATAAATTTACGTCTTACCAACTTGAGTGGTATAAGCTGGGTATCCATTTTCCAACAAATATTTCACTCTCTCTTTTTTATTCGCCTGCTTGGATTTCAGTAGCTTTATAGCTTCTTCCTTAGTGATAACATCAGTTATGTACCGAAAATCAATAGTAGACACCAACTCCTGATGAATTAGTGATAAAATAACATAAAAAAATTTGATAGGTTTTGATATTTAGGTACATAAACACAAAAATTCGTAAATACTTAGTAGTTGATTCGAGTATATGATGAATGTCCGCTATATTCGGTTCGCGAGATTCTTCGATAAATTTAAAATATAGACGGTACTAAAATCCCTTCAGCGGTGCCTAGTTGACAGTTGGTATATCGATGTACTGAAGTGTTTGTATCTGCCTCGCTGTTTATTGGTGGCGTATGATAACCTACTATTCTGTCGTAAGAGGCGACGTAGTGAAACTGCAATAAGAGATGGTGATAAAAATGCGGTTGTCAACCCGTTTGCCAAACGTGGCAACTATGTCCAATTCAGGAGGGATAATGCAATCTATGGGGGAGGAGGCCTATGTTCAGAAGAGTAGGCTTTTATGGAGTGTAATGACGATGATGATATGTTTATAAACTTTTAAATGCATTAAGCTCAGAACATTTGTCCAATAATGATAAGCTCATCATCTCTTATTACAAAACAAACGTATTGATAGTTTTGGGCACTAAATTTAATTCGGGGCTTACGAGTCCTTCTAACTAAAGAAGTCTTTTAGCGCGGAGCCAGTCTTCGCGAATTTGACATTTGAACATTTAAGCATACACCTACATACATAGGAACTGCGAATATAAAAAAAATATATTGGTAAATCCAATTGGGCATACCTTAAGCGCATTAAAAAAATTACGTATAACATGATTATACGGAATTATTAAAGAAGTTTAAATATATTTCGACAGCACTATCGGCTTCAACACCCTCGAAAACCATGAAAATGACACTCATGATGAAAAAATTGATACCTATTGCAGCCGCCATCTTGGATTTACATTTCGACAGCACTATCGGCTTTAACACTCTTGAAAACCATGAAAATGACACCCGAGATGAAAAACTTGATACCCATTGCAACCGCCACCTTGGATTTACATTTCGACAACCCTATCGGCTTCAACTCTCTCGAAAACCATGAAAATTACACCCATGATGAAAAAAGTGATACCTATTACAGCCGCCATCTTGGATTTACATTTCGACAGCACTATCGGTTTCAACACCCTCGAAAACCATGAAAATGACACCCAAGATGAAAAAATTGATATATTTTGCAGCCGCCATCTTGGATTTACATTTTGACAGCACTATCGGCTTCAACACCCTCAAAAACCATGAAAATGACACCCATGATGAATAAATTGGTACCTAATTCAGCCGCCATCTTGGATTTACATTTCGACAGCACTATCGGCTTTAACACTCTTGAAAACCATGAAAATGACACCCGAGATGAAAAACTTGATATCTATTGCAGTCGCCACCTTGGATTTACATTTCGACAGCACTATCGGCATCAGCACCCCCGAAAACCATGAAAATGACACCAATGATGAAAAAATTTATATCTATTGCAGCCGCCATCTTGCATTTACATTTCGATAGCACTATCGGCTTCAACACCCTCGAAAACCATGAAAATGACACCCATGATGAAAAAATTGGTACCTACTTCAGCCGCCATCTTGGATTTACATTTCGACAGCACTATCGGCTTCAACACCCTCGAAACCCATGAAAATGACACCCATGATGAAAAAATTGATACCCATTGCAACCGCCACCTTGGATTTACATTTCGACAACCCTATCGGCTTCAACTCTCTCGAAAACCATGAAAATTACACCCATGATGAAAAAAGTGATACCTATTACAGCCGCCATCTTGGATTTACATTTCGACAGCACTATCGGTTTCAACACCCTCGAAAACCATGAAAATGACACCCAAGATGAAAATATAATTGGTGAAACCAATTGGGCATACCTTAAGCGCATAAAAAAAATACGTATAACAAGATTATACGGAATTTTTAAAGTAGTTTAAATACATTTCGACAGCACTATCGGCTTTAACACCCTCGAAACCCATGAAAATGATACCCATCATGAAAAAATTGATAACCATTGCAGCCGCCACCTTGGATTTACATTTCGACAGCAATTTATCGGCTTCAACACCCGCGAAAACCATCAGAATGACACCCATGATGAATAAATTGATATCTATTGCAGCCGCCATCTTGGATTTACATTTCGACAACCCTATCGGCTTCAACTCTCTCGAAAACCATGAAAATGACACCCAAGATGAAAAAATTGATATCTATTGCAGCCGCCATCTTGGATTTACATTTCGACAGCACTATCGGCTTCAACAACCTCGAAAACCATGAAAATGACACCCATGATAAAAAAATTGGTACCTGCTTCAGCCGCCATCTTGGATTTACATTTCGACAGCACTATCGGCTTCAACACCCTCGAAAACCATGAAAAAGATACCCATGATAAAAAAATTGATACGCATTGCAGCCGCCACCTTGGATTTACATTTCGACAGCACTATCGGCTTCAACACTCTCGAAAACTATGAAAATGACACCAATGATGAAGAAATTGGTACCTAATTCAACCGCCATCTTGGATTTACATTTCGACAGCACTATCGGCTTCAATACCCTCGAAAGCCATGAAAATGACACCCAAGATGAAAAAATTGATATCTATTGCAGCCGCCATCTTGGATTTACATTTTGACAGCACTATCGGCTTCAACACCCCCGAAAACCATGAAAATGACACCCATGATGAAAAAATTGGTACCTAATTCAGCCGCCATCTTGGATGTACATTTCGACAGCACTATCGGCTTCAACACCCTCGAAAACCATGAAAATGACACCCATGATGAAAAAATTTATACCTGTTGCGGCCGCCATCTTGGATTTATATTTCGACAACCCTATCGGTTTCAACACTCGAAAACCATGAAATGTCACCCATGACAAAAAAATTGATACTACTTACTTTTAGTTTGTACGAAGTACATGTATTTCCATGCTTTTAGTACGTACTACTATTATTTATTCTGTGCTTTTAAAATATTGTAATAAAAAAATCTCTTATTATTATTATAATCAGGTATTTAAGAAATTTGGATATTCGAATATTGTGTATTTGTACAGCGATCTTTTGAGCCGCTGCAAACATCCGAAACGATGTCCACTCACGACGGCGACTGACCAGTATATAAAATGTACTCTGTGCGTCGAACTGAGTGAGTGAGTAAACTACTCTGTGGCTTTAGCTCCCTTTACAGAATTAATTTACATACAAGGCTACCTAATCAACGAAAATTTCGCCATTTTGGAGCCGAAAAAAATTAATTATAGCTAAACAAAACAAAATTACATTGCCATTTACATTCAGTGGCTTCCCACATGATAGATGAAGAGATTAAAAAATAGATTGAGTTAAACTATTGATATTTTCAAAAGTTAGAGTGTTTACAAGCCTTCCGGACTTGATAAATCCACACCATAAGCCACTAAAACCCCTTTTTTTATTTAAAAATAGCAATTAATCGATTTAAAAAAAATATTAATAAGTTCAACAATCATTTATCTTTCTAACAATGTGCTTTTTATATCATTTATATGTATAATATGATTGCTAGATACGATTTTATTCGATAAAACGTCGGAATCTTAATTTTTAGGCGATAGTAGAACATACCTTGCGCTTTCTTAAGCGCTTAAGGTATGCAAAATTGATATATTTTGCAGCCGCCATCTTGGATTTACATTTTGACAGCACTATCGGCTTCAACACCCTCAAAAACCATGAAAATGACACCCATGATGAATAAATTGGTACCTAATTCAGCCGCCATCTTGGATTTACAATTCGACAGCACTATCAGCTTCAACACCCTCGAAAACCATGAAAATGACACCTATGATGAAAAATTTTATACCTATTGCAGCCTCCACCTTGGATTTACATTTCGACAGCACTATCGGCTTCAGCACCCTCGAAAACCATGCAAATGACACCAATGATGAAAAAATTGATACCTATTGCGGCCGCCATCTTGGATTTACATTTCGACAACCCTATCGGTTTCGACACCCTCGAAAAGCATGAAAATGTAACCCATGACAAAAAAAAATATAGTACTTACTTTTAGTACGTACTACTATATTTATTCTGTGCTTTTAAATATTGTAATAAAAAAATCTCTTATTATTATTATAATCAAGTATTTAAGAAATTTGGTTATTCGAATATTGTGTATTTGTACAGCGATCTTTTTGAGCCGCTGGAAACAACCACAACAATGTCCACTCACGACGGCGACTGAAGCCGAACTAAACTTAATACAAAGGTACTCTGTGAACTAAACTACTCTGTGGCTGTAGATCCCCATTTACAGAAACAATTTATATACGAGGCAACAAAATCAACGAAAAATTCGCCATTTTGGAGCCGAAAAAAATTAATTATAGCTAAACAAAACAAAATTACACTGCCATTTACATTCAGTGGCTTCCCACATGATAGATGAAGAGATTAAAAAATAGATTGAGTTAAACAATTGATATTTTCAAAAGTTATAGTGTTTACAAGCCACAGGGACATGATAAATCCACACCATAAGCCACTAAAACCCTTTTTTTTATTTAAAAATAGCAATTAATCGATTTAAAAAAATTATTAATAAGTTCAACAATCATTTATCTTTCTAACAATGTGCTTTTTATATCATTTATATGTATAATATGATTGCTAGATACGATTTTATTCGATAAAATGTTGGAATTTTAATTTTTAGGCGATAGTAGAACATTACCTTGCGCTTTCGCTTAAGGTATGCAATAAAATATTAAGTAGCATATCGCTCGAAATTTTTACTCTGTGTTAGAAATTAGCACTATCATTCATTTGTTCAGATCTGCATAAGGATTAAGCTTTCTACCTCGGGTTCCAAATCCACTAGGAGCCTCCACAATGGCTTGTTCTCTAGTCTAGCCCAAAGATCCCAAAGGGAATTCAGTATAGCTGCGACAGCTAAGTGTACAGCTCCTTTCTCAGGTCCGATCTAAAATCAAATGAGTAAAACTGAAATTATTTATTTTTTTACTGTCTCATATAATAGAAAAACTATTGTTAAAATTATTCAGGTAAAAATTGATATTACATAAATATTTTAGATTCAAAAAGTTACAAATTAATACAAACCCATCGCATCTGAGAGTCATTTGTAATAGCGCGCCAAAATCCAGCGAAGTCAGCAAATATGTCTGCGGCATTTTTGCCTAGTATGAATTTCTTTAAAGCCCTGATAGTAAACACCACCACTTCGGTGCCACGGCCACATGTGAATGTCAATCCATATCCTTGCTTGCCGTTTTCCGATGTGATCGTAACGTAAGCACACGAGTAATTAGGATCGGTGTGCTGAAACCGTTGCTCTGCATGAATTATTTAATTTAAAACTAAACTATAAATACTAAAAAAGTTGGCATAAAATAAAAATAGAAATCTTAATATGTATTTAACTACCTAGAGTGTACCTACCAAGACTGGCTCCAGGACATAAAAAAAAACCACTGTATTTCAAACTGGCAGTATTTTTTTTCGTCTAGTAGCCCGTCTTGGTAGGTACACTCTCGTACCTATTTCAATCTATTGCATCCACTGTTGTATTTATCATCATCATTGCATAGATCATCAGAGAGCTAGTGTAATTCCAGGCTATTAAGTATTCCACGGAATAATATGGACGAATCGCCGGAGGACCTAAGCATTATGCTCAATGACCTCAATAGTGTCTCCCAACGGATTGGTCTTAAGATGAACATGGACAATACAAACTCATGTGTAACATCCATGTCACACCTATGCCGATAGTTGTTGGGAGCACTACGCTCGAAGTTGGTAACGAGTATGTTTACCTGGGACAAATAGACCGATTAGGTAAATCCAACTTCGACCGAGAGGTCAATAGACGGATTCAACACGGATGGGCAGCGTTGGGAAGGTTACGACAAATCTTCTTGTCAGGCATACCTCAAAACTTCAAAACAAGGTTGTACAACCAGTGCGTGCGTGACTTATGGATCTGAGACGTGGTCCTTCATTGCTGGCCGTATGAGGAAGCTCAAGTTCGCTCAGCGAGTTATGGAGAGGACTATGCTCAGGGTTTCTCTGCGTGATAGACTTAATAATGAGGATATATGCAGTAGAACTAGAGTAACTGACATAGCCCAACGGATTAGTAAGCTAAAGTGGCAATGAGTCATATAGCTCGAAGAACCGACGTCCGATGGGAAAGAAAGGTTCTGGAGTGGCAGCCTCGTACCGGTAGGCGAAGTGTAGGGCGACCCCCCACGAGATGGAGTGGCGACCTGGTAAGACATGCAGGAAGTTGATGGATGCAGGTGGCTCAGGACCGTGCTTTGTGGCATTCCTTGGGATAGGCCTATGTTCAGCAGTGGACTTTGTAGTGAAGCGACATTTAAAAAAGAGAACCTAACCTAACAACAACGAAAACAACAAAAATAGAACAAGAAAATAATATATTTAAAATTTAAAAAAGATATTTACAATTTTATATGAAAAAAATGAAGTATGATGATGGTGATGGGTGACGTGAATTACAATTAAATAGAAAATAAAGATAGATGAATCCTGAAACGGAGCCTGAAGATCAAGGTGGCACACCGCACTTGGCGGTGGTGGCACGCTGCGCTTGGAGTAGGAGTAAACGCTCGCAGCGCCTGGAGCAAGCACCCACAACGGCTAAAGATAGCACGGGCACTAGTAGGTGGAGGCGTAGGGCGACGACTCCAGGTGAAGGCAAAGGCTTGCAGGATCCCGGAGTAGTGCGGCCCCGCACTTGGAATAGGCTAGGCGACGACTTCAGGTGAAGACAGAGGCTTGCAGGATCCCGGAGCAGTGCGGCCCCGCGCTTGGAGTAGGCTACGCCGACGACTTCAGGTGAAGACAGAGGCTTGCAGGATCTCGGAGCAGTGAGGCCCCGCGCTTGGAGTAGGCTAGGCGACGACTTCAGGTGAAGACAGAGGCTTGCAGGAACCCGGAGCAGTGCGGCCCCGCGCTTGGAGAAGGCTAGGCGACGACTTCAGGTGAAGACAGAGGCTTGCAGGATCCCGGAGTAGTGCGGCCCCGCACTTGGAGTAGGCTAGGCGACGACTTCAGATGAAGACAGAGGCTTGCAGGATCCCGGAGCAGTGCGGCCCCGCGCTTGGAGTAGGCTACGCCGACGACTTCAGGTGAAGACAGAGGCTTGCAGGATCCCGGGGCAGTGCGGCCCCGGGATAAGGCCTTTAGGAGATGCTTCAAGTTTGGAAGCTGAAGCGAGACTCTCTGTATTGACCAATGATTCGGCTTTTATATCTTTTTAGAGAGAACGGAAAATTATTTAAATTAAAAGCAAATTTTTGTAAATGGCCCAGAGCAAAAGAGTATTTATGTGGAAATATTGAAATAAAAACATCAGACCGGTAACGAATTTGAATAAAAATTGCCATGACAACCAAATAAACAACGATGTCAAAACATTTAAATTTTTGGTTTTAGGCTTGTAATTGAGAAATGGCAAGATTTAAGTAAGAAATGAGATATTATTGATATAGGAAAAAAGGTAGCGCAACAGCGCGCACGAAACCCGAAATTGCAGAGTTACGGAGAACTAAATAAAAGATCGAAAAAGGTAGACTCCATTGACAGCGTGAAATTACGAAGTGAAAATGATTTGTTATTGTGTTTTTTATGGTCTAAAAACGTTACAGGATCCTATGGAAATAAAGGTGATGCAAAATATGAATGCAGAATATCAAAAACAGAATGGAAAAATAAATTTAAAACAGTGTAAAATGATATGTAAGTACCATAACACTGCAACTTGTACTGGACTGTAACGATGATGAAGTATTCCATCTTGTAGGTTAGTACTTATGAGTAATAAAGTACCGAAAACCCGCTTTATTGGAAGTAGGCTTCTTATTTCATTGAGGTGGAGTAGGTGTACTCGTAGCACTGACCACCGAGTATCATGTTGACGAGGTTTGTCTCTCGCTTGTTATAAAACATAACTCAAAGGCGCTTTTGCATCTCACATCAAAAATTGTATGTCACGTGTATCAATAAGTCGGTACTTAACATAAAAAATGAAACCTACTAAATTGTGTCGATGTGTCGACTTAATCGAACACTTAGACCCGTATTAATAAACGTTATTCAACGACGAACTCAAGTGCATAATCATTTGACACATCATTACGATATCAGCATCTTAAGATCGTTGCTAATTAATAAACACATAAAAACAGTATCTCAAAACGCTGTACTGTTACTGTGACTTGCACTCAAGTACACACACTTGAGAGTCGATTTTCGTTTATTAATCAGTGTGGCACTCAGCTGATATCGTAAACCTAAACCGCATCTTGAGATATGTTTATTATAATAAGATCATAACCTCAAGATTGTACTCAAGTGCGTGTACTTGAGCTGAGTAACGTTTATTAATACGGGCCTAAGAGTAGTCTGCAGCATCTGCAGCGCTGCTCCAGTGCGTGTTGTTGGACTTCCTATATACGTTTATTTCTTAGACAAGCAGGCTTCTTCACGATATTTGCCTTTACCGCTAAAAAGTTTCATTAGTGCTGGTAGAGACCCGGGTTTACTTAACGTGAAAACACAACCCTCGAGTCAGGGGCCCTGAGCTACCACGCATCAAACGTATTGTACTGTTACTGATAATGTTTTTAAATAATAATTCATGTTTTCATGCCGAGAATTCATTTTTGCAAGACTGGCGGTACTTGTAAATATTATTTTTTAATAAAACTATGACGCTTTTAAACTACAGCATTTTAAACCGTGTAGTGGCGGTGTAAGAATATCCACTACCCCATATTAAGTCGTGGGTGTCTCAAGAGCTGACAGAAGGAAGCTGAACTAGGAGTAAGGCAGAAGCATCTTTCTGAAAACAACGAATATAACTAAAAGAATGCGGTTGACGACCCGCTTTTGCCAAGCACAGCTACTTTTGCAAATCGGGCATTCTATGGGGGAGGCCTATGTTCGGCAGTGCACTTTTGATAGGCTGTAGTGTAATGTATAACGCTTTACTATAACGTCACTAACTAGATGAACTTTAAATGTAGCAATGGACAGTAGGTACTTAAGCTTTGTGTGATTATGATTTTCGGTCATGGCATTAGAAGTTTCTGTATTTAAAGACACCTTAATAATAAAACCAAAGAAACTTTAAAACATTTAAATCACTAAGTATACTATGATAAAAGATTTGCTTACTTAGATGTAATCAAATTTACATAATTGACGTGTCATTACTCATTAATATCAATTCATAAGTAGGTACATTCAATCATAAATATTGTCTTATTAAAGTTACTTATCGTAAATGTTTACTTTTTTGAAGTTTGTTGTTAATAAATACAGCTGGGTATCAAAAAGATAACAATGAGAGAATTCAGAATTATCTTAGTGCTTAGTATTTATGCTATTGGATTGGATAATTATTAATATGAAATATAAATATAGTGTAGAAATTATTAAACATGCAAAATATCAAATAATAATTATTACCAAAGCATCAGACCCGTGTCCTCCAAGCGACGTCGGGAACCGTATGTCTTTTACATCGATGTGAACAATTTTCAAGCCGGCTCTGCCTGGAACGGGCATCTTGATGCGATCTCGCCAACGACTGATAATGAATAATGATACATACGTGATGGTTTCTGCTTCCCCTCTACACGTAGATAACCTTTTTGCCGGTTCTATCAATTATATTCTACTAGCTGGTACTCGGCGCGTTGCAGTCGCAGAAGAAATAATTGCGGAAATATCATTTTAAATTTGGAAGGGCTATATTGTTTAATTAGGAATGTTAATACATTTATTGAAATTTAATGATATACAGTAAAACTTCGTTAAGTGGGACCTGGATAAGTGAGAAACCTCCATAGCTGGAACTCATGCTTAGATCCCGACACTAGCACTGAATTACCTCTGTTAGTGGAACAAAACAAACCTCTATATCTGGAATTAGTTCTTTCGATTCTATCATCATAATTACCTCTGTATTTGAGACAGCGAGTATATTTTACCTCCTTTTGCTGAGACTATATTTTGTGTACAGTTTTGTTTACTAATTCTTATTCTACCCGCAAATTCCGCACTTGGCTAATTGTGTAAAAGTGACCTCCAGTTTTGTATTGATTTTGCTATTGCCCTGATGTTTATTCGAAAATGCCGAAGCGAAGGCTGTCTTTATCAGTACGTGAAAAACTAAAGTACGCATTCTGTATGCATTTTTGTATTGTTTATAAAAAAAACATGCTTAATTATTTTAGTTTAATAGCTTTTTTGATTATTAATAAAGATTACAACATGTATAATGTTTACAAAATACGTTATTTTATTTAATAATCGCACCTCTATAACTGAAATAACCTATATTCTCACCTCTATTAATGAGACAGATATTTATTTACACCTGGATATCTGAGATACTGGGTAAGTGGAAGACCTCTTTAAGTGAGACAAATTTACAGGTCCCTTAAGGTCCCAGTTATCCAGGTTTGACTGTATATACATTTCTATAGATTAGGTTATAATTAATGACACACTTGGCAGCTATGGCAGCGTTCGGAAGATTACAACACATCTCGTCAGGTATACCTCAAAACTAGATTGTAGAACCAGTGCGTGTTGCCAGTGATGAACTATGGATCTGAAACATAGTTCTTCACTGCTGACCGTATGAGGAAGTTCAAAGTCGCTCAGCAAGCTATGGAGAGGGCTATACTCGGCGTTTCTTTGTGTGATACACTTGAAAACGAGGATATCCGCAGTAGAACCAGAGTAACCGACATAGCCCAAAGGATTAGTAAGCTGAAGTGGCAATGGGCCGGCCATATCGAAGAACCGACAACCGATGGAGAAGGAAGGTACTTGAGTGGCAGCCTCGTACCGGCAGGCGAAGTGTAGGGCGTCCCCCACCTGATAAAGCTTCGGTCACACACAGTGAATATTAGCGAGTAATATTCGCAGCGACAATTCGCTGCCTGCTTGTTACACACAGCGAGCACTATACGAGAATTATCTATAATACGAGGGGTGATCCAAAAGTAATGATAATCGGTTACTTCAGGTCCGCATAAAAATCCAAAAAAAATATTTATTGCTTGCTTATATACTCAGTAGGTCAGCCTAAAAAAATCATATAAATAGATCACGATTTCCGGGAGATACATTCATTTGAATAAGAAACTGTCAAAGAGATAACATCAACATATAGAAAAACGAAACTAGAGCTGTCATCAAGTACTTCTGTTTGAAAAAAATATCTTCAAAAGACATACACAGTGACTTAGTGGAAACATTGGGGGACTCTGCTCCTCCATATTCTACAGTTGCACGCTGGGCCAAGGAGTTTAAACTGGGCAGAATATCCACTGAAGATGAACATCGCGAAGGACGCCCATCCACGTCCCTGTCTGAAGGCAACGTGAAAAAAGTTGAAGATGTTGTGTTGGCAGATCGAAGAGTGACCATCAGGCATGTAGCTGAGGTCACAGGGATCTCATATGGCACCGTTCGATGAATCCTTGCGAACGTGTTGCATATGAAAAAGGTCTCTGCGCGTTGGGTACCCAGAATGTTAAGCGACGAGCAAAAGAAAAATCGAGTTGACATTTCGAGGGTCAATCTCGAAAAGTTCCAAGCAGATCCAGAAAATTTTTTGTTCCGTTTTGTGACTATGGACGAGACCTGGATCCACCATTTTGATCCTGAAACGAATCAACAATCGATGACTTGGAAGCGAGCCTCCTCACCGACGCCAAAGAAATTCAAAGTTTCAAGTTCGGCGGGAAAGGTTATGGCATCTGTTTTTTGGGACGCTCAAGGCATAATTATGGTGGAATATTTGGAAAAGGGAGCCACTATTACGGGCTCTTACTACGCAGACCAAATAAGAAGATTACGGGAGGCCATTAAGGAAAAAAGACGCGGCAAACTGCGAGCTGGAGTGCTGTTTCACCAAGACAACGCACCGGCTCACAAAGCCGCAGTTGCGATGGCTGCCATTCAAGAAACGGGATTCGAACTGCTCGAACACCCTCCCTATTCGCCAGATCTAGCTCCTAGTGATTTCTACCTCTTTCCTCGGCTCAAGGAACGCCTCCGAGGCAAGAAATTCGAAGACGATAGCGAAGTAATGGCCGCTGTTGAAGCGTTTTGGGAGGGTCAAAACAAAGATTTTTTTTCAAAGGGAATCCTGGGTTTAGAAAAAAGATGGACTAAATGTATTGATTTGTTAGGAGACTATGTAGAAAAATAAATTATTATTTTAACTTTAATTACCGTGTTTTACTTTCATTATCATTACTTTTGGATCACCCCTCGTATGTATCTTTTATATTCTTAAATTTTCTTTTCAATTGCTCTTGGGTTGCTACTTCGAATCCTAACTCAATTAATTCGTTAAACAATGAAGGCGTCTGCCTTTGCGTTTCTTTTAAATTACTGTTATGTGTTAAACAGCTCCCAATTTTTGCTATACACACCCAAGAAACGAATTATATCGTATTTTCCCCATTTTAGACAATCGTTTATCGGTTAACTTATTTGATTGACCTACACCTACACACACGTATTATGCAGCAACAAAACGACCTATGCACAGGCGTGTAGTCTGGAGTGGAATAGCTACTCGCAGCGAGTACCCTGTCACACATCGAATTCTCGCAACGAGTGCTCATTCGCAGAGTAAAATTGAACACGTATACTTCAATTCGCAGCGAATTCAACTCACAGCGAATAAATCTAATCGCAGCGAATAGCCTGTAACATAGTGAATTCTCGCTGCGCCTAATCGCAGCGAGTATTCGCTTTGTGTGACCGAGGCTTAAGACATGCAGGAAGTCAATGGATGCAGGTAGTTCGGGACCGTGCTTTGTGGCATTCTTTAGACCATGTTCAGCATTGGACTTGTGAAGAGCTGTAATGATGAATGATAACTTACAACTTACAAAGTGTCCGGTGGTGGAAATAAATATCGTGAGACAATGTCATTATATTTAGCTTTCATTTGTGGTGATAATGATACTACTTATTGAAAGCTAATTGCTAAATACTAAATGTTTTACTTCTAATTTTAATCAGGTCATGCAATGCTTACTTAGGCTACTATAGGATCTTTTTTCAGTTAGGTCATTAAAAGCTTTAACATACTAAAATATACCTGTTTATTTAATTCCATTTTAATACAAATATTTATATTGCGATATAAACAAAATTTATATATTTACAAAGAACTATTGGTAAATCTAATTGTGCATGCCTTAAGCGTATTAAAAAATTACGCATAGCATGATTACACCTGAATTTTTTAAAATAGTTTAAATACACACAAGTTTTCACTAATAACCTTATTACTATACTTCCAATTTTCCGATAATTTTATGTCAAACATCAAAATAAAAAAGTTTGGAAAATCCAAAAGTGCACGACTCTTAATGCTCATATGATAGTGAATAATGGATACAATTTATTTTTCGATTAAAAACTTTCGCACGCCCCCAGATACGTGCCTAGTTTTCCTTGAGGATAATCCGCCATTGATCGAAGGTCTCATCATAACTAACAAAACGAGCCCAAACTCAGAACACCTATTACTATTACTGCTCTTTGAGGAGTCCCAGTAGCATTCACGAAAGTACACCTTCAAGTCGGGGTAAGGTCTCACCATAACTAACATAACGAGCACAATCTCGGCACACCTATTTCTACTCGTCGAGGAGTTCCAGTAGCATTCACGAAAGTACACCTTCAAGTCGGGGTAAGGTCTCACCATAACTAACATAACGAGCACAATCTCGGCACACCTAGTTCTACTCGTCGAGGAGTTCCAGTAGCATTCACGAAAGTACACCTTCAAGTCGGAGTAAGGTCTCACCATAACTAACATAACGAGCACAATCTCGGCACACCTAGTTCTACTCGTCGAGGAGTTCCAGTAGCATTCACGAAAGTACACCTTCAAGTCGGAGTAAGGTCTCACCATAACTAACATAACGAGCACAATCTCGGCACACCTAGTTCTATTTGTCGAGGAGTTCCAGTAGCAGATTTCGAAGTACACCTTCACGTCTCCATAAAGTCCAAGACTTATAAGTATATTTATATATGTATAAATCCTACGTACTTTTAGCGAAGCAAAATATTGTAATAAATATCTGTGATTATAAACATAATAATAATATCTTACCTTGGTAAAGTATGTATCAAATTTGGTTTTTGGAATATTTTGTATTTCTAAAGCGATCGATATTTTTCAACACGAACCAAAGTAACTATGAAACGAAAACGAAAAAATATGTGGCTGGGAGTGAGGCAAAGTGTAGTACCATAAATTAATACAAGAACGCTCAAAACATCAAACACTTCGCTATTTCTCAGCCGAAATAAATTAATTATAACTAAATAAAACAAAATTAAACTACCATTTACATTCCACGGCTTCCCACAAGATAGATGAAGATATAGATTGAGAAAAAATAGATTAGAGTTGAACAATCGATATTTTAAAAAGTTATCTTGTTTACGTCTCTATGCGGATTTGATAAACCTACACCTTATGCCACTAAAACCCCTTTTATAAAAACAGCAATTGATTGATTTAAAAAAAAAACTCAACAATCATTTATCTTTCTGACAGTGTGCTTTTTATATCATAACGTTGGAATCTTGATTTTTAGGCGCTAGTAGAAAATAACTACGCGCTTCGCGCTTAAGGCATGCAATATAAACAGTAAAATTGTTTAATTTACACATCAGAGTCAGCATTGTTGTGATTTTTTTTGACAATATATTATTATACTTGTCTTATTAACAAAATTACTCTCTGACTAGAGTTTCAGACGAAAACGCGGGAATCTTCTTATCTAAAGTATAAAATATCACAATATATTTCTACCAAATTATTTCAGGTTCCACCTAATCACAGTTAGTACTTAGAGCACGCATCTTGAATCAGTTTCAACTGAAGAAATTTAAAACTAAATTTACTTAAAATACTACCTAAAATGACTAACCGTGACCGTGAAAACAGGAGACATGCACCAGTGCATGCTGCCAATGATGATATATCAAGGACCGTGATTTGTTAAATTCCTTGGGGGGAGGGCCCATGTTTAGGAGTGGATTTTAATGTTGTAACGATGGTGATGAATAATGATGACTACCTAAAATGGAAGAACCGTTTTTAAACCCTTTAGTTAGTTTAATATATAACACGAGATATGTCAATATTCTCAAATTCTATGGATATTTGTAACATCCTGTAGACATGCCCTATACACGTGAAAATATTGTACGAACACTACATAGATAAGCTTGCTAATTCTAATTTCTGATTTACTATCATTAAAATCTTACAAACTACTGTAATTAATTTGTTGATCACACACTGATTTTGAAATTATTTTTAGCACAGTCAACTGTGTTAGGGTGCAATATGGCACATTTTTTTGAACACTTTAAGATAACATATTTAAGGTTATTGACAAATGACTTTGCTAGACTAGTATAAAACAATTTTATGATATACATGTCTTACTTGTACTAGTATCATTCCACAGAATATAAAATAATTAAACTTCAAAATTGTGATGTGTAAAACCACCTTGTTGCATATTGGCCCAAAACGTTTTCATAAATTTAAAATTAATTAGAAATATTTATGTCATAGTCTAAACTTATCAAGTATAATTTTTGCTAGAAATGTTTCTTAACTATTTCTATTCTTTGTTCTTTTTGTAAATAATGGCCACTTCCTTTACAAGCTGTCTCTCTCCCTCTTCCCATAAATGGGTTGTAAGTTTACCCAATGTGCCATCATCATCATTGCGCACCCAGTCGAGAAGAATCTTGTAACGAACCTGAAAAGTAATATATCTAGTTACATCATAAATTTTTGAAAACAGATTGCATTACTTAGTATAGTCCACATATCAAAATAAGAAACAACACATGCATTGATCCAGCTATCTCATAAAAATTGTAAATAGATCTTATTACAGTAAGAATAACTAAAAAGATGCATACAGAGATATTCTCTAATCTCAATTGACAATTGTGCTAATTTTGATTACAGTAAATATAGATTGATTTAGGTTTGTAAGCTATTTACAATTTGTAAACAGCTTAGTGAATTAAAGAATTAACACAATAAAATTAAAAATTATCAATATGATAATAAATATTTAAAAAAAATATATTAAAACAAGTATATCATATCAAGGTTAACATTTATTGCAGACTTTCATACCTCTGATATACCTTTGCCAGCTTCATCAATCTCAAAAGTTTCAATTCTGTTTTTGCTGTAGCCCAAGGATAAAAAGACACCATGCCAATTCTTCCCAAGGTTCTTTGATATATAATCAATGTACTCGTGACTAGGCTGAAATGATAATGTGAAAATTTTATTTATAAGTATACAAGCTGTGACACCCTATTTCACCCCTTTAGTGGTTGAATTTTTCAAACTCCTTTCTTAGTGGATGTCTACATCGAGAAGGGAGCATATATGCCTAATATCAAGTCAATCGGGTGTATCATTTTGGAGATATTGTGATGAATGAGTCAGTGGTATTTAGTTTATATATATGTTTATGTACAAAGATAAGTTATGAGTAGTAACACAAAATTAATTTGTAGTTTCACTGAAGTTAAAAGCAATTTGAAATATGGAATGGAATTATATTAATTCTAAAAATTGTTTGTTATTTATAATACACATCATCAACAGATCTAATATATAAAAATGAATGTATGTTTGTTCATGTTTTATGCAATGCCGTACCGTTCATCAGATTGTGATAAAACTTTGTCAACTTATTGCTTGCACTTGTGCAATGGTTATACGCATAGTATAATTAACTTACAGTAGGTGACACATATTGTACCGACAAATTTATTAAAAAGTTAAATATAATTCAATTTCAATGAATGTATTTGCATTCCTAATTAAACAGTATAGCCCTTCCAAATTTAAAACAATATTTTCACTATTATGTTTTCTGCGGCAGTAAAGTGAATATATAAAGGTAGTAGAAAATAAAAACACTATATATATGTATATTAAAAATATGACCAAACTGGCAATATTATGTGAAATTTGTCATTTTGTCACTCAGATATGGTTAAAGAACTCAAGTAATTTAATACAAATTTGGCAACAAAAATATTATGTCATGGAATAGGATATAGGATAACAATTTGGCCCAATGCTGAATAAAGAGCCCTTAAGTTTTCTACAACTCTCCTAGCTGGGCAAATACTATGAGGGCAAAGGCATGGGCAAAACCTAGTATATAATATATTATAATAAAATATACAGTAAGTAAAGAAAATTTAATGGCATATCTTACCTTTATTGTGGCTTCCATAACAAGCATAATAATATTACTTTTTTCAATAACCTCCTCCTCATCTACTTTGGTTTGCTTTTGTTGAACATTTGTTGGTCCCATGTAGTAGACTATTTCGTTACCCCAGTGCACATCTCGAGAATTGACTATATTGATCACATTTCCAGTAGCTAGTGATAGTAAGAGAAATAAATGAATATTAGAAAGTCAAGATGTTTTAGGCTTACAAATATCAACCCTCCGACACTTTCAAAAAGTATGATTTTGATGACAGCCTGAAGCTCTAGATTCTTTTTTTATCATAAAAATCAAATTTAATATTTACATTTAATAATGAAAATAATACAAAGAAAAATGTATAATAGCCAGATTATCATTAGTACGAAAATTGGTTCATTTTCATATATCTTTGACTTCTAAAGTAATAATTGGCTACAAGGGTGATCAGTCTTTTTGATGTTCAGAATCAAATATGATATGATGATACATCTACATCAAAATATGGTGGAGGTTTTCAACCATATCAATATGATGTGGCGTATGTAAAGGCCAGTTGCATAATAGTATATTGTATAGGTATCATATTATATATTTGTATAGATGTTTCTTACTTTGAAAGTACAACAGATATCGCACTGACCCTCTCAGGCCTTATGTATCAACATTTAAGATATTTCTTCTATCCCTAATTTCTATTCATTTTTACGTTTTAGCATTGACTCATGAATTCATTGTTGGCTTCAAAACAAACTTTCTTTACTGTTTGATTAAACACATAATTTTTTTTCTGGATTATAGATCTCAATCTACATCATTGTCATGGTTTGGTGCTTTGAAAATTTCACAATTATAGTCAACCTAGGAACAATGTTTGATCAGAGATCATCATCATCATCACTTAACTACTATCCCATCAGGTCAATTGGAACCTCTACAAATTTAGACAAGCACATTTTATTTTATGGATAAATCCCATGGTGTTTGAGGTAGATCACACAAGATTTTTTAGCAGATAGCAGGCACAATTATTCATACAATTTTAGACAAATATTTATTATATTTAACCTTTACAGCGGTTTTGAAAGAAATTTCAGTGATTACTTACTTCATCTCAAAAAACAACTCAATGTTTTGTAAACTGTTTTACATTATAAATTAATTTTGAGCCCTATTCCCCTGTTCAGAAAGAAATTAATATTTTTAACTTATATTTAGTATTTTCTTGAAAATATAAAAATAATTAAACGCATACATGTCATTTACTTTGATAAAACATAAGTTATTTTATACATACCTTGAACGTTAATATTGCTGTCACTGCTACGTTTACGGTCTTTGTCTCCTTTCTTAGAAAAACTGTCTCCCTTTTTAGATTTAAAGAAATTGTTGGGTAACGGTTTATTCTTATTCTTTTTTGATTCTTGCGGTTTATTTTCCTCTTGGTCATCGTTACTTTGGTCTACGTTATAATTATTGGTTTCTTGATTTCCATCTTCACTAAAAACTTCTTCGGTTTCAGGACGAGGTGGTCGTGGAATTGCATCAGACTTTATATTACGAAAAATTTCAAATATTTTCGAACTTATAGTAGCCATTGTAAGATAATGTATATTTACGAAAAATGGGATGATCAAAAAAATTCGTGTAAATAAAGTTATACTTCAATCAACATTCAACATGTGTCATTGTGTTGTGTCTGGTTGTGTCACTTTGGACTTGTATTGTAAAAAAACATTTGGCGATATCCTTTATTTCGATACATCGGTATATCGATATAAAATGTCAAGTATTCAAAATGTATCAAATACGATGTATTTCCAAAACCAACGCTGACTAAATCCACTAAAACCCCTAGAATTCAGATATAGTGATTTATAATTTTTAAAGTATATATTTTTTCAAGGTTAAGTTTACATTGCTAATTAAAAAATTAGTTGTAAAGTATTTTATTATATACAATATTAAAAACTATAATAATAAAAAAAGAAACTAAAACTAGAAACTTAATTAAGTATCATTTATCATATTATAGTCCTACTCCCCGCGGTATCGTGCCAAGAATGCTAGCTGCGTTTCCCCGCTGAATAGCTATACTTAGCCTTTGAGCGAGAAAAGAAACAGCCCTCTTGTCACCTCTTATCACATATCATATTTTTTCGATATATTGAAACCGATACATATCTGAATTTTCTTAAAATGAAAGTGAAAAGTATTGATTGTATATCGATAATTTTTGGCACATCCTGCATCCCTATACCACATCATCCGAATCCGAATCATTATTGTTGCTTAATGCCTTAATGCTTATCAGCAATAAGTTTCGCCTATTAAGGCAGGCAAAGGTCTTAGACTATACAGCCTGGCCTGATTGGGTGACATACGAGCATACAGTTCACTTGATGGTTAGTGGATGCTGTGACTTATAGACATCTACATTTATCCTCAATTAAGAATCAAAATGCAGACTATGCAGATGCGTTGTCACCCCTGAGAACTGAGATGGAATGCCTTCTTTCCAGTAAAAAGTCTCCGGTTCTCTACACTCACCATACGAAAACACCATATGTAGCTTCTATTTAACTCTGGTTCACATTTTGGTCCTACCCCGGTCGAGCCGACCCATTCGTGCTACAACCATAATATAGCTGCAGCGTGGCTCTACCTCGTAAAATTCTATTTTTTCATTCGTAATAGACTCACATAATTGTACTTTTGCCAGTGTTAAGTAAAAGGAAATTATTCGTAATAATAACAATTCGTTCAAAAACCTGACCATAATATTATGTTGATAAATCTTATTATGGAGTTTCTGAGAGATTTCGACGACAGGTTAAGTCACTAGACAGTAGCTGCCGCCAGCATTTCAAGTTTTTAACCACTTGACATGTTTACAGTTCAATAAACAAATTAGTCTGACCTAAGGTCAAGCCAAAGAGTATATAGTATATAGTACATAGTATGTAGTACATAAGGCCAAAAACATTTTTTTTAAATGAAGGTAAATATAACTTAGAGTCACTACTAAGTTCTTATCCAAATATAAATATTAATATAAAAAATAATAGTAATAATACAATATTATTAGTGAAAAAAACACATGTTTATGACCTATAACAACAAAGTTATTTTTGCTTTGTCATTTAACAACACCCGTGCAGGGGTGTACAGTTCCATAGTAATGCATTTGGTCATAGAAAGTAACGCCATCAAGTGTATGATACGGGTCATAATTTCCTCAGTTTAGTTAGTCTAATACTCACTAGATGGCTTTAATATCTTTGTCACCTGTCCATTAAAATTATTTTTACTTATCTTATAATTTATAAACTATATATTTTGTCATATGTATGCATGACAAATAAAAGTCCATGATTTATAAATTATACGTTCCGATTATATTTAAGTTCGATTGAAATGATTAGTCTGTACTACAAGCTCTGTAGCCGAAAATATAAATGTATCTGTATCTGCTGTTGCGAAAAAAATAACCTAAATTATTACATATTTTTAATTTTTATGAAATTAAAAAAGAAAAAGTTTCAAAGTTAATTTTTCATTAATTAGATATTATTTTAAACGGGAATGTATCAAACCATTTTCAAAATGAATCGAGTTCGTTTTGTTTAACTTTTCTAAGACAAATTCAAAAGTTTGATGTCGATTTAGTTAATTTCATATTTCTATTTTATTTTTTCTGCTATTTTAAAGTTAATTTAATCATCAAGATAAATCAAATAATATTTGTAGATCATCAAGATCAGCTTCGCCGTGTGCTTGTGCTTGTGCTTGTGAAGGGCCATCTTCAAAAGCAATAGTCAATGGCATCACAAGCGACTCTTTAATCCCTCTAATGTGTTTTAAAACATGTTTCATTTCATCTTTTAAGGCCATATCTGCTGTGTAGGATCGAGTTTAGTGTATTTAGTGACATACGATTTCTTAATTTTGTTTTTACAATATTCATTTGGCTTATTTTGCAGTGGGGCCCCCATATATCCAAATTAGCAAGCAGACTAAGTTCTGCAGCTTATGCTGTAAAAAAGATTAGAGGTCTCACTAGTGTCGAGACAGCTAGATTAGTTTATTTTAGTTATTTCCATAGCATAATGTCTTATGGGATTTTGCTATGGGGAAATGCGGCTGATTCAGAAACTATGAAAGACACATACATCACTACTTTTGTTTTTTTTTTTAATCTTAGGTTTACTTTGATGTTATAGATTATATTAAGCTAATGAAGGAAATTAATGATTTTGTTATTTATGTTAACGCGCGGACATTGTTTTTATTAGTTTTACCTTGACTTGTACTAAAAAAATTACAGTTTAAGTACTGTAAGGCAGTTTTCTTGCAGAGGCTTTGTTTAGTTAGGTGTTGTTGTAAAGTGAAATGTATCTTCACGATTGTTTGAACTTTTTGTTAAATTCTATATAAGTCAAAGACTTGTATACTACTCGAGCGGTAATTTAGAATAAAAACCGTGTGACAGCTGGATCGCGCGGGCGCGGGCGGGTAGCCGGCACGGTAAATATGCCACGCCGTTATATTTTCATTTACGACAGTTACTGCTTTTAGACAAATACGTTACATACTTAAGGTGCTTGAGCTGACTTATTAACTTGAAGTATTTATCAACATCGGAGAACTTGCTCGTCGTTTATATTAATAAGTAGGTAGATCACATGCGCAGAAACTGTAATCAAAAAATCACACCACTTTTACGTATCAAAGTCCACTTCAAACCATTACCTACCTTATCGAATCTATTCACGGCGAATCGACCGATTCACTTTGTAAGGAAAAATGCTTGACAAATGTAAATTATTGTGGCCTCACTAATAGTAGGTACCTGAAATCTTGTATTTTTTGCGTCCAGAAGTAAATACAATAATTAAAAATCGATTCAATACAATATACTTTATATTAATAGGGTTGGACATTTTGTTGAGGGGAATTTTCGTAGGTGAAATAAAGTAAAGAAACCAAAACGAATAGACACTTTGGGAAATATTTATTATGGACTAGCGACCAACCCAGGCTTCGCCTGGGTAGTATTTATTAATATTGCTTTATTTAGATTTAAGGTAATGAAAGACAATTTATTAAAAAAAAAAGTTTTTTCAAAAGGTCTCCAAGTTTTTCGAATAAAATATAGGGTATGTCACACCTGGCCATGAAGTTATAGATAAAGATGGAGACCACACTCCGAATACCTACTTGAAGCAAAACCTATGTATTACTATCTCGCTCTCTGTGGGCAGACCCTCCCTTTCTAAGTAGGTAACCTTTATTTTATTTTTCCCAGGATATCGCTATAAGTAGTTGAGTTACATTAAGTGTTTTATTTATAAATATCTATATCTCTGTTTACTACTAAGACCTAGCCTATATAGATTATATATTTTTGTACAAATTTTTTGGGAATTGACTAGTTTTTTGAAGATAGGTTTTCATTTCCATGGGCAGAACCGGTATTAAAATATGACCACGCATTTCCGTCACAACCCATATAATGCCGAGCCTATTTAGAAAATGTGGAAAATAAATATATCAGAGAATATTTTATAACTACCATTTCGATAATGTATTTTCTGGTTATTATATACAATTCCTAAACGGTACCAACGAAATATAAAATTAAAATTTATTATAACCCCGGGTGATCAATGAATTGGGCAAAATATACCTGATTTATTGTTCAGACAGACTAAATCTATTTCTGGACAATTATTTTAAAAAAAATATCACGAGGACTAAAGCAGCGTAGCGGAGCTCCTGCCTTAGCCTTCTGACCTAACCCATCCGAGTCAGGTTGCTCTGAGCTGAAATGTGTATAATACTATATCTCACACATCCAGTTCATTTTAAGAATTATCTACAATTCCTAGGAATTCTATATAATAACGGATTTCATAGATTTCTAGTAACATATGTACTGTAATAGGAATGATAATATATTATTATTTTGAGTTGTTATCAGGAAGATGCCACTGCCCATCTCCTGTTTCATTTTCCCTCTGACATCTCTTACAACACCCTCGGAATGATATGGGGTAATGGATATTCTCACACCGCCACTACATGGTTTGTTAAAAACCTTAAAAAAATAAATAAAAACACTTTCCATATTAAAATTATTTATTGAAATTTTTCACACCATGTGGATTACTCTGTGGCTTTTTGAAGTCCTTACAGATATGAGCAAAACGCCCTTGAATAATATTTTCAATTTCTGACTGACCCGTATACTTTTTAATAGTGTCCATTAAAAAAGACCTATCCTGAATTTTTTAGTTTGGCGCGCCACTTTTTAGCTTAAGAATCTTAGTTTTCGTCTCAAGTATTTCTTCTTTAGTACACTTTATTTTCACTTGCACGCCCCTATCAATCTTCGCGGGATCGTCGTATTCACTGCTGACCTAAGAAAACAAGAAAACTTTATGAAATCAGTATTTTTAGCATCGTACATCGTATTGCTCCGTTCATAAGGGTCGTAGCGTGATGTTAGATAGCCTTCCTGAAAAATTGGTTTAAAATATGCAAAAAAATATTTTCAAATCAGACCAGTATAGTTCCAGAGATTAGAGAACTCAAACAAAAAAAAAAGAAACAAATAACTCTTCTACATCATAATGTCAGTACAAATTTACATCACTTAATAGGTAACACATAATACACCGGAGCGCGCCTTCATGAGCACGCATAAATGAAGCATCAAACAAGAAGCTTTATGCTTAGTGTCGTAGTGACGGTTACCACACTGCGATTGGCACTAAAGAGTTTAAATATGTATGTGTTTTAAGATAGCTTATATAGATAATACATTATGTAATGTAATATTAAAGTCATAATAAATACAAGCAAAAGGTATGTATTTAGTAATAAAGGAAAATGAAACTTACAGGTAATTTGTTAAGATTGCATAAATTTTCAAAAATATTTCGACATTGTTTTTTACTAGTTTGCTCTTCAATATTACAGCCAATATATTTTCACTTCTGTTTCCTTAAGTGCAGAACTACTTTCATAAATGCCAGAACTAGTGCTTGGTACAGCCAGAGCAGCTATTTGCACAATAGACTCTTCATGTAATGCACTTGTTGTCTGCAAATAATAACATATTTTACAAAATGTTGTTTTATATCATACTTTTAAACTACTACATTTCTAAATACATAATTATTATAAAGGTTATTAAAGTATCAGAAAAATGAGAAACAAAATCTAAATAAAAATAAATTGTCTACCAAAAGAATATATCATGTTACTAATTTTTAATTTAATATTATGAAATCTATGAAATCCGTCATTATATAGAATATATAGGAAGTGTACATAATTCCTAAATTTCATGCATTTCCGGTAACATAATAAGAAACATGTACATATAATTAGTTAAGGTCACACGGAAAGTCTCAGATACATCGTCAATATGGTCACACTACTTCAGTGCGATTTCTTTTAAACAAAAACAATGAAATTGTTCAAACTTAATTAAATTCAATGTAAAACTATTTGATTTTGCCAAAGTTATAATTTACTAATATGTTTAAAACACTGATAAAACGTTTCTGCAAAAAAATTAAGTGAAAATACAAAAAAGTATGTTTACAAGTATTCAATGCCAGAAGTCACTATTTAAGCACACGTGTGAAATCTTATATCACCTCCTGGACACCAACTACTGCCGCAACCACGTACTACACAATTTTGCACCATTTCTTGAATTATAACAATAATTAACTTTAAATATCTCAAACGACGCTGTGAACAGCTAAGTAAACAACCGCCATATTTGTCTAATTTATGTTGACATATAGGGCTAATGTTGCCACATTACCGAACCCTTAGGAAATGGGAGTGTAATTCATTGATTTGTTAACCCAATAATGCATACGAGACCTTCAATTTTGGAATATTTAATGTAACTAATCGTAGATCAACTATTTATTTATTGGTACATTATTTTACAGAGCTTAACTTCTGATTTAGTTAGTGTGGAAATTATTTCTAAGAATTTACTGGGAGATTCAAATATTACATAGCAATATTGTGTTCCACACTAAAAAGAGAAGTCAGACCACAGAGAGTGAGATAAAGATACGTAGGTATTTGACTCAAGCTGTTGTTCCAAGTGTGGCCTCCATCTTTATCTATAACTTCATGCACCTGGCACTGCTCTCTATCTGTTTGTGAAGTTTCATCACAATCGGTTCAGTCTTTCCGACGATTACCCTGGTCGGACAGACAGACAAACAGACAGATGGACAGACACAGATAAAATGGTTTTTAGGGTTCCGTAGCTCAAAAGGAAAAAACGGAACCCTTAAGCCGTGTCTCCACCAAAGTTTTGTTGTTAACACAACATTTGCCATCAAAGACATACGACATCACATATGACATCAAAGGAATACGCTTGTTGCCAACATTTGTTCCCTCGGTGGAGACGCTTGTTGACAGAAACATTTGTTGGCAACACGTGTCGGCAACTGTTGTGTTGGCAACAAAACTTTGGTGGAGACGCGGCTTTATAGGATCACTTTGTTGTCCGTCTGTCAAGACCCTTTTTCTCAGGAACGCGTGGAGGTATCAAGTTGAAATTTATATCAAATACTCAAGTCTACTGTACCTTGGAGCTGTGAAAAAATCAAACTTCTAAGCCAATGCAATCAAAAGATACAGCCGTTTATGCCGCAAATTTTCGACATTCGCAAAGGAATCAAAACCTACAGGGTACTTTCCGTAAACTCAGAATCTTGAAATTTGGTACGAAGCAACGTTTTATAGCACAGATAAAGGAAAATTTTCGAAAATCATAAATTTTTAGTTACATCATATAATAAAAGTATTTTAATAATTTTAAACTTATATACCTACGGATTTGTTCGGAACCCTTGGTGCGCGAGTCCGACTCGCACTTTGCCGGTGTTTTTTAATTCAGATGATTTTACTTGGGACTATAATGAGAGAGGACAATCTTACTTTCAACATTTGTCGCTAGTTGGGACTGAGGTGAACATAATTGTCACGCAGATGGTCTCACAGTGTCAGTATCATAGAAAAGTTGCGTTATAAATAAAAGTTTTTCGGTTTCTGGTGTATGTATATATATTATACATATTATTATCTTTTTTATTCTTATTTTAGGATAATCTGTAGTTGGTTTATTCATTTCTAATTTTATGAATATAAAAAATATATCACCTCATTCCGAAATGCATCATTGACGCCCTGGTGACAGAAAAAGTCATGTGACAGAAAATTAACTTTACGCCATGTTGACTCCCAAGCTATCCCATTATTCTCACTCTTCAGTCGTTCGGTCCGCTGCAAGGACATCAATGAAAAATTTTCATTGGAAATACGCGCTCTACAGTTGCGTTATGGCCGGAAATACTGATGTAAAAGTTTAAAATTGTAAATGCCTACATTGCGATTTAGCGTGTTGTGTTCGTTGGATAGAAAAGTCATATTGTAGGGACATTTTACAGCTTTTCGGGACAGTGAGACACGCATTATTAATAACGGTGACATGTCTCGACGTATCGGGAGGAATGACAACTACAACAATAATATGTAACACAGCTAGACATGGACTTCTCCCGTGTTATAGTCGTAATCGGTCCATTTTCAATCACACTACCAAATGTACCTATTTATTATTTTTGATGGTGTTTATGACTATTAAAGATAAAAATGTAATTGTTATACCGCCGTCTATAAGAAGCTACAAGATATTTGGAGAATTTCCCATTTCCTGTAACGTCACGTCACGTTATAGGTACCGTTATCTGTTCTATCGAAAGCCATAAGACTTTTCAGTCACCTCTTACGACACCCGCGAAACAAGTGGTTGATGAGATCTCTTTACGCTGCCTTCACTTGGCAAAATTATAAAAATTATTTTAATCTATCTCCCTCTTTCCTAAGTACAGGTTTCACGGCACTACTCAGGAAAGAACCTGAGTATCGGTAGTCGGTAGGTACGCTCTTAATAAAGTTTTATTACTTGTAATAAATTTCTTCATTCATTATTCATTTATGTTTTAATATAAATTGTTGGTTATCGGATCTCACTAGCTTGATGTCCAATCAATCACTACCAGATTGAAAGCAGCTGGAATTACTAAATCGCACTGCTGGTTCTGTTCTGTTGTAATTGTGTCACTGACAATCTCTCATCGTGTTAGCGTTATATTTTCATGTGTAGGTTAAGAAGAGTAAGTGAGCCTGTGCTTGCAATATATTTACACTAAGCCCGGTTGTGATACTGTAAGGGCTCATAAGCACTACGTGGGTAACTACAATGTGGCTAGCCGTCCGGCTGACCGCAGGATGCGGTTGTGAATGCATCCAACCTGATTGCTGGCAGCCGCATTCGCAAACGTAACCTACGGTTGAAGAACCGTTGCGATTTGCGGTCATATGCGTTGCGGGTAACCGCATAGTGCATATGAGCCTTAATACTTTATATCTCATGCACAGTTGATAGTGTACGCAAAGAGAATATAATCACTACGTTTAAGTGTACGATTATTCCGAGATTCCGAGTTTACTGAGGTTGAAAATCGGCCAGTAGGACATCATCATTATTCTATTTTCAAAGATATTTGACAAAGTCATTGTCATTTTTCTCGACTCTCGACTCGTGATTAATAATGCTTTGGAAATATTTTTATATGTATACTTGTGTTTATTTTTAATAATTGGTAATGGATAACTACACTCCATTGTCTCTTACTAATCTTTTTAAATTAGTGCTTTTTCAAACGCTTTATGCAAAAAGTGATTCAAATCCGAATTCTAAGCAATGCTCTCCAAGAAAAGAGGTGCCTTGCGCTGCTAAGCATGGTGCTGGCGACGCCCCTCCACTGCCGAAATGTACTTGCAACACACCGAAGACTCCAACTTGTACCGTTGGTGATCGCGGTAAAACTGGGGCTGGTGTTGCCGGTTCGCGTACAGGAGATAGAGAAGGAAATGTTGATAAAAGATCCGACGATCTACCGACTGGTGCTGTGAACCCTGGTCTCCTTCGACATATACACAATGCTGCTCGATATAGACTACCGCAATGCTTTGAGGGCGCTTGTGTTTCTCTAAAACAAGGTTCAAGTAATAACTGGGTTTTCGGTCATTCATTATCATTCAGTTCAGTTTCCCCTGGTGGTTACAAAGTGCTGTTATCATATGCCGACAAAGAGAAACCGACCGCGTTACCCTATTTTGTTATGGAAGCAGCTCCCGGTGGTCAAATGAGTTGCGAGTTCCGTGTAGGCCCAACAAGAGCTACGCGGGCAACGCTTGTAGCACAGATCGCCAATAGCGAGATAAATAGCTTCGAATCTATAATCGATGCATATTTTAACAACTTTACAACCTCCGTAATCGCTGTGAATCGAGAGTTTATAGCTTTGCATTATTTACAGGTATGTTAAGAATGTAAATATATTAACTTTGGCTTCTCAATATATTTACGAGAATTTAATGTATGTACACAAAAACAAAAATAGTGATGTACATTCTGTAAATGCTAGGAACAAGCACAAGTTAGTTATACCAGTTACTCGACTCCAAAGAGTCAGCAATTCCTTCATGGGGCAATGCATTGATTTATATATCTTGTAGGTATAACTCAATGGGGCAATGTATACGCTTTTACAACAAAGTCCCATAAAATATGCAGACCTTATCTATCAAAAGATTGAAATTATTTATTAAGCAAAAATTGTCTAGTAATGGTTATTAAATTACTAAAGAGTAGGTGATCGCGGTAAAACTGGGGCTGGTGTAGCTGGTAATAGATAATAATCCCTGGGAATGCGGTGATCGCTACCATGCTGTTTCTAACGTATTTATAACAGTTGTTAAAGTATTATATTGTAAATTGTGTTTTTTTTTTAAATCCCGCTGGGTTTCTTGCTGGTTCTTCCCAGAACTGAGGTTATTTTTCGAACCAGTGGCAAGACGTAAAAACCTATAATTTTATTTTTACGTAATGGGTTATATATAATGTATATTGGCATGTGAAGTAGTTACCAATTAACAGGTGGACTTTTAGCTTTTTTGTCACACTTATTATATATTAAATAAAAGTCAACATAATTTATATCTAGAAAATAATTACCATTAATACATTAAGTAATTACCCAAATACCATACAGACATTTCCAAATTTAGTTAATTACGTAATAATAACAATTCACTTTTAATATTTTTTTTAAAGGTGAGGGGGCAAACGAGCATGCGGCTCACCAGATGGTAAGTGACTAACGCCGCCCATGAACAACCGCAACTCCAGGGAGGGAATTGCAGATACGTTGCCGGCCTTTTAAAAACGAGTAGGCTCTTTTCTTGAAGGTCCCTAAGTCGTATCGGTCCGGAAAAATAGCTGATGGTAATCGATTCCACAAGGAAGTTGTGCGAGGAAGAAAAGATCTTCTAAATCGCACAGTGGTGGACCGCCAATCATCCAGATGGTGTGGATGGTATCGGGAGTTCTGCCGCGATGTGGTTTCGTGAAATTTGGCGGCTGGGATTAATCCAAACAATTCCTCAGAGCACTCACCGTGGTAGATGCGAAAGAAAATGCAAAGGGATGCAACATCTCTTCGCAGTGCCAATGAATCGAGCCGATCGGAAAGGACTCGGTCGTCGACGATTCGAGCCGCTCTGCGCTGGATGCGGTCAAGTGGAAGGAGCTGGCACTGGGGAGCCCCTGCCCAGAGATGGGAACAATGGGTGCCGGCATGAAAAGTATTTCATGTAGTCTCAGTAGAGCGGGACAGTAGTCCCGCTCTACTGAGCACGCCAAGCTTTTTAGAGGCCAATTTGGCCTTCTCTTCCAAGAGACCACGAAACTGCACGTCACTCGATATGTCGACTCCGAGGATTCCGATACTGGCTGAGGCAAGAAGAGGAGTGCCTTGAAACTGAGGAGATACGACAAAGGGATTATTTTTAGCGGTAAACACGCAAGCTTGTGTCTTCTGAGGACTAAACTGGACTAAATTTAGTCCGCCAATCCGAGACTTCGTTCAGCAAAGATTCGACTTCAAACACAAGTTTGTTACGTTTTCCCGAGAAATATTGGCACGGCCGATGTATAGAGCATCACCAGTGCTGTCATCCGCATAGCAATGAATGTTACCAGTTAGCAACATATCATTGATATGCAGAAGAAACAGTGTTAGTGATAGCACACAGCATTGTGGAACACCAGCGTTAATAGGCTTGTAGTCAGAGCATACATCGTCTACGACGACCTTGATGCTCCGATCTGCAAGGAAGCTGGTGATCCAATTGCACAATTTCTCGGGAAGCCCATAGAAAGGGAGCTTCGAAAGAAACGCTTTGTGCCAAACCCGATCGAAGGCCTTCGCAATGTCCAAACTAACGGCCAACGTCTCCCTCTTGGACTCTAATGCCTCCGCCCATCTATGGGTCAGGTAGTACAGAAGATCACCAGCTGATCGACCCCGACGAAAACCGTATTGGCGGTCACTAATCAGCTGGTGATCCTCAAGGTACCGCATGAGCTGGCAGTTAATAATGGATTCCATTATTTTGGAGAACAAGGAGGTGATCGCGATAGACCTATAGTTGGACGGGTCTGAGCGTTCGCCTTTTTTAGGGATCGGGTGGACAAAAGCTGTCTTCCATGAATTCGGGACTACGCCTTGAGAGTAGGAGTACCGGAAAAGACGCGTTAGGACCAATGCCAATTCCGGAGCACACGTGCTCAGCACAATTGGGGGGATTCTGTCAGGCCCACTCGACTTCTGGATGTCCAGGGAGAGGAGTGCTTTTCGAACCGAGCGCAGTGAGAACAGCACATTCGGCATGGAGCACTCACACCGCGGGATGGTCGGCGGTGTTTTCCCCCCGTCATCAAGAGTCGAGTTGGACGCAAAAAGGGAGCCTAAAAGGTCGGCTTTGTCTTTTGCGGCTTGAGCCAGTGAGTCGTCCTCCCTGTGCAGAGTTGGTAGTGATGGCTTACAGAAATTCCCTTGGACAGCCATGGCGAGAGACCAGAATGCACGGGTTCCCGAAGGTAGGCGAACTAGTTTCTCGCCAATTCTGCCTATGTGCTCTGACTTTGCCTTGACAATAATTCTTTTGAAGGACCTGGAGGCGAAGTTATACTTCTTTTTAAGTATGCTGGTGTTTACATCCCCAGTCGCCGAAGCCGCAGCCCAAGCTTGATAACACTCCTGGTTAATGCGTAATGCAGTCTTACAGGAGCGACCAAACCAAGGCTGAGATCTGCCTCCGATGGGTACCACAGATGATGGAATAAATACTTCCATTCCCTGTAGCACCACATCAGTGACAGAGTCAGCAACAGCGCTGGGATCATCCGGCGAGAAGCAAACCCGCCCGCATGGGTAGGACGCAAAGAAAGACCGCATTCCGTCCCAATCCGCCGACCTGTAATGCCAAACACGGCGGCAACCTGCAGAACGCAACCGCGACGGGAGCGTGAGTGGCACCACACTCCGGATCAGACAATGGTCCGAAGAGCCGAGAGGGGCATCGACAAAAACCTGATATCCGTCCGGATGAGAGGTCAGCAGAAGGTCCAACAGGGAAGGTGTATGATCCTCCACATCTGTAATCCGCGTAGGCGAAGTAACCGGTTGTGTCAGACCATATGCCAAGGCAAAGTCATAAACAGATCTCCTCGAATGATCGGTTAAACGTGAACCGAACCATTCGGCGTGGTGGGCGTTAGAATCGCCAAGGATCACGATCTCTGCGGATGGGACTTGTTGTAGCAAGGAATCTGTAGCCATTTGGACGTGGTCGATGAGTCGGTCTGTTTCGGCATTACCGCTATGGGACCTATAGAGGCACCCGTAGATGCGCGGATGGTCGTCGCTGTCTACGCGTAGACAAAGGATGGACAGGTCCGAGCCTTCAAGACTGCCGAGGCGTCGAGAACAGATGTCCTCTCTGACATACACGCAAACTCCAGCCCGAGGCACAAAGGAGTGCTCCAATTTGTACCCCGGGCAGGAGAGATACGAAGTGTCAGCCGGAGAGGACACCTGCGTCTCGGTCAGAAATAGCAAGGCCGGCTTCGCCGTTTCGAGATGGTAGTGGACGGCGTTTAAGTTCAAGTGAAGTCCCCTGATGTTGCAGAAATTCACGGATAGCGTGGCAGGGGTCGCCTTGGTATTGTTGCTCAGTTTGCCCCGAGCAGTTATGTTTTTGAGCGGAATTTTGCTGCTAGGCTAGGCTGCACACCAACGGACATTAGAACCTCACCTCACATTTGCCTCCTAACCTATATGTATAGAATATCTTCTATATATATTCTGGTTTATTCGAACTTCGTTACCTTTTTTTCTTAGTTTACTTTTGCTGCACTACCTCCCATATGTTTATCTCTTCTTAGCCTAATGGTTGACTGGGAGAGAATGCCTTAAGGCATTAAGTCCGCCATATGTACGATTTTTCTTTTGTGCATAAAAGTTTAATTAAATAAATAAACCTCAAAGAGAGGATATTTGACATAGTATCCAGGCTTGGGAAGCGCGTTGTCAACCTTAGTTTTTTATTATTTTGAGTTGTTACTAGTTGCTGCTGCCCATCTCCTGCTTTAAAGTCCCTCTCTTTTCTTTTACGATATTCACTTCATGAACAGATAGAAAGCGACGTTAAAAATGATCTTGACTATATTTTATTCCAACAACATACAGGATTTTTTTAAAACGAAAATCTGATAAAATAAATGGTTTTATATATATTATAATATCTTATAATATATTATATCTTATAATATATTATAAGATATAAAATATAAGACATATAAAAAAGTTTGAAGCAAAACTTTGGTTGTTTACAATTTTAGATAAAACATGTTACACTTTATCTTCACCTTACAGACATTTTCTTTTAAAGGTTTAATGCAAAATCGGTTTTAACATATTTTTTTTTACTTTAACTCCATTACACAACAAGGCTATGAGTGTTACGAGTATAAGGTAAGATTGCAATATCTCTTTTACGTGAAACTAGTAGATCTTCAATTTTTATTTTCAATATTTTCCCATATAGCTCATAGTTTGATTTTTTTGATAATATTTGCCCAAAAACTATTATTATGGATTTTTTTAAAGTTTGACGAATATGAAGTCGTGGATAAAAGCTAGTTATGAATATTTTTACAATTTGCCCTCCTAATGTTGTTGTGGCATATCTGAATATAGGTACGTGATAGTCATTTTGCAGCATGGCTGGCTGACTCGCTGCCCGTTTAACCAATGACGAGACATACTATCTTAGTGCTTAGGGATGAAAAGGCATCTACATTTTAATTATTAATAGAGGAGTTATAGAACAGTTGTTAAAGATAACTGATTATTTTTCCAGGCGTTGACGGATCGCATATCAGTCGGAGCGGAGGTTGTGGCACGCGGTCGTGCGGCTGAAGTAAGCGCAGCTTCAGGTGCAGCCCGGTGGGCTGGAGACCAACACTCATTAAGTGGAACTCTTGGCAACCGTGGCCTGGATCTCTGCTACGCGCGGGCTCTGCGGCCCTATCTTACGGCTGCTGCTATGCTCGAGGTGACTCTATGTTATTATATGCTAATGAATCTGTGTAGAAACTAAATACAAAATATTCAACGAAGCAGGTATTCGGCGTGTATGATACTGCATTAGTGTTCTGCAGTCCTAAGTGGTCGCTAAAATGTAAACCACACACACCACAAACAAAAATTACATTAGAAACTTAATTAAAATTGTCGTAGAGATCGACATCATAGCGTTAGAACATTCCTGGAAAGTTTGAAATTTTATTTAGTTTATACTATTTTGATATGGACAAATTAGAAATTACTACATCTTAATTAATACATGTTACGATTAAGTTCTTACCAACATCACAGAATAAATAATAGCCAACATGACCAATATAGATTAGAGTACCTACCTACGTGAGGGTAATATGGTCATCCGGTTAATATGGTCACTTTCCTATAACTTAAAAAACTACAGCCTAATTTGCATAGATGGCTTTGTGATGCGATAGCTCTTCACCAGTCATTCAAACAATAAAGGGTCAAAAGGCCGCCACTTTATCGACGCCATTTTGACAGTTGATATTATAGTAAGTACGTGAGGGTAATATAACTAACTACACTACACCATACAAAAATCGACTAAAATATTTACAATAACATCAACTGTCAAAATGGCGTCGATAAAGGAGCGCCTTTTTGACCCTTTATTATTTGATAGACTGATCAAGAGATATCGTATCACAGAGCGTTCTATGCAAACGACGCTGTAGGCTGTAGTTTTTGAGTTATAAGAAAGTGATCATATTAACCGGATAACCATATTACCCTCACGTATTATAAGTTAGCTTTTTTTTTAAGTTGATTTTTCGAAGTGTTGCTAATTATTGCCAAGGCTTGCTTGTTATTTTTTCTATATTAGCTATAGTATACGACATTGTGTATTTGTCTCTGTCCTCCTCGTAGTTTTGGTTTTATAAGGCGGCAAAGCTTAAGGTGACCATATTACCCTCACGTACCTTAGTAATTACTGTAGGTAACGATTGTGAATATTTTTATAATATTCTGAAAACAAATTGTTGGTTTTCGAGTCCGGTTGTAATGGAATTGTCTCCGTGTCTGTAAAATCACCAGAACAACTCCCTATACAGGTACAAATACTTATACTAAGAACTTAAAATAAGTTGTCTGCCTATTGAAGTTTTACTTAATTCATGTAAGTTAGTACATACAACTACTTCTTCATAACGTACTTAGCGACGAACAACTCAAGCAAGGTACATATAAGATACATATACAGCGTTATTGTGCTTGATTTAAATTAAGTTTAACGAACATAACATACAACAAACATTACCTATACGCCAGTGCTCTTTTACAATTAGATTAAACCTCACTGTTTACTTTACTAATATAATGATTTATAAAAATCCGCCTGACCAGCGTGTCGTGGTTTCAAGTTATGCAGTTCTTTTTTTAAGTTTTATCCGGGCGAAGTTGCGTGTAAAAGCTGGTTATTAATATTTTTATTTCAATAATAATGTATACGAGTATATACGGCAACTCAGCAAACTCTTTACGGGGTAACGGCAATAAAATTATAAATAGATTTAAAAGTTTTTTCTACTGTGCAAAACAAGTTTCATTATATTTCTTACAATTTGCCCTCCTAATGTTGTTGTGGCATATCTAAATATATAAGTACGTGGTAGAGTCATGCTGCAGCATGGCTGTCCGTTTGACTAAAAACGAGACATTCTATCTTAGTGCTCAGGGGTGAAAACGCATCTGAATTTTAATTCTTAATAGAAAATAGTTTGTTTGCCGTGGTCTTTGCCATTATTGAGAATTGTTGATGCTATCTCAAAAAGTCCTCTTTACAGTGGATTCAGATAGACTGATTAAAACACAACTTTTAGTGAGGCTGAATGTGGGTGTGGGGATATGGCTAACTTTCGTCTAAATATCAACTTCACCTTCATTCGTAGTAAATGACGGATTAGATTGTAGCGACGTGACTACTGGCCTAAAATCTAAACATAAAACGAAATTGTTTCGACTTGTATTGAGAATCAGCATTACTCGTAGAATAGCATTTTTTTTTATGGAATAAGGGTAAAAACACACAGTTTACCTGATGGTAGTGGATTTTTAAGTGAAAACTTTTGATGTGAAAATTTTGTTAGGTACGTTGGGCACTAGTTTTAGGATGCGGAAAAAGCACTGAATTCGCGTGACCGCACGTATACATTTACACCTGTCTTCGAATAAGAATCAAAATCCAGATGCATTATCACCTCTGAGGACTAAGATGAAATTCCTCGTTCCTAGTAAGATGGGTCTCCGGTTCTCTACACTCACTATAGGAAACACAGAAGCAACATGCTGCTATTTTACGATGGTATTCTGTGAGAGTGTGGTCCTTCCGCAGTCGAGCGTACCCATTCGTGCTGCCAGCAACTATTATATAGCTGCAGCGTGGCTCTACCACAAAAAACTAAACTAGCATTACTAGTGAGCAGCGATACTAAGGTATATTCTCTGCGTTCACCATCTCATCTGTCTAGTGTGGTGAGTTGAGTAAATCTTCCAAATAAACTCACAGTTTTGTACATCACGAGACATAAAAACGAATAAAGGATATTAAATTTAAATGATCCTTTCATTTGCTTTTAGGTCGGTTTCGCGATTCGCAAAGCAGTTGCCACTTTAGCGTACGAATGGCGTGCAGACGATTGGACTGTACGCGGTTCCGTGGACTCCGACGGTCTGGTTGGGGCCACTCTCCAGAAAGCTCTAGGAGGAAAGAGAGCTAGAATCGCTTGTGCGATTTCTGCACTTCTCAACCATCCTAACGACAAGTTTAGACTTGGTTTCGGTGTTACGGCTGCTATTATATGATTTGTTAATGTCGACGTTCTATTTTAGTAGTTTGAGCAAAGTGATCTTAATGGAAGCATTAAAACAAGCACTAGACATTACTTTGGAAATATTTATATAAAATGATGATCTGAATGAGGAATCTGCGAAAATAATTTTTAGAACACTATTTATATTGTAATATGTTTTTAAAAGTTTATTCATGTGCAATTTGATTGTAATATTTTTATAAGAAATTTGTAAAATCATTATAAGAAAGCATTTTTTGGTAGTTATCGTTTTAAACAAATAAACATAACCGGATTTTTATTATTTAATTTTCATTGTTTGTAATACTTTGCGATAAAAATGTAAAATATTATAATACACAAAATTTTATGGATAAATTGATTTGGCGTCTTTCTTGTGATCCACTCATTCTTCAACATTGCATAATCTGTTAAGAAGATAAACCTGCAGTAATCGCTAAGCTGAGCTTTTTCATCTTTAGTATTTCCAAAAACAATGAGGGCATCTACGACTTTTTCTGCCACCAGGGCGGCGCCACTTTACAGTGAGGTAAAATATTTGACAAATTTCATAGCGTGGATGATAATTTCTTAGGAAAAAGTAATCTTTAAGGTTTCTTTCTGTATTGTTAGTTATATTTTATATTAATTACATTAGAAATGAATTAACCAAACTATAAAATATAACTAAAAGCCGATTTTTAAAAAAAAGAGTTATAAAGTGAAAAAAATTAAAAATCAAACTACTGACGCATTGTGTTGTGTATTAATAAAATATTCTAGATAATAAACTATTATTTAAAACTAATTTCTCAATTAACTGACACTATGTAACTAAAAACTTTACCTCAGTCATAACTAGCGACATCTGGTGAGTGGAAGATTATTAGCCCTTATTATGTAGGTGTGTCTTGAGGACTTAGGTCACAGATTAGATAATAGAGGTGCTTGTATGTAGATATCTTTTGTCTGTCTTTACTCCCTCAAATGTTATTTAAATTTAATTGAATTTGTTAAAATATTTTGTATTAAAAAGTCATGTGTGTTCACTTTATTTTACTGGCCCTCACAGCAATATACGCACATGCTTTTTTGTGTAGGTACATCTATGGCACATTACCTTTCTATTGGTATAAGCTTCATTCTCCTTTTACAATATATACTAAAAAAAGGTACGGCAATTTTCGATGCTTATATATTGATTTAATATTTTTAATTATTTGACAGCAGTTCTTCCCCAGTCGTTCATTTTTTTTATAGCAGAGGGGGCAAACAAGCATGCGGCTGACCCGATGGAAAGTGTCCATATAGCGTAACTATTACCATAGGTAGGATTATGTACTAACTTTAACATATACTATTTAACGCCAATTAAAATTGTTATTATTCACTTACAAAATATTAATTGAAATGCAAATATTCCACGATATTTAGGAAACAAAAATTTGATTCAAAGCTCTTGATTAAAACGTAATATTCAATTTTTCTTCTTCTTTCTTAATGAGCTCGTAATAGCCCATTGCTGAAGATGAACCTCTCCTATTGTAGCAAAGTGTGCCTTAATCACCACACTAGGCTGGGTGATCGTGGTATCATAATATCGACGGCTCTGTGGCGCAGTGGCTTAGCAATCAGTTGTTACGCTGGGGGCCGCGGGTTCGAATCCCGCACGGAACAAGTATTTGTATGACCTACAAATAATTGTTCCAGGTCTGGATGTTTGTCCTTGTGCAATTTATGTTTGTAAACTGCCTCCACGACACAGAAGAAAATCATAGTGTGGGGGTAACGTTATTTAAAAAAAATATATGTATCACACTATCGACACTTATCTTCCACCCGTCCATAGCATTCAATTCAACTCCACTCAACTCAAAAACGTCCTGTATCGGAGCTACAAAATGATATTTTAACACACACAAGGGCCATAAGGGTTGCCATTGACGAGTTCCGTTTTTTTGTAGAATACCACACGTGAACTACTACCACATAGGTACCGATATATGATCAACAAGACCGTTCCGAAAATATGGCAATTATAAAACGCTTTTGAAAATTGTAGTTAGTAATTAAAGCGTAAGAATATCTAATGCCTATATCGTGCCTTAAGTGTCGTATCGTAAGAGGCAACCGAACGAACCTGAAGGAGAGGCTGTTCACCGATGAACTTTTTATAGGCTGTATTGAATGAAAATGTAATTAGCATTTTTTATTATTTACCTAACACATCAACTCAAATAACTCATTGAGTAACGCTGTTTTACGTACGTGTGTAATACGTATTTTAATAAAATGAATTAAAAAATGGAAATCACTTTCGTTTGAATCAAAGCAAGGCACAAATAAGGTAATTTTATATATGCCAACAACAGCTATAAAGTGCCGGTCCAACACTGCCAACACTGTGTAGCACAATAGGTACTTTATGTAAGAGTAAGTATTCATAATAAAGTTTACTAAGGTTTACTTTCATTCAAACATATTATTAGTGTTATTTATTACACTAATCGAATGTTACACATGTTGACATGTGACTAAATTCAATAAAAATATAGCTAATAAAATGATACCTACATTTTGGATAAAGAATTCAATTGAAAATACGAAATTATGTTATATTAAATAAGTTCATAATAAAATTAAAGTCTAAGTAATCTATAGAATGATTTAAATTGTCACAATTTTCGTTTCTTAATATTAATAACAATAAACATACACGTCAAATAGGTACCTAAAAACACTTATACGCTAAGAAACATCAGAGAAGACTGTTAAAAATTCATTTCCAATATTATGATAATGTAGGCGTATATTATCCGCCGACGGCGATGTCTGTGCTTCACGTCTTGAAAGCCACATGTAGGGCGGGCGCGTGCGCGATATTTGGGCGGGGATTGTGGCCGCCCTTATGCAGCATTTCTGCAATTTTAAACTTAAATATACTAAATTTAGAACTGATAATAAGGTTGGTATCGCCAGGATGATGAAGTGTAGGCGTGAGAACCGCCTTCAATGCAGTGTGTCCTTTAGAGCGTGGCGAGTGATGGCCGTGCGCGGTGACGCGTGCTCGGGGCAGTAATGGTGATGGAGCGGCTGGCGGACTTCGTCAGCAAGTCACTGGAGGGTGGTGAAGCGCCCACACCGCCACCTGAGCCCGGAGAACCTGATGGTGACGAGGAAGTGGATATCACAGCACTCGAGGAAAAGTCGCCGCCGGCTAAAAGGCCGCGAAATTGGCTCATCTCGCCAGTACCCTCAAGGAATTGTAAGAAGGAAGCGGATGATGATGACGAACCCAGACAGGGTATGTATTTATTTTCTAGTGACATTACAACGTTGTGTAAAATAGTACATTGAAAATTCATGCGTTTCAATAAGCGATAACAAAAAATCTTTATTTATTATTTACATACATTATTTTTAAATGATGAACGAATATATATCATATAAATTTTAATTAAAGCTGAAATAAGAATAAGTGATTTTATGTGACTAAATAAGAAGTGTAAATTTATAACATTTTAGGGACAAAAGCAAAAAAAAATTACAATAAAATTCTAAGCAGTGTAAGTTAAGGTTCCGCTGTGCGTTATTCCACAAATTATTCGATTTTTTTTAATTTAAACGATAGTGATGATCTTCTATGTTTTTAGTTGCGTTTTTAAAAAGGGGGTACGTGAGGTATTAGGAAATATGTGGAAGATTATATTGAACATATTGAATGTTCACTTATGGCATAGGTAACTAGAACAGAATGACCACCTCAGCAGCCAATAGTAGGTTCCGGTTTTGTTGTTAGCGTGTGAATCACTTATTGCAGGCAGTCGCATAATGGGTCGATTCCTTTTTTTTCTTTTTAATTAAGGGACTTTTGTTATTTTTAACATGTCAGTCCCGTTGCACATTAATATTAAAAAAAAACACACACACAAAACAATTAATTAAATTATTTCTACAATATACTTACTAAATGATACACCATTTGAGCAGCACTTGCCTATTTTATGAGATTCAAAGGCTCTAAAGTAGGAGCATATCATTTTAACGCAAAAAAGAGCCCAATGACTTTGGCTCCTTTTTTGCTGAGATATATTTATACCGACTTCTTCAGCTGTTACGGGTTAAGATTTTTTCCAACCTTAATTCTAGGCGGTAAACAATGTCTAGGGCCATACCAACCCCAAGGATGTGAAACTTCCTTGCAAAGTCGGAACTTCACGACGGAATAGCTCCTTACTTTATGTAGAGCGTAAGACCTGTCATGCATGGAGTACTGCTACCACATATGGGTTAGTACTGTAAAGCCACCGCAACAGGCTTAGCTAAAAGAGGATTATCGGTGGCCCAAATTTGGTTAAATCTAATTTTGTCAGACTTGAGAATAGGCGCAAATTATCTAGTCGCTCATTATCTTACAGGATATATTTTGGAGAGTGAGAAAAAAATTACATAACTTAATTCTTCCCTCTCTCTTTTACCATAGACTATAAAACGCTCTCCGAATCCCCACAGCTTCGATGTCGACATACAAAGTAATAAACGGAGCAAACTGCTTAGGTCAATTATTGAACGAAGCAGTTTGCTCCGTCGTTTTTAATGGGTATAACAATGCTTTACAGCCTATTTAACCTCTACGTCTACCGCTGAACGCAGGTCTCCGCATAGATTGACTCATAGGGCGATATTTGCTATAGTTGCCACGCTTGGCAAGCGGGTTGACCACCGCAGTCCTATTACAATGTGACAAAATGTGTCTTCAAAGCATTAGGGAATTGGCTTTTGTCAAGCTAAGTAAAAAAAACAGATGTTTTACCACCTTCAACTACATCTCTGTTTATACTTTCGTAGAATAATATATAAGCACTGGCTTATAATAAGCAAAAAAAATCATGTGAAATTTGTTGTATCAACCTCATATCTATATGAGGTTGATAGATACAACAAATTTCACATGATTTTTTGTCTATAGACACCATGAAATCCTACTAATGTTTTTTCGCTCTTCACTTCACTTTCATTAATCATGAGAGAGTTATTTGTTTTTATCTAGGTAACTAATATTAATTTAACTACATTTTCAATTAGTTTCACCGGATTTATCTGAACCGTTACGGATTAGGCTGCATTTCTTTGGATTCCTTGACCGAAATCCTTAGGAGAGCTTCCCATAAGGTTGCTTTGAAAATGCTTGTTCCGGAACTCTTCTTTAAAAACATCGATTTAATGATATAATACTTAAACGCTACTCAATTTTAACATGCTGTTAAGTCTACTGCTGTCTCTATCAGAGATCGTGGTATAGAAAGACTGTGACACCACGAGACTTAACGACATCTTAAAATTGAGTCATTATCACCATCATTACAGCCCTTCACAAGTTCACCGCTGAACATAGGCCTCCCCAAGGAATGCCACAAAGCACGGTCCTGAGCCACCTGCATCCATCGACTTCCTGCATGTCTCACCAGGTCGTCACTCCATCTAGTGGGGGGTCACCCTACACTTCGCCTACCGGTACGAGGCTGCCACTCGAGAACCTTTCTTCCCCATCGGTTGTCGGTTCTTCGAGCTATATATGGCCGGCTCACTGCCACTTCAGCTTACTAATCCCTTGGGCTATGTCGGTTATTCTGGTTCTACTGCGGATATACTTATTTCTAAGTTTATCACGCAGAGACACCCCGAACATAACCCTCTTCATAGCTCGCTGAGCGACCTTGAGCTTCCTCATACGGCCAGCAGTGAAGGACCACGTCTCAGATCCGTAAGTCATCACTGACAACACGCGCTGGTTGTACAATTTCGTTTTCAGGTTTTGAGGTATGTCTAACGAGAAGATGTGTCGTAGTTTCCCGAACGCTGACAAGCCGAGTTGAATCCGTCGATTGACCTCTCGGTCGAAGTTGGATTTACCTAGTCGGACTATTTGTCCCAGGTAAACATACTCGTCAACAACTTCGAGCTTAGTGCTCCCAACAACTACCGGCATAGGTGTTACATGGACGTTAAACATGATTTTTGTTTTGTCCATGTTCATCTTAAGACCTATCCGTTGGGAGACACTATTGAGATCATTGAGCATAGTGCTTAGGTCCTCCAGCGATTCTGCCATAAGGACTATATCGTCGGCAAATCGAAGGTGAGTGATGTACTCGCCATTTATGTCAATACTGCATCCTTTCCAGTCCAGTAGCTTGAAAACGTCTTCCAATGAAGCAGTGAAGAGTTTCGGGGATATAACGTCACCCTGTCTTACACCTTTCTGCAGTTGGCTAGGTTTCGTACTCTGATTCTGTACTCGGCTAGCCATCGTAGCTCTACTGTACAAACACTTCAGCACTTCGATATACCGACGGTCAACTTGGCACCGCTGAAGGGACTGCATCACCGCCCAAATTTCGACGGAATCAAAGGCTTTTTCATAGTCCACATACGCAAGGCAAAGTGGCAGATTATACTGATCTGTCTTCTGTACAATCTGCCGTAGGGTATGTATGTGGTCTATGGTACTAAAGCCTTTTCGGAAACCGGCTTGTTCGGGAGGCTGGAAGTCGTCAAGTCTGCGTGCGAGACGATTCCTAATGACTGTGTGCTCCAACGATGACGTGTATAGCTGCCCATAGAACCTCTCAATCTCACTCAAAATCTCAGGTGTTCCGGAAACGATGCTGCCACACTCGGTCTTCAGCTTTGAGAGTTGGCTTTTTCTCTGGCAAAGATCTCTGGCAAAGAATTTGGAGCCTTGGTTCCGCTCGATCGCTTCTTCAATACAAGCTGTATTGAAGTTCTATCTCTCTAGTATCTATCTCTTCTTCCAGCTTCACGATCTTCTCGTCAGTCCTCAGGGTGCGTGCGTTGTATGTTGCCAGGTCGAGTCGTCTTAGGTGGCAACCGAATCTCCACCGGAGATTTCAGCGCCCCCTGCCCCGCCGTTATCGTGGTTGCCACCGTAGCCAGGAATAGCGGGGCCGCCGGAGACTGGGGGCCGTCTCTTTTTTGCTCTCATCATTGGGGGGTATTAGCCATATAGTTGCCACGCTTGGCGAGCGGGTTGGCAAGTTTTTTATTGTACATTTTCTGTTATCAGGAAGATCGCCTTTTACGACACCCACAGGAAGATATGGGGTAGTGGATATTCTTAACCGCCACTACACGGGGCAAAATTGAGTAGTGTTTAAATATTCAGCCATAAGTCTAATTGCCACAACGAAATAACAAGCGTTTTTTTTGTCCTCTTTTTGCGCCCAGAAGCAAAGTAAAAGGGCTACCATGTGGCAAGCGGGGGAGGGAGGTGGTGAATGCTCTAAGCATACCACGCAGCCGGCTGCGTAGTTATGTGGAACTCACTGTGAAACCTAAGTGCCTACCCACTAAACACCACCTGTAGGACTGGCATTGGTCTGTATGACCTTTCTGCCGAATCGGAAGCGAACTCCTTTAGACAAAAGGAGGCGCAGGCAGCGAGTAGCCGCTGAGAGGTGCGCCTAACTGAGGCAAATTAAAGAGTGGGTAGGACCAATTTTTTGTCCTTGACAGTGGGACCCTAAATAGTGTTAGTATTTTGTTGTCGTAATATAATCCACTGACCTCTATTATACAAGTACGCTGACCTAACCTAACCTAAACAAAAATCGACGCTGCGCTGTGTTAGTCTATCTATAGGAGGTACTCAATACGACTGTATTTTTTATTTTATTTTATTTAAATAAAACTAATTTTACGGATTTTATCGCGTGTATTAACTTATTTTTATCTTCCCGACGTTTCGGGTGCTTTCCAGCACCCGTGGTCACGGGGGACTGAGGTGTTTGACGTCCTGCTGTCATAGTTAGCCCGGCTACCTTCAGTTTTTTAAATATTAATTTTTGGTTCGATTTACGCAGAATGAGCTTACAGTATCTTGAGGTCTAGCAGTGGTGTACTTGGGTTTGGATTTGATTTTGATTAGAACATATAGCTGACGTGAAGCACCGACGTATCGGGAAGTCTGCAGTTTGTGAACATGTTCAAGATCGCCCCCGCCATTACATTAGATTTGATAGACCACAAATCCTCGCAAAAGAACACCGATTTCTCCCAAGGATGATTCGCGAGGCTATTGAAATTAAAAAAACATCCTAATTTCAATAGATAAGATGGATGGGTGCTGCCATCTGCTTGGGATCCCATAATTAATAAAATCAAATCCAAACCCAAGTATACCACTGCTAGACCTCAAAATACTGTAAGCTCATTCTGCGTAAATCGAACCAAAAATTAATATTTAAAAAACTGAAGGTAGCCGGGCTAACTATGACAGCAGGACGTCAAACACCTCAGTCCCCCGTGACCACGAGTGCTGGAAAGCACCCGAAACGTCGGGAAGATAAAAATAAGTTAATACACGCGATAAAATCCGTAAAATTAGTTTTATTTAAATGTGTAGTGTTCGCGTAAATATAAGAAATCATTATATTTTATTTTATTTCATGAGGGCGTCCTCATAACTTTTTCGTAGGCGAACTAATTTTCATGTTTCTCTTTTATTTGAAAGCTGGTGCTTCATGTAGTCCCATATAAATTTGATCAAGGTCTGACAAGTAGGTACTTTTTTAGATATCCTTCATAATTTATATTGGTTGTTTATACAAATGGTACGACTTTCCATTACCTTCCATCGAGTTTGGTGTTGATACGTATTTTTACAGAAAGGTTACATTTTTATAAGCACACACACAAAGTTTCAATATGCGGAAACACGTACTTTTTGAGTAATAAATTAATAAAAATCAATTATTTTAACAATATTTTTTTTTAAATTGGCTTTACGGCTCTGGGTTCTAGCTCTTTTGAGCCTACTTTATTACGAATTTCCATTGACATTCGTCGCATTGAGGGGGGGGGGGGGGGGGGAGAAGACATGTAGGAGGACTAATTTAGAGGGATTTCTGTATCTATTTTGAGACTGCAACGTCTCCGGCGCTGCGGGAAGAGCAGCCTCTACGCCTTTGCGTAACAAATCGCAGGCATCCCTCCTCGCCTCCGCAGCTTCGGCTTGTTGGTCGCCTTCGGCGACCAGCCTCAGCCGCTCCGGCTCCTCCGATGCCTACGATTTGTTACAGCAGGCGGAGGCTGCTCCCCCTACGCGCCTCCGGTTCTATATAACCACTCTAGGGGTAGGACAGACTCGTACCACGTGGAGTCGGGGTCAATAAATTTGGTTCTTTGACACAAGTAGAACCTAACCTATTTTATTTATTATCTGCCCTAATAGGTACTGTTAAAATAAAACAAATCAATAATTTATTAATCAATTTTATACACATTGTATCGCTTTAATTAATTCCTTAGCTTTCCATAGAAATCCTTCTGAATTAGTCCTCCTACACCTCCTCCACCCCCCTCCCCCACCATTCGACGAATGTCTGGAAATTAAATAGGCTCAAAAGAGCTAGAACCCAGAGCCGTAAAGCCAATTAAAAAAACAATATATTGAAATTAGTGACTTTTATTAATTTATTTCTCAAAAATTACGTGTTTCCTCATATTTAAACATTGTGTGTGTTCTTATAAAAATGTAACCCATTTTTTGTGATATCACGACAGCTTACGATTCGAATCGATTTAAAAATCTATCTTTGTCGGAAAGAATCGACATCCGTACTGACGACGACAATGACGTTACAAAATGGCGCCAGTTTTACGCTAGGAATGTAACAACACTGCAAAAATAATTAATTTACAAATAATGTTTTTTTCTCAAAAAGTACGTGTTTCCGCATATTGAAACTTTGTGTGTGTGCTTATAAAAATGTAACCTTTCTGTAAAAATACGTATCAACACCAAACTCGATGGAAGGTAATGGAAAGCTAAGCCATACAAATTTTTAATTTTACCACTTTTTATTCGTAACTATAGAACTGATTTTGTTCCGGGTTTCACTTTTTTTTGGGTATGTATGATTCATTCGCGAACTTTAAAAAGGTCCAATGAGTAAGAAAAACCAAAAATTTTATTTTTTTAAAGATTTTATAGTTAACCATTAATTTAGTTTTCGTAATAGAGAAAATCAATAAGCTTCCAAAATATTATGCCTATTTCAACAATATCTATAGGTACAATTAGAATTTTACAAATTTTAAATGCTTTTTAATCGCAGTTTTAGCTGTACTTGACTCTATAGTCACTTCAAAACCTGTAAATTATAAATATTTGACAATTATCTGTTGTCAGCGGCTTTCATTGTTATTCGGCTTTTATAGTTCCATTGTAAAAAAATATCGATAAGTATTATCGAAAAGGAACTCCTCAATCCTATTGAATTTTATTGTTTATCAAAAATAGGTATCTAATTTAAAGTCGAACATGTTAGTAATAATTTATAAAATTAAAAATTTTGTACAGCCGACTTCAATATAAGCGACTTCAATTTAGGTTATTTAAGAATAACTCAATAACCATTGGTCTGACCTTGATCAAATTCATATGGGACCACACGAGAATTATCAGCTTTCATATAAAAAACGAATCATCGAAATCGGTTAGCCCAGTACAAAGTTATGAGGTAACACACATAAAAAAAACATACAGTCGAATTGAGTACCGTCTCCTTTTTGGAAGTCGGCAGATTACATATAATAAGATAAGTGACAGATTCTTAAGAGCCTATATTAGCAAATAGTTTTCTTATCCAAATAAACTGTAAATCCCTTTTACCTATGGAATGTTACTTTTTTAATAGGAGAGGGGGCAAACGAGCATGCGGCTCACCTGATGGTAAGTGACTACCGCCGCCCATGAACAGCTGCAACACGAGGGAGGGAATTGCAGATGCGTTGCCGGCCTTTTAAAAAGGAGTACACTCTTTTCTTGAAGGTCCCTAAGTCGTATCGGTCCGGAAAAATCGCTGATGGTAATAGATTCCACAAGGAAGTCGTGCGAGGAAGAAAAAATCTTCTAAAATGCACAGTGGTGGACCGTCAATCATCCAGATGGTGTGGATGGTATCGGGAGTTCTGCTGCGATGTGCGTTCGTGAAATTTGGCGGCTGGGATTTATCCGAACAATTCCTCAGAGCACTCCCCGTGGTAAATGCGAAAGAAAATGCAAAGGGATGCAACATCTCTTCACAGTGCCAATGAATCGAGCCGATCGGAAAGGACTCGGTCGTCGACGATTCGAGCCGCTCTGCGCTGGATGCGGTCAAGTGGAAGGAGCTGGCACTGGGGAGCCCCTGCCCAGAGATGGGAACAGTATTCCATGTGAGGCCGAACCTGGAGGTGGAACCTGAGGCGGTGTGCCGGCATGAAATACTGTCCCGCTCTGCTGAGCACGCCAAGCTTTTTAGAGGCCAATTTGGCCTTCTCTTCCAAGAGACCACGAAACTGCACGTCACTCGATATGTCGACTTCGAGGATTCCGATACTGGCTGAGGCAAGAAGGGGAGTGCCTTGAAACTGAGGAGATACGACAAAGGGGTTCTTTTTAGCGGTAAACGCGCAAACTTGTGTCTTCTGAGGATTAAACTGGACTAAATTTAGTCCCCCAATCCGAGACTTTGTTCAGCAAAGACTCGACTTCAGACACAAGTTCGTTCCGGTACTCGGCGAAGTTTTCCCGAGAAATATTGGCACGGCCGGCGTATAGAGCATCACCAGTGCTATCATCAGCATATCAATGAATGTTACCAGTTAGCAACATATCATTGATATGCAGAAGAAACAGCGTTGGTGATAGCACACAGCCTTGTGGAACACTAGCGTTAATAGGCTTGTAGTCGGAGCATGCACCGTCTACAACGACCTTGATGCTCCGATCTAAAAGGAAGCTGGTGATCCAATCGCACAATTTCTCGGGAAGCCCATAGGAAGGGAGCTTCGAAAGAAGCGCTTTGTGCCAAAGAACCCAATCGAAGGCCTTCGCAATGTCCAAACTAACGGCCAACGCCTCCCCCTTGGACTCTTATACTTACTCGTACTCTTACTCTTATCACACTTCCCATCTGGTGACGAATAATGGCAATACTTGTTAATTATTATAATAAAAATAATTTTTATTATTATAACACCTCCGAACTACACAATACACTCTTTTTCTCGTTTCATTCTTTAAATTACTCCTAGAAATTTTGAGCAAAATAACGGTCATTTGCAAATTATGTCTTAGTTCCCGGTACACTCTATGGCAGCGCTTCAAATCGGCCAAAACGTTTTGTAAAGCCAGTTTGGTATAGCTAGTCCAGCGTACTATATAGTGTATTTGTAGGGCAGTGGTATAATCGCAAAAAATTCTATATCTATTTGCAATATAATCTCGTTGATTAGACTGCTTGTTTTGACTAATTCTAATCTAATACCATTTTTTTTAATTTTTTATTCAATATAGATCACATGTGTAATTCTCATTGAAAGTCATTTTTTAATTTACCACTGGTTTGAAAAAAACCCTTTTTCCTGGGAAGAACCAACAAGAAACCCAGCGGGAATTTTTTTTTAAATAAATTTTAGATTGATGGTTGTACAAACTATTTACAAAATTTATATTAGAAACGGCTTAGAAGCTACCACCTCATTCCCAGGGGTTATTATCAATCATGTATTCATTTATATTATAACAACCCCATCTAAACTTGTTAATAAAAAGAGCCTGTTCACTTTTCGGGATCTTTTATTTATTTATGTATTTATTTATTTGCTTTTTAGTATGTATGTTACATGAGATATTGTTAAATACTATGTATACATACTAAGTCCCTAATGGAGACACGCAAATTTATTATTTATTCTTAGATTTTATAAAATTATACAAAATTAACACATCAAAATCAATTATTATTAAATCATTAAATTAACGACAACAAACAATCCATCCAATCATATCCTAAAGATATCAAAGTACAATTATAAAACAAATATAATTAACAAATAAATAAAATAAAATTAAACAATTTTATATACCATGTCAGATAATAACAAAAAATGTCAATTATGAACTATGGTCCTATAAAAAGTTGTCATCAGTAATTTAAAAACTCATTTACCGAGTAAAATGTATTTTGAAGAAGCCACTGGTATATCTTTTTTAAATGTTTAGTAGTATAGGAAGATCTTTAATTATGTTTGGTATTTTATTATATATTTTTTACCCATCCAGTAACAACTTTTGCTAAAGCGTTTACTTTTTGGTATTTCGCTAATTACTATCCGATCTGGGTATCTCGTGTTCATGGATACCACTTCTTTGTTAAGTTTATAGAAACTCTTCCCGTGTTGTTTTACAAACTTAGCAACTTCTAATATATACAAACAAGGCACGGGTAAGATCCCCAGTGTCTTAAATAGAGGTCTGCATGAGACATCTGGGCCAACACCATGAATGGACCTTGTTGTAATAGCGTATACATTGCCCCAAGAATGAATTACTGACTCTGTGGAGTCGAGAAACTGGTATCACTAGCTTGTGTTTGTTCCTAGTGTTTACAGAATGTATATCACTTTTTTTTTACTAAAACTACCTCTGTTTTTGTGAACATACATTAAATTTTCGTGAATATACTGAGAGGCCAAAGTTAATGTATTTATTTCTTTAAATTTATCTCTAAGAGACTTGAGACGGTTTTAGGTTGTAAATAGCTCTAATGGCCCTCTTTTGTAAAACAAAAATAGTTTCTGAATCAGCCGCATTTCCCCATAGCAAAATCCCATAAGACATCATGCTAAGGAAATAACTAAAATAAACTAATCTAGCTGTCTCGACACTAGTGAGACCTCTAATATTTTTTACAGCATAGACTGCAGAACTTAGTCTGCTTACTAGTTTGGATATATGGGGGCCCCACTGAAGCTTTGCGTCGAGAGTGATGCCAAGGAAAACAGTGGATTCAACAGTACTCAGTTCTTCCCCATTTAAAGACACATTGGTATTCAGATTTTTAACATTCGATGTTGTAAATTTAATACATTTAGTTTTATTTCCGTTTAAATGTAGATTTAGATTTGATATATCATTACTCACTTAGTCACATTTAAATGATTGACGTTTAAGTTTAAAAATCAAGGAAGTATCATCAGTAAATAATACTATATCATGATTATCCTCTACAAGAGAAGGTTAGTCATTAGTATACACTAGAAATAGGAATGAGCCGAGAATCGAGCCCTGAGGAACACCAATTAGTACAGGTGACGCGAAAGTACTTTTACCATTGATAATAACTCTCTGCATTCTATTACTTAAATATGAAAAAATAATTATAAGCGCTGTGTTCTTGACACCATAGTACTGTAGCTTCCTTAATGTTTCATGGTGAACACAATCGAAGGCCTTGGAAAGGTCACAAAATATACCCAAAGCATTCTGTGAATTCTCCCATACACAAAAATATGTTTAATAAGCTCAACTCCAGCGTCAGTTGTCGAGCGATCCCGTGTAAAACCGAATTGATTTTTATGTAGCAATTTATCAATATTAAAGAAACTTAACATATCAATGTTAAAATTATTTTTTCAAAAATTTTACGAAATGTTGGTAGTACAGAAATTGATCTAAAACTGGCGGAGTCTAATGTACTACCAGATTTAAATAAAGCTGTGACTTTGTTATGTTTTATTAGATCAGGAAACACACCAGATTCGACGCTTGTATTGAAAATTGTGGCTAGATAAGGTTTTATCAATGTTTTTAAAATATGTTTTTACATAATCTTTAAATATAACACTATTATTATTATTATTATATTATATGATCTTTCATTATAAAGCTTAGAAGTTGACATTATATTATAAAAGTATTTTGCGCCATTATTTCCATTTTTTGTCAGTTCGTAAAAATGAGTTGAGGTACAATATTAAATAATAGGTACATTTTGATGTGTTTATCATACAAAAAATAGGCAAAATTATGGTACACAAACAGAAAAATTATTTGTACTATTGGTGCATAAACTTTAATCCAGTAATATTAAATATGTATAGTAAACTTTTATTTAGCAACTTTTTTTCAATACTGTTGGTAGGTAGCTACTTCGTTAATTGCGGAAAACAATGTGTAACATTTTAATCTATTTAAAGACCGGCCGAAAAGAGTAGGAAAAGTGGAGGTACTGGGAATTACATTAAACCACACAGATACTATGCCTAAATTTACTTTGATACAATTTAATAATTTATATTCATCATCCCATCAGCAAACGCAACATTTTGGCTCATAGGTCTGGAGCTGATAACTAGTTGTATAAGTATGCCTTTAAATAAACCAAACGGAAAATATAATTTTCCGTTTGGTGTATTGCACAATACTTACGGACGTACGCCTCTTTTTATAACAATCAGTCATACATATACGGTTCAATACCAATCTACACCAAGCTGGAATTCCCTCTAATCCTTTTTTCTGCATACCTTCATATGTGTAGATTTTGAAAGTAAAATTATACTAATCTTATAGGTAGCTAGTACTTAGTTATTTCCCTGCGTGATAGACTTCGTAACGAGTATATCTGTAGTAGAACCAAAGTAATCGACATAGCCTAACGGATCAGTAAGTTAAAGTGACAATTGGCCGGTAATGGAGTTTGAAGAACTGACCACCGATAGAAATGGATGTTAGGTGGCCCACTGATCTTTACACAGGATCGTGTTTTGTGGCATTCCTTGGGGCTTACGTTCAGTACGTGGAATTTTGAAAGGCTGTAATTATGATCATGATGATAAGTAAGAAAAAATACACGCTAGGGATAATATTTTTTTTATTTAATCTCATTATTGAACAGTGTTGGACCTTAAAATTCATTTTCAATTTGTCGTCGACATTTTGGTTATCTACAGTTACAGTAAAAGTTCTAAGCTTCTTTTCAAAACTCAACATCTAAATACTTATAGCTTGATGTTCTCACCAAAGAAAAAACTGCACCTACTTCTGCTCTCATTTTATGTTACCTGGCATAATCTTTTTACTCTGTCATTATATTATTTTTAATGCGTTTGCATCTGACTTTCCATATTTTATGAAGATTTTTTTATTTTCCTGCCTGCGATGCCTGCCTTCCTGGCGTGTTGAATTTCTCGTCATTTACTTGAGCTTTGTTGACTATCCGAATCTGAACAGTGGTTTCTGATATTTTTGAAATACGTAAAATTTTCTGATTGCTATATTTCTTGATTTACAAGATTTGTTAAATAATTTGCAAACTACAAAAGACTTTGAAAGTTATACCAAAACTAAAAACACTGTGTTGACTAATAGTCTTTTTAGATGTTATCAAAATTGTCAAAAGTCGCCATTATATTTTTATCTATTTAGTTATACTTTATTACACAAAGTAGTACATATGGTGTACATAATGCATTCTCTCCCAGTTAATCATTAGGCCTTACAGAGATAAACGTTTAAGAGTCGGATGTACTCGTACCTTACTGGTGTCAGAAACTCTAAAATTTGAAGCAAGATGATTGAATATATTTTATGAGAAAATGTTGCCCTAACAACAATCAAAATCCATTGTCTCTTTAATTTAACAACCTTTTGCTGTTGTCAGGTCACGTGTCATAACATTACCTTGTAATTGTACCAATATTAGTTGCAGAATTTAAACTATAATGTTTAATAATAAACCTAGCAAGCTAACAGCATAGCAAAGTAGCGAAGCAATTTCAAAATAGGAGGTTCAGATGCCTGGGTGATCAGTAATCGATTACTGAAAACAGAATTTGAAAATTCGAAACCGTTCTCGAGATAATCGTGGGACAGACGGACGGTCATCGTGAAATCAATAAGTGTCTTCGCAAGCTTCGCCACTTAATAAGCGAGGTCAACTAAAATATTGTTATGAAAGTATTATTAGTATGAAAGTAGTATTATTATGAAAAAAAGTTTTGAGTATTGTTTAAAATAATGTAAAATTCGTATTAACCTGTAAGAATTTCTTGCTAGGTGATTTTCTGCTAAGCATCGTTTGGATACACGGCATATTGACATTGAATCACGAGCGTTATTAACTTTTGTTAATTTTTATCATTTTCTATCATTTATTGTATACGGATTGATATTTTGTAATAACCGGCCGAATTTGCATAGAAGTTTAAAAGTAATAGTGAAGAAAAATTAATTAAAAAAAATATCAAACATTCTGTCCATTTTTTGTTTTAAATTCAAAATGCGTGGTAATTATTTAACTGCTTGTTATTCAGAACAACAAAATAGATAATAATCAAAATACATAAAAAAATTATATAACATAATTGTACCAAGTTTTTATCCTAAATATATTGACACATAATTTTTACATTTCTTACAGGAGAGATCAACCTACGCTTTACAATATTTATGACATACATATTCACATATTAGAACGAATTAAAATTAACAAACAACAAATTTAAAACCTGTGTTATAGGAATGAGTGTGTATAAGTGTAAGCTGTTTTACTTCTTTTTTAAATATCCTGGATCTTGGGTCAAAAATATCCAAGCCGGAGCTTTTCGTGGATATCATGTTGTAGAGTCGACATATTCTTATTATAGGATTATAAAAGGAAATATTATTCTTATAATTTTGCAGGTAAAATATCTTGCTAGGAATTCGAGGATTGCGCTTTGTAGTTAAGTTTAATTTACTTCAGAGGTAATCGGAATCGATCTTATTATGGAGAATTTTATGTAAATATGTAAGGTCATATTCCTTGCGACGAATAAGTAAGGAGGTCACTTTAAATTTGTTGTTTCTCTCACTATAAAATAACGAGATTGCGAGCAAAACCACATTTGTAGCTAAATATTCTAAGAGTTCATTTTTAGACGCTTAATATACTATCCAAATGCAGGGAGACCAAACAACACAAGCATATTCAAGAATGCTACGTACGACTAGTACGAATATACTATAATAAACGGTCAGAAGGCTTTGAGGTGTTTTGACGCCTTTAGTGCATCTCGTTATCAAACCCAGTAACTGGAATGCTTTGTTTAGCGATTAGAGCCTCCTAGACTTTCAGGCGGACTATTATCTACGATCATATCCAGGATGTTGTTCTGATTTGCGGAATTATTTTGAAAATTTGATGAGGTAATATCAAGTAGACTATATATTAACATTTACGTTATGGGAATATTCAGGGTTAAAAAAATCTATTCCAAATTATCGTAGCTATTTTTTTTTCTTTTTAAATAATGTTACCTCCTTACTAGGAATTTTATAGATTTTTCTCATTTAGACCCTGAACTTATTTGTAGGTCATACAATGGTGATTCAAACCCACGTCCCCGCAGCGCAGCAACGGACAATTAATAATGTTACAGATAATACCCACAATCAGTACATCAAGGAAATTTTTAAATTTGATTTAGAGTCATTCGGGTCGAAGGTGCGCACTTTGCATTTTGAAGGCTTGTCAGAACTAGAAGATAAAGATTAGAAAAAAACAAATCAAACTCATCAGATAGGGTATTTATTTCACTATTAATTTTTACAAAAATACTTGACAATAAAGATATCAATAAGGAAACTCCGAATGCGTCCATTTTACAAGGATTGCTATAGTTATAGCCTTACAATTACTATAGGTACGTAGTACTATTATTTATACTATATAGCGTCGAATCTGGTGTGTTTCATTCATTTTCTGGTGTTTTCATTGCGACTCAATTTTTTGTATCGTACATATACATTATGCGATATCTTCGCCAATTGTGAACCGATTTCAAAGATTATTTTATTATTGAATAGGCCTCGAGGGTCGTCGCACTTAAATTTAAAAAAAACTTCCCCCCCCACCTATATATATATATATATGATATGATATGAATGATAAGATGGATGAAGTATGCGATATGATGCATGATAGAGGAATACACGTGTTATGTGTAAATGAGACGAAACGGAAGGGAAAGGATGCTACTACAAATGGCATGTATACCGCGTACTGGTCTGGTGTAGACGAGATGGCATGCCAGGGAGTCGGTATCATCCTTTCAGAAGGAATGGGTCACTGTGTGAAAGAGTATGAATGTGTAAGCTCGAGACTGCTATGGATACGAATGAAAGTGGGCTTAAAGAAGTTGTTTGTTTTAGGGGTCTACGCCCCAGACATGTCTAAGCCCACTTATATCCGAGAGCAGTTTTGGGAGTTGGTAAGGATGGTGCTAATGAAATGCAAGGTTAATGAAAATATTGTGATATTAGGCGATTTTAATGGAAGGGTTGGGGTGAGGAGGCTTGGTTATGAAAGGATATTGGGAACGTTTGGTGATGAAAGTATAAATGAGAATGGTGAAAGCCTTCTCGCAGTATGCGTGGAAAAGAATATTTTTGTGACGAACACTTTCTTTCGTCATAAGAAGATTCACACGTATACATGGGAAAGAGGTGATGATAGAAGTATGATAGATTTCATAATTGTTGATGAAAGAATGAGGAGCGCGGTGGTAGATACAAGGGTTTACCGGGGCTCTAACGTAGGGACGGATCATTACTTGGTCTTATGCCGAATTAATGGTCTTTTCAGACGTTGGAGGCATCGGACATCTGTGTCTACCACTGCGTTACAGCGTATAAGAACAGAAAGGTTACAAGATGAAGGTGTGAGAGAGAAGTTCAAATATAGATTGAGAGAAAATATAAGTGGTATGGCTGAATTGTGTATGAATGATTTAGTCTTGGAGACTGTGTGGTATAATGTCAAGAAAGGTTTAGTGGATGCAGCTACCGAAGTATGTGGTGTAAGTAAGAGAACGAATGAAAGGAAAATTAACACGTTATGGTGGGATGATGAGGTACGGATGGAAGTTGAAGCAAAGAAGAAAGCATGGCTAGATTTACTAGCAACCAAGGCTAGTAATTCTAGCAGTATGAATGATGATATTAAAGGAAAAAGGCAGTCTTTAGACACCTAAATAAGAGAGTAAAAGAAGTAGTTGAAAGGAAAAAGCAAGAAAGAACGGATATGAATGATAGAAGAATATCGGATAACTTCCAGGCAAACATTAAAATGTTCTGGAAACTCGTAAGAACTACCAGGGGACATTCAAAACAGCCTAGAATGAATGCTATACGAGACCAGAATGGCTGTATTCTGAATGACGAAGTTTTGAGTTTAAGGAGATGGAAGGAATACTTTGAAAGCGTGTTTATGAGTGATGAGACGTTTGAATTAAATGAAATAGAAATTCCGGAAGAAGAGGAAATAGATAGAGAAATAATTGTAGATGAAATAATGAAAGCAATGAAAAGTATGAAAGCAGGTAAGGCAGCCGGTTATGATAGAGTACCTCTCGAAATGCTAAGGGCTGGAGAAGGAGTGGTGGCAGACCTGCTGTATACCTTGTTTAATTTATGTTGGGAACTTAAGCGGGTACCGGGAGACTGGTGCAAAGCCGTGATAGTCCCAATATATAAAGGAAAAGGATCACAGCAGGACTGTAAAAACTACCGTGGTATCAGCCTTCTTAGCATTGTGGGAAAATATGCTAAGGTACTAATTGAAAGAGTTATGAAAGAAACTGATAGAAAAATTTGGGATGTGCAAGCGGGATTGGATGAATGATGATTGAAAGGGAATGGGATGTACGGACCAGGTCTTTTCCATGCGCATGATCGCGGAGAAGTTTTTGGCCAAAACCCAAAAAGTGTTTTGTGCGTTCATAGACTTGGAGAAGGCTTATGATAGAGTAGACAGGGATGTGTTATGGCAAACACTGAACTCATTTGAGTTGAGCGCTGGCTTGATACAGGCATTGAAGTCTCTATATAGGGACTCTAGTGCTTGTGTCAGGATCAACAGGGCCTACTCGGACTGGTTTGGCATTCATAAAGGTGTCAGACAGGGCTGTGTGGCTTCCCCGTGGCTGTTCAACCTATTTATGGACAGTTGTTTGGAAAATTTGAAAGCAGAAGAATGCGGGTTAAGAATGGGTAAGTTAACCATCAAATGCCTTTTGTACGCCGATGATCAAGTCATACTTGCGTCGTCGGCAGCCGAGTTGCAAATGATGGTTACATTAATGAACAGGACATTAAAATAAAAGGGAATGAAAGTGAACGCAAGTAAGACGAAAGTTATGGTTTTTGAAAGAGAAGAAAGTAAAACGATATGTGAAATAAGAATAGAAGGGGAGTTAGTAGAGCAAGTAGATGAGTTTGTGTATTTGGGATGTGTGTTTATCAGGGTTGGTAGATATGATAAGGATATAGAACGACGAGTGAATGCAGGAAATAGATTGAATGGGGCTCTACACTCTATTGTGAAAAGTCAGATTGTGTCCAAAAAGGCACGTTTGGCAATTCACAATGCTGTGTTAGTGCCTACTTTAATGTATGGTAGTGAAAGTTGGGCGTGGCAGAAGAAGCACGAGATTAGAATAAATGCTGTAGAAATGCGGTCATTACGTAGTATGCTAGGGCTGAATCTGAATGACAGGGTGAGAAATAGTGTGATAAGAGAAATGTGTGGTTTGCAAGATGATGTTGTTACTAGGATTAAGAAAGGAATGCTTCGGTGGTTTGGTCATGTAGAAAGAATGAATGAGGAAAGAGTGACAAAGCAAATTTATGTTGCAGAGGTGAACGGCAGAGTCGGAAAGGGTCGCTCTAGGCGAAAGTTTATCGACAAAATTGGCGATATATTGAAAATGGGCCAAATTAAGAGTACCTTTAACCGACGAGCGTGTATGCGTAGGTATATGGATGTGGAGGAAGCGAGAGAGGTGTGTCAGGATCGTGCCAAATGGAAGTCCATTGTCTCTGCCTACCCCTCTGGGTGACAGGCGTGAGTGTTTATGTTTATGTATATATATATATATATATATATATATATATATATATATATATATATATATATATATATATATATATGTCGGATTTTGACGTCCATTACAAATATTTAAATGAGCAGAACCATGAATCCATCGGAGTCATCGGTTCTGCTATTAAGTTTATTCATGACAAATCACTATCACACCACAATACAACAGCAATTCACTTATTATTTCTAATTAGAATAGTTTGTTGCACAGACATATAATAAAGTTCACAGTAATCATTTAATAAACAGAAATAATAACACGACTTACTTATTCAATACTTAAATTACTTACAGTATTTGCTTTTGACCTTAACACCTCAAGCGCGGACCAAAGAATGACCGTTCCAATGATTTTTCGGTAAAGGTGCACAACGCCACCACTACCGCGCGATCGTAAAGATGCGCGGGCCAATGGCGTTGCGCGAGCCTTCAGATTTAAATCAGTTTAACTACTTTTAATCTAAATCGAAGTATAAAGAGTTTATTGTATGAAATCATAATAAACCTGTAGTTACTAATAATTAAAGACAGAATTTCTTTAGATTAGAACAATGATTGCTAATTATTAAACAATTATTACTCAGTTGAAACTCGAATACAATAATGATTACAGGATAGTCAAAACTACATTTATTATATTTATAACTAAGCTTTTAAAATAATGTAATAACTATTTCACTAGTATTTATTTTACATGAAATAATTAAATTACAAATATTACTAGGCAACAATGCATTAAATCATTAATTAAGATTTCATTTGAAGACCGAAGCGCGTGCGGCGACATATATATATATGATATGATATGATATATAACAACCAAAACTAAAACTAACTGACATCCTTTTTTGGAGTGATCACACTCGAATGCACCTCCATCAAGTACCTACATTGTTTGTGCCACCATACCATGTATTTCTTATTGCTTTTATCAGAAATAGAGAAACAGTTCTGACATAAGCAGTAAAAGCACTTTGTTATCGGTGATAGTCGAAAAAGTTACTTGATGGATAGTAAGTTGATTTGCGGCAAAGAACTATTTTGTCCTAAAATCGATTGCTTAGGCTTTTGTTACGATAAGACAGTGCGATTTACCATCTAACGCTGCATCACCACTTACCACCAGGTGGGATTGTGGTCAAGCACTGGCTTATAATAATAAAAAAAAAGATTGGCAATAAAGGTTTTGAACTCTTTTTTTCACTAAATCAAAAGTCAAAAGTGGTTTTACTACCAGTCTTCGTCAAAAATAGTTTAACCGATATTTTTTAGTCGAGACCTCTGTTACCTACCAATATTTATTATTAATCAACGAAATTTGGTGACTTGGACTTGGAGTAGTTTCTAAAAGGCGCTGTCCAAATCGATTGGAGTGTTGTCATCATCGAGCATTTAACCTGAAAATTCTCTTTTTTTTGGAGCTCCTGTAATAATTTTAGGTAATCCCATCGTATAGTGTTGCCGTTCTCATCTTGAAATTCTTGATATTTTTCAAAAGTATTTCTGACCAATTTGAGCTAATGTTTTCGTATTTTTGGATCCCGTGCATATACGGGATCCAAAAATACGAAAACATTACCACTCGTCACAGGATGTTTAAAGCTCGTCTTTAGCTGCTCTTTTTGTAATTTGCATCTTAGTTGCTTTGTCATTGCCAAGTTTGCTGGACAGCCGTCGAAGATCAACGCTTTGACAGTAATTTTGTTTTCATGGCACAGCTCAAGAGCAATATTTACCAGGTTAGCTTTTTGTTCTCCACTGGTTTTATCGACTAGAAAGTAACCAATTGGTACTTTGAAACTTCCGTTGAATCATCATCATCATCATCATTACAGCCCTTCACAAGTCCACTGCTGAACATAGGCCTCCCCCAAAGAATGCCACAAAGCACGGTCCTGAGCCACCTGCATCCATCGACTTCCTGCATGTCTTACCAGGTCGTCACTCCATCTTGTGGGGGGACGCCCTACACTTCGCCTACCGGTACGAGGCTGCCACTCGAGAACCTTTCTTCCCCACCGGTTGTCGATTCTTCGAGCTATATGGCCGGCCCACTGCCACTTCAGCTTACTAATCCGTTGGGCTATGTCGGTTACTCTGGTTCTACTGCGGATATCCTCATTCCTAAGTTTATCACGCAGAGAAACTCTGAGCATAGCCCTCTCCATAGCTCGCTGAGCGACCTTGAGCTTCCTCATACGGCCAGCAGTGAAGGACCACGTCCCAGTTCCGTAAGTCATCACTGGCAACACGCACTGGTTGTACAATTTTGTTTTAAGGTTTTGAGGTATTTCTGACGAGAAGATGTGTCGTAGCTTCCCGAACGCTGCCCAGCCGAGTTGAATCCGTCGATTGACCTCTCGGTCGAAGTTGGACTTACCTAGTCGGACTATTTGTCCCAGGTAAACATACTCGTCAACAACTTCGAGCTTAGTGCTCCCAACAACTACCGGCATAGGTGTGACATGGACATTAAACATAATCTTTGTTTTGTCCATGTTCATCTTAAGACCTATCCATTGGGAGACACTATTGAGGTCATTGAGCATAGTGCTTAATTCCTCCAGCGATTCTGCCATGAGGACTATATCGTCGGCAAACCGAAGGTGAGTGATGTACTCGCCATTGATGTTAATTCCGTATCCTTTCCAGTCCAGAAACTTGAAAACGTCTTCCAATGCAGCGGTGAAGAGTTTCGGGGATATAACGTCACCCTGTCTTACACCTCTCTGCAATTGGATAGGTTTCGTACTCTGGTTCTGTACTCGGATAGCCATCGTAGCTCTACTGTACAAACACTTCAGCACTTCGATATACCGACAGTCAACTTGGCACCGCTGAACGGACTGCAGCACCGCCCAAATTTCGACGGAATCAAAGGCTTTCTCATAGTCCACATACGCCAGACATAGTGGCAAATTGTACTCTTCGGACTTCTGTACAATTTACCGTAGGGTATGTATGTGGTCTATGGTGCTAAAGCCCTTTCGGAAACTGGCTTGTTCGGGAGGCTGGAAGTCGTCAAGTCTGCGCGCGAGACGATTCGTAATGACTCTCGAAAACAGCACGTAGACGCGGCTCAGAAGGGAAATCGGTCTGTAGTTCTTCAAGAGAGCGTTGTCACCTTTCTTGAAGAACAAGACCACCGCACTTCTGCTCCACGCCTCCGGTGTAATGCCACCATGGAGGACGGAATTAAAGAGCTTCTGAAGGACTTCAAGTACCGGTCTTCCACCCGCTTTCAGAAGCTCCGCTGTAATTCCATCCTCGCCTGGGGCCTTGCCGTTTTTAAGGTGTTGGAGAGCCATTCTAATCTCGCTCAGACCGACGTCCGGGATATCTTCGGAATAGTGTCGGATAAGACTCGCTCTTGGATCGTTACTCACACTTGCGTGTGGCTCCAACGATGACGTGTACAGCTGCCCATAGAACCTCTCAATCTCACTCAAAATCTCAGGTGCCCCGGAAACGATGCTGCCACATTCGGACTTCAGCTTTGACAGTTGGCTCTTTCTGGCAGACAGATCTCTGGCAAAAACTTTGGAGCCTTGGTTCCGCTCAATCGCTTCTTCAATACAAGCTGTATTGAATTTGCGTAAGTCCTGCCGCATGCATTTGGAGATCTGTCTGTTCAGTTGCCTGTATGCTGTCAAATCTGTTGAAGAATGTAGCCTCATCTCCCGTCTAACAGCCATGAGATTAAGAGTGTGATCGGAGAGTTTTTGTGTTCTTCTGCGGCGGGTCTTGCAAAACTTAGCTCCGACCGCATGGACAGTTTCCACGAGCTTGTCATTCATATCGTCCACTTCATTGCAGTCTTCTAGGCACTGAAAACGGTTTCGTAACTCGAGCTGAAAGGTTTCGGGACTTTGGATTAGAGCACTAGGGGGACGGAGCGTTGACTTCATCAGACGAGACCTCTCCAACTTAACATTTAGGTTCAGTGTGCCTCTAACCATTCGGTGATCGCTGCCGGTTTTCACCCTCGCGATCACTGAGACATCACTGAACAGTTGTCGTCTGGTCGTCATAATGAAGTCAATCTCATTTTTTGTCGAACCGTCGGGGCTCGACCAGGTCCACTTCCTGTGGGGCCGCCTCTGGAAGAAAGAGTTCATCATAAAGAGTCCCTCTTTCTCCATGAAGTCGGCCAGCTGCTGGCCCCTTGGGTTCCGTTGCCCTATTCCAAATTTCCCTACTTTCAGCTCACCGTTCTCTCTTGTGCCTAGTTTTGCATTGAAGTCTCCCATTAACACCGTATATTGGGTTTTGGAGGAATGCATGGCTCTAGAGATATCCTCATACATTTCCTCCACCTCCTCATCGGGGTGTGCCGAGGTTGGTGCGTAAACCTGTATGACCTTCAGCGAATACCGTTTGGTGATTCTGAGTATAAGGTACGCAACCCTCGTCGACACACTCCCGATCTTTACAACGTTGTTAACGAGAGACTTGTGGACGATAAATCCGACACCTCCTTGGGACAGATGGTCGCCCTCCCGGTGATAGAGCAAGTTGCCGGATTCAAGGATTACCGTGTCCTCCCCCTCTCTTCGGACTTCGGATAATCCTATAATATGCCAGCGCAACTTGTCTGTCTCTTCTTCCAGCTCCACGATCTTCTCGTCAGTCCTCAGGGTGCGTGCGTTGTACGTTGCCAGGTCGACTCGTCTAAGGTGGCAACCGAACCTCCACCGGAGATTCTTAGCACCCCCTGCCCCGCCGTTACCATGGTCGCCACCGTAGCCAGGAATAGCGGGGCCGCCGGGGACTGGGGGCCGTCTGTTTGTTGTTTTGCTCATTGGGGGGTATTTGCCATAGTTGCCACGCTTGGCGAGCGGGTTGGCAACCGCAGTTTTTTATTGTACTTTTGGCTATTATCAGGAAGATGCTGCTGCCCATCTTCCGCCTGTTTCCCTTTGTCGCCTTTTACGACACCCACGGGAGGATATGGGGTGGTGGATATTCTTGACCGCCACTACACGGCAATTCCGTTGAATGGGACTACTAAAAGCACTAGTGCTTCTGTGCATTCATTATTGCAATCAGTTTCCAGTTGATTACCAAAATCCACGTAGCCGAATGAACGTTGAGTTGATGGTTCATATTCTACCTTGCTTTTTATTTTCATCTCATCGAATACAAGGGTACATCAACTCTTCTTTGGATGTTTCTGCTCTGGCTTTTAAGGCGTTGAAAGCCTCTTTCGTGAAACCCGGCCTACCGTCCACAGTCTGGTACCATTTTGTTAGTGTTCGCATGGAAGGTAAACAAGTATTGAAGGTATTTCTCACATATTTGTAAGCTTTTGATGAATAAAAATTCAATGTGAGAGCGAAAGTTCTTAATTCAGGCGAATATTTCTTTTTAATAATTTTTCCCGTTTTACATTTCAGATACTGACGATGAACGATTTCTTGATTAAGTACACCAATTTTTTTTTAAATATCTGCGTCTTCGGCTTTAATGAGATTTTTCTTTTCTAATTCCTTTATTATAACTTGTAAAGATGCCACTCTTTTTTTATAGTAACGGACTTTGTCCCTTAATACCTTAATTGTTTTATTTTTATGCTTAACTTGACTTGTTAACTGCAAAACACGTCTGCAAAGACGTTTTTTGGTCGGAGAGTGAAACTTTGAAGGAGTTTCAGATTCGGTAGCTTTTCGTTTAGTTGCCCTTGGTGTAGTTGATATCGAGTCCTTTTGAGAAGACGATGATGGTATCGGACTTGCATCTTCTGGAACTGATATGTTACTCTGCAAAGAAAACAAAATAATACATATATCAAGTCTGTAAAGACAATAGGTTTGATAATGAAGTTGAATAAAATAGATTATTTATTATATATCTTACCACTACAGGCAAATTTAGTGTAGGAATTGCGGTATCAAACAAGCGGCGGCGACTTTTTGATGTATAAAAACAATCTTCTGTAAAATGTCTGGAGCAAATGACACTATAATTACTTGGAAACCAGTTTTCCCTTTTTGCACAATCTATCCATTGTTTTTTAAGATTCGGATCCTTAGGAAACCTAAAAAAAAATTACAAAAAATGTGAAAAATAATACTTTTTAAAAAGACTCGCCGGCTATTTCAGTTTCTACTATGCTTAATTTACAAATTCTGTTTAAATTATAGACGTCCCTTTGTAGATATTGTCTAAAAGTAACTTCAATTACAGTCATTTTTAACTTAGTCATTATTAGTTACCATCATTATAACTTTTAATTAAAGTAGCTGACTGAAATTTTGTAGATTATTATTTATTTTATATTAATACTAGCAGCGCACCGCGGTTGCACTCGCACAGTTCCCGTTTCCGAGGGGAAAACCGGGATATAAACTGTCTGTGTGCTAAATTTCATTCAAATTCGTTCATTAGTTTTTAGCGTGACACGCAAACATCCTAATATATAAACATCCAAACTTTCAGATTCATATTTTTAGTAGGATTTGTAATATTATTAGTAGGATATTTTTGTATTGAGGTCTGGTCTGCTTAAATTAATCGACAAATAACTCACTTCCTACTACTCACTCTAGATCGACTTATTTAAACTTTGTCTTGAAATGTATTCAATTTATTACATCTACTTATTTGTTTAAACATATAACCTTTTCCGGTAAATATCCGGTAAAATAAAAAAAACCGGTATAACCCGGAAATTTTATTATGACGCAGCAATAGTAAACACGTAATAAATAAAATGAGAAGGCTTATATTGGTTACACCTAGATAAGAGCAAGACGCATAGACAAGCGTCCAAGTGATTCATACTAAATGGCTAGTTTAACTTGAGCCGTATTAAATGGATGAAAATTGAAACAAAATCAAAGTTTATTGATACTTACCGATGAAACGTGATTCCGTCTGTTTTATAATTCGATGTCTTGCTGTTTTTTCCACACCACCGAATAGAACAACACGACGTTATGGGGTTTAATATACCAAACTGAATATTTTCGAGAGTATCGGGGAACGTACACACAGATCACTAGTTGGTGTGGTACTGTTTTAGGGCGAGCGTGAATTGCTATTTATCAGTTACAAATCACTGATCAGTTTCGGAATTGGATGGCTCACATTACTACTCTATTCCGGTTAAATGCTCGATGGTTGTCATTAATGCGGCTACGTTAATAAACAGGTAGCTTCATTTAATTTTCCGCTAATTCAAATTTACGACGTTCATGCTCCTGTTCGTTCAGAACATTTTAGGCATCCTGATGGTATAATGGTGATGACTAACTGATGATATAAAAAATATTAATAAGAAAACTTGTGACAAAGAAAATACAAGTCAGTTCCTTCTAGCGATTTGAATCGAAAAAAATCTAGTACGGAATCGTTGTAACAATCAATGTCGAAAAGTACAAAAACGCCATATTCCTGAATCATTACAAGTAGTACGTAGTACATAGTAAGTAGTAGTAGTACGTGCAGTGCTGTGTTTCAGTCTGAAGGGTATAGCCAGTAGAGTCAGTAGAGCCAGTAGAGCCAGTATAATTACAGGCTGTGAGGCATTCTATCTTAGTCTTCAGAGGTTACGATACGTCTCTAACCTTCTTTGTTTGAAGTTGGTTGCAGTTGTCCATGAGCTATAATAGCCACTTACCATCTGATGTACTTTAAGTTTGTTACTTCAATTTTATATAAAGACCCTGACCCTGACCCTCTTTACAAGAAGTTCTGGAATTACGACAAAATTTCACTCACCATAATTTTTATCCTAGTAAATTTCCGATTCATCTTCATCTTGCATAACGGAAAAGTCAAAAAATTACTTTAGATTTTTTTTCGGTAAGTATAAAGTTTACTAGTAAATTATAAAATACTAATGTCCAAATACTCGAACGCTACTCAATTTTAAGACGCTGTTAAGTATCGAGCTGTCTCTGTCACTTTATGTCGAAGTGGTTGTGACAACACGAGATATACCAACATCTTATAAATGAGGGCATCCACGACTTTTTCTGCCACCAGGGCGGCGCCACTTTACAGTGAGGTAAAATATTTGACAGATTTCATAGTGGGGATGATAATTTCTTAGGAAAATGTAATCTTTAAGGTTTCTTTCTGTATTATTAGGTATATTTTATATTAATTATATTAGAAATGAATAAACCAAACTATAAAATATAACTAAAAGTCGTTTTTTATTTAAAAAGGGTTATAAAGTGCAAAAAATTAAAAATCAAACCACTGACGCATTGTGTTGTGTATTAATAGAATATTCTAAATAATGATACACTATTATTTAAAACTGATTTCTCAACTAACTGACATTGTGTAGTAACAAAAAACTTTACCTCAGTCACAACTAGCGACATCTGGTGAGTGGCAGATTATTAGCCCTCATTCGCCACACTCCCACAAATTCGAATACGCTTTAAAGAAAGTATACGCTTAAAAAGCACGCTCTGGAAACAGAAATGAAAAAATCAATCTGATTTCGACACTTATAATATACTAGCGACACGCACCTGCTTCGCACGGGTAAAATCTGTATCTCGACAACAGCGCCATCTACCGGTGACAATTGTGAATCTAAACCATCCATTCAAACACACAAAATTTCATTAAAATCCGTTCAGCCATTTTCGAGTTTTTGCAAGACTAACTAATTGCGAATTAACGAATAACGAAATAATAATAATATGTATACATAGAGATTAATATTAATTTGGAATAAAAATGTTTTCACTTATGAATGAAAAACTCACACAAAAAATCTTAACATTATGCTATACGAACGAGCCTCTTGTTCATTCGTAACAAAATATTGTAATGTTCTGAATGTATTGAGATAAGGTTGTGGTTAAAGTGTGCGGACAAACTCTTTATACTATTTCTATATAATATAAACTTTATAATTTTATACGTAGTAGAGCCATGCTGCAGCAATATTAAAAGTATAGTTGTAGCACGAATGGGTCGGCTCGACCGGGGAAGGACCACGCTCTCACAGAATACCAGCGTAAAATAGCAACTTAATACTGTTGTGTTTCGTATGGTGAGTGTAGAGAACCGGATACCCTTTTTACTGGAAAAAAGGCATTCAATCTTAGTCCTCACGGCTGATAACGCATCTGCATTTTAATTCGCAAACAAAGGTAAATGTAGATGTCTATGGGCCACAGCAACCACTTACCATCAGATGGACTGTGTGCTCGAATAAGGATAACCTTATTCTAAAAGAAACAAAAAATAACTGTGGACTGTTACGAGGTCTGGATTAACGTGATAAAACAAAAGTTCAGGAAAAGCAAAATAGGCAACTAATAAAGGTACATAACGATTTAATGCCCGCATACTGAAACGCAACTTAAGTCTGTCACTTTCTTAAAGATCCCCTATATATAAGCGTCGCTCAAATATAACTGAAATACAGAAACATCACTCAAGTGATTTGAGGGCCTGATTAGTTGAGCAGCTCTCAAATGTTTACGTATGCGGACGTTTCAGTATTCGGATACAGATGCGAAAAACTAAGATGAAATAAAATATAAGTTTATTGAATTACTAGCGACCATTCCCAGCTTCGCCTGGATAGTATCTACTAATGTGGCGTTATTAAGATTTAAGATAATGAAATACCATTTACTTCATCAATTTTTCGATTTCTCAAAAAGAACATCTTCAAGTTTTCGGATAATTAACACTAGACTAGTCCTGACATTGCTCTGTATCTGTTCGACACGTTTCATTACAATCGGTTCAGCCAGTGGCCAGCCAAAAGGAGCCAAAAGGATTATCCCGGACAAACAGACAGATATACAGTTTATTCATGTCTTAATAGAAATATGCTATGCTATGGCTGCTGGCCGGATGAGGAAGCTCAAGGTCGCTCAGCGAGCTATGAAGAGGGCTATGCTCGGAGTTTCTCTGCGTGATAAACTTAGAAATGAGGATATCCGCAGTAGAACCAGAGTGACCGACATAGTCCAACAGATTAGTAACCTGAAGTAGCAATGGGCCGGCCATATATCTCGAAGAACCGACAACCGATGGGGAAAAAAGGTTTTCGAGTGGCGGCCTCGTATCGGCGGACGAAGTGTAGGGCGTCCCCCCACTAGATGGAGTGACGACCTGGTAAGATATGCAGGAAGTCGATGGATGCAGGTGGCTCAGGACCGTGCTTTGTGGCATTCCTTGGGGGAGGTCTATGTCCAGCAGTGGACTTATGAAGGGCTGTAATGATAAATAGAAATATATAAAGCTCAATAGAAGGCAGTTATTTCGATATTGTAGACATAGAGCACAGTTTTATCAATATTAGATTCATCTTGTTTACTGAACCTTCGCTTTTTATAGAGGTAAGAGCGACACAGAGCCCACAGTCCACCTGATGGTAAGTCAATGCTGTGTCCCATAGACATAATCAAAATGCAAATGCGCTATATATATATATATATATATATATATATATATATATATATATATATATATATATATATATATATATATATATATATATATATATATATATAACCCCTGAGTACTAAAATGGAATGCCTTGTTATAAATAATGAGTTTGCAGTTCTCTTCATTCCTTCGAAACGCTGGTGTTCTCCGGCGAAGCCGATCCATTCGCGCTGCAGCAATACAGAATGGCTCTACCACGTACAAATATAACATCATAAGTTAATTAATATAAATATATATAAAATATAAATTTCACGATTTGTTATTTTTATTTTATAATTTATGTTTTCCGAACATAAAAATCAAAATAAGCAACATTAATTTTAAAAAACAAAAGTGGATAAGCCGTGGTCTAAAAATAAGTTGCAAAACAAAAAGATATCTACGCTATAAGTATTACAATAATAAAACGTCAGTAAATAAAGAAACGTACATGGCCTACTCTAAATTATTAAAAAAATGCATTAATAACTCTCAAAGAAAAACAAACATTAAATTTATAAATCGTAGTAAAAACAAATGTAAAGCAACATGGTCAGTGATAAAAAATGAAATAACAAATAGAAAAATAGATGACGACATTACTGAATTAAATATAAAAAATGAAACAATAACAAATCCTGCCGATATAGCTACTGCCTTTAACGACTACTTTATTAACACGACTGCCACTGTACCAATTAACACTCCAAAATTTAAGCATAAGGGGACAACAATTAACTCAATGTACTTAAAACCAATGGCGGCGGAAGAAGTAAAAAAGGAAATTATGAGTCTTAAAAACACAAAAGCGGAAGGATATGACAGTATATCCACTAATATATTAAAAACGTGCGTCACTGAAGTAGTCGATATCCTTACATATCTCATAAACTTGTCCTTTTCTGCAGGTATATTTCCAGATAAGTTAAAGCTATCTTTAGTCAAACCACTGTACAAAAAGGGGGATAAAAAACATCCAGCAAATTATCGCCCTATAACATTGATACCGATTCTGTCAAAGTTATTTGAAAAGTGCATGTTAAAAAGGCTTATGAGTTTTTGCTCTAAGTATAATATTATAAGAAAGGAACAATTTGGCTTCCAGAAAGAAAAATCAACAACTTTAGCAGTATTTAACCTAATAAATAAAATATTGACCAGTCTAAATAAAAATTATCTAACTACTGTACTCTTTATTGACTTATCAAAGGCGTTTGACTTCGTTGCACATAAAACTCTTCTGAGCAAACTGGAATCTCTCGGAATCAGAGGACCCCCATTATTATGGATATCGTCTTATCTAAGTGGGCGTAAACAAAAAGTTGTCCTCAAAAAAATATTTAATAATGAAATTAGTTCTATTTCGTCTGAATATAGAGAATGCCACTCTGGTGTCCCACAAGGAAGTGTACTAGGACCCATTCTATTCATACTTTACATTAATGACATAACAGAAGTAACAAAACATCAGTGTACTTTATATGCTGACGATATATCCATAATTGTCACATCTAACAAATCTAAAAACAATGTCTCTTTACAAAATCATGAATGTGACATTAATAATACTATTGACATAATAATCGAATGGCTTAAAGCAAATAATTTAAATATTAATCTTGACAAATCATATTATATACAATTCAATAAATCAAAACATAAGCAGCACAATTTTAATCTAAATGTGACAAAGATAAATAAAGTACAACAATTGAAATTCTTAGGTATAACTATTGACGAGAACTTGAACTGGAAATTACATATAGACCATTTGTGTAACAGAATTAATCAGTTCGTATATGCTCTTAAACGTGTTAGGACCGTAACCGACAAAAAAACCGCTATTATGTCCTATCGCGCCTACATAGAATCGATATTGCGCTACGGCATTTTACTATGGGGCAACAGTACGGACAAAAACAGAGCATTTATAGCTCAAAAAAAATGCATTAGAGCCATAGGTGGAATTTTACCTGACGTTTCCTGTAAACCACTGTATAAAAGTCTAGAATTATTATATTTATGAAGTTGCGGTTTTTGTACACAAAAATACAGAATTATTTAACAAAGTTAATAATTTTAGATTGAGAGATCCTCACAGATTGATATATAATGACATTCCAAGGTCGGATAAGTATGCAAAAAGTTGCCTCTGTATGGGTGTCAAAATATATAACAAGATTCCCAGAGATATTAAAATGCTCAATATCAATATGTTTAAGCACAGGTTGTACAAATGGCTAAGTCAGAAAAATTTTTATAGCATAGATTCATTTCTCTATACCAAAAACTTAACATAGATTAATATAGTTTTAAGTTCTTATTTTATTCAATTTTTATTTGTTGACATATTTGGTAATAATTATTATATTAATAGTATGAATTGACATGTATTCTCATTATAATATTTTTAAACTCAATGTGTTATTTGCATGCTATTTTCATTATGGCGAAACATATGCGCTCTGTTTAAACTTGTACCAGCTTATAATACTGTGTTTCTAAGCAAATAAAGAAATTATTATTATTATTATTATTAATGACATATTAAGTGTTATCTGTTTATATTGTCTGTTATATATTATATTTACAAAAAATATCAACTTACCACTGGTGTTGTCAGGTACAGTGATCGTGAAATCGGGACAACTACAATGGATACAAAAAGAAACAGGGTTTTTGTAGTCTTTTCGGCACCAAGAGTTATCCTTAATGCGCAGACAAAAACCGAACGCATAATGTCACTTTATTGAGACAACAATAGAACCGCTTGAAGAAATTGATTAGTGTAGAAGTTCTATCATTAGTCAATTTCTAATGAAATGAAAACGCCTTGTGGGCAAACTCTACCGTAGAACTTATCCAGAAGACGTTTGTATTTCAATAAATTTACTTATCTTAACATCAGCATGATCATTTACGACGTCGATGCAATGTGCGCCAGGGCGGGCAGCATCAGCACAAGAATGTAACCGTATTCTTGTGTCATCAGGCAGCGGAAGAGAAAAACGAGACTGCATGAATGATATCTGTATCTCGCCAACACAATACGCGCGAAGTTTAAAACTTTTATGTTGACTATTTAGTCCGACTTTGGAGAGAAAATAACAGGTCGGGGAAAAAGTTTCTTCGTATTTTGTTTGTATAAAATTGAAGAAAAATCTCTTTGGATGTACTGTTTGTATCTGGCTGGTTACAATATCAATACATATAGGACATTAAGAAAAACAAAAATAAAAAGTAAAAACACTTTACCGCCATTTTTCAAAGAGGGCTTCAATCCACGACTTTTTTGCCACCAGGGCGGCGCCACTTTACAGTGAGGTAAAATATTTGACAGATTACAGAGCGGGGACGATTATTTCTTAGATAAATGTAATCTTTAAGATTTCTTTCTGTATTATTAGTTATATTTTGTATTGATTACATTAGAAATGAATAAACCAAACTATAAATATAACTAAATGATGTTTTTTTTTTAAAAAGAGTTATAATGTGCAAAAAATTAAAAATCAAACCACTGACGCATTGTGTTGTGTATTAATATAATTCTCTAGATAATGATAAATTATTATTTAAAACTAATTTCTCAATTAACTGACACTGTGTAACGAAAATTTTACCTCATTCACAACTAGCGACATCTGGTGAGTGGAAGATTATTAGCCCTCATTCTTTTCTATCCGCCAAAATGAGTGAAGCTAATGAATAAATTCGATACATTCTGAAGTTTTATTACAAAAAAGGGAAAATGGGACTCAAGCCGCGAAAAATATTTGTATAAAGGACCTATGGACATACAAAAAAAAGCCGGACAAAATTTTGATAAGAAAGAACTAATACACTGCAATGGCGGCGGTGCAAGTAAGTTTGCGTGCAATAAAAGGTTGTCATATGAATGAAAACATTTTTATATGGTAGAGCCATGCTGCAGCTATATTAATAGTATATTTGTAGTACGAATGAATCGGCTCGACCGGGGAAGCACCACGCTCTCACAAAATACCAGCGTAAAATCCGCCAGACTACGGTCATTTTTGGCCACTCAGCGAAAATTGGGAGAGCTTGCTTGGGAAGTATTAATGCATCCACCATATAGTCCCGACTTTGCACCCTCAGTATTTCACCCGTTTCGGTCTCTTCAGACTCTTTGGGTAGTTTAACATCAAGAGTGGACTCTCACAACTACTTGTCGCATTTTTTTGATCAAAAATCCCAAAATTTCTACAGCAACAGGATTATGTCACTACCTACAAGATGGCAACAAGTTATCGAACAAAATGGCACATATATATTATAATTAAATGTAACTAAACATAGAAAAAAAACTGTCTTGAATTTATATATAAAATACGAAGAAACTTTTTCCCCGACCTAATGTTATAATGTCAAAGCAAAAATATATTCATGTATAATATAATAATATTTTTTTATATATAATATTTTTTATAGTAGTTATGATGAAACTACGAACAGATAGAGAACAAAGCAAGGAGAGTATCTAGGCTATAATATTTATCCAATTTTCATTTTGTAAAAACGACAAGTTGATCAAATAAATTATTTTGGTAACTTATATATAAATAACATCAACATTAATAGATCATATCCATGCGAAGCCGGGACGAGCAGCTAGTTTCAAATAAAATCTTTACCATTAGTAAGGCAAATTAATTGAGTATTAACACTTTGCCGTAAAGGAGCTGGGAGAAAACCATTAATTGTATAACCAGAAACAATGAAATAAATCACCGAGCGTTTAATGGGAGTATTCTGTACATCGTTTGATAATTAATCACTGTTCTTAGGTCTTAGCTGTTTAAGGAGTTGGAATGCCCTCGAGGCGAAAGGGGAGAGAACAGGGAGGGGTAGCCCCGCAACGCCGCCCACAGTTGGATAATCCTCCATTTACATAATTGCCGTATAAAAAGGAGCGCTTCCCAATTTGCTAAATTGCTTCAAACGACACTGTTAAACGTATCGCTCGCGTTAGTCACGGCGTCATTTCCCCAGCGGCTCCGGCTAGAGGTCCCCGATTAACACTGATTTAGCGATCGAAAAATCTTTTACTGTTTATTGAATTAAGATGTTCGATATTCTTGCAAACGCTATGATCAAAATGTTAGTTCACGCAGTTTTAAGCTCAAATACATATTTTAAATAAATACTAAATCACTTAGAATTTTAAAAACTAACTATGGATCAGTACTTATATATTTTTATTTTTGTACTCTTAGAGTTATCTTTGTTTTCTGATTTAGAAATTCATTTAACGATCTTCGCCACTACTCACGGAGAGTGGGCTAAGGTTTCACTTTACGAAAAGAAGGAATGTCATAAATATTAAATTTATAAATAATATTTATATAAAATTTTTAATACCTTATTACTAGCACATTTCTACCTATTACTAGTTTTTCGCCCCGCGATGTTACCCGCGTCCAATTTGAATTGTCCGGATAGTCATTCATCCATCCATCCGTTACAGCCTATACAAATCCACTGAGCAATATAGGCCTCCCTCATAGATTGTTTTTTTTTATAGATTAAGGGTGACAAACGAGCACACAGTCCACCTGATGGAAAGTGGTTGCTGCGGCCCATAGACATCTACATCAATCCTCTATTGCAAATCAAAATGTAGATGCGTTATCACCCGTGAGGACTAAGATGGAATGCCTCATTTCCAGTAAAAAGGGCCTCCGGCCACCTGCACTCACCAAGCGAAACGCAGAGGTAAACCTCTACTTCACGCTGGTTTTCTGTGAGGTCGTGGTACCACCCCGGTTCGAGCCGGCCCATCCGTGCGACAGCAAAAGCCGCCGCGTGGCTCTACCACTGTTTATGCTTGATTGGGGTATTTTGCCATAGTTGCCACGTTTGGCAAGCGGGTTGGCAAGCGCAGTTTTTTATTATTTTCAGTTGTTATCAGGACGATGCTGCTGTCCATCTGTTGCATTTCCCATCTGTCGCCTCTTACGACACCGACTGGACGATATGGGGTAGTGGGTATTTTACACCGCCACTACACCTTATGTATGATCCAAGCTTATTATGAGCTTTCTCATATTTAAAATCATAATAAGGTTAGACTAGGTCTTTCGACTAGCAATAATAATCTTCATTTCCCTTCTTCAATAAATCAGTTTCTGTTATACTTAATTAAACTTATTACTTGGAACTCTAATATTTCCCATCATACTTCCTATCTTGTATTTCTATCCTGCTTTTCTCAACTGTCGTCTTCTTGTTTTTATTTTTATTTTATTTTTTTACTTAATTGTATGATGAGCCGCGTCTACGTGCTGTTTTCGAGAGTCATTACGAATCGTCGCGCGCGCAGACTTGACGACTTCCAGCCTCCCGAACAAGCCGGTTTCCGAAAAGGCTTTAGCACCATAGACCACATACATATCCTTCGGCAAATTGTACAGAAGTCCGAGGAGTACAATTTGCCACTATGTCTGGCGTATGTGGACTATGAGAAAGCCTTTGATTACGTCAAAATTTGGGCGGTGCTGCAGTCCCTTCAGCGGTGCCAAGTTGACTGTCGGTATATCGAAGTGTTGAAGTGCTTGTACAGTAGGGCTACGATGGCTATCCGAGTACAGAACCAGAGTACAAAACCTATCCAATTGCAGAGAGGTGTAAGATAGGGTGACGTCATATCCCCGAAACTCTTCACCGCTGCATTGGAAGACATTTTCAAGCTTCTGGACTGGAAAGGATACGGTATCAACATCAATGGCGAGTACATCACTCACCTTCGATTTGCCGACGATATAGTCCTTATAGCAGAATCGCTGGAGGATCTAAGCACTATGCTCAATGATCTCAATAGTGTTTCCCAACGGATAGGTCTTAAGATGAATATGGACAAAACAAAGATCATGTTTAATGTCCATGTCACACCTATGCCGGTAGTTGTTGGGAGCACTAAGCTCGAAGTTGTTGACGAGTATGTTTACCTGGGACGAAAAGTCCGACTAAGTAAGTCCAACTTCGACCGAGAGGTCAATCGACGGATTCAACTCGGTTGGGCAGCGTTTGGCAAATTACAGCATATCTTCTCATCAGGTATACCTCAAAACTTGAAAACGAGACTGTACAACCAGTGCGTGTTGCCAGTGATGACCTATGGAGCTGAGACGTGATCCTTCACTGCTGGCCGGATAAGGAAGCTCAAGGTCGCTCAACGAGTTATGGAGAGGGCTATGCTCGGAGTTACTCTGCGTGATAAACTTAGAAATGAGGATATCCGCAGTAGAAGCAGAGTAACCGACATAGCCCAAGGAATTAGTAAGCTGAAGTGGCAATGGGCCGGCCATATAGCTCGAAGAACCGACAACGGATGATGACGAAGATGCATCTCTCACCAGGCTCACCTGCATCCATCGACTTCGAAGTCGATGGATGCAGGTGGCTCAGGACCGTGCTTTGTGGCATTCGTTGGGGGAGGCCTATGTTCAGCAGTAGACTTGTGAAGGACTGTAACGATGATGATGATGATTCTATACATAAAAAACAATAAAGTACTTACCTTCCAATAGTAATTGTGCGCTCGTGAATTTGGTGTGTCAAGGCTTGGCTTGGCGAACGTCACATTAATTATTATTCATCGATCACTAATAAAAATTAGATACACAATCAGTGACAAAAAATATCCTTACTGAATGAGCGCCCACTCGAACATTTGGGTGCGCTTTTAATTTGTACGAAGCTCTGTGAATACAACTTTAGGCAATGCACTTAAAGTTGAATTTACATTAATGGATATTTATTTCAACTAGCATTACGTCGAAAAAACTGGCGACAGTTTTTAGAGAACTTTTGCATGGGATTGTGTATCTAGTTTTTTATTAGTGATCGATGTTATTACTACACGCTGAAGTCACAATTTTATTAATAAGGTACTACGTTTAAACTGTACTGTTTGTTATTACACGTTGAAGTCACAATATCACTAACACTCTTATTAATAGTTAAGTATTATTTAACAGACACAACAGACAAGAATCTTAATGGAGCGATCAGCAATGGTGGCGGCAAGCAGCGTCGCTCAAGAACTAACTTTACCCTGGAGCAGCTGGGCGAACTAGAACGGCTGTTTGACGAAACGCACTATCCTGACGCGTTTATGCGGGAGGAGCTTAGTCAACGGCTCGGACTTAGTGAAGCCAGAGTGCAGGTATATTTAATATTTTATATGTAATCTATACAAATAAATAAAATTGAAGTGTCTGTATGTAATTTCAAAATTACAACTATTTACTAAATGCATATAAAAGTATATACGGTACTAATAACAAAAATAGAATTTTTTAAGTTTTTGTCTGTCTTTCTGTCTGTCCGTCTGTCTGTCTGTTTGTTCCGGCTAATCTCCGAAACGGCTGGACCAATTTTGACGGGATTTTCACTGGCAGATAGATGATGTCACAAGAAGTAACTTAGGCTACTTTTTGATTTCAGAAAAAGAATTAGGGTCCCGCGCAAAAAATTAAAACCCCAAATAACACGCGGGCGAAGTCGCGGGGAACAGCTAGTGAAAAATATAATGTAGAGTTAGTCTATAAAGTTTTTAGGCTATTATGCTTTAGGTTGCTAGGCAATTACATACCTTAAAATTAAAATATCTTTTATTATTTTATTTTAAAAAGATAATGAAGCAAAGAAAATACCACAAATGTTACTTATGGGTCTTCGATTTTCGATTTATTATTTTTCGGACATGTCGATTTCTTATCATAATTTTCTTTAATCAAGTAAAGCAAAATAAAATAAAAGCCTATATATGTCCCACTGCTGGGCACAGGCCTCCTCTCATTTCTGAGGGTTTTAGGGCAAGGAAATGTCCGCCACGCTGCCCCAATGCGTGTTGGTGAACTTCACATGTCTTCGAAATATTTTTTTATTTCTTTTTTCCTCTTTTTACTTTAATCCAGAGCACGATTTCATGATTGCATTCCCCACTGGCATTAAGGACGCACCGGCAATCGGATAGCGACCTCCGGTTCGAGCAGGGGGATGATGCGTCTGCGCTGAAATACATCGAAGCCTAAATCGCGCTATCAAAGTTCGGAAGTAAAAAGCAGTATACTATACGGAATAGCTCCAAACTACCACTCGGAGCGTTGGCCGCTCTCCGGGCAGAACAACTTGCCCAGCGGGAGATCACCCAGAGGCTCAGAGGTTAGGGTAAAACTACGAACTTTATTTGGCACGATCGTGATACATCTACGCATACTCATATCTACTTTTTGGTTATGGGTTCTCTTAACTTGACCCATTTTTCAAATATCGTCAATTTGTTAGATAAACTTGCGTCTAGGGCATCCCTTGCCGACTCTGCCACTCACTGTTATGTCGCTCTTTCCTTATTCATTTTTTGAAGTGAAAACTTTTGCGATTTGAAACTCAATTAAATGAAAAAGCGACACTAAAAAAGACAAATATATAAATCCGATGGAATGCCCATATGTTACACGATCATTTACTGTCTACGTACAAAATTTCATGGTAATCTGTCCAGTAGTTTTTGCATGAATCGTGAAGACACAATTTTTCTACAGATTTATTCTAGGTGTAGATAGACTAGGTATAGATGTATATATTGCGTCAACTGTTCTGACTGAATTGAATCGTGTAACGTTGCAAGGTAGTTATGGTTACACCAGCACCACCCATAATACAGATAAAGCGTCCATCAGCATAAATACATAAACGCTGTAATTTAAGTAATAAAAGTAATTTAAGTAGCCTGTAAGCATAGGATTAAGCATTGTAAAAAGACAATGGCCAGAATAAATTCACATCTCTCTCTGTGAACACGTACTTTGTATTTAGTTTGTATTTAGTTTTAAAAAAGCTCTCGGCAGCTCCCGCAACTTGACTGGCGCAGCCGGTAGGATCACCGGAAAAGCTGTGCCACCGTTCGTGAATATCGCGTATACAATTTTACCTATTTTCGCTCATCGGCGGACGATCCATACAGCGTGGTGATCCAACGAACCAAAACAAATTCGTCGAGAATAAGGAGCCGTGAAGCTGATGATGGGCACTGCGGGCTGGTGAGTACGACTCTTCACCTCCTTCATATCCCTTAGTAAACTTGGAATTAGACATTTTCCATTTTGACTGTTATTTGGGTTTCAAATACTAATCTTACGTAAATTTTATAAAGTATTAAATGTAATAAATATTACTCAAATAAAAATTAAAATAATATTAATTTAATTGTAATACGTACATAATAATAAGTCCCATATCACTCAATAAAGTTATAGAGTATATTATATTAAGTATTATACATTAAATTAAGTTCTTATTGTGTCTACATGTGTTTGTTAATTTAAATATTACTCGACACGTTAATACCTAGTAGATTATTACTTATACTCGAATTTTTCTTACAACATTTGTGGAACTGGTAGAGTTATAATAAATATTTTATATTATTTTTTATTATTTTTGTGTAGAACCAGTGAATAAATTATTAAAAATGTCGGAAATCAAACTTTTTCCTAACGAATTAACTAAAATAATACCAACATTTAGCGGCGATAAGCGCCATTTAAATTTATTTTTGCGTAAATGTGAATATATAATAAGTAACTTTAAATCATCCGATGTGCAAAATGAATATATAATGCAAATAATTACTAGTCGTCTTACGGGCGAGGCTGCGTCGATTATCAGTGAACGAGAAGATATAGAGACGTGGGCCGAATTCAAGGAATTGTTTTTAACTCACTTCGGCGACCCACGTAGCGAGGAATGTTTAGCCATAGAATTAGAAACTTTAAAGAAACAACAAAATGAAAATTATACAGATTTTTGTGGTCCTATACAGTCCGTTAAATCAGTGCTATTATCGAAGGTTAATCAAATTGGTGATAAAAACTTAAAAATAAGTAAAACTATTATTTACAATAACACCGCTCTGCAGGTTTTCTTATACAATTTATCCGAAAATATGGTTCGCATTGTTAGGTTGAAAACACCCAGTACACTAGAAGAAGCACTAAGTATAGTTCTAGAAGAAGTAAACTTCTATGACCAATATCAGATGCGTAGTAAAATGTTACATATAGCCATACGTCTAAGCCACAGTCTAGTAGTACACTAGTGCAACAACCATCGTTTAAGTTCGCAATGCCAACACAGTCTACAGGTTTTAGACCAATGTTTAGTACAAAACCAACTCCCTAGGCAGAATTTCGGAACACCACATCAATTTAAGTTTGGCATTCCCAATAGTAGACAAATGAGGATTCCGTTACCACAAAACAAACCTCAACAGCAAATGAGTTTCCCTAAGCAATATCACCCACCTCAGTTTGGATACCGACCTAATTTTGGATACCGACCAAACTTTGGATTTAGATCCCCGGGCTATAGCCCCATGCAACCAATGTTACCACAACAGTTTGGTAACTCTCAGCGTTTTAATTATCCTAATAATAATAATGTGCATAATAAGCCGATTTCTAATGATACTGATGTTTCTATGAGAACTGCCCCTCCAAAGCCTTTTCAACCAGGTTTCCGCCTAAACGAATTAGAAATTTATCCATCATACTATCCCTACGAATTTCCTCAAAATTACATGTATGAGGAACCATACGAAAATTATTACGAAGATGAATCCATACAAGAAAATTCTCTAATAGAGGCCGAAGAAAACAATGATTCAGAGGATAATGATATTTCGGCACAGACTGAAAATTTTGAAGTAAAAGCCTCCGAAAACCACCCGAAATAATAGAATTGAATTGCAACATAAATCTAAAACTACCATACATATATATACCGGAAATAGATGCTAATTTTATGATAGACACAGGAAGCACCCGTTCTTTTATAAGCCCCGATAAAGCACATCAATACTACCGTAATTATATAACAAATGAACCCTTTAAGGTTATAAGCACTCATGCATCTAGCGAATACAATCAGGTAATTAAAATTCCACTATTTTCTATATTTCAAAGTAATGACGAACATAAATTTTATCTTTATAATGTCGATTCACGTTATGATGGGTTAATTGGGAATGATTTATTAAAGCAGTTGGAAGCTGTGATAGATTTAAAGAAACAAGTACTTACTACAAATTTTTCTAGAATACCGATAATACACAATAGCTTAGAACATGTTGTAATACTTCCACCTCGTTCTGAAGTTAGAGCAAAATTACCTGCTAACATGTTTTATGGCGAAGGAATATTAAATTATACCCGATTCTGTGATGGAGTGCGCACGCCTTCTGCGTTGGTAAAATGTGAGAATGGCCAATGACCACAATTATACAAAATACGTTAGATCAACAAATGGAACTATCTATTAAGAAACCTTTTGAAATTTGTGAATATGTGGATGATAAATCGTATGTAAATTCTATAGATCAGTCTGATCTAGAAACGGACCAGTTATTGCTTGAAAATTTAAACAAGTTACGACTAAACCATATGAATGAAGAGGAAAGACATAGCATTCGTAAACTATGTGAGGAATACAAGGATATATTTTATTGTGAACAGATACCTTTGAGTTTTAGTAATCAGGTTAAACACTTCATCCGGACTAAAAACGAGGACCCTATATTCACAAAACCTTACAGACTAGCCCCCGTATAAGTAACAGAGATAAACAAGCAGGTCGATAAACTTCTATTAGATAATGTAATTCAGGAATCTTTCTCCCCGTGGAATTCTCCCGTACATCTTGTTCCAAAAAAGTCTGATGCTTCGGGCGAAGTTAAATACAGAATGGTCATAGATTACAGAAGGCTAAATGAAATTACAATTGATGATAAGTACCCTCTTCCAAACATCGCAGACCTTTTCGATAAGCTAGGTAAGAGCACATACTTTTCGACACTCGACTTGGCCAGCGGCAATCACCAAATTGAACTTAATGAAGATGACCGACAGAAAACTGCCTTCAGCACCCAAAATGGACACTATGAGTTCCTGAGGATGCCATTTGGATTAAAGACAGCTCCCGCCACCTTTCAAAGGGCTATGAATAACGTCTTAAGAGGTTTGCAAGGAATCCATTGCCTTGTGTACCTTGACGACGTTATTATCTTTTCCGCTAGTCTACAAGAACACATGGAGAATCTCCGTACAGTTTTTGACCGACTTCGACAGACTAACATGAAAATACAATTAGACAAATCTGAATTTTACCGAAAAGAAGTCTTATATCTTGGACACACCATAACTAAAGACGGATTGCGACCAAACGATGACAAAATTAAAGTAATACAAAATTATCCTCTTCCTAAGACAACCACCAAAATCAAAAGTTTCCTTGGGCTGATTGGATATTATAGAAAATTTATAAAGGACTTTGCGAAAATCACGCAGCCCTTAACGTCGTGTTTAAAAAAAAGGAATAAGATAATTATAGACCAAAATTATATAGATGCTTTTCATAAATGTAAAGAAATATTGACCAGTGTTCCACTACTACAATACCTGGATTCAACTAAACCGTACATATTAACTACCGACGCTTCAAATGTAGCTCTTGGTGCAGTATTGTCACAAGGACCAATAGGGTCAGATAAGCCTATTGCATATGCCAGCCGCACACTTAATGACACCGAGTCGCGATACAGCACAATAGAGCGGGAACTTTTAGCCATCATTTGGGCTGTAAAGCATTTTAGGCCCTACTTGTACGGACAGAAATTTCAAATTTATACAGATCATAGACCCCTTGCTTGGCTCTATTCTCTTAAAGAGCCTAATAGCAAACTAACACGCTGGCGTTTGCGTCTTCAAGAATACGATTTTACAATAGTCTATAAAAACGGCAAACAAAATACCAATGCTGATGCCTTGTCTCGCATAAAACTTAATGCATTAGACGACGCATCTATGGATGTTAATGTGGATGACGATGACATACAAAAAGTAATACGCCAATTGAAAGAACTTGAAAAATACAGACCTAAGCCCCAACCAGAGACAGTGATAATTTCAGACTCAGACTCGAGTGTGACGGATCATATAGAATTGTTCGAAGAAAATTACCCTGTACCATCTGTAACTAACAGTAGTAGAACAGACACGATACACTCAGATATTGAACCTGAGTCAACAGCAATCCCAATTTTGAACGAGGCAATAGATACCAAACCAAATCAGATCCTAGTATTTTCTTGGTTCCAAAATAAACTACAAGTCAGAAATTTATCTAGAGAAAAACAAAAAGTACTAGAGGTATTTCTCCCACTAGAACACGAAGAATTAATTAAACAATTTTTAAAAGAATATATAAAATTTAAGAGTCGATACTTTATTTATTTCGAGAACGCTGAGCATAGGAAACTATTTGCAAAAGTTATTATAGAACTCTTTAAGAAGGATGCAGTACAATTCTTTGAATGTACACAACGCGTAGTATATGTGGAGGATGAAAAAGAACAAAAAGCTGTCATTCTCAAACACCATGAAGGAAAAACATGTCATCGCGGTCTGAAAGAAACTATGATAAAAATACGCAGAAACTATTATTGGGAAAATATGCAAGACACTGTAGCTGCCGTTATAAATGCTTGTGAACCTTGCAGATTAATGAAGTACGATAGGAAACCAATAAAACCTATACTACAACTCACATCAACTCAGGATGCGCCTTTTCAGGAACTATTTATAGATTTATTTACTATTGAGAAGAAGTATTATTTAACTGTTGTGGATGCTTTTAGCAAATTAGGGCAGGCCTTAGAGATTGCAAATCGACAAACCGCTGAAGTAGTGCGAGCATTAATTAAATATTTTTCTATGTACGGAATTCCTAAGAAAATATCCTCTGACCCAGGCACTGAATTCAATAACGAACTTATGCGTCAGCTCCTATCTATGTATAAAATAGAAACTCATATCACAACTCCAAATAACCCCAATTCGACAGGCATTGTCGAAAGATTTCATTCCACTATAATTGAAATATACAGACTTGCAAAATATGAACACAAATGCACAGACGCTGCATCGGTCATGACATATTCAGTCATGGCATATAATCATACTATTCATTCAACGACAGGATTAACACCCTTTGAAGTAGCATTTGGACATACCGATTCTGGTAAAATATTCGATGTAGATTTTGAAAAGGCATATACACAGCAACTCATTAAAGACCACGCGAGACGAACCAAATACTTATATAGGTATATTTCCGAAAAAGTCCATACAGATAAAGAAAAGGTTAGGAAAAAGAAAAGCGGGGAATCTGGAATTGATCTTAAAGAAGGTGATACGGTTTTTATTAAAGATATTAACATAAGGAAAAGTAAGGATAAGCCTAGGTATCAAAAGGCGAAAGTGCAAGGTGATATTGGAAGAAACATAATACCTGTAACGATAGGGAAAAGAAAAACTAAAGTGCACCTCAAAAATGTGAAACGCCCTCCACAGGTTGTTGGCGATCTTCGTGAACCTGAATCTGATGATCCGGACCCAAGACCTTCAACTTCTAAAGATTGAGCATAACCCAGGCATGTTACCCGTAAAGCAAGGACAAGCATACAAGGAAATAGATAAGTGGGTTATAGTTAAGCAGTTAGACTTTAGTAGCATAAAAGATGATTTAAATTTTAATATCAATAAATATAAAGAATTTAGAAGTTTAGTAGACATCCATAAGCCATACGTAAATGAATTCCAAAATATGAAAACACAAGTAAATTATTTAAGTAACTTAGCTGTAGAAAAGTTTAAACAGCTCATACCTTCGATACGTTTCAAGCGCGGTCTTATTAATCCATTAGGTTCTGTTATCAAAACGCTTACAGGAAACTTAGACCACAATGATGCAATAAAATACGACAATCTCATATCTCAATTAAAGACCCAGCAAACGCACACTAATAAGAAAATAACAATAATCTCGGAGATCCTTGACTCTCTTATAAATAGTACTGGATCTCTACAGGAAAATATGAAAATTATAGATGAACGAATGAAACGTATAGAAAGAATTGTAAAATATATAATTACTAAAGACGATAACAGCATATACTCCACATATGTTTTAAGTATGTTTAACATGTTTGTCAATAATTTTAGAACTATATACTTAATTTTAAGCGAAATAGAAACGGCATTAGCATTTACTAAACTTCACGTTCTACACCAAGCCATTGTTAATTCCACTGGATTATTAGTAATATTAGAATCTATATCTCAAACAAATAGTTTATTGTATCCTATTACTGAAAAGAATTTAGTTAATTTAGAAAGAACTATGTCTGTTAAGGCCTATGTTAAAGAAAACCAAATAACATTCATCATGGAAATCCCTCTGACTAATAATATTACATACACTTACTTTTAATGTATGCCTTACCTATGTTTGATCCCACCTATAATAGAACAACTGTTATTTTTCCCAAATATCCTTACCTCATGGTGAAAGATCACACGTACTTACCCCTAAATGGCCCATGTCAGGAGATAACATCAAACCAGTTCCTGTGCGAGGAAATTGATATCGTGCAGTATCCTGAAAACACATGCATAGAACAACTTATAAACTTCGCATCAAATCTAAGCCTTTGTAAATTATCAATAGAAGAGCTGGAAAGTTTTAAGATACAGTCTATTGGTCCTATTAACTGGATCCTATTTACATAAAATGAAATAGTGCTTACAAAAACGTGTGGCGATGACACTCAAAGAAATGCTGTAAAGGGCACTTACCTCTTGGAAATAGATGAAAACTGTGAGATCAAATTAGGCAATATTAAATTATACCGGAAACGATACTTCTCAGGAAAACTGCAATATAAGGTGACACCAATTTTAACTCTACCCAAATTGATAGAGCAGCCTACAAATGCGGAGAAAACAGTGAATTTAAAGCGAGTTAATTTGGACGAACTAAAATATCTCTCGTACAAACTGAAAAGTGAAATAGTGGAAAGTGAAAGTGAAAGCTTAGTGAAAAAGAAAAGTGTTAGTTTAGCTACTGTACTACTCTATGTTATATTAGTTTTAATTATTCTTATTGTTGTAATTTGGAAATATAAGTCTAAGCTCTTACATTGTATGCAAAATCATCGGAATCCAAATCTTGCCGATAACTTTGCAGTTGAGGAGGGAGGAGTTATGGTTACACCAGCACCACCCATAATACAGATAAAGCGTCCATCAGCATAAATACATAAACGCTGAGTATGTAGTAATTTAAGTAGCCTGTAAGCATAGGATTAAGCATTGTAAAAAGACAATGGCCAGAATAAATTCACATCTCTCTCTGTGAACACGTACTTTGTATTTAGTTTGTATTTAGTTTTAAAAAAGCTCTCGGCAGCTCCCGCAACTTGACTAGGTTGCACGCAGAGTTTGGAATCACTACAATTTAAGTGGTTGCAAGTTTCAAATGTTCGCAAAGATCATGTAAAGCTTTTATTATTTTTATACTGAATTTTAAAAATATTGTTAAATTAGCTTTGAAAATTCAACCTTAATTGCAATATATTAAATGGGCGGATTTTTTAAAGTGTACCTAAGTTAAAATGAAGGTTCTAAGTTTTTATGCATTTTTTTCAATATGTGCCATTGAATTCATAAAATATATTAATTGACTTTTAACAAAATGTATAATATATTTGAATAACTGCTATAAATTAATTATAATAAGTTAATGAAATTCAGTAAGAAGATTTTGGGTTCCACTGAATAACTATTTAATATCTAACATCATCATCATCATCATTACAGCCCTTCACAAGTCCACTGCTGAACATAGGCCTCCCCCAAAGAATGCCACAAAGCACGGTCCTGAGCCACCTGCATCCATCGACTTCCTGCATGTCTTACCAGGTCGTCACTCCATCTCGTGGGGGGACGCCCTACACTTCGCCTACCGGTACGAGGCTGCCACTCGAGAACCTTTCTTCCCCATCGGTTGTCGGTTCTTCGAGCTATATGGCCGGCCCACTGCCACTTCAGCTTACTAATCCGTTGGGCTATGTCGGTTACTCTGGTTCTACTGCGGATAACCTCATTCCTAAGTTTATCACGCAGAGAAACTCCGAGCATAGCCCTCTCCATAGCTCGCTGAGCGACCTTGAGCTTCCTCATACGGCCAGCAGTGAAGGACCAAGTCTCAGATCCGTAAGTCATCACTGGCAACACGCACTGGTTGTACAATTTCGTTTTAAGGTTTTGAGGTATGTCTGACGAGAAGATGTGTCGTAGCTTCCCGAACGCTGCCCAGCCGAGTTGAATCCGTCGATTGACCTCTCGGTCGAAGTTGGACTTACCTAGTCGGACTATTTGTCCCAGGTAAACATACTCGTCAACAACTTCGAGCTTAGTGCTCCCAACAACTACCGGCATAGGTGTGACATGGACATTAAACATAATCTTTGTTTTGTCCATGTTCATCTTAAGACCTATCCGTTGGGAGACACTATTGAGGTCATTGAGCATAGTGCTTAGGTCCTCCAGCGATTCTGCCATAAGGACTATATCGTCGGCAAATCGAAGGTGAGTGATGTATTCGCCATTGATGTTAATTCCGTATCCTTTCCAGTCCAGAAGCTTGAAAACGTCTTCCAATGCAGCGGTGAAGAGTTTCGGGGATATAACATCACCCTGTCTTACACCTCTCTGCAATTGGATAGGTTTCGTACTCTGGTTCTGTAATCGGATAGCCATCGTAGCTCTACTGTACAAACACTTCAGCACTTCGATATACCGACAGTCAACTTGGCATCGCTGAAGGGACTGCAGCACCGCCCAAATTTCGACGGAATCAAAGGCTTTCTCATAGTCCACATACGCCAGACACAGTGGTAAATTGTACTCTTCGGACTTCTGTACAATTTGCCGAAGGGTATGTATGTGGTCTATGGTGCTAAAGCCCTTTCGGAAACCGGCTTGTTCGGGAGGCTGGAAGTCGTCAAGTCTGCGCGTGAGACGATTCGTAATGACTCTCGAAAACAGCACGTAGACGCGGCTCAGAAGGGAAATCGGTCTGTAGTTCTTCAAGAGAGCGTTGTCGCCTTTCTTGAAGAACAAGACCACCGCACTTCTGCTCCACGCCTCCGGTGTAATGCCACCATGGAGGACGGAATTAAAGAGCTTCTGAAGGACTTCAAGTACCGGTCTTCCACCCGCTTTCAGAAGCTCCGCTGTAATTCCATCCTCACCTGGGGCCTTGCCGTTTTTAAGGTGTTGGAGAGCCATTCTAATCTCGCTCAGACTGACGTCCGGGATATCTTCGGAATAGTGTCGAATAAGACTCGCTCTTGGATCGTTACTCACACTTGCGTGTGGCTCCAACGATGACGTGTACAGCTGCCCATAGAACCTCTCAATCTCACTCAAAATCTCAGGTGCCCCGGAAACGATGCTGCCACATTCGGTCTTCAGCTTTGACAGTTGGCTCTTTCTGGCAGACAGATCTCTGGCAAAGACTTTGGAGCCTTGGTTCCGCTCGATCGCTTCTTCAATACGAGCTGTATTGAAGTTGCGCAAGTCCCGCCGCATGCATTTGGAGATCTGTCTGTTCAGTTGCCTGTATGCTGTCAAATCTGTTGAAGAATGTAGCCTCATCTCCCGTCTAACAGCCATGAGATTAAGAGTGTGATCGGAGAGTTTTTGTGTTCTTCTGCGGCGGGTCTTGCAGAACTTAGCTCCGACCGCATGGACAGTTTCCACGAGCTTGTCATTCATATCGTCCACTTCATTGCAGTCTTCTAGGCACTGAAAACGATTTTGTAACTCGAGCTGAAAGGTTTCGGGACTTTGGATTAGAGCACGAGGGGGACGGAGCGTTGACTTCATCAGACGAGACCTCTCCAACTTAACATTTAGGTTCAGTGTGCCTCTAACCATTCGGTGATCGCTGCCGGTTTTCACCCTCGCGATCACTGAGACATCACTGAACAGTTGTCGTCTGGTCGTCATAATGAAGTCAATCTCATTTTTTGTCGAACCGTCGGGGCTCGACCAGGTCCACTTCCTGTGGGGCCGCTTCTGGAAGAAAGAGTTCATCATAAAGAGTCCCACTTTCTCCATGAAGTCGGCCAGCTGCTGGCCCCTTGGGTTCCGTTGCCCTATTCCAAATTTCCCTACTTTCAGCTCACCGTTCTCTTTTGTGCCTAGTTTTGCATTGAAGTCTCCCATTAACACCGTATATTGGGTTTTGGAGGAATGCATGGCTCTAGAGATATCCTCATACATTTCCTCCACCTCCTCATCGGGGTGTGCCGAGGTTGGTGCGTAAACCTGTATGACCTTCAGCGAATACCGTTTGGTGATTCTGAGTATAAGGTACGCAACCCTCGTCGACACACTCCCGATCTTTACAACGTTGTTAACGAGAGACGTGTGGACGATAAATCCGACACCTCCTTGGGACAGATGGTCGCCCTCCCGGTGATAGAGCAAGTTGCCGGATTCGAGGATTACCGTGTCCTCCCCCTCTCTTCGGACTTCGGATAATCCTATAATATGCCAGCGCAACTTGTCTATCTCTTCTTCCAGCTCCACGATCTTCTCGTCAGTCCTCAGGGTGCGTGCGTTGTACGTTGCCAGGTCGAGTCGTCTAAGGTGGCAACCGAACCTCCACCGGAGATTCTTAGCACCCCCTGCCCCGCCGTTACCATGGTCGCCACCGTAGCCAGGAATAGCGGGGCCGCCGGGGACTAATATCTAACACAGGGAATTAAATAAAACGGGTTCAACGAAAAGCATATTTTTATTTATATAGTATATATGTTTATAGATGAAAAAAATAAACATTTACTTCTGACAGCGGAATTAAAAATTATAATTATCGTATGTTTATATCCGCTGACTAACTTGTTAACTAATCAGTTGCATGTTTTTCTTTGTAACTATTTAAATAACCATTTATTACTGTTTTGTCAAATAATTTTACGGAATAACAAACTTGTTGTCTTCGTAACAAAAATTAATATTATATTATTAAAATAAGCCCTTACTTTTGGATTTTAGTTAGTGGGACAGTTAATTATTGGATCGTTGAAGATAGTCAGTGAAAAAGTAAGGTCTCTGATTACAATGAAGGATTTTTTTGGCCAATTTTAACAACATTATTAAATTATTTTTTTACATTATTAAATTACTTTACAAACATATTTAAATTATTTTGCTTAGCTCTAATCGAATCTAACCAAACTCCGACAGCAAACATGTATTCATTATTATGTATATTTATTATCAATGAAATAATGCAAAAATTTATGAAACTATTTTATTATTTATGAAACTGAGTGATCGTAAATTATTGTAATTAAGTACTAAAAATGTGATAAATTGCTAAATTAAAAAGCGCTGCTAGTTACTGGAATGTATTGTGTTCACACATACTCGTCCTCAATGTAGCACTTGTCCACGAGTATTGCCAAATCGTTGCCAAGATGGGGGTGGCCAATGAGATGTTTTGTTATGTTGCAAACGAAAAATCTTTTATCTAATTTAGTATATTTTCTTCAAACCATTTAAACTCGCGTTAATCAGGGGAAAACTCCACCCTGTAAAATTCTAAGACTTCGATTTTAAAAATAATTTAAAACAAATGTGTTCTTTTACTTAACTATTGTATAGGTTTTTCGAAAATATATGGTTTAAGCCGTCGAATGATGTTATTAGATCAATTCACATACCGATAACCTAACTGTCATTCCACTTTGAATGTCATTACTTAACGAAGAGACATGGTAAAAACTAGTTTATTGGTATCTTTATTACAATATGAAATTATAAATAAACATATAAACAGTGAAAAAAAATATCGAAATTCTACCAAAAATATGCTCAACTAAATAACATTAAAAAATATTAGGTTATTTCAAAGGTTTAAGTAAAAAAAAATCGAAACATAAAGGACATCGAAAACTTAAGGTACACTTTTCAAAAAATATGCCCAAATATCGGTAGAACTTTAGATTAGGTGGTATGCTAATCTGTTTCTTACATACCACTTAATTAAATAGAGTCATCACTCACAGCCGACACTAGCAATCATCGTGTACGATATTAATTAGCTTGCAGCCGAATCTTGTACCCTTGTATTATACATAGCCACTTAACATTGCGATCCCCGTTCATTACTAATGCAAGTAATTAGCTGCGAGCGTCCAACAAGTGCCACTTTATCGGCCATATATCGCGATTAGTGCCCGATTGGCGTTAAGCGATATACGTAAGTGTACGCTGGCTGGTAGGGAACTTAAGTGCCCCAGAAAGTGACATAAAAATAAAAGTTACTACCCCTAGTTGTATTTCTTCACTACTGTCAAGTTATGTAACATTTGTGTCAATTTTTTAACAAGAAATTACATTGCGTTTCCCTAAAAATTTTTTTTTCTGGAATACTTACGTAAATTGAATATGAAACTATCGTCGATAATAGACAACAATTTGGCGTTTACAAACAAGTTTTATATATCCGTTGGTGACGTTATGCTATTCCTGAGGCATAAAGCAGAAGTTCGGTGGTATTTTCTTCAAGAAAGGCGATAACAGTCTATTGTAAAAGTACAGACCGATTTCGCCGCTGAGGCGCGTCTGCGTGCAGTTTTCGAAATTCAACACGAATTGTCTAGCATGCCAACTTGACGACTTCCAGCCTACCGACCAAGACTGTCTCGAAAAGTCTTTAGTACCATAAACCATATAAGTACATACTTTTTGGAAAATTACGCAGAATACCTAAGAGTACAATCTGCCACAGTGTCTTGGGTATGTAGATTATTAGAAACTCTTCAATTCTGTCGGAAGTGTTTCTACAGTAAGATTACGATGCCTTCCGAGACTAGAACCAGAGAACAGGACCTATCCAACTGTAAAGAGCTGTAAGATAGGGTAAAGTTATACCTTCGAAACTCTTCACTGCTGCAATAGAAGACGTTTTCAAACTACCTATGAAAGGATAAGGTATTACATTAATGCCAAGTACATTACTCATCACACTGAGCGCTACACTTGAAGTTGGACAATGCTTGGAGTTTCTCTGTGCGATGAAATTTGTAATAAAGTTATCGCAAGCAAACCCAGGATAAACGACATAGCGCAACAGATGTAAGCTGAATTGGCAATGGGCTGGCCATATAGCTCGAAGAACCAACTACCGATGGGGAAGAAAGGTCCTGAAGTGGCAGCCTCGTACTGGTAGGCGAAGTGTAATGCAGCTCCCACTAAATGGAGTGACAACATAGTGAGACATACAGGAAGTCGATGGATGCATTTAGCTCAGGACCCTGCTTTGTGGCGTTCCTTGTGAGAGGTCTATGTTCAGCGGTGGATTTGTGAAAGGCATGATGAGTTTAGTTTCATTCAATAATAAATCTATCTATAGTTATCTATTTAATTATTTTTTTAATATTTCAAGCAAGCATTATAACAAAGTGAGATAAAATACGAGTACATTTTACTTATTACAGTAAAGTAAACTATTTTGCTAATATACGGGTACTAAGTATTTAAATAAATTATGCGATAGTCATATCACTGTTTTTAATTCTATCAATATGTGTGTATTTTGGCATTAATGATAAATTTAATAATCAACTTATTTGCACAGAAATTATACAAATGCTTTATAAAACGGAGCGGCACGGCACGGCATGTTTAACATGTTTGTTTGTCTAGTCAAATTGTATAACTCTAATGTAATCAGAGTTAATGAATTCGCCCCTAGTTAGCGTATCGGTCGCGAGCAATAGAGATTAGAGACTACCTTACTGAATAATCTGAGCAGTAATATTATAGCAAGCAATAAAATAGTTATATTATGTATGTTAGTTTTAACGCATTATCACTACAATGATAATGGAATAGAAATGAAAAATTCTCAGCATTTAAATAATTTTTACACCAGTGCCAAAACTTTTCCGTGCAATTATCCTTTTTTAATTAAAAATAATACAGTGTTTTATGTTAATTTAAACGTAATTTAATATTTTAAATGAAAACTAAAATATTTAGCGATCCAAGGGTTGATAACGGAACAACAGCAATATTATATTATCTTGTATCATATAATATATATATATATATATATATTATATGATATATATATATCTTTATATATAAAAATTACGTGTCACATTGTTTGTCCGCGATGGACTCCTAAACTACTGAACTGATTTCAATGAAATTTTAGGTGAATGTGCAGTTTGGTCCAACTTAAAAGATAGGATAGCTTACATCTCAATTTATAGTCGCAATACAATATTATTTTATTGAAAATTATTTGTCTATTATTTGACAGTCACAATTATCTGTTAGTTCCAAACGATTCTGTCAGATGACGATATCTGTTGACTGGATTGAGTAAATATTTAATAGATGGCGCTATATTAAAAATGCAAACGTTTAATATAAGCTACAATTTAGTAGTATAACCACCACGTGTTGCTGTAAGTATTCAACAGATAGAACCGATTTCAAAAAAATTTTGCAGACTGTGTGCAGTTTGGTCCAACTTGAGAGATAGGATAGTTTTTATCCCGATAAGTGACCCTCAATTTTTTTATTGCTAATTTCAGGAGTTTTTTGGGAAAGCAAATGGTCGTTCGATAAAGAGTAATTGTGTTCTGTGGTCGTTCGGAAAGGGCAGGACAACGTCTGCCTGGTCAGCTAGTATATATATATACCGTTCGAATATATTTGACATAACGTTTCCAATGGCAACAAACATGAAGGAACTGTACCTTTATCTAGAGTTATCTTCAGCTGCTAAGTACAGAATCGAGAGTGATACTAGTTATAATATACTTTGTAAATAATTGAATATATAAGGTGTGAAATATTTTAAATGATTAAATATATCTTTATTTTTAACCACTCTTTTTATTCTATCGTTTATTTAGGTCAAGTTCACTGCATTGTAAAATAAAAAATAAACAAAAATTAACTTCATTTATAATTAACTAATTGATTGCAATCGCAATTATCTATTCTTACATACAAATAAATAAAATTGAAGTGTCTGTTTGTAATGTCAAAATTAGAGCTTTTTACTAAATTCATATGAAATTATATACGGTACTAATTACAAAAATACAATTTTTCAAGTTTTTGTCTGTCTGTCTGCCTGTCTGTCCGTCTGTCTGTCTGTTTGTACCCGCTAATCTCCGAAACGGCTGGACCGATTTTGACGGGATTTTCACTGGCAGATAGCTGATGTCACAAGGAGTAACTTAGGCTACTTTTATTATAGAAAAAGAATTAGGGTTCCGCGTAAAAAAGTTAAAACTCCAAATAACACGCGGGCGAAGTCACGAGGATCAGCTAGTTATGATTATAAAAAGGAAAATGAAACGTATCATACTAATGGGCCTAGGCAATGACTTGAAAAAGATGCTGGTTTACTTCTTTGGCCAATACTACGGTAGTAAGTACTTTTACTTATTTTGCATCTGTACCATACCATAATAATGTGTTCAGTCAGCATCAGTGCGCTTTTATCTAGTCCTAATTTAAAAAAAAAAAAACTTTTTAACTTTAACCTACGTATCTAAATTAGACTTGCAACAAATAGTTTATTCGTCCCCACGCCTAACACCGAATATTATGCGGGCTTCCTGGCCGAATAGCCGAATATTAGGCAAAAGTATTCGGCAGGGAAGGAAGCAGTATTTATTCAGAGCGTCTATTTTTTGAAACTGGGATTGTCTACGAGAAGAATTGCAGTAAACTAGGTACTGCCTGAAAATGCAGAAACACTAGTGTTTCTGCAGCATAATCTTCCGTTTTTATTACGATAATTCAAGTACATAGAAATTGATCTGATAGTTTTGCTTTTTATTTTATAATACGGAATTGATTTTGTACCTATAACTTCTTTAATGATTACAAGATAAATACATTATTATAAAATAAATCAATATTTTAATTTTACCAATTATCTGACTACAACAAATCATCTTAATGAAGTATTCCCTATTCGGCCGAATAAGATACAAGTAGCCGAATATTTGTTGCAAGTCCATAAATTACACTGTCAGCAGTAGAAACCCTAGCTTAATGGGTATGCTCCGTAAATTGCATAAGAGTGATGTTTGCCATAATTGCAACGGTTGGCACGCGAGATGGCAAACGCAGTTTTTAATTACTTTGTATTCATATCATGAAAATCACTTATTTCATTTTACTCTATCACCTCTTACGAAACCCCCGGGATGGTAAAGGGTAGTGGATTCTCGCACGGAATATAAAAATGTTTTTTTATATTCCGTGGATTCTTATACGTCGCCACAACGCAGAGATTTATGCATAGGATTTAATGTTCTTCTTAACTTTTTAGCTCCTTTTAATAGAATATTGATCAATATAAATCTGATAACACGTTCACAGATGGAGGAACAACGAAAACTTAAAGTTATAGTTAAGTATTTCTGTTATATCCGTGGTTATAGTACTATTGTTAACATTAAAAATATACTTCCACTACACATGAACAATAATGGTTTATTAAGCTCTATTTTATACTTAGCATTTCAACTTAATGATTACGTATATTGTATGACACATTACTTTTGACCGTAGAGTGCAATTAGCTCGACGTGCCTTCCTCACTAATGCGGTTACCTGTGTTTGTCTATCGGTACCTACAATGCACACGTCCCTCTATTCTACGTACAAAACAAACGTGTGCAGTGCACATACGTGTTGGGAAGTGTAACGCGATTATGTGACGGTCAATCCAATCGCTACATAGGTAGATTATACAGACGTGCTTTGAAACAGAAATAAGAAAACTTGGTGATATTTCTGCAAGCAATTTATATAATTATTTTCTTTTGTATAGGATAGGGTGACAAACGAGCACACAGTCCACCTGATGGCAAGTGATTGCTGTGACCCATGTAGATGTCTACATCTATGCTCAATAAATAAACAAAATGCAAATGCGTTGTAACCCGTGAGGACTAAGAAGGAATGCCTCTTTTTCAAGTAAAAAGGTTCTCTAGACTCACCATACAAAACATAATAGTTTTAAGCAGCTATTTTACGCTGATATTCTGTGAGAGCGTGGTCCTTCCCCGGTCGAGCCGCAGCTGCAGCATGACTCTACCACAAATAAAAACAAATAAAAAAATATTTATCGTGTCCGTTACAAATATACGTATATAAAAAAACATATAGACAATTAAAATGTAGTGATGGGTCAGGGGATAAGCGCTCGTTTCAAAATTCTTTTTAACAGTGGTAGAGCCACGCGGCAGCTTTTGCGGTCGCACGGATGGGCCGGCTCGAACCGGGGTCGTACCACGACCTCACAGAATACCAGCGTGAAGTAGAGGTTTACCTCTGCGTTTCGCTTGGTGAGTGCAGGTGGCCGGAGGCCCTTTTTACTGGAAATGAGGCATTCCATCTTGGTCCTCACGGGTGACAACGCATCTACATTTTGATTCGCAAACGAGGATAGATGTAGATTTCTATGGGCCGCAGCAACCACTTACCATCAGGTGGACTGTGTGCTCGTTTGTCACCCTTATCCTATAAAAAAAAATATTTCATAATTAGCGACCAAGCCAAGAATTAAACGACTCCCATCCCCGCTGGAACTACCTATACCTACTGAAATTGTTAATTTAAGACGTATTGACGTTGAAGGTAAATATCGCTGAGAAATGTGTATTCGGATATATTTAAAATTTTTTCGGGGACATATCACACAACGAACATCGTCAATACGTAAGGGCAGTATGGTGGACTCTTCATGTATATAAATTACTCTCTGGTCTATTCCCTACTTCCAAAACCACCACAGATGTAAGAACTTATGACTCTTACTTTAAATTTTTACTTAAATACGACTGCAGTGGTATATTTATTTTATTTCGCTGTAATTTTTGTTGATGTGCAAAGCAGATTTGTATGTAGGTACAGGTTTGGACAAAATCGGTTTAGCTGATTGAATTTAACCGCAGCTAGTTCGATGTATTTGATTCAAAACTAATTAGTCTTTGTTTGCAGGTGTGGTTTCAAAACAGGCGCGCAAAATGTCGAAAACATGAGAGCCAGTTGCATAAAGGTTGGTGCGAATAATTTTAGTATGTAGTGCGTATTAAGCTTTTAAAAACTGTCGCTTTTCATGTCGTATGAATTCATACATAGATGCTCAGATGTAGTGTTTTTACTCATTGTACATCATAATGATATATATAGAAGTAAAAATATCTATAAGTTTCCCATTTTGAAGTTGTTTTAATGGGTCTGACTTGTAGAATAAAAAATTATGATAATCTCCACATTTTGAGACGTCTAGAGGACTAGAGCGGTAAGTAAGATTTACGTAGAGTCGGAACCCATCGCTTTAAGGGATGTGTCACTCAGGTTGTCGATGTGTGTGTGTGTGTGTGTGTGTGTGTGTGTGTATGTGTGTGTGTGTGTGTGTGTGTAGGTATAACGCGTAATTGCTTTATGAAGAACTGATTACGTTTTCCTTAAACTTGATTTAGTGGGTTTTTATATCAATTAATTTATTTTTATTGCATTCCCTATTACAATAGAATACGAAGGGCGGACATAATGCAGCAGGCGTTTTCAACCTGTCAACTCATAATTTTCACACACCTTCCTAGAATTATGGTGGCGCTGTCATCGTGCCACAATTGTGTAAAATTTACGTAAATTACGCCGCAACCAAACCGAACAACAACAGAAACCTTAATCACACTATCGAAGTTTTGATCGATTCTACATAATATAATGGGGCCTATACACCATCGCCCATGATAGACGAATTCTAGCGATCACAATCGTGTAGAGGGCATAATCGCCTATAACTGTCCATGATCAGTAATGGTCGAGCGTAATGGCCGCTGTGTCGATTTTTCGGACATATTTTTAAACATCATAACATATTTTCATTTTAAACAGTGGTAGAGTCACGCGGCAGCTTTTGCTGTCGCACGGATGGGCCGGCTCGAACCGGGGTGGTACCACGACCTCACAGAATACCAGCGTGAAGTAGAGGTTTACCTCTGCGTTTCGCTTGGTGAGTGCAGGTGGCCGGAGGCCCTTTTTACTGGAAATGAGGCATTCCATCTTAGTCCTCACGGGTGACAACACATCTGCATTTTGATTCGCAAACGAGGATAGATGTAGATGTCTATGGGCCGCAGCAACCACTTACCATCAGGTGGACTGTGTGCTCGTTTGTCACCCTTATCCTATAAAAAAACCAACAAACTAATCTTAACTAAACAAACAAAATTGAAGCGTCTGTCTGTATTACTGAGATTTTTTTTATACGATTACAGTGACAAACAAGCACACAGTCCACCTGATGGTAAGTGGTTGCTGTGGCCCATAGACATCTACATCTATCCTCGATTGTGAATTAAAATGCAAATACGTTGTCACCCGTGAGGGCTAAGATGGAATGCCTCGTTTCCAATAAAAAATCTACACTCACCATACGAAACACAGCAGCGTTAGGCTGCCATTTTACGTTGGTATTCTGTGATAGCGTGGTCCTTCCCCGATCGAGCCGATCCATTCGTGCTACAACTATACCACTAATATATGTAGCTGCAACATGGCTCTACCACGTATAAAACTTAATTCTATGGAGATAACTGAGATAACTTAATTCTATTATGATTTTTTCTTGTTTGCTTCCTTTTCTGTCTCTCGTTTGTATTTCAACCAAGGTACTACGTATAATTTCAATTAGATTCTTAGTATTTTAATATAGAACGTCTTCCCATTCCACCAAATCAACTGTTGCCAGTTCTGTGCCTGACTATAAATGCCTTTATAATAAACCTTATAAACGCACTCATTAAAATTACTATACGAATTATAAACCAAAACTTAGAGCTGTATGCGCCACCAGCGCATTAAATATTCTCCATCACTGGATCTAACTCGATTACGGCTCCCGACGGCGCCGCCGGTCGGACTCTAACAGTTTTTTAATTCGACCATAACTCACGCGGATGAATAATTAAAACGGCGAGCCGAAGCAGCAATCCGCGCGGGACGGTAAAAAACGCGGAAAGCTATACACGTAAGGTGATAAATCCGACAAATTGCACAACACGGTTCACGATCGACCGACCTCACCGTGATCATGATTCCGATAAGAACTAGGCCTACTAATACTAGGGATATACTCCGATTTCTGAAATTGTTAACTGATCATTTGTGTAATAAGTAGACTGCTCTGTAATTTTAACTAACTGTGATTAGTATTTCACAGTTTACAGAACTCTCCGTAATAACTATTATTTATTTTTTGTAGCATTGACTAGAAGGCTTTTGGCTATAAATTATTATTTTGGTTATAAACTAATTAAACGTGCGCTAGCCACTATTCACTATTCATGCAATCTTTCTATGGAGTGTAGAGAGAAGGAGGACCATCTCTATGCAATGAAAAGTGTTCCTAAAATCGTGTCCAATAAGGGTGGCGCTGCAGTAGCATAGGATAAATTTTTAAAAAAGCGCCAAAAGTAATTAGAATAAGATGTAGAAATAAACAAGGGCCGACCAATCCGCTTGGTTTTGTACTACGTAAATAGTTGAGATTTTGTATACTGGCATTTTACTAACTACTCTACTAATCATGAAATTTTTTAAATATTTGAATTCAGCTGACTTCACTCCGTTCACAACAGCTATCTTTATATCGTAGTTTTTCAGACGCCAGCGCTATTGTGGTAGGTTTTGGAACCTCTATTTTTAGTAAATAGTAGGACACTTTTTCAAATTTCGCCCCTTATAAGATGGTTGTCCTTGTACACTCTACAATCTACACTCCATATATCTTAGAATTGTTATCGAAAAGCGGAGTCCTCTAACTCGGGTATCTCCGGTTTAGTTAATGTAGGTATTAAAATTTCAGATCTGAATAAAGTATTATCATTTTATTTTGAGCTTAATACAGTAGAAAAAGTTGATGGTGAAAATATGTTAAGGCGCCAAAATGGTATAAGGTTCAAATTATTGGAACACTCGTTTTGTCATTTGCATAATTCTTTTATATGCGTATAATAAACAAAATTTTATCACTTTGTAAAAAATTGCTATATTGATTTAAACAGTTATTTAAAGAATATTGAGCGCTTGCAGATAAGACTTCGCCAAAAGCCCCCATAGAAACCATGTGAAAACTTAGAATTACCAGACTTAACAGAATGATCAAGGTGAGAATTAAAAGTATCTCATAAAGATTATCTTGTGGACTGAAAGCTATTGAATGTTTTGATTAATGTGGAAAAAAATATCTACATAAATTATTTGATTAAAATTGAGTAAGTGCTTTGTGTAAAGGTGCATTTGGTAGATAGATTCCGATTATTCTAAAGTTGTCGCCTTCATTTCATTGGTTCGTAACATCCGCCGTTTTTAATTTTATTTTACTTCCATTGCATTTAAAGGCCATTCATTCATTTATCCTTTGATATCACCTTAACGTATAAGTATTCTTACTAGTCTAAACAAAACTGTTTCAAATGTGTTGAAAATGTTAAACATCCTTTTTATTACGATTTTCTTATACGTAAATTACGATGGTGACTCTGAGAGTTCTTGGAAAATCAAAACTGAACAGACTAGCAAGTTATTAGTTTTATTATATCTTTTCAAAATAGTGTACATTTACATCAATACATCGCTGCATCCGATGGAACCACTGAGAAAAGCACTTTGCCCACTCGTCCTTAGGGGTCTCTTCGACGGCATTTTGAAACGCAGCCACTGCTTCTTCGGCGTCCATAAAACGTTTTCCTCGAAGTTTTTCTTTTATTTTCGGAAATAAATAAAAATCGCAAGATCGGGGCCGGTGACCCAGTAATTCCACGTCTGGCGTCGCCAAGTAGTCGATTGGTTGCTTGGTGGTATGCGACGAGGCGTTGTTGTGGTGAAGAAAGATCCTACTGCGAGATCGTTACTTCCAAACTTTTTCCAAGACAAGTGGCAAACAATTGTTAGTGTACCACCCTGCAGTAACTTTTTTTCGATCCCCTAAAACAATTGTTGCGTAATGACCTGTCCTTCCGAAGAAGGAAGCCACCATCTTTTTTCCCACGCTTCGACCTCTCTTCACTTTAGTTGGCAACTCCTCGGAAGGAAACACCCAGACAGCAGATTGTCTCTTAGTTTCAGGATCATAACAATAAATCCAGCATTCGTCACCCGTAAGTATGTCGAACACGGCATTTGAGTCACCTCCATTAAATCTTTGAACCATTTCACGACACCAATCAACACGACGGAGTTTTTGGGACTCTGTCAAATTATGAAGTAGCCACCGGGCACAAAGCTTCCTGACCGCTAAATGTTCATGGAGGATTTTGTGCAGTTGGCTCATACCGATGCCTAAGCTTGTCCGAATCTGCTGATAAGTCATTCTTTTGTCAGTCTCTATCATACGCCGCACAACACTGATGTTATTTTCAGTGGCTGCCGTAGAAGGCCGTCCCTCACGCAGATCATCGGTGAGATTAGTGCGACCACGTTTAAACCCATTAAACCAGTTGTAAATAGTGGCACGATATGGGGCTTCATCGTAAAAGGCCAATCGAAGTATAACATAACTTACCTGTTGACTTAAATCACATCGAAAGTCATAAAAAATCATTGTACGAAAATTTTCTTGCGTTAAATTCATGCTGACGTGACACAGACAATTTTCAATTTGCCGCCAAATCGTAAACAAATGACAAATTAATAAAATACATACACAATAATATTGGCAAAGAGTTCAATTTTAGTAATCGAGGAAAAAATGTAATCATATAATGTAATAAAAAAAAGTATAATAAAGTGTAATCGAGGATAGATGTAGATGTCTATAAGCCACAGCATGCACTTACCATCAGGTGAAAAAAAGAGTGATTGAAAGACAACCATTCAAACAACCATACTTTCAAATTATTACTAAGATTAGAATTTGCTCTCCATCCAAAGCATATTTAAGTCGCCTCTAATGCCTCAATAAGCTTACTTCAAGGGAAGTTTTCATTTACGTGGAAGGTGAGTAGGTAGTGTTGTACTAATTAAACTAATTATTAAGTTTGTTTCGCTTCTTTAATTAGTGGTAAGCTCCAATACTTTCTAATAAAAATTTTGAATGAAAACATTAGTTTAGTGTCATTTATCCCACATGCTGTCTCCAGCCGCCTTCATTCATCGTATCACGTCGACAAATGAGAGATGACAGGTAGCCCCGCGCGAAGCTTACTGAGTGCACTATCCTGTGATTGTAAGAGCATTGAATAACCGCTAAACGGAGCGTAAAGCAGAAAAAAGCCGCTCGCCGGAATCGAATAAAATGATTCCCCGCGGGAGCCATTCGGACGCAATCCCGCCGTCCCCTGCTAAATGTCTTATTAACTTATGTGCCCCCTCGCCCTTCGTCCCGCTGCCATCCCGCCTAACACGAGAACAATCATGTAAAGTGAAATGAAACGGTTATTTGTTATGTTTGCCCCTTTGAGAAAAGCGACGAGATTCACGGAGTTGTTATTGATTCACACGAACGCTTCTGATGCTTTGTCATTGATTCGTTCTATTACTTCATTTGTTAAACCGTTTTGGGCTGTTGGGTTATCGTAATGTCTCACTATACTTTATCTCTTCAACTTATATAAACTATGCTTTTTTTATAAAAAAAATGAGTGACAAACGTTCAGTCCACCTGCAGCCAACTTCCACCTTCAAACAAAGAAGGCTACACATGTGTGTCACATTTGAGAATAACATTAACTGACTCTAATGAGTTTAATGATACCAACTAAAATGTCGTCTAACAAGTTTTTATAGGATATGGTGACAAACTAGCACACAGTCCACCTGATGGTAAGTGGTTGATGTGACCCATAGACATCTACATCTATCCTCGTTTGCCAATCAAAATGCAGATGCGTTGTCACCCGTGAGGACTAAGATGGAATGCCTCTTTTCCAGTAAAAAGGATCTCCGGTACTCTACACTCACCATACGAAACACAATAGTGTTAAGCTGCTATTTTACGCTGGTAGTATTCTGTGAGAGCGTGGTCCTTCCCCAGCCGACCCATTCGTGCTACAACTATACTACTAATATAGCTGCAGCATGGCTCTACCACATTTGTTTGTAGAGATGATTGGTCAAAATTATTACACTTGACAGACAGATTAACAACCACACTTTCAAAATTATTACACTTGACAGACAGATTGACAACCACACTTGCTTATCGTATATCTAAATAATCAGTTATTAAATTACACAACATTAAAAATTTTAAATCTTATACATTAATATAATGATAAAACCTTAAAATATCAATTGAACTTGCTTTGTGTTTGCTCCCTCACAGCAATTTTTAATATTTCAGGAGCACCAACTTGATTTTATAAAGTATTCAGACCATTGGAGGGAAGCATCAGCTACTATTGTTCCAACCAAAGGTTGTCATGTATGGGGAGCTATTTGGAGAGTACATAATAATGACCTCAAATCACTATCTTATTTTTGCCACCCTTTCAGGATAGGTAATTTTTCTTTAAATTTAAATGAGACATTTGACTTGATATACAAATAAAAAAAATCATCAAAATCGGTTCACAATTGGCAAAGATATCGCGTAACATACATAAGTCCAAAAATGCAATCTAATTGAAAACTTTCTCCTTTTTTGAAGTCGACTAAAAAGGCTAATATCTTCATCGTCATTCAAATTTGGTTATTATAAAATCGTCATAACTTTCATAGCTTTACATTATACCACATTTTAAGTCCTTTCCAAGAATATGGCAGCTGACACACATTTCTAGGTGAGACTAACCACGCTGAACAGACGAAATGTTGAGCGGAGAGTCGATAGTCGCATCGCACATTGCATCGCATGCTGCTCCATCACCACCCTATGAAATTTAAAAAAAAATATTTAAGTTCGGAGACATATTCCTACTAAAACGTCGCATTCATTGTTGAAATTTATTAAACTGCAATAATAGCAAAAGAAGTACTGTCACAAAATATCTAATAGTACTAGTATAATGCGAAAATACAATTAACATTTCTTTTTTCCCTTATAAATCATAAAGAGTGCGCTCTTTATCTTCATAAAATTAAGTATTCATTCTTAACGAAGGAATGAATCTAGCCTGGTGCAAGCGCCCGTTACAAAAACAATAACAGCCGCCGTGAAATTTAAAAATAAAAGAATACACCGACGCCTAATTGTACCCCTGTTCATGAAATTGTAAAGTTATTCGCGCCCTGCTAGGGTGGTGATGTTTTATGGCGCAGAAACCGCTGTAAAGATGTTCGGAACGCTTTAAAATAAGCGAGTGAGAGAGTAAGAGAGTTGCGCCCCGCACCGGCTTACCTTCTAATTCGATTAAATTAAACAACTCAGAGTTAATCAAATAAATGCACGGCGGCCGCAGGGCGAAGGGCGAGGGGCGGGGTGCCGGACGCGCACCCGCTCATATTTATGTCGGCACTTCTCGAAAGTAATTCAGTGTCAAATATGGAAATAACTCATACAAGCAAGGGCATCCATTCTGATAATGCCGACGGGCGACCGGAGCCGCTTTGATTTATAGAGAGTGGCGTGCCCACCCGCATACACACGCGTGGCTACATATCTATACACTACAATGTTTAACTTGCAATCTGCTGCAACTAACGTATATAGTCGCCACAAAATGGTCATGAGGGTGGAATTTGGCCTTAAACATACCTAGTAGCTTAGATGTAACTTTAAAGTTTATTTTGGCGATTGTAGTAGACCAAGTTTTTAAATAATTTAAATATGTATGTATTAATTATTTACAAAACTAATCACTAATGTATTTATTTCTAAAGTTAATAATTAAATTACTCAAATAAAATTCCTGATTACTTTTAGATCTCATCGAAAACTGAGGTCCAAGGTGAGCAAGTAATTAAATTAATGAATCCTTTAGACGAGAATCTTGAACACCTTAAGTCGGGTAGAATCGCGTTAATTTATTAATTGCCCACTTGACTCGACGGGTGGGCTATAAATAACGGATCTCTCTTAATTTACGAGCAAATTCTACTTTACTTAAATATCAATTTAATTAAGCGGTATTCAGGATAGGATCTCGTCGGCTTTGCGCGCTATAGACCGCTCGTTTGTCTTAGCCAATCAATTCAGTGCTAGATTTTTTATTTATTGCTCTCACCATACAAAACACAGCAGCATTAAGCTAATATTTTACGCTGATATCTCTGAGAGCGTGGTCCTACCCTGGTCAAGCCGACCCATTCATGCTACAACCATAATGTAGCTGCAGCTGCAGCGTGGCTGTACCACGTAAAAAATCTGGTGTAAATACAGATTTTGAATCGTTAATATGAGTGAAAATGTGCATCTACAACAGCGCTGACGGTAGTAAGAAGTTTATCTACTCGTAAGAGCAGCCTACAATTATTTACTTTCGATAGCACTTACTAGTGTTAAAGCTGAACGCGCTTTTATTCCGCCGGCTGTTCATGTATTAAGCTGGGAAGTTCAATTGGTGATGAAACATCGCATTATTTGTTATTTGTGGGATCAAATTATCAGGAGTATATCTTGCCTTATTTATAAAGTTCTTTGTTTTTCTTTTTTATGCGTACTTGTGTTACTATTGACTGATTTTAGATTCATATTTGATTACTTAGTTAATTTTTTCATTTTTAAGTTCTTATTTTAGGTTTCTTTTTAATCTTTAATTTTATAAACATATTTTTTTTGAATGTGTTCAATTTTGACCTAGATTTCTTTATAAAATGCATTAAAAGCCTGGGAAAGTATGGTTTTTCAAGAATACAGACTACCTAATTACTATAATTACCTGATTGTTTTTAATTGAACTAAATTTTTATTAAAAAAAAATCGTCCCAAGAGGACGATTTAGTTACATTAAAAAGACGACCAAAAACAATTCAAGGGGGCAGTTTTAGTTCAAACGAGGCATTCCATCTTAGTCCTCAAGTGTGACAAGGCATCTGCATTTTGATTATTAATTGAGGATATATGTAAATGTCTATGGGCCTCAGCATCCACTTACCATCAGGTGGACTGTGTGCTCGTTTATCACCCCACGCTTTTATTTTAAAGTTATTGAATAATATTTTCTACTTTCTATTTTGGTTATCTAGAAAAGGGTGTTTTTTTTTTGGAACGAAGTTCTTTTACGCGGCTTACAGTATGTTGAACTGGCAAAAATCGTGGTTGTTTTATGTTATTCGTAAATTCTGAGGATCCTTGGCACGACCCACGGCTGAAAATTTTCCAACTATCTGACATTCACGAAGAACGTTTTGAACTAATAATTAAGCAAGCTTTCTGTATCTGCTTACTATTTTATGACTCGAGTCTATGAGCACAGCTTGACGTCACTCTAAAGGTAAGTTCACAAAATAAATGCGCACCTCATGTTCGAGGACCACGCTGTGACTCCTATCTGTAGGCGGTACACTAAACAAATACTTCACTGGTTCTTTGTAAAAGAAACCACTTAAGCAATACAAAGATCGTATAAATATGTTTAAATGATAGAAAAGCTAGTTAATTATAGGTAATATGTAAGTTAACTTTCATAACAATATAGTTTTTTGTCAGGTCTCCTAGTTGGAGGTGGAGGAACTCCACTGGAGCCATGCCGTGTAGCGCCGTACGTGTCGGTGCCACGCCTAACGGGCGTTCCACGTCCTCAACCACCTCCGCTACCATTGACACAACACCCACCACCGGCCGCTTTCGCACCTTTCGACTCAGCCCTACTCTCCGCTGCTGCACATCAGGTGACTTTTTATTTCACACACAGTCTAAACTGCATGTAGAGTATAGTAATAAGTGGTAATAATAGTACAAGACTAGAATTATTTATCCATCTTTTTCAAATCGACTTTACGTAGGTAATGGAAGATTATCTAAAATGAAAATAAAAAAAATATTTTTATTCCGATAAAACATAATTTAACTTTTCTTAACGACAAAGCTATAACCAGTTCTAATAATTGTATCCTCTGGAGAGAATGAGCAAGAAAATTTGTCATTATTAGTCTTTACAGAACTCTGTTTGTACTTACTTGGTCCCATAGTAGAGATGACTTAGTAAAATTGCCATGCTTGGTAGGCGTATTTTCTATCGCAATATCGTTACCAGCCTAATTATTATTATTAATTATTTTTCTATTCACAGCCTCTTGAAAGGATATCCGGGCTTCGTGGCGTTTAGGCCATAGAAACTTATTCCCCTGTTTTCTCCCTGATAATGACACTAGAGCAAATGTTTTTACGATACAAATCTACCACTGCCGCCTTCCTTTTTTTTTATAGGTTTGCGTGACAAACGAGCTCACAGTCCACCTGATGGTATGTGGTTGTTGTGACCCATAGACATCTACATTTATCCACAATAAAGAATCAAAATGCAGATGCGTCGTTACCCGTGAGGACTAAGATGAAATGCCTCTTTTCCAGTAAAACGGGTCTCCGGTTCTCTACACTCACCATACAAAACACAGCAGTGTCAAGCTGCCATTTTACGCTGGTATTCTGTAAGAGCGTGGTCCTTCCCCGGTCGAGCCGACCCATTCGTGCTACAACTATACTACTAATATAGCTGCAGTATGGCTCTACCACGTAAAAACGTCCTGTTTGTTTGGTTTTGTTTAATCAATTACTTTAAGAACCTTATCAAATTGCTAAAATTGCCTAGTTATTCTGCCGTTATCAAACATCCAGGAGACGACTTTTTTTTTATAGGATAAGGGTGACAAACGAGCACCCAGTCCACCTGATGGTAAGCGGTTGCTGCGGCCCATAGACATCTACATCTATCCTCGTTTGCGAATCAAAATGCAGATGCGTTGTCACCCGTGAGGACTAAGATGGAATGCCTCATTTCGAGTAAAAAGGGCCTCTGGCCACCTGCACTCACCAAGCGAAACGCAGAGGTAAACCTCTACTTCACGCTAGTATTCTGTGAGGTCGTGGTACCACCCCGGTTCGAGCCAGCACATCCGTGCGACAGCAAAAGCTGTCGCGTGGCTCTACCACTGTTAGTTGCTTAAGAAATATAAAAAACAAAACAAAAACATAGGCACAATAACCACAATTTTTCTTTTATTGTTCTTGAAATCGGTCTACTCGTATTCTTGAAGGGGAGGGGAATACGAGAGGATAATTTCTTAAAATTTACATAGCTACTATCAGTTGAAGCTGCGGTTATCTATATCGGTTGTACGGGCACAGCGCGACAACAATTCATTCATTCATTCATTACAGCCATACAGAAGTCCACTGCTGAATATAGGCTTCCCCCAAGGAATGCCACAAAGAACGGTCCTGAGCCACTTGCATCCATCTACTTCCTGCATGTCTTACCAGGTCGTCTGGTGTCTAGTGGGAGGACGCCCTACACTTCGTCTACCGGTACGAGGCTGCCACTCGAGAACCTTTTTTCCCCATTGGTTATCGATTTCGATTCGAGTTATATGGCTGGACCATTGCCACTTCAGCTTACTAATCCGTTGGGCTATGTCGGGTACCCTGGTTCTACTGCGGATATCCTTATTTTTAAGTCTATCACGCAGTGAAAGCATATAGCCCTCTCCATAGCTCGATGAGCAACCTTGAGCTTCCTCATAAAGCCAGCAATGAAAGACCACGTCTCTGATCCATAAGTCATCACTTGTAACACGCACTGGTTGTACAGTCTTGTTTACATGTTTTGAGGTCTACCTAATGAGAAAATGTGTTGTATTTTCCCGAACGCTGCCCAGCCAAGTTGAATCCATCGATTGATCGCTCGCTGCTCGTAGAATTTCTCAATCTCACTTAAAATCTCAGGTGTCCCGAAAACGATTCTACCACATTCGGTCTTTAGCTTCGACAGTTGGCTCTTTCTGGCAGACAAATCTCTGATAAAGATTTTGGAGCCGTGGTTCCGCTCGATCTTCAACGAATACTGTTTGGTGATTCTGAGTATAAGGTACGCAACCATCGTCGACACACTCCCAATTTTAAAAACGTAGTTAACGAGAGACTTGTGGACTATAAATCCGACACCCCTTTGGGACAAATGGTCGCCCTCCCGGCGATAGAACAAGTTGCCGGATTGGAGGATTACCGTGTGCTCACCCTCTCTTAGGGCCTCAAATAATCTTATAATATCCCAGCGCAACTTGTCTATTTCTTCTTCCATGTCCAGGATTATCTCATCAGTCCTCAGGGTGCGTGCGTTGAATGTTGCCTGGTCGAGTCTTCTTAGGTGGCAACCGAACCTCCACCGGAGATTCTTAGCACCTCCTGCCCCGCCGTTATCATGGCCGCCACCGTGGTCAGGAATAGCGGCGCAGCCATGGACTGGGGGGCTTTCATTATATCGTTGCTTATGAGGGGATGTTTGCCATAGTCATCATGACCGAACAGCGGATTGGCAACCGCAGTTTTTTTTTTTATTTTAGTCTTGCTGTTCTAAGGAAGATGCCCACGGCAAGGTGTGGGGTAATGGATATTCTTAAACCGTCACTACGCGGCAGCAAAAGTTAAACAATAATTAAAAACCTATTCTTCAAATGTCTAACCGCTCAGATATCACCTTAATAATCTATAGTTAATACGATTGTCACAGTATGCGAGCGCGGCGGCTGCGGCGGCAGCAGCATTGTGTCCGCCATACGCGGGTCTGGCGGCCCTGGCAGCGCGTTGCCGCTCCTCGTCTATCGCCGACCTGCGGCTAAAGGCGCGTCGCCATGCTGCTGCCCTAGCGGCCGCGAGTGCGCCCTCTCCACCCGCCTCAGCGCCCACCTCCTCTTCCGCTTCAGCTGAAACATAGCCGGCGCACCTCGTGTAAACGTTCGACTGGTTTGGATGTTTCGAATCTTTGAACATTATTTTAACAAAGTCTTATTAAAAAAAACAGTGTTACCAGACACATAATGCTTAAATCATCTGCAATAGACGCGAAGGCCATTGATGATCCAAATACGTTGCACCTGAGCAATTATGTCAATGGAAAAAACGACTGTGTTATTTTTATTTTAACTTCTATGAGTGAATCAGAATTAAATATGCTTTACTTACTTTACTACTTTTTAAATTGTTGCTTCACGCAGCACCATTATTCGTTAGCACGTAATATTTAAAGTGACCCTGTGATTAGGCTTGCCAACTCCAAAAAAGGCATTTCCGGGATTACCCAGCTCGACATCCGGGACTTGGGTATATTACGCGGGACACAAAACACTACATACAAATTAGTTAGAAAAAAAAACACACATTATAAAATTCACTGCATTTTTGATCAAAATTAATGTTAATTTGTAGTTCAGCCTTGATGTGGTCAACAAACAGCTTATTTAAAGAAAGAAAGAAAGAAAATAAACTTTAGTGACACAGCAGTGCATGCACATTAGAAATGCTGTCTGTCCATGCATTTCCACTGAGAGAAAACACTCTGTCTGCTGATGCATTTGAAAGTGGTATGGAAGCTACGGCTAAGGTGTAGTTGGTACGAGATAGATACTAATATCATATAATCACTGATTTCCGGGACAAAAAGCGTCCAGCAAGGTGTTATGGCGGGACGGTCCACAATTGACCCAGAAGCGGGACGTCCCAGAAAATCCGAGACGGTTGTCAAGCCTACCTGTGATGTTTATTTTAAAAACCTGGGTACCTACTACTTATTGTATTGAAAGGTTTAAGCTCATTTGTTCCATTCTAAAAATAGTTCTAATGCATCAGTTCAAGTGTCGCTTGTAAGTAAACTTTTTTATTATTTTTATACATATTAATATATATTTTATATATTATACATAAAATATATAAGTAAATACATATTCTATATGATACATAATTTATAAAATTTTATCTCAATTTAGTCTAAGATCCGGTTTAAAAAAATACCCCATCATTGTTTTCCTCGATGAAATAATATTTTTTATAATAAAATATAAAAAAATACAAATCGGAGTGATTGACCTGCTTATGTTTTGGCAAGGCTATTTTTAAGTAAAAATTATTTCATTAATTTTTTTTTCAATCTTTTCCTTGATAAAATTGGACAACTCTCCTCTAAGTCGATATTACACGGATCAATTTCGGTTCAATATTGCTTTCAATCTCATTGCTTCAATGGCATTGAGACATCTAAATACATTTCAATGCGATTGCGCCATCTCATTGAAAGCTTAAATTCACCGAACGCTTTCAATGCAATGGTAGCATATTGGTCATTGTTCAATGCTGTTGAAACGTGTATACATGAAGACTGAACGGTGACGCATTCCGCACACCACACGACCCCTATTTAGCGTGCGCACATGGATTTTCGAAAATGATTTACAAGTGACGTAAAAATGGGTTTTAAGAAATTCAAATAAGAATTTGAATCTTCTTCTGCAAATTCTACTAATAAGGTGCTTGAGGCTCCTTCAATTTTCCTTCTCGAAATCCACGGGCGTACCCACCAACGCCGAGATTTTCTTTTTTTTATCATATAACTCGTTTATTAAATAGTCACAGATTAACGAAATTCCCGTACGTACGAGTTGGCACGACATCTCATTGCGCTGTGAACATTGAATGTAATTTAAATGTTTTACCTGTATATTGGTAAAGCCGTTCAATGTGCAATGTTCAATGCTTTTCAATGGAATTGTTTCAATTTGGTTGATCCGTGTAATATCAGCTTTAAGAATGTGTGCGTGCGTATTTATGAATGACAAGCAATTAAAATAATGCATTTCCACACATTTTGAATATAAAGGATAAAATGTATCAATTTTTTTTCTTGTTCTTTTTTCACCTTTCGCTTATGTTATCTATTCTGAACCTCCACTGCAAATTTGGCCGGTTATTGGAAAATAACACTGTGTTTATACATTTAATTTTTTAGGAAAATGAATGAGGATAAAATACTATATCAGCTTACCTGTTTACACCTCCTGCTAGACAGGTATTGTTGCATGGAAAAAGATAGTCAGTCAATCATGCTTTGGCATTTTCTATACATATTTTTCTTTTCGATTGAGACCAATAATTCATCTAGGAAATGAATGACGGTGTATTATTTTAAGCCTCAGGATCCTCTACTAACTAAAGATTTTGCTTATTTTGTCACAAAGATGTATTAGACAGCCAGAAAACTTAATATTACAGTTAACAATTCTAGATATTAATATCATGCTGTTTCAATGTATTGGAACATGCGCATATTCGTATAAGATTATATACGATAAAATATAAATTCAGATACGAAGTTAAAAATTGTAAAAATTCGACCAATACTTTATTTGTGAAAAGTATAATATGTAAATGAAAAAAACTGTGATAAGTGTAAAAATTTGGGAAAGAACGTTGATCTCAACAGTATCTATCGTGTATTTTAATCCTATTTTATTACGAGTGTAGGTATGTATACAATGTTTAAATACTTTTATTTAGGAATATATAGTAATGTTTGTAAACTAGTAAGTAAATATCTATTTCAGAAAGTCTACTTAATAAAACGAATGTATTATGTTAATGTATGCTAAACAATATATATATTAGCTTGTAATTTTAATTGATAAATATATAATTATATTTATAAATATATAATAAAAGAGCACCTAAACGTTGTCCCACATTCGTAAAAAAATTGGATTAGAAAAGATTTTACTAAAGTAAATAATAATACTTATTGTTAACAATAACGTACATACCTAACAATAAGTTTTAATATAGTAAGTACATACCGATTTAATTTTAAAATATGTTTAAAAAAAACATAAGTGATGTAAATATTTATTATTAATAAAGCACGTGTTTAACACACAACTAATTAATCACAAAATTCGCTCTATTCATATATGTGTACCTACTTTATTATAGTAAGGAATAAATATTAGAAGACACGGAGCCTTTTCTTTTCCCCACACCCCAGATATTCACGAGCCTGACGCTAACTTTTAAGTACTTTTTTAAAAAGTTTTTTTTATTTCTGTGAACACTTATCGTCATATTATAATTAATATTGCGAAAAAACTTAAGTTACAGCCTTTATACGTTCCACTGCTGGGTCTTGGGCTCTTCTCATTTCCGAGAGGATTAAGGACAAGGAAGTGTCCGCCCGCTGCCCGTTGGCGAGAAACATGTAAATGTTTTTATAAATATTTTTTTAATTTCTCTGAAATGCATGTATTTTCCTCAGGTGTTTTCCTTCGCCGACGACTATCGGTAAATAATCACTTAAAATTGCAATTAACAATTTCACTGGCGGGGATCAAACCCATGTTACGTAGTAGGTACTATTATTTATTCTGTGCCCGGGTTGCTCACGTTTTGCGGCCAGGATTTTCTAATTTCTATTAAACTATTACGTTCAATCGGATACAACATTAATTACTTTCTTAGTTTCGGTGTAGTGTATGGATTTTAACATTTAGATTAGCATTATAAATATCTTTTAATAAAGTACCTCAAAGTAATTTTGACTATAGCCGACCACATTATTCACAAGTGGTAAAATTTCAAATTTTGTACAACTGACTTCAATATAAATTATTAAGGATAACTCCAAAAACTACTGGTCAAACCTTGATCAAATTTATATGGAAAGTTTTTACTGGAATAAATTTACACTGGGAAGTATATATACCATTTGAAACAAAAAAAAAAAGAATTTTCCAAATCGGTTCAGGCGTCTTCGAGTAATCGGTGAACATACATAAAAAAAAATCCGAAACATGGAGAACCTCCTCCTTTTTGAAGTCAGTTGAAAATTATGTGGATACAAATTTTTTATCAAATTTTTATTCACTTCTTACGAACGCCACAATGACAATATTCACGGTAAACATAAAATATCGCTCCTTAATAAATCTTGGCGCGATCTCACAGAGTACTTTTTAATGCGGGATTGTTTCTACATTTGCGGGCCTGATTGATGGTCTGCCGCAGGGGCTATTGCATTGTTAATAATGAAATCGTGTACGGTGTACGCTAACACGCTGCTAAATATACAATAAGGGTCGAACTTTTCATATATCATGTTGTTACTAGTCACTATTAAATTGTGAATCATTTAAGTGTGATTTTATTTTACTCTTGTAGATATCTCTTTTAAAAAAGGATTATTATAATTCTTGCTGCAATCTTAAATTTAGAGTACGATAGTAATAATGCACCGTTTATATAATATTAGATAAATAAACTTATAAATACTCTGTTTTTAAAATTGTTTAATATTGTAGGTAATGCCTTGTTCTGATTTTTGGCATAATATGAACATGTCCGCGTGGAGATACTAAAATATTAAAAAATATATTTAAGTATATATTTATACGTGATAAAGCCATACTGCAGCTATATTAATAGTATAGTTGTAGCACGAATGGGTCAGCTCGACCGGGGAAGGACCACGGTCTCATAGAATACCAGCGTAAAATCTTTGTTTCGTATGGTGAGTGTAGAGAACCGGATAGCCGGATACACTTTTTACTGGAAACGAGGAATTCCATCTTAGTCCTCACGAGTGACAACGCATCTGCATTTTGATTCGCAAACGTGGATAGATGTAGATGTCTGGTCTGGGCCTCAGCAACCACTTACCAGCAGGTGGACTGTGTGCTCGTTTGTCACCCTTATACTATAAAAAATATACTATAAAAAAAATTGTGTAATTGAGAACTTTCTTTACAGCAGGTATCTTTTGTAAAAGTGTAAATACTAAATGTCTGGAGGCTACGATGTGTCTGAGATCTCGATATTAGAACTCTTTAGTTTGAAGCAGCGTCACGAAAGGCAACAGCCTCAAAGGTAGGCAGGCGTCTAACCGCTTGCTAAGCGTTATGTTTACTCACTAAAGCGGTAGTGGTCCGTGCTTGTGAACTAGAAAAAGAAGATGTTGAAGAATCACTTTGTTTGTTTCTTTTAAATAAAAACAAAATTACAATAAAATCTTAATTCATAATCATCATTGCAACATATCACAAGTCCACTACTGCAAATAAAGGCCTCTGCCCAAAACTGCCACAAAGAACGCTCCTAAGTCACCTGCATCCAGTTACTCCCTATCCCTATTGTCGTATTGTTATTTATTAGTGGAAGGCCGACCTAGACCGCCACTTGACAACCTTTCTTTCGCATTGGTTGTCGGTTCTTAAACTTGGTTTTTCATAATAAGCCGGTCCATTGCCACTAAGCCATTAATTTATAGATCAAGTAAATTTTGTCAGTATTGTAATTCTATTGCAGACATAATTTTTCTCTTTTTATAACTGGTTAAACGATTTTGAGTTTCCTTATAATTCGGGTTTGTTATTAATGGCTCAGGACCGTGTTTCCGTCATTCCTCGAGGAGCCCTATGTTCAACAGTGAACTTGTGATTAATACTAAAGTAAAATTCCAGATGTAATAAAAACTGGATTTTTAATTCTTTAACTGTACCACCAGCTGAACAAAACACATTATTTAAGTGACTAAATATCATTAATTAACATCCCACATGTAACATAAGAGTATTAAAATGTATCGTACACGTAGTACTGAATTATTTATAGTTTGTCTCATGCAAATGTTGCATCCAAAGTCCAAACGCATTCTCACTTGTTGGGGCGCATGTAGACTACAAGTTGCCGGCATGTTTGCGCAAGCTGTTAAAAAAGCACCCGCCCTCGCATGGGGTGCGCCCAATTAGGGCGGCGACGGAGCTGATTGGGCGTAATCGTGTTAGTATCGGAGACAAACATCCCCGCTCGCCGCGCGACGTCTCGACAAACAAATACACATTACCGTACCGTATTCTGATGCTCACTACATCATTCAACAATTGCTCAGTCTTGTTTTTTTATTCTAATTTTTGACAGTTGTTTTGTCGTCGTTGAATAATCCAGTCTTAATGTAATTATTATCCTCATTACAGTCTTCCACAGGTCCAATGCTCAACATACTCGGAGACGCCCGCTTTAGTTTGCCGCAAAGGACAGTCTTAAGTCAACTTACACCCTTCAACTTCCTACAACATGTCTCGTAAGTGTTTTTGAGATTGTCACTCCATCCCGTGAGGGCAAATTCACCTATACCCTAAGTGCACAAGAACCCCGAGCCAACGCCTTTCCGAAATGTTAAAATGTTCATGTTAAGAGTAAAATTTTGTCTTTTCTAGTGTATTGGTGTTGGGAGTAGTGACGGGGATAGTACACGCAATTGAGGATGGGCGAGAGGTGCTCTTCAAGCTAGGTAAAACATCGTTTTATTTTAGTTTTAGTCTTTAATTTAATGGATTTATGCAAAGTAACGCCTGATTCTATTAATTATCTTAAATAATGTATTTTTTTTTAGTTTGCATTATGGTCATTTCGAGCGTGCCCTGATAAAAATAAAGAATTGTGTGGAATAGTAACATCTCAGTTAATGAGAAAGTGTCATATTATTTAGTTTCGTTTTTAAGTTAGTAAACAATAAACATATCTATTATTTTAATTTAATTAATCCAAAAATTAACTTCATAGGTATATCGATGTAAACGTACTTTTATTATCAACTTATGTCAGTTTTAATTACCTCGGTTTTAAAAATGTTAGACTTATAGCATTGTTTTAAGAAGACAATTAAAAGATGATTAATTGTACTATTACGTACCTATTTAATAATGTAGTGCGTAACGTTGTAATTATATAAACAATAATATTTAAAAAAAATTAAATTGCTGCCATTATTTTTCCAGCGGACGCAGACACCCTGAAGCTCTTGGCTGGCGGGCTAGGCTAAGCACCACTTATGGACTGAATAAAATTTTGTATAATATTCTCAATAAATAATGGAGTAAATGCCGCAAGTATTTTACTTTTTGCTCTTCCTTTATTTTTGGTAAAAAATAAATAAATGTATCGTAAAAATAAGACTTTGAATTATTTGGTTTCTTTCGTCTTTCGTTGACCGACTGGACGTGATTCAAAGATTTGAAACGACTCCAGATCTCTTCTTTACCTCTAATTTTATTAAGTGTTTTGCAAAGGCTGTCCAAGGGAACTTCTGTGAGCCATCTGTTCTGTCTCTGAACAGGGAGAACGACTCACTGGCCCATGCCGCAAAGGAGAAAGTCGATCTTTTAGATTCTTTTTTGAGTCCAACTCGGCTATCGGTGACGGGAGGGTTCAAACGCCGACCATCCCGCGGCGTGATTTTTCCATGCTGTCATGCCGTTTTTTACAGGCTTGTCACCATCGCCTCCTTGTCCTACAAAATAATGAAATCCATTATAAACTGCCAGCTCATTAGGTACCTTCAAGACCACCAGTTGTTTAGTTGGATCTACTTCTAATCTTCTAATTTAACTGACTCGTACATCAGCGGAAACAGTACAGTCCAAGATTGAGGCCTTGGTTACTGCTCTGATGGGCTTTGACACAAAACGCTGCTTTCGGCGCTTCCTTCCTATGTGTTTCCCGAGAAGCTGTGCAATTGGAACATCAGTTTTCTTGCTGCTCGAAGGATCAAGGTCGTAGTAGACTGTGCATACGTATATCAATCATATGACGCTGTTACTGGTTGTAGCACTAATGGTGATGCTCCTTATACCGACTGTGCTAATATTTCTCGGGAATTCGTCATGGAGTATCAGAACAAAATTGTATCTGAAGTCGAGTTTAAAAAAAAAACAAAATTTCGGATCTGAAAAAAAAATTGGGTATGGTTTTTAATTTTTTTTTGTTTGGCCATGGCTACTAACGGATTTAAAATTCAAAACAAAAAATAGGACGCATTTCTATAACTCATTAAGTTTCCTATTCTGAAAACTTATTGACAACCTTGTACATGAAGTACAAAGAAGTATCTTTTTCTTTTGGGTGCAAGAGAGGCACCTTTTGCGAGTATCTACTTACACAGACAAGTGATCAACTGATCAACTATGTTTGCTGGGTTTCCTGCACTGTATTCAGGGCCGGCCCTACCATAGGGTGAACGGAGCAGCCGGTCCAGGCGCCAAGTCCCAGGAGGCGCCTTAGTCAAATTTTATAATAGCATAGCTACCTACATAATAGAAAAATACAACCTTTTAGCTTATTTAGGTAACAATTTTGTATGCTCCTTAGAAGCTTAGTCTCTGTTCCGTTTCTTTGCTCATGTGCCTAAGTTTATTGATGGAAATTCCCTCGCTTTTCAATATTTTGGTTTCGAACGTGTGGCTAGTTGATATACATGCGTATGGCCTTTTTTGTTGAGACGAGCGCGGCATTCTTCAGCGCTTATTTGTATTTTTTACAAACTCAAATAAAAAATAGGAAGTTATTTCAAAACATGTGAAGAGCTTAACTTTAAAGAAGGTATGTCAAATAAGATGCGAAAGTAGAGTCAACAGCTTGCAGGCGGTGCGGTATCAGTACGCCGAAGTAAATAGTGCCTTGGAAGAAGAATATAGACACAACTGATCCCGTGGCAAGTGTGGAAGCTAAATCACTTGCAGACAATTTTAAGAAGTTCGAGTTTTTGCTGTCTTTAGCCATTTGATACAACGTTTTATTCCACGTTAATCTTGTCAGCACATGCATGCAAGCAGAGCTCATATATTTATCAGATGCTACAAAACTGATGCACAAAAAATGATATACCTAGAGACGAAGGATTAACAAAGGATTTCATTGCAGCTAAAGATACGGCTGAAAAGGCTGAAACAAACTCGGAGTTTGAAAGAATCCGCGAACGAAGTGTGGTACGTGGTAGAACCATGCTGCAGCTATATTAGTAGTATTAGTTGTAGCACGAATGGATCGGCTCGACCGGGGAAGGACCACGCTCTCACAAAATACCAGCGTAAAATGGCAGCTTGATACTGCTGTGTTTCGTATGATTAGTGTAGAGAACCGGAGACCCATTTTACTGGAAAACAGGCATTACATCTTAGTCCTCATGGGTGACGACGCATCTGCATTTTGATTCTTCATTGAGGATAAATGTAGATTCTATGGGTCACAACAACCATTTACCATCAGGTGGACCGTATGCTCGTTTGTCACCCTATCCTATAGAAAAACGAAAAAAAGTAGAAAATGTTCTTATAGCCCAGGTGGAATCGGCGCATGAGTACCAAAACTATTCCACCTCAATTTTTTCATGCGATTCTCTTCAAGTTGTCCTGCTGAAGATATAAATGCATGTTGCCATGGGGCAACTCGGTGGCATATTGTTTAAACCGACTTTTTTTTTCAATTGAGAAGAATTGTTATTTTCAAACTAGACAATTTTTTTGTATTCTTTGATAAAATACAAATAAAAAAGTCCCATGACTGTTTACCATCAGCTTTCAGAATCGTCTTTAATTCGTCATTGTCCTTTGATTCGACCAAAGTTTTCCAGAGTTCATTTTTCAGGTCGAAATTTCCAGAACCGAAGCAGGCAAACCTATAACAGGCGGTGCGTTGGTTTGTAGTATCCGCTCCGTAAACGTCGTTGATGTTGCGTTGCGTTACTGTGACGACGGTACCCATTTTCCATAATTACTCGAATTTTTAACGTATCCATGACGACGAAAAAGATAAAAACATAACGGTTATCAATGAACAAATGACTAGTTTTCTAAAAACAATTCCATGTTTTTAAAATAAAAGTAATTTAAAATTAGAATTCTTAGCCAAATAAAAATTATTTTGATTTGAAATGGCCAGTACTGCAGAACGGCAAATTCATAGTTAAAGACCTACTATTTGGACAGCTCTCCGGATTTTTGTAACTATTCCGATTACGGTGGCCAAATATAAATTCAGTTTTAGCAAGCTTGAGCTAAGTAAAACATAGCTGAGGTCGACTCTCGCAGAAGATAAGCTTTCTGATCTAGCCTTGCTGTCAATTAAAAATGATAAAGCTTCAGACATTATCGTATGAGGAGGTCATAAAAAAGTGCGTACGCAGCCATTTTATTAAAATTTGTACTCCATTTAAATAGTTTATTATTAACCCATTGAGTGTTTTAAGGACATACAGGTGTCCTAATTGCTATTGTTATACTATTATTTTAATTTTTCCGACATTCAATGGGTTAATTATATTATTATTAGGAGCCAATAGGCTAAACCTGAAGAGTTTGTTTTCAATAAGCACTATTACATTAATGAGTAAACATATAACATAACGTATAAGTACCAGTTCTAAAGTTGATTATGCTTATTGATCTCATTAATGAATGTTGACTTAATTTTGTTTTATTGTCTATTGTTGTTATGATTTATTTAAATACATGTATACCTTAATTCGTTTTTAATTTTGTTTTTTCATTCTACATCAATGGTTCCTATACTCGTAGATACCTTAAGAAGTGCAGTGCCTAAAATACCACGAGCATGGCTGTTTTCAATCGACAATTTAGACATAGACTTAAGATATCGAGATAGAGAGAGAGGTTTTCATGTTTCGTGCACATGACGTACAACTGGTATATATTAGGGGCAAGCAAGGGGGGCGCCATAATTGGGTCTCGCTCCTTCCTAAAACTTGCCTCAGACCGGCACAGACTGTATTGTCTTCGTTACTTACGTGTTCTGTTCTAATTCTGTCTCTTCCATTTCCGCTTGATTTTGTTCTAAGTTTGCACATTCTGTCTCTACAGTAATATTTTCTTTCCTATTCAGACCCCATACCATCCCGTGAGTATCGTAAAAGACGACAGAGGAAAATAAAACAAGCGATATGCACATAGAGATAATATAGATAGAGTGGAGAAGCCATATGCTTTTCTGCAAGTGGAACTGACGCGCTGTTAGAAAGAGAAAGAAGATGAGAGTTGCTGTCTGTCCTTCTCTAACAACAACAGAGCGCATGCGCGGTATTATTTTGTCATGTTAGGTTAGCTTGACAACATGCGTCGTTAGAGAGAGACAGATAGCAATCTTGATCTTCTCTCTCTTTCTAACGAGAAGTCATATTTGCGGCTGGCTTCCCTACTCTATCTATATTATCTCTATGGATATGCAACAGTATCTTCCTGATAACAACACAAAATAATAATAAATTTGCCAACCTACATGCTAAGAGAGGTAACTATGGTAAATATTCCCTTTACCTTCAGCAGTGGACTTTTGATAGGATGTAATTAATGAATGAATGATGTATAATATCTTGAGCGAACAGAGAGGAAAACGGTTAATACGTTCGTAATCGATTTATTGGTAGTTGTGATACCAGACCGCGGTCGTGACGCTGCTACTGTACCGCGTGGTCGAGTTATTGTACTATTGTAGTGCCTTCTGTGTACGTTCCGCGAAGCAAACCCAGTGTAGATTAAACAAACACAGTTATTATTCCCTGTGAAAACCATAATAAGTCTAAGAATAATTTGGCGGAACTATACCATACGTGGTAGAGCCATGCTGCAGCTGTGTTAGTAGTATAGTTGTAGCACGAATGGGTCGGCTCGACCGGGGCAGGACCACGCTTTCACAGAATACCAGAGTAAAATAGCAGTTTAAGAGGATTGTGAAGCTGTAAATTTTCATACAAAAAAAGATAACGTTTCCCCCCCCGTAAATATAGTCCAATTTCAATAATTTTTGGAAATGTTGTAGATATGACAAAAAACTAGGTCCTTACGTTTTTATTTTAAAGAAATATTGTATACAATATAAGTTATTAGCATCTAAATATCTATATTTTTGACTTAAAAACTTCCTCCAGCGTTTTTATTTTTTTTAATTAAACTAAACTGATTACTAAAAAAAGTAAATCGTACAGGCCTAGATTAAAGTGTACTGAATCGAATAAGACCAAAATTGTCTTATTTTGTAAAGTTTTAAGGGGGTAAAAACGTTATCGCCGGAAACAATATTTCAAAAAGAAAATGTAGGCAATTGCCTTCAAGACTTGCAACTCTCTCTATCGCACGATACGGGTCGGGGGGCAGGGGCATATTGTAAGTGATGTTAGGGGTGGTGGGATGTGAATACCAGTATTTTACGATTATGTTGTAAAAATAAAAGTTATATTTGTAAAATGAGCCGTGGTAGCTCAGATGGTTAGCGCTCGCTATAAGTTTCACAGTAGGTACGCAAGAAACCCGGGTTCGATCCCCGTCAGCACCAATGAAATTTGCAATTTTAAGTGCTGATTTACCACGTGCTCGGCGGTGAAGGAAAACATCGAGAGGAAACCTGCATGTCTGACAAATTAAAAAAAATATATTTCGAAGACATGTGAAGTTCGCCAACACGCATTGGGGCAGCGCGACGGACCTTTCCTTGCCCTAAAACCCTCTCAGAAATGAGAGGAGGCCTGTGCCCAGCTGTGGGACATGTATATAGGCCGTAACTTTTAAAGGTGTTATCGATATTATTATCGCCTAGGGAAGAGAAAATAATATCGATAACCTAGAAAGATGAAAAAGTTAATGTCTGTGATTATTCAGTGTTTATCGATTATTTAGTTATTAATTTAGTCTTTATTGAATAAGGACATTAAATTAAAAATATTTCGAGTTTACAATAAAGTGGGTAGGCAAATAAATAAAAAGTAACAACTTGAAGAAATTATTATTGTTTATTATTACATATTACTTAATTACACTCTTTCTCGAACTGCCATTTATCTAGGAACTCGAGGGTCAATCATTTCTGGTAATAAACATTAAAAATGAAATGAGTAAAGTCTTGGCTGCATTTTTGTTGCCCAAAAATGAAATTTGATCTGTTTTTAGTTATGGCCTCCAAATGTAGCATATTAGAATCGGAAATAAGACATTTTCATTTAGAGAATCATGTCCAATAAACCCATCGGGGGTTGTCGACAGTCGAAGACGTGTGATGTATTATATATATATATATATATATATATATATATATATATATATATATATATATATATATATATATATATATATATATATATATATATATATACCTATATATAAAAAAAGAGATTCAGCATTATTCGACTACGTTTTTGTTGTAAGATGTCAGATGAAGCTTCCATAAACTTCATTGTTATTAATAAGTATTACGTACCGGACTAATGAGGGCTAATAATCTTCCATTCACCAGATGTCGCTAGTTGTGACTGAGGTAAAGTTTTTTGTTACACAATGTCAGTTAATTGAGAAATTAGTTTTAAATAATAGTTTATCATTATCTAGAGTATTATTGCAATACAATATATACAATACAATATAATACAATAATATATATTATAATACATAACTCAATGCGTCAGTGGTTTGATTTTTATTTTGTTTTTACTTTATAACTCTTTTTTTTTAAATCTGCTTTTAGTTATATTTATAGTTCGGTTTATTCATTTCTAATGTAATTAATACAAAATATAACTAATAATACAGAAAGAAACCTTGAAGGTTACATTTTTCTAAGAAATTATCATCCCCGCTATGAAATCTGTCAAATTTTTACCTCACTATACAGTGGCGCCGCCCTGGTGGCAGAAAAAGTCGTGGATGCCCTCATTAAAACCCCCAATTTTACTGAGGCATAGACTAAATGAATTTATCGACGTTTTTTTTTTGTTTCGCTAATGGCACACCAATAAGGATGTCTCTGGAATGGAAAAACGGCAGCAACCTTGTAAAAGAAAGAAGATAAGAATAATACAGTTATCTTATTTTGTACCATGTTAAACGTCATATGTATAAAGAGTTCAGCTATAAGACTAGAACTACTAGAAGGTAGTCCTAAAATAAGAACAAATTCTTATTTTAGGACTCTCTCTACTGATTATATTATCTTTGGTAACAACTACAACCAAAGATATTATGGAGTTTTGGCGGGAACTTGACCGGCGGCGGTTTGCTGTTCCGGTATTATCGTTTAAATAATGGTTTGAAGTGGACTTGTATATGTAAAAGTGGTACGATTTTATCTATTAAGTGTTTGCACATGTGAACCATTAGTGGAAACGGTGAAACAAGTGCTTTGATGGTGATGTGATTCTCAAGATAAGGTGTCTTTCTGCTTAAGGCGCCTTTGGATACCAGTGCCAACTGTCAGCTCTCTGTTGGCTCAAGTTGTCGTCAAAATCTCCCAAGGGCTGCACAATGTGACGCATCAACATATTGTGAAGCAGTGTACCATAAAGGATAATTATTATACATTGTAACTTCAGGCTCAGAAGGGCTAGAACCCAGAGCCGTGAAGCCAGTAATAAAAAATCAAAGATATTATAAAACTCAAGGAGGTTATAATATAATATAGGGAGTGCGCACTTCATACTAGAGAAACATTCCTAAATCAGTGACCTTGAAATGAATGAAAGGGACCGAGTTAGGCGTTGCATTTCTTTCTAATAGAGTGTCCATGATACAATATTTTGAGAATATTATTAGTGTATACAGCATCACGGAAAACGAAATGCGTATTTTTTTTTAATATGGAAAGTGCTAAATAATGTTATAATTAACTCCGTTTAATATTTTGATTACATTATTGCTTCGCTACAGTATCAAACCTTACGGTAACTAGTGGCGGCGTAGCGTGGGTTGACACCCAGGGCGGTTTTCTATCAAGAACCCTCCAAAATAAAACAAAAAATGCTATACATGCTAACGGGACTTTATTTTGCTAAAATATTCTAATATATTATCAAAGTTTACTTTCTTGTCATTTTCGATAGATAAAATGGAAAGATTGCTTAGCCCCGTTTGACTCATTGTGGACTTTAAGTTAGATTTTAACTTGAGTTTTGATAATCTTTCTTCACATGAAACTTAATAGTAAAAAAAATCTTAGACACAGCGTTAGATTCGGAACAGATTCAGAATAGCCTAATTTTACGAGAAAAGCTCCAATGAGTTATTTGAACCGCTTCTTGGGAAGAAAAGCTACCAGAGCTTTCAAGTCGCGAAGTCTCCAAAATTATATATCCTGCAGAAAAATCATCGCAGATTTTTGTCAGATTTTGAACTATTATTTGAAGATCTTCATCTAGTGACCTTAGCAAAGTGTAAGGCTGAACAACACTAAATGTTACGAGAATATCATCCATTGCTCAGTAGCGATAGTCTAGTTCCTCGTAAAATCTATCAAGACATTCTAACATAGCTCTCTGCAGCTCCTCTGGCAATGTTAGTCTAGCATATCGGGTCATTTCTCCTGGTAAAGCTTTTCGAAATCTCCTCATTCCTCTTCTTACTTCAATCAAAATTTCCACATTCTCACATTTTTTGTTACGTAGAGAATAGCTTTTTCCACTAGTTGAATACGTTGGCCTTGAAGAAAAATTTTTAGGCTTTGATTTTTATCTCATACTTTTCCAGTAATAATCTAGATTATTATTACATTATATAGTATTTGCTTTTGTGTCTGACTAACTCCTATTAGGATTTTACACCAAAAGGAAAGATAGCATAAAAAACTGAAGTCACACAAAGCTGGTAAGAGTGTAGATTCTGCTTCTTTTGTATCGACATTTTCTCTGTTGGTGCTGGGATCATATAAATCTTCGAGTGTTTATACCAGTTTTTTTTTAAATTATTCTGCAGTGTTTTTAGCAATTCATTTTGTCTCTGAGAGTCTTTTGACGGATACGCCTTTTTTTTTTTTTTTGCGGATGGAAAATCATCAAATGACGCCTTTCGCTCTGGGTGGAGCGGAAGGGAGTGTCAGACTTTTACTGACTAAAAACCATCCGTGTTCCTTCAGTGCCCTTACGTTCCGGAGCCGCGGTATCTCTTTCGAACAGCCCGCAGCCCCGGCAGGCGTCGGCCCTTGCGGGCCCCTTCACGATGCTGACAGCTCTTTGAGGCGCGCGTGGAACTAAACGCGCCGTCGACACGGCCTGTCGTCGTTAGACGGACGGACGGCGAGCTACCCATTGCTCGCCATCCACAGGCCCGCGCCTACGGTGGCCGGGGGCCACGACGTAGCCCCCGACGCCCGGGGCGTCTCCCGCGGCGGCCGGGAAGGAAAGCTGCTGCTCTCTCCTTCTCCCGCTCCGCCACCTCCTTCGCTAGCATCACTGCTTCGCAGAAGGTGGTGACGGCATCCCATTCCGTCTCGCTCCGGACCATGGCTTCGACCAGGGCCGGACGCGAGAGGTCGCCGCCGCCTATCGCCGCTACGAGGACACGGCGGTGCTCCGCCCAAGCAGGGCACACCTCCACGGTGTGCTCCACCGTGTCCTCCGGTCGCTCCTCGCAGTGGGAGCACCCGGGCGTTTCCTCCCGCCCGATTCGGTGCAGGAACCTCCCGAACACACCGTGTCCGGTGAGGACCTGCGTCAGGCGGAAGGTGAGGACGCCGTGGCGTCTCTCAAGCCACTCCTCAAAGAGGGGTCTTATCGCCGCTATAGTGGCGTGCCCAGCACGGGGTTGCGACAGTCGCTCTCTCCATGTCGCCATGAGATCATGCCGGAAGTCTGTCCGCTGCGCGACAACTTGCCGCGGCAGCGGGGTTTCCCCCCGGCATAGTGCCTCCGCGCGCCATTCGTGCAGGCGCGCGAGGACTATCGCCTCCAGATCCCATGGCGGCAATCCGTCATGGAGGCTCGCCGCCTCGCGGGAGATCGTGCGGTAGCCGCGAACCATCTTTACGGCAACCACCCTTTGGGGCGCGTTTAGGTGGTGGACGGCAAGCCGCGCCAAACCACGCGCCCACACCGGGGCCCCGTAAAGGGCCATGGACCTCACGATCCCCGCGTAGAGCCTCCGGCAGGAGGCGTTTGGCCCCCCCAGGTTCGGCAGGAGCCGCCTGAAGGCAGCCCCGGTCCGTTCCAGTTTGGGAGCCAAACGTCGGAAGTGCTCAACGAAGTTCCATCGGCCGTCGAGGACGAGTCCTAGGTACTTCAACGTCGACTCGACGCCGATGGATACCCCTCCTACCATCACTGAGGATCCCGGTGGTGGCCTGTTCCGAGGACCATGGAAGTGCATGGCCTCGGACTTGTGCAGAGCCACCTCGAGACCCAGTTGCCGGATCCTCTCAACGACTATCGCAACCCCGCGTGTCATAGTTTCCGCCGCCGCCTCGTACGACCCCCCTTGTGCCAGTACCAGCGTGTCGTCAGCGTAGCAAACTACGCTGACGCCGGTAGGGAGGTCGGCGCGCAACACCCAGTCGTAACCGATGTTCCACAGGGGCGGCCCCAGAACCGAACCCTGTGGGACACCGCACGACATCTCTCGCCGGTTCCACTCACCGTTGCGACCGGGGTAGATGACGGCCCTGTCCGTCAGATAGTCCCCGACTATACGACGGAGATAGGTCGGCACCCGGTGATACCGGAGTGCCTCCCTAATGCAGCTCCAGGGCATGGAGTTGAAGACGTTGGCGATGTTGAGAGACACCGCCCAAAACCACACCCCCCCCTGGCCACTGCATCCCCCGTCGTGAGGGCTCTCACGCGCATGATGGCGTCCACCGTAGAGCGCCTCTTGCGGAAACCAAACTGGTGTTCCGCAAGATCCGGCCCCGTCCCCGCAAGGTGCTCGGCGAGGCGGTTTGCAATGACTCTTTCAAAGAGCTTGCCCACCTCGTCGAGCACCACCACGGGCCGGTATGCGGACGGAGAGTCCGCAGGGCGCCCTGGCTTCCAAATGAGGACCAGCTTCCCCGTCTTCCAACGAAGCGGGAATCGGCCTCTCTCCAAGCATGCGCTTAGGAGCCCCTCCAGTCGGGGCCCGAGAGCCTCCGAGGCCAGGACCCAGGCTTTGCCAGGCAAGCCATCGGGTCCTGGGGCGGTATTCCTGGCCTTGAGCCGACTTACCGCCACTCTCAGGTCTACCCCGGTCCCTTCCGGGATGTTGTCGTCGTCGTCCTGGTGGTCAGCTTCCGGCACCGCAGGTGGCGGAGCCATAGGCGGGGGCGGATGTTCCGCTCGCGCAGGGAACAGAGCGCTCACCACGTCCTCCACGAGCTGAGGCCGGAGACTCTGCGTCAGCGGGGGGGCCCAGGTGCGGAGTTTATCCCGCACCATCTTGTAAGGGCGCCCCCACGGATCTCTGTCGAGAGTCTCCAGCATCTCCTCACGGGCCCGATCCCGGGCCCGCATGACAGCCTCCCGGAGGGCGGTCTTCGCCGCTCTGTATCCCTCGTACAGCTCCGCCTCAATGGCTGCCGCATTCGGTGGACGAATGCGGAGCCTGCGATGCCTGGCGTACAGGTGCCGCGCGGCAACACAAGCCTCGCGCAGACACGTCAGCTCACGCGACCACCAATACACCTGACGCCGGGCGCTTCCTGGCCGGACGCGGGGCATTGCCACGTCACATATCTCGGACATGGCCTCCTGGAACCACCCTGCCTCATCATTGACGTCGGCAGGCCTATCCGGTGATGACACCCAGGCCTGCACGATCGAGGCTTCCAGGAGGTGCTCCCGGTCCAGCTGCTTCAGCGCCCAACGCGGACCACTCGGGGCCTGTTGGACTGGCGCGCTCGAGGGCTGGGTGGAGACGTCAAACCGGATGTACCGGTGGTCGGAGTAGGTCTCCACCCCCTCCATGACTCGCCAGTCAATGGCACGCGGCGACAGAGCGGGGCTAGCGAATGAAATGTCCACCACCGACTCGCCCCGCATCCGCACACACGTGGGGACAGAACCCCGATTTAGGACGACCAGGCCTGTCTCCAGAGCCCAGTCTTCCACCATCCTACCCCGCACATCTGTACGACGAGAACCCCAAGCCAAGTTCTTGGCATTGAAGTCCCCGAGGACAAGTACGGGGAGGGGATAGCTTCCGACGACGACTGCTCTCAGCTCTGCAAGAGAGTTATGGAGCTCGGCGAGAGATCGGTTCGGGGAGAAGTACACCCCCACAACGACGAACTCCCCGAACCGTGCTGCTACGCACCCCTGACCCCTCCTGACACCTTCAAGGGTCGGGGTACCGGCGGCGGCCGAAGAAATGATGGCCACTGAGCCGTTAAGGTCTGCAACCCAGTCATCCCTAGGCCAGACAAAATACGGCTCAGCGACCACAGCGATGTTAATCGACCACTGCGCCATGCTCTGGAGCAACAGATCCTGAGCGCAGGCGCAGTGGTTGATATTCGCCTGGAGGAAGCTTAATGGGGCCGTTATAGGCATTCCATTTCAGCTTCCTCCACGGGGCGCCCCTCTGCGGGCGTCGGTGTCGCGGCGACGGCGGCGGCAACAGTGACAGCGGCGGCGGCGGCAGTTGCGGCTGCGGCGGTGGACATAGAGGCGGTGGCAGCGGAGGAGGGCCCTCCCCTACCCGCGGCCTTGGCCTTGGCGGGTGGCACGCAGGCCCTGCTTCCGGCCCAGTGATCGGCTGGCTTGCCGGTCGCCGCACATGCATCACAGTGCGGCGTGGCGCAGCAGGTCGCCGATTTGTGTCCGGGCTGACAGCAGCGGAAGCAAAGGCCACTGCGGTCAACCTCCGAGGCGCATTTCACTGACACGTGATGTCCCACGAGACAGCGGTAGCACCTCAGAGGTCTGGGCTCCAGCAGCTTAACCTGCGCTGAGACCCAGCCCACCAGAAGCCTTCGGCCCTCCACTATGGCTTTGGCCGCCGTAACAGGGCAGCACACCGTGGCGGCATGCATACCCTGTTGGTCCGGGCGTATAGCGCCTGACCTGACCTGGTCAGTAGTGCACCCCCCGGACCTGGCGACGGCGGCCACCAACTCCTCCTCCGATACCGAGTCGTCGCAGGTCTGCGCATCTGACTGGCCTGGACACTCGGGCCTCGTCCGCGTTCAGGGACGCTCTGAGCTTCGCAGCCAGAGCGTCCGCGGTCGCGCCACTGGATTCCCCAGGAATCTCCAGCATACGAGCCCCCGTCTGGGTGACTTTGAGCCGGAGGCCCCCGGTGATCCCGAGCTCCCCGAGATCCACCGCCTCTTTCGCCTTCGCGAGCAGATCGCGGTAGGTAACGCCCTTCTTTTCCGCGTCCGGCTGTAGTGTAATCACTACAGCTGCGGTCTTCGGGGCGCGGAGCCTAGCCGCGATCTTGCGCGCCCTGAACTGGCGCTGCCGCTCCTGCTCCTTGCCCTTTTTGGCTGCCTTCTTCCCCTTTTTTTTGTCCCCGACAACCTGCCAACCGGCTTCAGCCGCGGGAGGTGTAGGGAGCTGGGGGGGCGGTGGCGGCGGCGGCAGCTGGCTTGCCGCTGGCGCTGGCCCATTCGCCGTAGGCACTGGGGCTGGCGCAGCCACTACCTGTGCTGCCGCCTTGCCCTTTTTTGCCTTCGCCTTGCCTCTCTTTCCCGTCGCCGGCTTAGCCGGAGCCGGTTCAGCCGATATCGGTTTTGCCGGAACCGGCTTTTCAGGAGGGGGAGGGGCAACTGCAGCCCCGTCCGAGGGCTGGCTGGACGGCCCCGGCCTGGATGCTGCAGCCGTGGCCGCCGCGTACGAGACCGTTGCCGGCCTCGCCGCCGTCTTGTTTGCCCCTAGGGGAGAGCGCAGGACGATGCCCTCCAGCACGGAGAACCGGTGCTGGAAGGCAGCCAGCTCCTGCCGGACCAGGTTCAGAACCTGGTTCCCCACCGGCACGGGCTGGCTTGGGCAGTGCGTCTGGGGCGCCGCGCGAGAGGCAGGCTCATGTAGACTGGCCAGGTCTGCGCGGAGCTTCTCATTCTCCTTCTGGAGAATCTCCATGGCGGATGTCAGGCGGGCCACGTCCGCCCGCAGCTTCGCCACCTCGTCCGCATTAGGCCCGGACCCAACAAAGTTGGCCTCCGCAGCCGCCATGATGGAGGCGGAGGCCGCGGGAATGGCCTTTAACTTCGAGGAGGCCTTTTGCTTGTGGGCCACGACCTTGATCGCGGCCTCCACCTCCTTTACAAATCTGGCCTTACGCTCCACCTCAGAGCCGCCAGTTGCATCCGTCTCTTCGCCTGAGACCCGAGCCGTATCGTCCGGGTGGCGCCCCTCCTCGGCAAGCTTTGCCGCTCGTTCGGCCCTCTGATTGGCAGAGAGCTCCCTCCCCTTGCCTCTCAGCCCGCCCCGCCTGTTGGTTGGGATTTTCCGGGCCGAAACCTCCTCTTCACCGGATGCCGACCCCTGGTCGCCATCCCGCCTGGACCGCTTGCGGAAGATCTTGCTGGTCTCCGCGGTCCCAGGTCCCACGTGTCGGGAGCTCTCTGAGCCTCCCACGCTGCTCGATGCGGCGTTGGACTCTGTCCCCGCATCGTTCCTCCTCTCCTCTACGTTGCCGTTGCCGGCGGTTTTGTTTTTTTGTGTTTGATTATGTTCCATTTTTGTACCCACGAGTATGGGAGTAATTAAAGGTCCACCTTGGCAGTGACCCCTTACCAAGGTAAGCAGATTTAGAGGATTTATTACTCGCCAGGGGGTCTGCAGGTACCCTGGCGAGGAGCGCACTAGCGACTGATTTGTTCATAGAACCCCGTCAGCCATCCATCCCCTCGCGGTGCGTCGCCGCTTGAGATTCGGGGTAACTTTTTATAGAGGTTTTCTCCCTCGCGGTCCGGGCGGTTAAGCCAAGACCCTCGGTCCCTATCAAAGCCGCGAGACATGATCCACGACACTTCGATGGGATTACGAGACCGGCGGTGACAGCATAGGATGAATCCTTCACTGTCTGCCCGGAGGCAGGGTAAGTGCACACCGAGCCCGCCCTCACTCCTCTGCTATGCCCTCTGCTGATCAGAGGGTCACGCAGTGGAACGCACCGTTGGTCCGAGATGGACCCCACCCATGTCAGAATAATTAGCCGCGGCAGTAACATTCCCCAAGGAGTAAGAATTTCTTCTCATTTCTCGAGGAAGATTACTGCCTCGCCCAGGGTGCACCGGCCCAGTAGCTGCTCTTCCCTCCAGACGTATCGAGAGGGACCCGCAACTGCCAGGCACACGTGGAGGACTTCTGACTTCGCACCCCTGACGGATACGCCTACACATTTTATTAAAGTTTCCCATTGACGTGTGGATGATGAAAAGAACCTGTAAACTCTTTCTACTGTTCCGAAAAAAAGTTAAACTTGAATTAACGCTCCCTAAGTGAGTGCACTCCACATAGATTTAACGAATGATTAGCACAAGGCGTTTTCTACGTGGTAGAGCCATGCTGCAGTTATATAAGTAGTATAGTTGTAACACAAATGGGTCGGCTCGACCGGGAAAGGACCACACACTCACTGAATACCAGCGTATAATAGCAGCTCAGCACCGATGTATTTCGTATGGGGAGTGTAGAGAACCGGAGACCCTTTTTACTGGAATAGAGTCATTCCATCTTAGTCCTCCTGGGTGACGACGCATTCTGCATTTTGATTCGCAAACTAGGATAGATTTAGATGTCTATAGGCCACAGCAACCACTTACCATCCGGTGGACTGTGAGCTCGATTGTCGCCCTATTCTATATAAAAAAAACAATATACTCATTCATTTGACGTCAAATTTTAAAATAGTGTTGTCATCTATAGCTTAAAATGCACCTCCTAGTTTTTAGGGAAAGAACATTCGTGTAACAGAAACAGAACCCTTTTTATTCAATATAGAGTATAAATAATACTTATTGAAAGTCACTCTTTTGTTTAATTACCACTGGTTCGAAAAAATCCTCTGTGCTGCGAAGAACCAGCAAGTAACCCAGCGGATTTTTTTAATAACAGCTTACAATCATGTATGTTACATAAATTAACAACACAACAAATTAGAAATAGCTTGGTAGCGATCATCTCATTTCCAGGGGTTATTATCATCCATAAATTCTTTAATATTATAATAACCCTTTTTAAACAAACTTAGTTTATTAAAGTTTTTGAATTTTGAGCAGGTCAAATTTAAAATATTTTCTGGAATTTTGTTGTAAAGGCATATACATCGCCCCAAGAATGAATTACTGACTCGATGGAGTCGAGTAACTGGTACTACTTGCTTGTGTTTGTTCCTAGTATTTACAGAATGATTTTCACTTATTTTTGTAACCTACTTTTATTTTTGTGTACGTACATTACATTTTCATAAATGTAATGAGAGACCAAAATTAATGTATTAATTTCCTTAAATTTTTGTCGCAGCGACTCTTTAGGCTTTAAATCATAAATTGCTCTTATGACTCTCTTCTGTAAAACAAATATAATTTCAGTGTCAGCTGCGTGTCCCAATAGCAAAATACCATACGATATTATGCTATGAAAATAGCTAAAGTAAACTAGTCTAGTTGTTATTACACTGGTAAGACTTCTAAACTTTTTCACATCATATGCTGCAGAGCTAAGTCTGCTTGCTAATTTTGATATATGGGGCTCCATTGAAGCTTGGCATCTAATGTGATTCCAAGAAAATGGTGGTATCTATCGACAAGACTCAGTTTCTCTCCATTTAAAATTTTAGAATTTAATTGTTCACATTTGGAGCCATACATTTTATACATTAAAGTGTTTTAGTGGTTTTTTTTCGTGTTACTTAATAATAAGCTTAATTAAAATACAATATAGAATATACAAACTATGATTAGCCATAATAAATGTAAGATTATCGTTCTAGCATACGTCTAAAATATTACTTTAAGTCAATAACTGTCTAAACTTGGTGATATTTTTATCTTGTGTAAACACTTATCATTGTTAGAAGGGGATAAAATACCAAAGTCGGTGCCTCTCTTTCTAAGAAAAATGAGGAACGGTTACAATGTTCTAAGCGCTTACTCCCTATATTATATTATAACCTCCTTGATAAAACTAGTCAATTTAATTTTAAATTATGTATGAAGATTTATTTCTAGAGTTCCATGGGTCATAAGCTTTATTAGACCAAACATAGTAAATTATTTTATTGATATCTGTTTGGTGATATTAGACGCTTAATAATAGGTTATTACACCTATTTTCAAATAGTGTTTTTATTTAATCCTAGAGTGATAATAAACCACTATAATATATATATATATATATATATATATATATATATATATTTAAAACCGAAAAGTGTCATAAAAATTACTTTCATTTTATCGTGTTGAATTTTCGCGCGAAAACGCTAGCCGCCGTGCTGTCCAGCTCGTGACGTCACTGCTTTAGTAAATAAAAAGATTTTGCAAAGGTATAAGATATTTTTTGATGTTTAATAATGAGTCATCATTTTTAGCATTGGTGTGTGCCTGACTGCAAAAATACGAGCATAAGTACGCCGGGGAAGTTATGGATTCAAGTGCCATTTGATTTAAATATGAGAAATACTTTGTTAAACTGGCAAGAAGAGACCTGAAGACATTGTCCACAAAACTAGACTATACTTCTGTGAAGATCACTTTGATAGAAGAAGTGCTAGTTCTTATTAGTTTGTGAGTACGACTTATATTATTTAACTATCGTTTATACAAAACAAAATATCATGAATGAAGTGACTGCCAAAAAATGGAGTAGCTGCGTGACTCACATAATAAAAGAAGAAGAGAAAATATTTAATGTCGACCACATGATTGATAGTGCTTCAAACAAGTTTATAATAAATGTTACTGACAGTGACAGCGACAGTGATGATATTATATCTGATGACGATGAATAAAAAAATGTAATACTAATAATGTAAGCATAGTTTTTTTTTATGAAATCCCTATGACGACATACACTATGGATAATTTTTGCCTGTTGAACTGACAACATGGATGTACCTTAAATAAATCTTGACGTAATTTTTAAAACCTTCAGTTAAAAAAAAATACCATTTAGTCGTTTTCTTTATCAGTCAGTCATTTTGTTTTCCGTTCAGTCATTTAACCACAACACTATTTTTGATACATCAAAACCTGACAACCCAGTAAACATCAGGCAGCTTCGTTTAACTAAAAATACGACTTTAGCCCATTGTATGCTATCAAAACAGCCTGGCTGTTAACGAGCGAACTGTGGTGACGAGCATAAGCCTAGGGCCCTAGGCACAGAGTACCTTTGCCGCACATTCGACTTGCGCACACTGGCATAATAACCTTGCGTCACTTTAATTTGATAATTTTATGCTAATATCTATGCTTCATTCTATTGTAGCTTTCTAAACGTAGTGATTATATTCTCTTTGGTAACTTGCTACATATTTATTTATCGAGGAGTTTTGGCGGGAACTTGACCGGTGGCGGTTTGCTGCTCCTGTATTATATTATCGTTTAAATTATGGTTTGAAGTGAATTTTGATATATAAAAGTGGTGCGACTTTGTGTATTAAGTGTCTGCGCATGTTAACTATTAGTGAAAACGGTGAAACAAGTGCTTTGATGGTGATGTGATTCTCAAGATAATGTGTCTTTTTCCTTAGACGGTTTGAGATACCATCGTCAACAGCTCAGCATCAGCTGTCTGTTGGCTGAAGTTGCCGTAAAAATCTCTTAAGGGCTGCACAATGTGACGCATCAACATATTGTGAAGCAGTATATAGATAATTATACATTTTAACTTGTGGCTCAGAAGGGCGAGAACCCAGAGCCGTAAAGCCAGTTATTAAAACATATTTATTTATCAATGGTCTATTGTCATTGTCAACTGAAAACTGAAAGATTTCTTTCTTCTTTATGACATGATTTCAAAATTAAAAATATAATAATTCAAAGCCATATGTAATGAAACTCACATTCGATTTTAATGTGTTATTCTATTATAACTGATTAGCGATTTTACACTTTATAGCTGTAAAGGAGTTAAATGAAAAGAAACGCTATAATAATTTATGGGAATATTTTGTATCGATCACTCCATGCTCTTACAAAATGTGTTAAATTAAATGTTATTTATTATTAAACATGAAATCTAGCCCCTTTGAGCGAATTCACGACAAAGAGGAAAGTAACATATTATGTGAGCCTACATTATGTCTCTTAACTATGCCTTTGGTTTTTCATTATTTCTTCTATTGCTTGTAGCTCTTAATATTTACTTTTTTTACACACTGAATACCATTGGTAAAAAGGCCACCAATTACTTAGTGCCCAACATAAAATTAGATTTAGCACCAAGTGTATTTAAAGAAATTTATACTTATCTTAATTATTTACCATCTCAGTACAAAACAAAAAATTCAAAATTTATAGAGAAACAAAAACATCTTATAAACTTATTTAATTCAAGTGCTGTCATAAATTTAAAAGATGTTTGGCATGAAACAGAAAATGTGAGTATTAATTAATCCTTAATATTAATGTATAATAATTGTTATTATATGATATTAATATTTTTATTACTTTAGATATATTGTGATGCCATCTTTTCTTATATTTTCAACTAGGGTCTAGAATTTTGTTAAAATATCTATTTTCTTAATTTTTTTTCTCCAAAAATATGATTGTTCTAACTGTGTACATATTACATTTCAGTGGATCAGTGATGAATCTTTATTTCCTCACACAAATGGTGTGCCAGGACAAATCTTGCATGCAATACAAAATACACAGATTGCACATGTTGATAATGCTCCAAAAGGAACTCAGCTAAAACTATTATTATTATTAGAGGTATTTGGATTTTTATTTTGTGATTAAAGAAACATTCTGTTTCTATGATTTTTTTTAATGATGCCTTCATTTTAAATGAGATCTTTTTATTTTGTATTATTTTATTTATTTATTATGTTATTTATTTATAGCACTCCCTATTTATTTTTTGTAACACAATTAAATAAGATGTTTCAAATTCATCAAATTAATATCATCAATCAATCAATCATCAAATTAATATTTTTTAGTTCACATTAATATTTTGACCTATATTTTGCTTTAAAGGGAAAGCAAAAACTTTACTTCAAACCAAAAAGATATAACCTAGATGACGTCATAAGGGGCAGTATATATGCAGGTTTTGATCGACATAACTCTGAAGTTTTTGCTTATTATCTAGCTATGGTGCTTGACCTCAAATGGATTGCTCCCTCTGTCATAAGAAAGATTAATATTGATAATGATGTTGTACCAAAGGCAGCATTGGGACTTAAGAAAACTATGGTTAAAAACGGTAATTATATTTATATAGTAATTTATAAGTAATGCTAAGGTATACAAAGTCCTTACCAGACCAATTGTCATTTATATATTACTGGCTGAATCTGACCTGGTTTGAAGTTCAGATAATTCAGTACCTATTCCAAATACAAAAAGTCTTAAAAGGGTATCAAAAATCTGTTATTCATTTTTTCTCTTTGATATTGGTGTACCTGTAGAGTAGTGTTCATTAAACATCGATTGTTACAGTATTCGATAGTAATCAATAGTTTCTTATAAGACCATCGATATATCAATAGACTATCAATTGTCTTTTAGCAGGTATCACAAATAAAAATAACAATAAGTAATTATTGTATTTTTTGTTTGCTCGTCTTTGAGAAATACGCAATTTGTCACTGGTTAGTGTAGAACTGTGAAGGAAAGTCACAATAGCCTTTGTCTTCAACAACTGATTTCTATTAAAATAATTCTTAAAAGAACTTCTAAATTTTTTTGGTTGCACTTCATCTTGAACTTGATGTTCAGACGATGATCCCTCTTCCGATTCTAACCTATCTATTTTATCGGCATGCTTTCTTTTCAAGTGATCTCTTAGATTGGTCGTATTTCCTAAATGCTTATATTCCTGATTACAAAAGTTACGCTTTACAAATGGACTATTCATCATCATCCTCATCATCATTACAGCCCTTCACAAGTCCACTGCTGAAAATAGGCCTCCCCCAAGGAATGCCATAAAGCACGGTCCTGAGCCACTTGCATCCATCGACTTCCTGCATGTCTTACCAGGTTGTCACTCCATCTCGTGGGGAGTCGCCCTACACTTCGCCTACCGGTACGAGGCTGCCACTCAAGAACCTTTCTTCCCCATCGATTGTCAGTTCTTCGAGCTATATGGCCGGCCCACTGCCACTTCAGCTTACTAATCCGTTGGGCTATGTCGGTTACTCTGGTTCTACTGCGGATATACTCATTTCTAACTTTATCACGCAGAGAAACTCCTAAAAACTCCTAAAAAAGACCTTGAGCTTCCTCATACGGCCAGCAGTGAAGGACCACGTCTCGGTTCCGTAAGTCATCACTGGCAACACACACTGGTTGTACAATCTCGTTTTAAGGTTTTGAGGTATGTCTGACGAGAAGATGTGTCATAGCTTCCCGAACGCTTAGTTGAATCCGTCGATTGACCTCTCGGTCGAAGTTGGACTTACCTAGTCGGACTATTTGTCCCAGGTAAACATACTCGTCAACAACTTCGAGCTTAGTGCTCCCAACAACTACCGGCATAGGTGTGACATGGACATTAAACATAATCTTTGTTTTGTCCATGTTCATCTTAAGACCTATCCGTTGGGAGACACTATTGAGGTCATTGAGCATAGTGCTTAGGTCCTCCAGCGATTCTGTCATAAGGACTATATCGTCGGCAAATGGTGAAACCACGGAAAAAACGGTGAGTGATGTACTCGCCATTGATGATAATACCGTATCCTTTCCAGTCCAGAAGCTTGAAAACGTCTTCCAATGCAGCGGTGAAGAGTTTCGGGGATATAACATCACCCTGTCTTACACCTCTCTGCAATTGAATAGATTTCCTACTCTGGTTCTGTACTCGGATAGCCATCGTAGCTCTACTGTACAAACACTTCAGCACTTCGATATACCGACAGTCAACTTGGCACCGCTGAAGGGACTGCAGCACCGCCCAAATTTCGACGGAGTCAAAGGCTTTCCCATAGTCCACATACGCCAGACATAGTGGCAAATAGTATTCTTCGGACTTCTGTACAATTTGCCGAAGGGTATGTATGTGGTCTATGGTGCTAAAGCCCTTTCGGTAACCGGCTTGTTCGGGAGGCTGGACGTCGTCAAGTCTGCGCGCGAGACGATTCGTAATGACTCTCGAAAACAGCACGTAGACGCGGCTCAGAAGTGAAATCGGTCTGTAGTTCTTCAAGAGAGCGTTGTCACCTTTCTTGAAGAACAAGACCACCGCTCTTCTGCTCCATGCCTCCGGTGTAATGCCACCATGGAGGACGGAATTAAAGAGCTTCTGAAGGACTTCAAGTACCGGTCTTCCACCCGCTTTCAGAAGCTCCGCTGTAATTCCATCCTCGCCTGGGGCCTTGCCGTTTTTAAGGTGCTGAAGAGCCATTCTAATCTCGCTCAGACTGACGTACGGGATATCTTCGGAATAGTGTGGGATAAGACTCGCTCTTGGATCGTTACTCACACTTGCGTGTGGCTCCAACGATGACGTGTACAGCTGCCCATAGAACCTCTCAATCTCACTCAAAATCTCAGGTGTCCCGGAAACGATGCTGCCACATTCTGTCTTCAGCTTTGACAGTTGGCTCTTTCTGGCACACAGATCTCTGGCAAAGACTTTGGAGCCTTGGTTCCGCTCAATCGCTTCTTCAATACAAGCTGTATTGAATTTGCGTAAGTCCCGCCGCATGCATTTGGAGATCTGTCTGTTCAGTTGCCTGTATGCTGTCAAATCTGATGAAGAATGTAGCTTCATCTCCCGTCTAACAGCCATGAGATTAAGAGTGTGATCGGAGAGTTTTTGTGTTCTTCTGCGGCGGGTCTTGCAGAACTTAGATCCGACCGCATGGACAGTTTCCACGAGCTTGTCATTCATATCGTCCACTTCATTGCAGTCTTCTAGGCACTGAAAACGGTTTTGTAACTCGAGCTGAAAGGTTTCGGGACTCTGGAACAGAGCACGAGGGGGACGGAGCGTTGACTTCATTAGACGAGACCTCTCCAACTTAACGTTTAGGTTCAGTGTGCCTCTAACCATTCGGTGATCGCTACCAGTTTTCACCCTCGCGATCACGGAGACATCACTGAACAGTTGTCGTCTGGTCGTCATAATGAAGTCAATCTCATTTTTGTCGAACCGTCGAGGCTCGACCAGGTCCACTTCCTGTGGGGCCGCTTCTGGAAGAAAGAGTTCATCATAAAGAGTCCCTCTTTCTCCATGAAGTCGGCCAGCTGCTGGCCCCTTGGGTTCCGTTGCCCTATTCCAAATTTCCCTACTTTCAGCTCACCGTTCTCTCTTGTGCCTAGTTTTGCATTGAAGTCTCCCATTAACACCGTATATTGGGTTTTGGAGGAATGCATGGCTCTAGAGATATCCTCATACATTTCCTCCACCTCCTCATCGGGATGTACCGAGGTTGGTGCGTAATCCTGTATGATCTTCAGCGAATACCGTTTGGTGATTCTGAGTATAAGGTACGCAACCCTCGTCGACACACTCCCGATCTTTACAACGTTGTTAACGAGAGAGTTGTGGAAGATAAATCCGACACCTCCTTGGGGCAGATGGTCGCCCTCCCGGTGATAAAGCAAGTTGCCGGATTCGAAGATTACCGTGTCCTCCCCCTCTCTTCGGACTTCGGATAATCCTATAATATGCCAGCGCAACTTGTCTATCTCTTCTTCCAGCTCCACGATCTTCTCATCAGTCCTCAGGGTGCGTGCGTTGTACGTTGCCAGGTGGAGTCGTCTAAGGTGGCAACCGAACCTCCACCGGAGATTCTTAGCACCCACTGCCCCGCCGTTACCATGGTCGCCACCGTAGCCAGGAATAGCGGGGCCGCTGGGGACTGGGGGCCGTCTGTTTGTTCCTCTATTCATTGGGGGTTATTTGCCATAGTTGCCACGCTTGGCGAGCGGGTTGGCAACCGAAGTTTTTTTATTGTAATTTTGGCTATTATCAGGAAGATGCTGCTGCCCATCTCCTGCCTGTTTCCCTTTGTCGCCTTTTACGACACCCACGGGAGGATATGGGGTAGTGGATATTCTTGACCGCCACTACACGGCAAAATGGACTATTACTGTCCGCTATCTAGAAATAACTCCATATTAATGATTGATTTTTAGGATAAATTTTCAATTCAAATACAAAACAAATCAGGAAACTATAAAACGCAAGATCAACCGCCCGTTCTGGCACTCATACAAGTAGCGACGTACGTCAGCGTCACACATATTAATTAGCTATTCACACACACACACACACACACACACACACACACACACACACACGCACACACACGCACACGCACACACACACACACACACACACACACAGCTTATTTACAGGGATTTCTTTGACCCTAGACTATGGCCCGCCACATACATACGGAATTCCGAACGGGTCGGCCACACATACGGAATCCCGTTTTGCCCGCAAAATTTCGAACGGAAAACTACCATACGTGTGTGACGAGTCTTAGATTTTATATGGACTTGTTGCGTTGGAAATTCCGAATCGGAATATAGAAACGGAATTCTGTATGTATGTGGCGGGCCCAAGGAGATTGTAAAAATAACCTCCTTGGACGGGCCTAAAGGTAGACATCTACTATAGACAAAAATTACGATAAGGAAGACAATCGATAGTATACCCAGACTATCGATAGAATCGATAGTGCAAACACTATCGATTAATCGATAGTCTATCGACGTTTAAGGAACACTACTGTAGAGAATAGAAAATGTGCATTATTTTTATGTATTAGTGGAAAAAGAAAGAAATACCTGATGGTTAGGTAACTCCACCTGCCTTTAATAATGAAGTAGGTTATTCTCTTTAACTAACTAATTCCATTTCCCGATGTGCCGTAATGGGTAGTTAAGTTGTCAGCACAAAGCCAATACCCACATTACATGGACTAGTAGTGTTGCTTACATCAACAGTCCGTAAAATTAGGTAGTTTATTTTCAGTCTGTCCCCGGAGTCTCACCTGTCAATCAAAAACTCACGTAGGTAGATCATGATATTGTGTGTAGAAATGGTTTTCGATATCAGTGGGAACCTTAAACGTAGTCATGATGATTAGGTATCATTTGTGTTGGGTGCCTGTAGCTAAATTATAGTAACTACTCCCAATTTTGTAAGAAAAGGCTGTAATGGTCTTATCTCACCCTATTGCCAATTTTATCATTCTTGCATTAGAAAAACTCACAGGACTGATGAGTGCTGCTTATTCTATTCTTATAGCATTGATGTTATTACCTCAGGTGTTCTTTTCATAGTTTCCCTACATATTCGCTAAATTTATTAAAAATATACCACTTCCTGCATTAAGCTTACATTCTTCTACCATTGCTATTGCATTAACTGCTTTTCAGTGGATATAGTTCGAGCAAGGGATCTCTTGAATATGTCTCTTTATTATATGCAATACTTTACAAAAGGCAACTTAGTTAAATATTCCAGAATATATTTCTGAAAAAGGTTAGAAAATGCACGAATTGAACTACGTTTTTGTAGTAATCGCGACACTTCTACTTGAAATAAAAATTATTAGAATCTTATTTGGAATTGCTACTTAATTTACCTACAGTGAGAGAAAATTAGTCCGGCCCGAGGAAGGGTAAATGAAGTAGGTAAACTCACGGTTAGCGGCAGCGGCGATCAACTTCAACTTGGCTTCAACAATATCTTCGGATGTGGAAGGCTTCAGTCTTCCTTGACCACACTTCTATGTGATTATATAGAATAGAATAGAATCATTTTTATTCAATATAGATTATTAGATAATACTTATTGAAAGTATTTTTTTTATTTACCACTGGTTCGGAAAATACCTCTGTCCTGGGAAGAACCAGCAATAAACCGAGCGGGACTTTTTTTTAAACATATTTCATTTTACAATAATTTTGTTTTTTTGTTTGTACAAAATTTAAATGAGTTTTAATAGTACCAGCATGGTGGCGATCACCTCATTCCCAGGAGTTTTTTCACTTATGTATTCTTTGATATTATAATAACCCTTTTTGTACAATTTTTCTTTAATAAAACATTTAAACTTATTTATTGACAAATTTTGTACATTTCTCTTCTGAGGTTTTGTTGTAAAAGCATAAACATTGCCCCATAAATGAATTACTAGTTCTGTGGAGTCTAGTAGCTGTTGTTACAATCTTATGTTTGTTCCTAGTATTTAAAGTATGAACATCTTTATTCTTATCAAAGCTATTTATGTGTTTATGTACATACGCGTACATTACATTTTCATAAATAGGTATATTGCGATGCCAAAATTAATATGTTTATTACTGTAAATTTTTCTCTAAGGGACTCATTACAATTTAAGTGATAAATAGCCCGTAAAGAAAAAATTTAAGCCCGTTTGCAAAACAAATATAGCTTCGATGTCAGTCACATTACCCCATAGTAAAATCCCATAAGATATCATGCTGTGAAAGTAACTAAAATAAACTAATCTAGCTGTCTCAACGTTAGTGAGATTTCTAGCTCTTACAGCACATGCTGCAGAACTAAGTCTGCTTGCTAATTTAGATATATTGAAGTTTCGCGTCAATAGTAACCAAGAAAAACAGTGGTATCCACAAGACTCAACACCTTCCCATTTAAGAGCACGTTGGTATTTCAATGTTTAACATTAGGTATTGTAAATTTAATACATTTTGTCTTATTGTTGTTTAAGAGCAAATTGTTGGCGTTAAACCAATGTACTAATTTCGATAGAGCATTATTTACATTGTCAATATTAATTAACTGTCATTTAAATTTGAAAATTAAAGAGGTATCATCAGCAAATAATACTATATCGTGAGCGTCCCCTACAAGATAAGTCATTAATATAAACTAAGAACAGTTATGGGCCAAGAATCGCGCCCTGAGGAACACCCATTGATACTACTGATCCGGAGGAACCTTTACCGTTGATAACGACTTTTTGAGTTCTTGTTCTTTAAATATAAATTAATAAGTCTAAGCGCAACATTTTTGACACCGTAATGTTATAGTTTCCTGATTAATATCTCATGATGAACACAATCGAAAGCCTTTGAAAGATCACAAAAAATACCTAAGGCATCATGTGAACTCTCCTAGGCATTAAAAATATATTTCATAAGCTCGACACCTGCGTCAGTTGTCGAGTGACCCCTTCTGAAACCAAATTGATTTTTATGAAGTAATTTATTGTTATTAATAAAATTGAACAATTGGTCTAAAATTATCTTTTCAAAATTTTTACTGAGAGGTGTAAAATAAGCGGGTTCCATTGTACTACCAGATTTAAATAAAGGTACATATTACTTTACTACGTTTAATTAAATTAGCAAACGCACCATATTAGATATTTCATGGTCTGTGCCGTCGGCTTGACCATAATGAGATAACACTTACTGTATCTATCCATATATTACCCATACATTCAAATAAATGCTTGCGTTCGTCTAGGTAGCGCCGTCGTGGGCGCTTCTCCTTCCGCGGGAGGCGGGGCAGTGAAGTGACGGCGCTCGTGTTCTCAGTACGCTTTTTCTATCCATGTGAATACACGTACGTCATTTTAATAAATAAAAATATTAACGACGCGTGTCGTTCGAAACTATTTGTTAAAGTATAATATTTAGTAGAATTGTTGTAGCTGCTGTGTGAATATTGTGTGTGTGTGTGTGTGTGTGTGTGTGTGTGTGTGTGTGTGTGTGTGTGTGTGTGTGTGTAATAAAAATTCTACCTTAATGGTAAGTTTGCTTTCGATATTTATAATAATTACTATTACAGAGAGAGGCACTCACCATTGTTGTAAAAGACCTTTCAAACAAACATCCTTCTCTGAAGCAGGACCTCAAAGAGTCACTTTACGGCACGAATTCAGCTTTCAAATGTGTTTCCGATGATGTACTGCAGTATGTTTGTGGTCGCAAAGTCGAGGCAATAGAGCAAAGAAGAAATGCCTTTCTACCGCAAGATGTCTATCTTTCAACTTTATTGAATGATATTCCGCCATCTTTAACACACCTTTTCGGTGAGACTAATTTTTCAGAGCTCTTAAAACAACCCTCGTTTCAAGGATTTTTTCGTGGTTCCACCACATCATATTCCTCGTTTAAGCCCAAATTACAACCAAAAGAAACTTCAAGTTTTGAACAACGTAAAAGAGCCCATAAATCATCCAGGACAACATTCAAACCCCACTCACAGCAGTTTAAAGGTTCTAAAATGGAATCCTGGAAGCCTAATTCTAAGAGAGCCCCAAAGCGAAGTTTTAATGCTCGCCCCAAGGATAAACCCTCATTCTACAACGAGTCCAGTTCTAAAAAACCAAGACAATCCTGACTTGCAGGATTTCAAATGAGTGAGCAAATTCGTGAGTAGTCTGGCAAAAAATGGGAGCACCTCCAGGGATTCTGAAAATAATAGAGGGATATTCTATCCCCTTCGTGGTAAAACCTCCTTTTACCCCTCTGAGAGGAGTTTGCCTAGAGAAGTTTGCTTCCAGGGGACGCAGAGATAGACGTCATGATTTCTCAGAACATTTTGGAACCCTGTCCTTCACCCCTAGGATACCTTTCCAAGCTGTTTCCAGTTTTAAAACCAGACGGCAGTTTTCGCCCTATTATAAACCTTCGAGGGTTAAACAGGTTTCTACGGCCAAAAAAATTCCGTCTTCTAAATCATTTTCGAGTGCCAGAATTTCTCCAAGAAGGGGACTACCTCTCGAAAGTAGATATTTCCCAGGCGTATTTTCACTTACCAATAAAACTGCAACACAGAAAGTTCTTGACAATATTTCATCGTCACAGGATACTTCAGTTCACTTGCCTACCTTTCGGCTTAGCGACAGCTCCCATTACATTTGCAAGAGTGTCAAATTGGCTGGCAGGCCAGCTCAGAGAGAGAGGAATAAGACTAATAGTTTACCTCGACGACTTTTTCTTGGCCAATCAACACCCGAACGAATTAGAGAAAGATATCCAATTCACAGTCAGGTTTTTGCAGGATCTCGGATGGATATTAAATAGGAAAAATCTCTGAATCCACCAACTCGTTGCCTAGAATAATAATAATAATAATATAGCCTCTTTATTTCCATAATGAAACACAAAAAAAATATATCTTAAGATTACGAATACATAATTATGCATGCATAAAACAAAATATTACATTTCATAATTATCGCATAAGAAATAATTTCTAAATTTTATATAAATTCCAAAATAATAAATAAATTAAATTTTCAGTTCGTTTACAAAATTTATAACATAATAATTCATTATGGACCCCTCAACGGGTGAAGGCCTCGTCCATTTTTCTCCACGTCTGTCTGTCCTTTGCTTTTGTGATCCAATTTTCACCGACTTTTCTTATTATTTCATCAACCCATTTTTCTCTCGTTCTACCTCTTTTTCTTTTGTTTATTGGTCCTTGCCAGTTAGTTACTCTCTGTGTCCATTTTTGTTTGTCCATACGTGCAATATGACCCGTCCCATTTCCATTTTTGTTTTCGAGAATGTTCCAAAGCATCTATTAATTTTGTTGTGTTTCTTAGGTCTGTGTTTCTTTTTCTGTGTTTTCTTTGTATATTTAGTATACTCCTTTCCATTGCTCCCTGACATACTTGTATTTTGTTTATAATGTTATTATTGTATATCCATGTTTGGCAGCCATACTTAAGGTAGGGTAGTAAACATGTGTCCATTATTTTTTTCTTGAATTTTATAGGGAGTTTTGATTTTAGGGTTTCTTTATTGCTCCAGAATTTGTTCCAGGTTATGTTAATTCCTCTTTTAATTTCATCTTCGTGTCTTGTCCCAGAGAAAGATACTTGTTGTCTCAGGTAAACATAGCTTTGAACGTATTCTAATATATTGTTATTGACCCTTATTGGTATAATATGGTGGTTTGTCATGACTTTAGTTTTGGTAGTCTTTAGTTCTAAGCCGATCGTATTGCTTACATAATTTAGTTCATTAATCATTTTCTGTAATTGAGATGCTATTTCGGAGAAGAGTATGATGTCATCCGCAAATCGAAGATTACTAAGGAATTTCCCATTTATGTTTATTCCTTTCTTTTCCCAGTTCAGAGTTTTCATTATATTTTGTAGCACAGTTATAAAAATTCTAGGTGACAGGGGGTCACCTTGTCTGACGCCTCTACAAATGTTTATTTCAGGGCCATGTCTCTCTAACTTTACACGACTTTTGCTTTTGTAGTAGATGTCTTTTATAAGGGCTATAGTCTCCGATGGTACTTCGCACTCATATAGAGCTTTCCACATGCTCGTATGTGATATAGAGTCGAGGGCTTTGGCGTAGTCGATAAATGCCAGGTATAGTGGTCTATTGTGCTCTATATATTTCTCTATAATCAAATTTAAAGTGTGGGATGTGATCTGTTGTTGAAAAGTTTTTCCTGAAACCTGCTTGTTCCGGTGGTTGAAATTTCTCTGTGAACGTTGCTAGACGATCCTCAAGACATGAAGCAAATAGTTTGTACATATTTGGTTGTAAGCTTATTGGTCGGTAGTTTCCAATATCGGCAGGGTCTCCTTTCTTGTAGAGTATAATTATATCAGATTGCCCCCATTCTTTTGGTATTGCTCTATCATTTAGAATCATGTTAAATAATGTTGTTATGTCTGGTGCTAGTATCATTTTCCCCAATTTTAATGCTTCATTTGGGATTCCATCTGGCCCGTTGCTTTTGTCGGATTTTAAACCTTCAATTTTCTTTATTATTTCAAATGTAGAGAATCTAGCTAGAGTTGTAGTAGAGTCCTGGTAGGTCGTTTCAATTTCCGGAGTAGTATCTTTTAGTGAGTATAAATTCTTATAGAAAGTTGTTTCCTTTTCTATTATATCAGATCTTGACAATATTTTCTTATCATTAGTGTCATCTTTTATATAGGATATCCATCGTTTGGTGGTATTAATGTTTTTAAGACCTTTCTTTAAACTGCCTGTTGATTCGAGGTGAGTTTTGATTTCTTTTATTCTGCGTTCTATGCGTAGAGGTATGTACGTTCGTCTTTTTCTTCTTTCGTTAGGGATTTCTTCTGAATCAATTCACTTCTTCTTGCAATAAGACATTTTATGTGAACAGGGATGGTCTCCCGTTTTCTTGTTGGTTTCTGTCGAATTAAATTTAAACTAGTGATTATTGGTTTTTTTAATTTTGGCGTATGAGGACTCTATATTTTCATTTTCTTCCCATTCAATTTTGTTTATATTTGTATTTAAGGAATGTATAAATTGTTCTCTTTCTTCCAAAGTACTCAATTTGGTTTTATAATTTTTGAAATTTGCTCTACTTTTCTTTATCGGTGTAATCTGTAGTGTACTTCTCAAGAGTCGATGATCGCTGGGAAACGTTAGATTTGATATGATTTCTATGTTTGAGATGTTTTCTTTTCTATTCGTTAGTATATAATCGATTTGACTCCTTCTTTTCTTTGGCGAGAGCCATGTCCACATAGTTTTATTGTTCTTTTTAAATAAACTATTTGTAATGTATAGTTTATTTTCCCAACAAAAGTGGAGTAAAATTTCACCTCTTTTGTCTCTATTTCCGTAACAGTATTTGCCCAGTATTCTTTCTTCGCCTGGTACTCGCATTCCAACACGGGCATTAAAATCGCCTAATATTATTTTCTGATTATTATATTGACAGTGTGCAGTCTGCAGTTGGTTGTAGAAGTTATTGATTTCTTGGCTGTTTGCATCAACATTTGGCGCGTGTACTTGTACAATGGTGAGTTTAGTGTTGTCGAAATTGAGATTTAAAATGCAGATGCGTTCGGATATTCCAATGAAGATCTCGATGTTTAGCTTATATTCCTTTTTTAACAATATTTCATCGTCACAGGATACTTCAGTTCACTTGCCTACCTTTCGGCTTAGCGACAGCTCCCATTACATTTGCAAGAGTGTCAAACTGGCTGGCAGGCCAGCTCAAAGAGAGAGGAATAAGACTAATAGTTTACCTCGACGACTTTTTCTTGGCTTATCAACACCCGAACGAATTAGAGAAAGATATCCAATTCACAGTCAGGTTTTTGCAGGATCTCGGATGGATATTAAATAGGAAAAAATCTCTGAATCCACCAACTCGTTGCCTAGAATACTTGGGATTAATGTGGGATACTCAGAACAACAAAACATTTTTACCCGACAGAAAGATCGTGTTTTTAAAGAAGGATCTAGAGCAAATAACAAGATCGGGAACCTGGAGTTGCGTCAGCGGAAAAAGACTTGTCGCAAGGTTAGCTTTTGCATCTTTCACAGTTCCTCTAGGATGACTACATTCGAGACATCTGCAACGTGCAGCAAGAAACCCCCAACATCAAAAGAACCACAAATATCTTATTCCGACGAAAGCACTCCAGGAATGCTTTTGGTGGTTGGAAAACCTTCAGAAAGATCGACCAATCTTCGCCAGCGTCGAAACAATATTTGTGACAACAGATGCTTCGGATACGGTTTGGGGTGCCCAGGTCAACAAAAGACTTCTCAGCGGACTTTGGAAGACCAATCAAAGTCTGTGGCATATAAATCGCAAGGAGCTATACGCAATTTATCAAGCAGTACTTTTGACGCTAACTCAACTGAGGAGCAAACGCGTAATAATTCATTCGGACAACAAGACAGCGGTTTCCTACATACGGAATCAAGGTGTAACCAAATCCGTTCTACTGACAGAACTAGTGTCAAAGATTCTGGAACTCGTCTACGAGAACGAAATCGAAATTTTCGCTTACTACATACCGGGAGTCTTCAACGAGATGGCAGACAGCCTTTCTCGTCAGAAGCACCTGGCGGATTGGCATCTCTCGAACAAAGTGACGCACCTACTATTCAAGAAATGGGGAACTCCTCAGGTCGACCTCTTTGCCACTGCCTTCTCGAAAGTTGTACCGATTTATGTATCTCGAGACACAACAGACTGGTGCTGGACGCGACACAGAACGTTCCTCTCCCGGACGCGCGAAATCTACGCTTGGAGGCCTGGGTGATACGGGATGGTCAGAAATCACTTCTTCATGGGCCCAGGAAGACGTTGAATTACTCAAAGGATCTTGGAGAAAGTCTTCTTTAAAAACGTACGCCGCATCACAAAAAGCTTGGGTAACGAGATGTAATAAAATGAACCTGGATTCGAAGAAACCTGATCCAGCTGATGTAGACCAATATCTTAGCTTTTTTACATAGAGTAAAACACTTCGCACCTGGAACAATAAAATTCACAAATCTGTTATAGCCACTATGGCTGATCCCTTAAAGCCGCCTCTTCACGTTGGCCAACACACTGGCGAATGTGTTGGCCAAGATATTGGCCAAGAATTAGTGATCGCGTCCACACGTTGGAAGGTCGTTCAGTTTGCTTCGGTTCAGGCCAATGTGCGGACGAATTTATTAAAATGATTATTGATGCGCTAACGGCTGCTGCGGTTTATTTATTCACAGCATACCACTATTTTTTTATTTAATTTTTAATATTTCTTTATTATACACTAACGTTATACAGATAAGTAAACTATATAAACATTAACACACCTAGGCATAGGTATAATTTACACTTTTACAACTAAGGCCTGGAAAATATTCGAAGCCTGTCTATGAAACTGTTGTAAAATTTTATTAAACAAAACCTTTTTAAAAAGGGTTATTCTTATTATATAATTATAGAATAAAACTTAATAATAATAATAATAAATAATTTATTTTGTCAAACATTAAAGTTACACTATACGATCAGTGATCGAGGTCACCTAGTAAGCAAAATAATGCCTGTAGCAGGTGACTTCGCTCTTCCATAGCTAAAAATTACAGTATTATTAACGAAATAAAGTAACTAATAGGGAATAATAAAGACAGTAAAAACATGATTTTAGTAGGTATCCTACTTTTTAATTTGATTTTAGTATGCTACCTATAATATAGCATTAATACATCAATAAATAAATAAATTAATATATCAATCACTACAACGTGAATGTGTATAAGATAAGGGTGATCAAAAAGAAATGGAAAAAAGAAATTTTATTTCTTGATGGCTCCGTGGCGTAGTGGCTAAGCAATGAGTTGCTGCCCTGGGGGCCGCGGGTTTAAATCCCGCACGGAACAAGTATTTGTACAGCCTGCACATAATTTCTCCGGGTCTGGATGTTTGTCCTTATGCAATTTATGTTTCTAAACTGCCTCCACGATACAGGAGAAAATCCTAGTGTATAATAACATTTTGTTTTTTAAATACTTGTGTTTTACAAACAATTTGCGGCTTGGTAGGGCTCTATAAAGAGAAAAGTTTTTTCATTGGTCATTGTTACTGCTGTTATGTAGACACTAGTTACGATGCGTGCATATAAAATTTAAATCAGGTGCGTGCGATCACTCTGGGAGCTCGTAGCAAATTGAACGTGCGCCCAACGTGTGGACGCGGCGGCCAATACTCTGCCACAACCCTTTGATCTTCTGTAAAAAACCGACACCAGACGGATCTCGCGCCAACTTGTGGGCCATCGTCCCAATACGTACCAACGTAGCTTAAACACCCGCTCCACACGATGGCCATCGTTGTTGGCCAACACATTCGCCAGCGTGTTGGCCAACGTGTAGAGCCGCCGTAAGAAGGGAAGAAGTTTCCAGTCACCCTTTGATGAAACATATTATTCGAGCAATAGAGAATTCTCATCCTTCATCGTGGAAGAAATGTATCTGGGATGTCGAACAGCTGATTGCTTGGATGAAAACCTCAGTTATTAATGAAGATAGTCTATTTGAAGTATCCCGCCATGTGGCACTGATTCTTTTGCTGGCGTCGGGTAGAAGAATACACGATCTTACTCTTCTAAGGATTGATGATGATCATCTAAAGCTGAGTGAAGATTCCGTTACCTTTTGGCCTGTATATCATCAACAATCAGGTTAGCATTTATCTAAAGGTTCGATTATATATTCCAATAGATCCCATATATTGGACGAAAAGACTGATTGATTTGTCAGCCTCTAAAAGACAGGCAAGAAACAAATTGACATCTTTGTTTGTATCTACACGCGGAATTGTAAAGTCTGCAACTAGAGCCACAATTGCAGGATGGGTAAAATCAGCTTTAAAGCATCTTTGGATTTTTCGCCTGGAAGTATAAGATCTGCCGTAGCCTCCTAAGACAGGAGAACAATGTTCCTTTAGGTATAATCATTAAAAATGGAAATTGGAAATCTGATAAAAATGTCTTTAAGTTCTACTTTAAAGAGTTAGTTAAAAAGACATCTGGTGCTCATCCAGTTAATGACTTGTTCTAATTTTAAAGCTATCTAGATTGTTTTAATGTCTACATTTTTAATAAAAAACACAGTTGATTTATATAGACGTTTATTTTATTTTAAAATTATATATATTATTCACACGCTCTACTGACGCTAATCCTGCGTCGTCAGAAACTAAAAACCTCTCATTATGGTCAAGCCGACGGCACAGACCATGAAATAAGGAACGTTTTCCCCCCAAAGGGTAGAAAACGATATATGTCTTGCCTAGGCTTGACCAGCATAAGCTCTTGACGACTAGTGAGAGGTACTGAGAACGCGAGCGCCGTCGCTTAACCGCCCCGCCTCCCGCGGAGGGAGAAGCGCCCACGACGGCGCTACCTAGACGAACGCAAGCATTTATTTTAATGTATGGGTAATATATGGATAGATACAGTAAGTGTTATCTCATTATGGTCAAGCCTAGGCAAGACATGAAATATATCGTTTTCTACCCTTTGGGGGGAAAACGTTCCTTAATAGTATTAAAAATAATAGCAAAATGAGATGCAATTAAATCTATTATGGACGCAATAACTAACGGAAATACCCCATAATCTATACTTTAAATAGTAAAAGAAAACAAAGATGGAAAATCAAGGGAACAGAGTAAACAAATATCTAATTGTAAGACTAATTACAAATCTCAAATTAAATTAAAAAACGAAAACAACAACTACCCTTCAGAGATATATCGTAAATATTAAAAGGGATAACAAGAATTACAGTAACTTTTAAACGATGTTCGTTACCTGCTGTCACTTTAAATTGAGAGGCACTAAAAATTTATTTATTTAGATATTTACCAATTTATTTATTACACAATACAATTTGTTCGTAATTAACAACTATAACTTAAATTTGAGGTGGAAATTATCAATTACAATATTTATTTTTACGAAATTATTTGAGAGAAATTATTAACTATTTGTCACCGGGGTTGCCACAGAATCAGTCTCAGAGTATACAGTATAGTCTATACACAGAGCTGGGTCGACCCGGCACACCCACTAACGCTTGTTTACATTGATTTTCTCTTGGAAGGAAGGGAAACTAGAACAGCCATTACCGATGCAGTTCGTCTTCATTCTTATTTACATGTGGGTATCGATCGCGTCTACTTCGTTTTTAGACGCTTTTGTTGTAGGCCAACAGATTGCGCCATATGTTTAGTATGTAATATTATTGGAAGGAAGGATGCGATAGAAAAGTTTACGTGGTAGAGCCATGCTGCCGCTATATTAATTGTATAGTTGTAGCACGAATGGGTCGGCTCGAAAGAGGAAAGACCACGCTCTAACAGAATACCAGCGTAAAATAGCAGCTTAACGCCGCTGTGTTTCGTATGGTGAGTGTAGAGAACCCCTTTTACTGGAAACAAGGCATTCCATCTTATTTCTCACGGGTCTCAACGCATCTACATTTTGATTTGTAGTCTAGGATAGATGTAGATGTCTATGGGCCACAGCAACCACTTACCATCAGGTAGACTATAAAAGAAAGTAAGGAAGGCTAGCCAGTACAATTTCTGTACTAGGAGAACTTCTCTATCAATTATTATTTCTTCTAAGGAATTATATTTTAAAATAATATTTTATAAATGTTCGCAATATCTATTAAAACAGATTGTGAATAAATAGAAATACCAACTTAGAAGAGGCCTAAGTTTACAGGTTCACCACCACATTATTTTTATAGTTTTGTCGTAGTCGCATGCCTAGCAGGCGGATTAACGGGTTCACAAATGCGCCATTGTTCTTCGTCGCCAGTTATTCCTAGATTCGCCTGGATAGTCTAGTATTTTACGAAATGTTTATAAGCGACATTTGGCGCAGATTGTTACAGCACAGCACTCCTTTCGTCATTCTTAACGTAGCGATAAATTTTCCAAAAGTCGCCAATACATGGATGAATAGAGGTTCTACCTCTTAAATTGCGTCATATTTGCCATGACCAGCAGTCACGTTTACGAACATCGGACTAACAAGACAGTGACATAAGTAGTAAACTATGGCATTAATAACATTTTAGGTAGGGGATCATTATGTATTTACGGTAAATGTTTTTATTGTAAAAGAAACGAAACTGTGTGCCCTGATAAGAATGGTGAAATTGAAGGCGCTGCTATATTGTACCTAGATAAACAGTTCAAAGTTTATAGATCTCCGTGGCGTCGCTCCTATACTAGTAAGAAAATGGAATGGGAAAAAGATGATGATTTTTGTAAGTGAGTATGATGCTACTGTTATAAATATTACAATAGAGTGCATGTGTATGTAACTAATTCTTCTTTTGATGATATAATATGTTAGTTAGTATTGTCACGCAGTTTGAGCATTATCGGACGCATGGCTCCGCAGCTATATCTTCTTGGAATGCATTGTACCGGCATGTGCAGCACACATTCCACACGAATGCATTTATATTAGTTAATTTTTATTTATTTCCCAACAATACATTTTTGAAGTTATTTTGATTTATAAATACTCTTCGCTGTACTTTCTTCAAGTTCCTAGTGTTATTGTACATTTCTTACAACACAAGAAACATGGATGAACTGAGATATACGAGGGTGGATTGAAAAGTACTCGGCCTAACCAAGAAAATAAACACATACTAAATCAGTTATATTTTTATTTTTCTACATAATCACCATCAAGTTCAATACACTTTTGCCACCTCCCCTTCCAAGCATTTAGACCGTTGAAAAAAATGATTCTTCCTTAGAGTCAAAATATGCGTCTACAGCTGCTTTGACCTCGTCGTTTGTCGAAAATCTTTGACCTCCCAAGTGCTTTTTTAGGTTAGGGAACAGAAAGAAGTCTGATGGTGCCAGATCAGGTGAATACGGCGGATGCGGTAACAGTTCAAAGCCACAGTTGTGAATTTCAGCCATTGACTGTACTGACGTGTGAACACGGGCGTTATCTTGATGAAACAGGACTTTTCTTCTGAGCATTCCTCGACGTTTTTCTTTTATTTCCTCTCGTAAACGACGTAGTAAGGTGCAGTAGTAATCAGAGTTTATAGTCTGACCCCTTTCAAGATAATCAATCATAATCACACCTTTCGAGTCCCAGAATACTGAAGCCATCACCTTATTTGCCGACCAAATCGACTTAGCCTTTTTAGGGGGTGGTGAACCAGGTCTTCTCCACTGTTTTGATTGTTGTTTTGTTTCCGGTGTACAGTAATGAACCCATGTTTTGTCTATAGTAACAAAACGATTCAAGAAATCATCTGCATCGGCTTCAAATAACTCCAAACAGTCGCGTGAAATAGTCAATCGCGTCCTTTTTTGTTCAACTGAAAGCAGTCGCGGAACCCACCTCGCAGACACCTCGTGGAAACCCAACTCGTTGACAATGATGTTTTGAGTTCGTTCATAAGAGATGCCTATAATCTCGGCTATCTCTTTAATTTTTAATCTGTGGTCTCCCACTATTAAATCAAGTACTTTTTTAATATTTTCGTCAGTAGTTGACGTCGAAGGCCTTCCAGAGCGGGGTTCATCTTTCACACTCTCTCTACCACGCTTAAATTCTGCTATCCATTTTTTGACGGATGAATATGACAGAGCACAATCGCCTAATGTACTGACCATGTCATCATGGATGGCTTTTGATGATAGCCCCTTCTTATGGAGGTACTTAATGACGGCACGCTGCTCGATTTGCTCCATTCGCGGAAATTATGTCCGATTACTTTGTTAATAAATTTATAAAATCACAACTAATTATCGCACACGTTTCGAACTTCACACAATGAACTAGTCTGAACTGAACTAAATAATGTGGGTAGATTTGATTTTTAGAATTGAATGGATCTGTGTTAGGCCGAGTACTTTTCAATCCACCCTCGTAGATTTGATGGGTTTTGAGAAACCTCTAAAATTGAATTCTCCATCGTTTTTCGTCGTCAGGCGTTTAAACATAAATTACAATTAAATTTAAAATTTTGGGTTATTTAAAATACATATTTATATAATACATAGTTTTATATACTGTAATATACAGACACTATATTGCGGTATTATTTTAGTTTTTATATTGTTCTGTTTACTTTTCCTTATGGGTGGGTGGTACACTACCTACTATAGATTTTCACAACCGTACAATTCCGATCCAAAGAGCGATCGAGGCATAACTGAGGAAAATGTGGAACAACATTGTGATAATTTCTGCTGCGCGTTTATTTAATGACCTATGTTGTCGACAATATCACAGACGGCTTAAATTATTTTAAGGCGAAAAGGGATATACTTACTTGCTATAGAACAAAATTTAACAGTTCAAACGGTGCGCGAAAGCTTGTTCGTGTGGTTTGGCGAATTCTGTAACATCATCATTTTCTTCAAGTTTTTCTTTCAATTTTGCATCATTTATACGAAAGTACCAGTTCAAGCGAACGTCTAGAGTTGAACGGATGGATAATCATGTAGTGCCAGCATTAAATTTCATTTTAGTAATGTTGTTGGCAGTAAAAATAGAAATGACTAAAATTCTTTTTTTTAGGAAAGTGAGTGGCTCTTTAAGTTTAAGAAGAATTCTTAATCTCATAGACGTGGCTATATTCGATTTTTTAATACAAAATGGGGATAGACATCGATACGAAGTTTATAAAGACCAAATAGTTTTACTAGATAATGGAAAAGGATTGGGAAACCCCATGGTAGACGAATTAGACATATTAGCACCACTCTACCAATGCTGCATGTAAGAAAACCAATTATTACGTTAACAATAATATACTTAAGATTTTTTAAATTTGTAAATTTTGATGGTCTCATTTATAACGAATAATTTTGTATTTTAATCCTATTTGCCAACCTTTTGAATCTACAACTGAATATTCTGTCATTGTCTGTAAATACTATGAATAAATCGAATCACTTAATATATAATATACATAAAATTTTAGTAATTTAAAACCTCGAGTTGAGGTTTTAAATTGTTATTTCTTCTGCAAAGCAAATAATATAGTTATAATGTCAGCCGCGTTTACCAATAGTAAAATATCATACGACATTATTCGAAGGAATTAACCAAAATAAATGAATCTTACTCTTAATACAAAACACCACTAAAATTTTGCGTGAAATGTCATTCCAAGTAAAACAGTGGACTCAACAAAACTAATATTCCCATTTAAAATCACGTTGGTTCACCTGTTCAACATTTGGTGTAATTTTTTTCCTTTCAAAGTCTGCCATTTATTATTAACTCCGACATTAAAGAGCATGACAAGATGATCATGCAGAATATTAAAAATGGGTGTGCATATCTTTTACTCCAACCATTTCTGCAATTTATTATATATTTAAACGTGAATTTGTAATACTATTTTTTTTTTTACATTTCTATAGTAGAGAAATTGCCTTAAAAAGATTCTCTGCCTCGCTTAAAAAGGCGGTGTCACTAAACTTGTAAATTATAGCTTTCTCACAAGAGTCCGGAGACATTGACCAAAATGGTTGGAGATTTTTCCTGCTTAGTAAAGAAATTATTTATGGCCAGAAACTCACTATTCTCAATTTTTCAAACTGTTGAACTTAAACTTGTGACTATAGTACTTTCTCCTTAACTACAATGAGATTCGTTTTAAACATAAAATATTGTATTTTTTAGAATATCTTCATCCACATGGCACAATCTAGAAATGGTCTCTGGTGGAAGTCTCTCGGAAACAATAAAGATATTGTCAGGGTACCAAGGTAATAAACTGGCTACGGAAGAACATTTCAAAGCAGTAGATCGGCGACTTATGAAAATTTATGCTACTGTACAATATTGCATAAGCAAGCACGGAACTGCGAAGGTGTTTAAGAATTTATAACGTATTTGTAAAAAAATATATCTCACAAGTCACAACCATAATATAAGGTAGAGATTTAATACCATTTATTAAATGTAAATAAATGAAATATTTAAAAATAACTTTATTTTTCTTTTATTTATGAATAAGGAATTCATTTTATTCCAAACTAGCTGATACCCGCGACTACGTCCGCGTTGCTTGATATATTAACAAAGTTTTCGTATGTGCGAAGGAAAAAACATCAAAATGACAATATTTCTTTGTAAACAATGTTTGTAGCTAAAATATATAAATTTTCTGGATTAGTAACGCGATATCAAGCGACGTACAGATGACCGAGTGTAAAACAATGTATAAAAATCGTTGTTTCCTAAAACTTTAATAACTTTATATTAATTGAAAATATCATTGTATTACATATAATTTTTTTTTGATAAGGGCCAAGTGTCTAAGAAATAAAACTGAAAACCTAATTGAAATGTATCTAGTAGTTTTTCCGTGATGGGCGCATAATTGCAAACCTCTATCATTTTATTTATATAGATTATAGACCATGTAGTGGCGGTGTAAGGATATCCACTACCCCATATCATCCCGTGGGTGTCGTAAAGAGGTGACAGAGGGAAACTGGAACAAGAGATGGGCAGCAGCGTATTTCTGATAATAACTTAAAATAATAAAAAACTGCGGTTGCCAACCGGCCACTCGTACAAAAATGTATGCCTATGTTCAAAATTAAAAATAAAATAATGGGAATTATTTTGGTCCGAGAGCTTATGATGAGTTTTCTTAATGTGATGAATTTGATGCATCATGAAACTTTGTTGAAAATTGTAATGTTTGACCACCACTCAATAAGCAGGTATTTGACTGTCTTGCCTGGCCTATCTGGGTACACCTGGTACTGCGCCAGCTGGTAAGTCGCAAAAAATCGCCAAAAAAGTGTTTGATTCAAATAATAATCATGACTATCCGTCAGGTAAGTTGATAAAGAATTAAAAAAAGAATGGCTGACAGTTCTGAAGGGGTTGTTATAGGGGCAAACTACCCCAAAGTTAGTTGTACTTTCAAAAATTCTAAATAAAGTGTTTGATTTAATCTGCCATTTTTACAGCGTGTTTATTATATATAATAAAAAAATCTCACAAAAGGGCAGAGCAGTTTCTCCGGGAGTTAATAATTTAAAAATATTTAAATAAATCTTGCGTGGACATTATATTATAAATGTGGGTAGTAATGAGTGCGACAGAGAGCGACGGTCGCCGATATGCCCTTAGTCATTTTTCACGCTCCCATTGGCTGCGGATCACGTGATCTTGTACAGCTGTTACAATTGAAATGAAAGATATGCGTAAGCATGCTATTACACATAATTATATAATATATTATTTTAACTATATTATATTATTTTTTATACTTAAAATATTTGTCTGTTTAAATATACATATTATATATTTTATTAGATGAAAATTTCAAGAAGTAGATAAAAGTGAAGTTTACTTAAATGCACAGCAATAATTCCAACTAATTGGTAACAAGGAAGTAATTGTCGGGATTTTTTAAAATTATCTCATTGAAAAAATTTCAAACAATAAAAAATATCTGTATCTATCATTGACGATGATAACCTTGGGTTATAGATAAATTCACTAATAAAACGATTTCACTATATTTTAGCTTATGTTCTTGTCGAATTTTTAACAATGTTTAGCACCTTTGTAATGTACTTTCTGAGAATGTGATAACATCACCAACATTTTTCAATTTACAAAATACACAAGAAAGAAATTCTATTGTAATTGTTTGAATTAATAAGAACTATCAATCCAAAACAATGTATTTAACTGCTGATTTTAATGTAAAATTACACACAAACTGCAAAAAATATTTAGGAAAACGTGGTTACAGTCACAATGCGCATTAAAAGTTAGACGAAAATACTTTGATTAAATACTATCCCGCCGGTACTACAAGATCACGTGATCCGGAGCCAATGGGAGTGCGAAGAATAACTAAGGGTATATCGGCAATTATCGCTCTCTATCGAACTCATTGCGACCCGTAGCACATTTGTCTCATGTACACGTAAGATATATATTATAACTTAATTATCATACAGTCCTACTCTCCGTGGTATTGTGCCAAGAATGCTGGCTGCGTTTCACCCCTTAATGGCTATAGTTAGCCTTTGAGCTAAAAAAGAACCAGCCCTCCTAGCACCAGCAGCAACGACCTATAGCGTGTATGTGTATGGTCTAGCCATTTTATCTCGTTTTATCGTAAGCATATGCTATGCCCTTTCTCTTTTACATTACTAATCTAACGTAAGTATATAATAAATCCATGGTATAACGTGACACAGCATTAGCTCTAACTCGGGGAAAACTGGAAGCACGAGGCGCGGGACACGTGCTTTGCCGCCCCTACTGCGCGTTTAACGCTACATGCTTTGACGCCTTAAGTAATTGTTTTCTTAAAATCAGTATTTGCTTATCGACATTTTACATACTGATGAAAATAAATTATCATTGTTTTTCTTATTTTGCTTCCGTGAATCGTTTTTGCAACTTGGCACTGCACAATTCACTATGATAACTAAAAATTCTATTAAATAACGTCGAGAGTAATAATTGACGCGCGTGACTTTTCGTGACTAAATAACGTCGTCCTGGCCATTTCGAGGCTGTTCTAACACGTGTTTACTGTTCTGACTTACTTACGCGCGCTCTATAGCTTGCTTAGAAATACTCTAACGGGTGAGCCAAAGAGAATATAATCACTACGTTTAGGACGAGCGGACTGTTTGTAAGAAAATCGGAAACAACACGAGTAGAGAGTAATTCTTAGATTATTGATAGGTCATCGCGCGCAAGTGATTATATTCTCTTTGATCTTTGCGCTCAGCGAATGCGGCATCTCAATATTGTGTGTATTAGACAATTTGCAAGGTTGCTAGTGTGCGTGAAAAATTGTATATGCCAGCAGCTTAACAGTTACCCGATTAACGGGAAAATTTATTTTATGCTATGGTTTAATAGTTAAGTTCGTAGTTATGAATGTAGCCCAGAAAATACTTAAAATTAACAATTTATTAATAGCGAATGTATCAATATATTTGTGTATATGATGTATAGATTTTTCTTCTATAATTTTTTTTTATAATAAATGACATAATTATACGTCAATTTTAAAAGTTTATATTTTTATTTACATGTCTAATATTTACAAATTATTTAAAAAAATAATAATATAGTTATATGTATTGCGTAACAAAAATAATGCTTTCTATTTCTATTTTACCCGTCAATATGGACAACTTTTACTACGGATCTATCTTCAAAATCGCAAAATAGGTATTCGGTCTTTCATACATTTTGAGCGAGGTTGTACGAAATTTTGTATAGAATAGCGGACTTTTCCTTTGAGATTTCGAAGTTGATCCCATAGTAAAATTATTCATGATGACGGATATAATCATTCCCTTAGTTATTGAGCACTATTTTGCTGCACCTTATATACTTAGTATATACGCTCGGGGAAAAAGTCCCTTCGTATTTTATATACAAATTCAAGACATTTTTGTTTCATAGTTTAATTATATTTAACTATAATATATTATATGTGCCCTTTTGTTCGATAATTTGTCGCCATCTTGTAGGTAGTGACATGATTCCGTTGCTGTAGAAATCTTGCGATATTTTATCAATAAAATGCGACAAATAGTTTTATTTCATATATTCAATACCAGAGATTTGAAGCAACATGGATTTAGTCATCCATTTATAATAGAAATAAAGATAATATTCTTAATTATTTAGAACATACGACACAATACTATATTATAAACCTAAATATTATAAACCTCTAGAAAGCGTTCTCTTAAAGAACACAAGCAACAAAAGAGTTTTTTTTTATAGAAGAGGGGGCAAACGAGCATTCGGCTCATTACCGCCGCCCATGAACAACCGCAACACCAGGGGAATCGCAGATGCGTTGCTGGCCTTTAAGAAAGGTGTAAGCCCTTTTATTGAAGGTTCCTAAGTCGTAACGGTCCGGAAAATTCGCTGGTGGTAATTGATTCCACAAGGAAGTTGTGCGAGGGAGAAAACTTCTTCTAAATCGCACAGTGGTGGACCGCCAGTCATCCAGATGGTATGGATGGTAACGCGAGTTTTGTCGCGATGTGCGATGGTGAAATTGAGCGGCTGGAATTAGTCCGAACAATTCCTCAGAGCACTCCCTGTGATAGATGCGATAAAATACGCAAAGAGATGCAACATCTCTACGCAGTGCCAGTGTATCGAGCCGATCAGAAAGAACTCGGTCGTCGACGATTCGAACCGCTCTGCGCTGAATGCGGTCAAGTGGAAGGAGCTGGCACTAGGGTGCCCCGGCCCAGAGATGAGAACAGAATTCCATGTGGGGCCAAACTTGTGCATGTGCCGGCATGAAATACTGTCTCGCTCTGCTGAGCACGCCAAGCTTTTTAGAGGCCAATTTGGCCTTCCCTTCCAAGTGACCACGAAACTGCACACTATTCGATATGTCGACGCCAAGGATTCCGATACTAGCTGAGGCAGCATGGAGAGTGCCTTGATACAGGAGATACGACAAAGGGGTACTTTTTAGCGGTAAACGCGCAAACTTGTGTCTTCTGAGGATTGAACTGGACTAGATTTAGTCGGCCCCAATCCGAGACTTTGTTAAGCAAAGACTCGACTTCAGACACAAGTTTGTCCTGGTACTCGGTGACGTTTTCCCGAGAAATATTGGTACGGCCGATATATAAGGCATCACCAGTGCTGTCGTCTGCATAGCAATTAATGCTACCAGTTAGCAACATATTATTGATATGCAGGAGAAACAGCGTTGGTGATAGCACGCAGTCTTGTGGAACACCAGCGTTGATAGGCTTGAAATCAGAGCATGCACCGTCTACTACGACCTTGATGCTCCGATCAGCAAGGAAACTGGTGATCCATTTGCACAATTTCTCGGGAAGCCCATAGGAAGGAAGCTTCGAAAGATGCGCTTTGTGCCAGACCCGACCGAAGACCTTCGCTATGTCCAAACTAATGGCCAATGCCTCCCCCTGGGACTATACTGCCTCCGCCCATCTATGAGTCAGATAGACTAGAAGATCACCAGCTGATCAACCTCGACGAAAACCGTACTGGCGGTCACTAATCAGCTGCTGATACTCAAGGTACCTCATGAGCTGGCAGTTTATAATGGATTCCATTATTTTGGAGAACAAGGAGGTGATGGCGATAGGCCTGTAGTTGGACGGGTCTGAGCGGTCACCTTTTTTAGGGATCGGGTGGACCAAAGCTGTCTTCCATGAATTCGGGACTACGTCTTGGGAGTAGGAGTACCGGAAAAGACGCGTTGAAACCGGTGCCAACTCCGGAGCACACGTCTTCAGCACAATGGGAGGGACTCCATCGAGCCCACTTGACTTGCTTACGTTCAGGAAGAAGAGTGCTTTGCGAACCTAGCGCTGTGTAAACCGCACATCCGGCATGGAGCACTCACATCGCGGGATGGTCGGTGGTGTGTTCCCCCCGTCATCTAGAGTCGAGTTGGACGCAAAAAAAGAGCTAATCAGATCGGCTTTCTCCTTTGCGGCATGGGCCAGTGAGTCGTCCTCTCTGTGCAGAGATGGAAGAGATGGCTGACAGAAGTTCCCTTGGACAGCCTTGGCGAGAGACCAGAATGCACGGGTTCCCGAAGGAAGGCGAACTAGCTTCTCGCCAATTCTGCCGATGGGCTCAGACCTTGCCTTGGCAATGACGCTTTTGAAGGACCTGGAGGCGGAATTATACTTCTTTTTAAGTGCGCTGGTGTTTTCATCCCGAGACGTTGATGCGTCAACCTAGGCCCGGTAGCACTCCTGCTTATAGCGTGATGCTATTTTACAGGAGTATAATTATTAAAAGTTTTGTACTAGTTTAAGTCTCAAACACGTAACTAATCCTGAGGTCTGGAGTTATCACGATGAAAGACTACTCCTTTTCAATTGATCAATTCCGGCCGGTTTTTATCAATTTCTTGCTTGAGTCTCATTATTTGCTGGTAGTAGAGATCCGAATCGATGGTTTTGCCCGGCAGTAAAAGCTTATAATAAACGATGCTCTTTCAATCCCACCACACACAGCTTCACCTTATTGCGTGTTAACCCTGGTTTTCTTCTGTGGACCTTGACTACCATTTGACCATTATTTTTTTCATTATTTTTTTAACATGTTCTTATCGTAGGTGATCCACTTTTCATCCCCAGTGATCAATATTTTCAAAAATGGTTCGGTTTCATTACGTCTCAATAGATAATCGCACATGAGTACAAGATTCATTACTTCATTAGGTTTCTTTCAGTGAGCTCGTAAATGAATTATGTATTATTAATTAAAAATTACATTTCACTGACTTGTAAAAGCTTACGAAACATTTGCCTTTTGGATTTTGCACATTTTTGCAAATTTTCTGTTTTCGATATAAAATGAAGTCGAATTTGTAAGTTTGATGAATAGCACCATTTACATAGCTTGTCTCAATCTTGAAATATTGTCTAAAACCCGTTCCAATAATTTTTTAACAATTTTTTCGTATATTAAATTTGACTTTATGTTGGACACTCTATCTACATTCTGTATTATGGATTCGGAAACTATGTATATTAAAAATACATTTTCAGAAGCATATGATAATCCACCTCTATCTTTTAATGTAGCAAATTTGTGAAACCGACTACGTTTATTTGCAATTAAATTGTCAATACAATGAATACATTTTAATTTTTTGGTCAAGAACTTGACCACAAAACCGGCTATATAACCAACAACATGATTTTTAAAATTCAACATATATAGCACATCTAGGAATTTTGTGATCTCATCAAAATCATCTTTAACAGTTTTTAGAGTACTCGACAAGACGGAATCTTCTTCTTCAAAACGTTCACACATCGTAGTTGCATTTATACATTTAAGTGCTGAGGAGCAATATTTTCTAGAGGGATACAATTTCCAGTATGGCTTACTTTCAATTCGAAGTGATTTCTCTGTTGCTTTACCACCTTTGAACTCCGGTAAATATAAATCTTCTCTACAGAACTTCAGCGCGATTGAAACGCTTCTACTTAATAATTGGGAAGCAAGCTTAACTTCCATTACATTATTGTGAAACTCTAAATGACGTTTAGTTATTTTATTGGCTAAATGAAGACCTTCTGGTCTTGCAACTCCTTTAGTTTTTCTAGAAAACACCAATCAATTTCATTTTCTTCGTCTTCCCTAAAAATATTTTCATTTTCGAAATAATCTTTTTATAGGATAGGGTGACAAACGAGCACACAGTCCACCTGATGGTAAGTGGTTGTTGTACCCATAGACATCCACATTTATCCTTAATAAAGAATCAAAACGCAGATGCGTCGTCACCCGTGAGGACTAAGATGGAATTCCTCTTTTCCAGTAAAATGGGTCTCCGGTTCTCTACACTCACAGTACGAAACACAGCAGCGTTAAGCTGCTATTTTATGCTGGTTTTCTGTGAGATTTCTGATCAATTTACACATATGAACAGGATCAAGGAAAACAGCCACATCGTCATTTGAAAACGGATGTTTGAAAGTAGTCTTTAAATTTCTGGGATCCTATATTCTACAACCTAACATTTCCATTGCGGATATGTTCGAAGAATGTCCATCGAACGTAATTGATACGACATGTACATTCACTTCATGGCATTTACTTAGAGATAGCGATATTAAATTCGCTTTTTGAGATCCTGTTAGGCCATGCACTAAAAATACCCAATAGGCAGTTTCCAGTGCTCAGTTAAGCACACCAATAGTAACACATATTATGTCTCTGATGCTAACACAGAAGTGTCATTTACACTAGTGCCCATATCAATGTAACCGTGATTTTGATTTCGGTCCCATATACTTTGTTGGCGTATAGTCATTTCATCTGTCACCAGCGCACAAATAACATTGTCTTTATCAGCTTTTAGTTTTAATAGTATGAACGCTGCTTCAGTAAAGCTTGGAGCGCCATCTATATTGCGATACCATTTGCCTAAAGTTTTGGAATGGGGCAAACATGTGCTAAATTTACTCCTCACGTTATTATATGCAGATGGACAGTAAACGTTTAATGTTAAACAGAATTTTTTAAGTTCGTTATTATATTTCGGCAAAACTTTTTTTCATGTTTATGCTTCTTGTATATATACATATACAAGAAGCTTAAAATATAATATTATAAATATACTATAGTATTGAATAAATCTGCTGCAACTAAATTTTTACTGAGAATTTTATATATATCATTATCAATGAACCGTTCTTGCTTTAAAGATTTGATAATATTTTTTAAACTACAATTAGCTTTTCTTAATCGACGAGTCTTTTTCAGGCAAAGTTTTAATTATTCTTGCATGTTTTAATTGTAGAACAGTTTTCTTATTAAGCTCGTTTTTAAGCCTTATCTTTCTCGGTGTGTCTAAAATATAGTCAATGTCGGGAAAGTCATCTAGTGGTGGAGTTTCATAACCATTAGCTAAAATGGTTTCATCGAAAACTGAAATTGATGTGCTTTGTTCGCCAGTTACAGCACTGTTGGTAGAATTGACAACTGGAACTGGTATGCTTGGTTCTGTAGTTACTGTACTATTGTTAGAAATGTCCGATGGTGTTGTAGACAAAAATAATGCGTTCTGTGGTACAGCTCCCTTACACAATCGTTTCAAACCACCTTTTGTAAAGTACAAGTCACTCTCATTGAAATGAGCGAAACATATAACACTGCGTTTTCCGGGTTTCCACTAATTTTCTTGTTGACTGAGTCGTACTATAGCAGTCCAACGGTCGAAAATAACAGGATCAGCAGGACATCTGTACCAAGCAATCATAATACGATAATATTGATGACTGTGTTACACATATTATACCTATTCATTATAAAAGTAACTCTGTCTGTACCGTTTTCACATTTCAACCACTGAACTAAATTTGGTTAAAGTTTTAATAATAAATAAATTAATAAAAATGACCCATAAATATTAGGTCATTTGAACAATATAACAAAAATAAACATTAAATAATATAGAACTAGGTTATATAATAACTTAAATATATTATATTAAGTATATTATAAAATATTGTAACAATAAATTCACATATAAAATTTTCAACCACGGGGAACTATATTTTTGTATACGCAGCAACACTGAATGGTGTCATTCATATTTTGGGAGTTTTGGCGGGAACTTGACCTGCCCGGCTAGCATGGGCGGGGGACAATTTTATCCCCGGGGAAAGGAGAAAATGTTTATCCACCAGCACGGCTAGCATGCGCTGGAGACAAAAAATTTATCCCCTGTTTATATCCACTGACAAGAGATAAAATTATCTTGTCCCTATGCCAAAGCACGGCAACGTGGAGAAGTATATCCCCGTTTGACATAACGAGTAGATATATATTCCCCGTCCGTAGCATAGAGCCAAATTAAAGATAAAAAATTATGCCTTTTTGACATTTGAAATAGATAATTCCATCCTAGTTCATTGGACGTGGGTTAAGTTTATATTCATACAGAAAATCTATCTAAGTCTATCTCCCATTTTATCTACTGTGGATATTATGTCGACGAGTGTGCCCATGCTCGAAGGGTGGATAAACATTTTCTCCTTTCCCCGGGGATAAAATTGTCTCCTGCCCATGCTAGCGGTTTGTTGCTCCTGTAATATTATTTAAATAATAGTTTGAAGTGGACTTTGATATATAAAAGTGGTGCGATTTTGTTTATTAAGTGTCTGCGCATGTGAACTATTAGTGGAAACTGTGAAACAAGTGCTCTGATGGTGATGGATTCTCAAGATAGCTCTTTGTTTGGATAGGCGCCTTTAGATACCATCGCCAACTGTCAGCTGCCTGCTGGCTCAAGTTGCCGTCAAAATCTCCCAAGGGCTGCACAATGTGACGCATCAACATATTGGGAAGCAGTGAACTATGAAGAAATTATAATAAACCGAATAAAAATACTCAAGACTTGGCCTAAAGGTCTAGATACCAGGCCATAAACTCCAAAAAAAAATTCATATTTTGTGACTTATTTTTATGGTTTGAGTTATTTTATGTTGAAATTTCAATACTATATGATACTTACTGATGGTATGTGATCCCAATGTCTTTCTTATTTCGTGTAGTATTATTTTTACACAGTTTCACTACGCAAACCGTCATTTTACTTCGGATTGTGATAAAAATGAATTAAACACTCGGTATGTCCACCTGATACATTGCCTGCAACGAGACTGACTCGGGAACTCGGGTACGCCGATTTCGATATAGTATTTGTTGCCGCATTTTACAAGAACGCCGGCGGTATCTAGTCTGAGCGTGCGATGACCTATCAATAATCTAAGGAGTAAAGGCGGCTACTCACTTGCTTGCTGCAGGGGCAATCTAGGGTGTAGGAGTGGGGATGACCCTTAATTGCCTCCTTAATTGTGATGTGTGTAGGCAAGCAGGGGCAATTTACTAAGTCGGCCCTGCGGCAGAGCGTCAGGGGCGCAAGACCTTCCTTGCTCCCTAGATCGGCCCTGCCACTGCCGCGTGTTTAGCGCAATTGGGGCAATTTCAATCAGTTCGTTGCGACTTTCGCGCGGAGCATACGTGTACAAGTCACAGTGGATACAATAAAGAATGTGAAATTTGGACACTAGTGATAGAAGTGTATAAAGAGCGGCTTCTTCATCAGTATCTCCTTTTTGTCTTTTTTGCGGTAGAAGCGAAGAAAGAACATTATTTGAACGTTATAACAAGTAATATTACTGGGATTTGTTACCGAATAGATATCTACCTAACTTATCATAAGGGCTAGTATGGTAAAGAAAATATTCCAATAGTATTAGTAATAATAAAAAGCAAGTATTAATAATTGCTGGAATATTAATAAAATGCCATTAACTAAATAATTAAATAAAAATACAAATTTTAGTAATTCAATATTAAATTGAGTCATAATTTAATATATATATAAACATAAGTGTTAATTTAGTACCTCTTGGTTTACAATAGATGATAAAATCTCAATCCTTAATAGTATTGTTCTCAATTTATGTAATGTTCATACCCCTGTACACCAAATAAGAGTAAAGCGTCCGCCTGCACTCTGGATGAACAGAGGCGTAAGGCTGGCAATAGCGAGACGGAACCAAGCTTTTCAGAAGTTTAAGAAGCAACGCACTGTGGAAAATTGGACTAGTTTTAAGGCTTGCAGAAACAGATGTAATCATGTGACTACGCGGTTAGCGTTTCGCACCAGATGGTGCGAAACGCTAAACGCCGCTAAATTCACGACAATATCCTTAATACTTCGACCGCAGGTATGTGGAAATTCCTTGGATCCCTAGATATTACTAAGCCTCCTTTAGCAGAGTTAGGTCCTTCGCTTAATTTAGATGACATTTATCGTCATTTTTCTGCCATTGTTCCTGTTGATCCTAGTATTAAATCCCAAACGATACATTCTATCGATTCTATGGAATCACTCTCCATTCCCTTTTTTGATTCTCTCCTGTGACCCAAGATGATGTTGCTAAGGCGTTATCAGCTATTAACTCCAAGGCTCTTGGTTGTGATGATATAAGCAAGACTATGGTGTATATGTTAACCGAGAGAATATGTCCAACTCCCAGCAATAACACATATTGTAAATTACTCCTTGGACTCAGATCAATACCCAATTTTGTGAAACAAGATTATGTTAGACCTCTTCCCAAAATTCCTAATCCTACACTACCCTCTCACTATCGACCAATTTCTATTCTCCCATTCCTGTCCAAAGTTCTTGAAGCGTGTGTGTATAAGCAAATCTCTTGTTTCATAAAAGAACATAACCTATTGAATGTTTTTGAATCAGGATTTCGGTCTGGTCACAGTATCATCACTGCACCAATTAAGGTCACTGATGACATAAGAAGAGGTATGGATGAACAGAAAGTTACAGTGCTGGTGCTTGTTGACTTTTCAAATGCTTTCAACACAGTTGATCACGACATCCTCCTCTCCATTCTGACTCATCTCAGATTTTCATCCTCAGCCTTGGAGTGGACATCATCCTATTTTCGCGGCCGCCAACAGTCCGTCCGCCTTGGAAAACAGTTCTCTGGCTGGGCTGACATCGAATCTGGTGTACCAAAAGGCGGCATACTTTCTCCTATAATGTTTTCTTTATTAATTAATTCCATATTTTCTGTTATCAAGTGTTCACACCATCTCTATGCAGATGATCTTCAACTATACGTACAATCTAGTATCGATGACATCAATAACGTCATAAGACTGATGAACGATGACCTTGATGCTATCCGAGTTTGGTCGTACAGGCATGGTATCTCGGTAAATCCATTGAAATACAAAGCAATGATTGTAGGTAGTACAAGGATGCTGGCCAGGATTGACTATAGAAACCTTGAACCTGTGGTTTACAATAGTATATCGATCCCTTTCAATGAATCAATAGTTAATCTTGGCTTGCATATAGATCAAACTATGAACTGGAGTTTGCAAATTTCTGAAATAAGCGGTAAAGTTGTTGTTGCCTTGCGTTCCCTGTATCGTTTGAAAAATTTCTTGCCCTTCAAAACTAAGCTTATGTTGGTTAATTCCCTCATTCTTTCCATTATTGATTATGCTGATGTGTGCTATCCGGATCTGTCGCAAAATCTTCTCAATAAGTTGGAGCGCCTTCTCAATAGTTGTATAAGATTTGTTTTTAATTTACGTAAATATGACTATATCTCTGCCTATCGTTCTAAGCTTAAACGGCTCACTATACGTCAAAGACGTCGCTCTAGAATTTTATTGACACTTTTTTCTATCTTAATTTTTTTTTATAGGATAAGGGTGACAAACTAGCACACAGTCCACCTGATGGTAAGTGGTTGCTGCGGCCCATAGACATCTACATCTATCCTCGTTTACGAATCAAAATGCAGATGCATTGTCACCCGTGAGGACTAAGATGGAATGCCTCATTTCCAGTAAAAAGGGTTTTATATGTATATATATATATATATATATATATATATATATATATATATATATATATATATATATATATATAATATCTCTATATCTATAAATCTATAAACACTCACGCCTGTCACCCAGAGGGGTAGGCAGAGACTATGGACTTCCATTTGGCACGATCCTGACAGACCTCTCTCGCTTCCTCCACATCCATATACCTACGCATACACGCTCGTCGGTTAAAGGTACACTTGATTTGGCCCATTTTCAACATATCGCCAATTTGGTCGATAAACTTTCGCCTATGGCGACCCTTTCCGACTCTGCCGTTCACCTCTGCAACATAAATTTGCTTTGTCACTCTTTCCTCATTCATTCTTTCCACATGACCAAACCACCGAAGCATTCCTTTCTTAATCCTGGTCACAACATCATCTTGCAAACCACACTCTTCTCTTATTAAACAATTTCTCACTCTGTCATTCAGATTCATCCCTAACATACTCCTTAAGGATCGCATTTCTACAGCATTTATTCTACTCTCGTGCTTCTTCTGCCACACCCAACTTTCACTACCATACATTAAAGTAGGCACTAACACAGCATTGTGAATTGCCATACGTGCCTTTTTGGACACATTCTGACTTTTCACAATAGAGTGTAAAGCCCCATTCACTCTATTTCCTGCATTCACTCGTCGTTCTATATCCTTATCATATCTACCATCCCTGCTAAACACACAACCCAAATACACAAACTCATCTACTTGCTCTACCAACTCCCCTTCTATTCTTATTTCACATATCGTTTTACTTTCTTCTCTTTCAAAAACCATAACTTTCGTCTTACTTGCGTTCACTTTCATTCCCTTTTCTTTTAATGTCCTGTTCATTAATGTAACCATCATTTGCAATTCGGCTGCCGAAGACGCAAGTATGACTTGATCATCGGCGTACAAAAGGCATTTGACGGTTAACTCACCCATTCTTAACCCGCATTCTTCTACTTTCAAATTTTCCAAACAACTGTCCATAAATAGGTTGAACAGCCACGGGGAAGCCACACAGCCCTGTCTGACACCTTTATGGATGCCAAACCAGTCCGAGTAGGCCCCGTTGATCCTGACACAAGCACTAGAGTCCCTATATAGAGACTTCAATGCCTGTATCAGACCAGCGCTCAACCCAAATGAAGTCAGTGTTTGCCATAACACGTTCCTGTCCACTCTGTCATAAGCCTTTTCCAAGTCCATGAACGCACAAAAAACTTTCTGGTTTTTGGCCAAAAATTTCTCAGCAATCATCCCCTTTCTAAATCCAGCTTGCACATCCCAAATTTTTTCATTAGTTTCTTCCATAACTCTTTCAATTAACACCTTAGCATACAGTTTACCCACAATGCTAAGCAAGCTGATACCACGGTAGTTTTTACAGTCCTGCTGCGACCCCTTTCCCTTATATATTGGGACTATAACAGCTTTGCACCAGTCTTCCGGTACCCGCTTCAGTTCCCAACATAAATTAAACAAGGTGTACAGCAGGCCTGCAACCACACCCTCTCCAGCCCTTAGCATTTCGAGTGATATTCTATCATATCCGGCTGCCTTACCTGCTTTCATGCTTTTCATTGCTTTCACTATTTCATCTACACTTATTTCTCTACCTCTCTCCACTTCTTCCGGAATTTCCATTTCACTTACTTCAGACGACTCTTCACTCTTAAACACGCTTTCAAAGTATTCCTTCCATCTCATTAAATTCGAAACTTCATCATTCAGCATGCAGCCATTCTCGTCTCGTATAGCATTCATTCTAGGCTGTTTTGAATTTCCCCTGGCATTTCTTACGAGCTTCCAGAACATTTTACTATATATATATATATATATATATATATATATATATATATATATACAGGGTATTTTTGGAACGCTCCCGAAAACTAAGACAGGCGACAGCACCAAGTATACCTTTGATCATGGGTCACAAATAAATTTGATCCTGATGAAAAAAAAATCATATTTTTACAACGTTTTATTAGCGTTATTCACGCGCCATCATGTTAGTACAGCTAAATGAAACGATAATTTCATAAAAAAAATCATGAAAATACTGAAACATAAAACCAGCAGTGAAAACTGACTTGATATCACCTGACTAATGGAGGTTAATGTACGCGCGAACGGTGAAAAAAGAACGCTGGCCTTGAACTTGGGCACAGCGATTTATCACATATTGGTACGAAGGGGGCGCGACGGGGGAACAATCCGCCAGTATTACTGTGCCTGCATGCTATTGGTTCCCGCGCTTTATACGCTCCAAAAATACAGTCGCATACACAGCTTACTTTGCGACTCGCGACGATGTTTTAAAAAGGAAGGAAAGAAAAATTATTTATATCTATTGTTTTATGACTAAACTAGTGAACGAAAAGGTAAATATGATAGAAGAAGGTGAATGGGGAAAATTGTGCAGTAAATTTAAAAGTGTTGAGGAAGAATACCAAAAAAATTACCATGTGATCGACCTGATGACGGAAGCTCAAGCGAAGATGAAAGTGATGATGAAGTAGCATCCAGTAACACCAACACACCTTCAACATCTGGCTTCCATGTGACCCAAGACGACATAATGGACGGCGTGCCACCCTTACCTTAAGTTTTCTTGTTACAAACTACTTTATATTTTACGATAGAAATAACAAATAATGCTCAAGTAAACATTATCCATTTTTAATTCCAAGTAAGGCACCTATTATGATTCTACAATAAAACAATTAATTACTTACTATAATATTATAAAACAATATCCCAATACCATGTAGTACTTTAGAACGCGACTGTAACCTCCCTCCACTCGACCGCATCGCATCACGCTGTGACGCAGTAGGTTTCAGTTTAATTGTAGTTTTTGAAACAGTTCCGTGTTGATTTTGTTACTTGTTGTTACGTTTTTTGTTTTAATAATGCTTAACGCGTACGTTTATAGTGATTGTGAATACGACAACATGTTATGTATCCGAACCTAGGTACACGAAGTATCGCTAAATAAATTGTTAAGACGTCGGGATGGAACAAGTGTGTCATACTGTGCAGTGCACAAAGTGTTGTAGCGTAACCGAATGCGCCCATACAAATTGCACAAAGTGCAAGCTTTAGTTCCCGGCGATCACGACCGCCGACGAGTTTTCTGCCGTTGGTTATTATACCAGCAACAACGTGTGGCTGGTTCCATTGAGCACATTATCTGAACGGATGAGTCGACATTTACCAGAAACGGCCTGTGGAACCGAAGAAATACACACGTGTATTCAGAGGTTAACCCGCACGCTGTTCGACAAACCGGGCACCAAACCCGATGGTCGGTTAACGTATGGGCAGGTTTATTTAAGGATCGCATACTGGGACCAGTGTTTCTGCCACAGCGACTGAACGGACAGCGATACCTAAACTTTATAAAAGAACAGTTGACAGACATTTTAGACGACCTATCGTTGGCTGAATATCGCCGCACATGGTTCCAGTATAATGGTGAGTGCCTCAATGAGCTATTTGATGATCGCTGGATTTGGCGGACTAGGACCACACGCTTGGCCACCTCGCGCACCAGATCTGACCCCGTTAGACTTCTTTCTGTGGGGTATGTGAAAGAAAGGGTTTTTAATCGTGAGTGTGATAGTGCTGACGAAACTACAAAAGGATCGTGGATGTTTTCGACAAACTACGTACGGACTGTGTCGAAGATCACACGATGATGCCCCGCCTCCATGAGGAGACGCAACACCGAGCCCAAATCTGCCTTGAAATGAATGGAGCACAATTTGAGCCGCATCTCATAAGACCACGGAGGATTTAGATTGGTAAGCTGTTTCATAACTAATTCTTTTAAATAACTTAGTACTGAACTAATCTGAATACGTACATAACTGAATACATGAGAATAATAAACATACCTACACGATGAATAAAAACGCATGACTTTAACCTTGGTTACATTTCATTTATGTATTTTGTTATTAGCGGGAAATCGAACCAGTTATTTGGGTTATTTAACCTGTAAATTCGGATTAAAATGGCTACGTGGAGACAAGTACAGTGGCAAAATAGTATGTTAAGTAGATAAGTTAGGTATTTAGACAAGTGTTGTAAATTATTAGGTATTGTGGTATAGCCCGCTAGTTGCGGACCGCGCGAGTTTGCGTTCGCGCGTACATTGACCTTTAATCAGCTGATATGAATTCAGTTATTCCACTGCTGGTTTTAGGTTTCAGTATTTTCATGATTTTTTTTATGAAATTATCGTTTCATTTAGCTGTACTAACATGATGGCGCGTGAATAAATCTAATAAAACGTTGTAAAAATATGATTTTTTTTCATCAGGATCAAATTTATTTGTGACCCATGATCAAAGGTATACTTGGTGCTGTCGCCTGTCTTAGTTTTCGGGAGCGTTCCAAAAATACCCTGTATATATATATTATATCATCATCATCATTATTACAGCCTTTTAAAAGTCCACTGCTGAACATAGGCCTCCCCCAAGGAATGCCACAAAGCACGGTCCTGAGCCACCTGCATCCATCGACTTCCTGCATGTCTTTTCAGATCGTCACTCCATCTCGTGGGGGGTCGCCCTACACTTCGCCTACCGGTACGAGGCTGCCACTCGAGAACCTTTCTTCCCCATCGGTTGTCGGTTCTTCGAGCTATATCGCCGGCCCACTGCCACTTCAGCTTACGAATCCGTTGGACTATGTCGGTTACTCTGGTTCTACTGCTGATATCCACATTTCTAAGTTTATCACGCAGAGAAACCCCGAGCATAGCCCTCTCTATAGCTCGCTGAGCGACCTTGAGCTTCCTCATTCGGCCGGCAGTGAAGGACCACGTCTCAGATCCGTAAGTCATCACTGGCAACACGCACTGGTTGTACAATTTCGTTTTAAGGTTTTGAGGTATGTCCAAGGTATGTCTGACGAGAAGATGTGTCGTAGTTTTCCGAACGCTGCCCAGCCGAGTTAAATCCGTCGATTGACCTCTCGGTCGAAGTTGGACTTACCTAGTTGGACTATTTGTCCCAGATAAACATACTCGTCAACAACTTCGAACTTAGTGCTCCCAACAACTACCGGCATAGGTGTGACATAGACGTTAAGCATGATTTTTGTTTTGTCCATGTTCATCTTAAGACCTATCCGTTGGGAGACACTATTGACGTCGTATATTGGCAAAGGGAACTGCCGCCCCGTCGCCCCTTCATAGCCCGTTGCGCCCCGCGCACCCCGCACACCGGCAGCAGATCACGCGATGTCGACGACCAATCAGCGCGCGGCATTGTCTCACGACGCTACTCACAGGCTAAGACGCTCTCTTGCGGAATATAAGAAGGGCGTTTTGGTCTGTGAGGCGTTCATTTCGGAAGCGACATTCGAAGAGAAGAAGCATCAAGAGAAATCAAGAAGAATTAAGACTCCATAGAAGAGTGAAGACCCCTCTCTGTATAAATAGTTAATAGTTAATAGTGCCGCACTGTAAATATTTGAATACAGTATAGTTTTACAGTATCATCTTTCCTTTGAGCATTCCCCTAGCGTAGTATACCTCAGTGAAATAGTCAACCAGTTTTGCAACAGTAAATACATACAGTCCACTGCAGTCCATAATATTCTTGGTCCATCGGCGCCGGATAAGAAGCCAGAAGAAAGAAGGTAATTACAGAAGAAAGAAGGTAATCATAGAAGAAAGAAGATCATTATAGAAGATCTTCAAGGAAGAAAGAAGTTCGTCGACGAAGAGAGAAGATCGCCGGTACTAACTTCTTCTCTGTTTCTCATTACGGCTACGTCATATACGTCTATTATCTGTTTCCAGACAATTTTTTGTTTCTTAAACCGCGTTTACGCGGCCAGGTGGTTGCTCCCTAACGGTGCTAAACTGTGACCATCTGGTAATGCCCTTGCGGCGGGAACGGCGTCCAAAACGTGCGTCTTTTTGAAGACGATCGGAGGTCGCAACGTGGGACGTCACGAGGAAGACAAGAAGCCAGAAAACACGGAACGACGACGAAACGCCGGTAGGAATGCGGATATTCGAGGCAGCACCCGCGTCCCCGTCCGATTCTCTCACGTTGGCACAAGCGCCCTCCGCCGCGGCCCAGGCCCCGCTCGTGCCAGCATCTATGCCCGCGCCCTCGCCCGCGCCGCCGTGCCCCGCTATGTACGTGTCTACAACCGATCGTTTGGGAGAGGTTAGCACATCCGCGCCGCGTACAGAGACGCTCGCCGCGATTATAGAAGATCTTCCGGTAACAGAGACTAGTTCGATAGTGCGTACCGTCGCGCCTATAGCAGACGTTGTACATAGGCCCGCACCCCGCGCCCCGTCGGTCCGTTCAGTCCGTTCAGCCCGGTCGACAGCTAGCGCGATAACAAAGTTAAAACAAATCGAGTATAATACCGCGGAGGAACTAGCTGCAATTAGAAGGAAGCAATTGCAAATCGAAGAAGATCTTATCAAGAAGAAATACGCTAGGGACGTCGTTCAACTGCAAGAAGAAACGGATCGGGAAAGTTTAAACGAAGACGATTTAGTGGAAAATAGGGTACGCGTTGATAGGTGGTTAGAGAACGTGGAGACTGTGCGTGGGGAGACGCCCTACCGTCCGTCTCAGCCCGCGCCCCGCATCGAGATAGAGCAGGCCCCACCGAGTAGGGGAACCGGTTACGACCACGCTGAAGATGCCCAGGGGAGGTCGGTTGCGAATGATATTCAACTGCGTCGCGTAGATACGATACAGAGGGACAATGGAGTCGCCGTAGAAATGAACCAGGTGGATCGCCGTGTACGGGTTACGTCGCCGTCGCGCGTCCAACGCCGCGCTCTATCGCCTATACATAGATCGCCATCGCCACATCGCCACGCGGATCGTAGATTACCGTCGCCGTGTAAGGATGTAGGTGTACATAGATCGCCATCGCCACATCGCCACGCGGATCGTAGACTATCGTCGCCGTGTTATAAGGATGTAGGTGTACATAGGTCGCCAGCGCCACGGCGTAGGCTAGAGGGAAATAGGGATAGAGATAGGTCGCTCACCCCGCGAGGGAAAGATAGGGGTATAGAACGGTTAGCGGAAGCTTTAGAAAGCATGATTAAAGTTAGGCCCGCCGCCGCGAAGCAAACGCAGGACTTGCCTATTTTTAACGGTTCGGCCGCGGAATGATTAGCGTTTAAAGCCGCGATGAAAGAATTCACGCGTTTATATGGATTCACAAATACGGAAAATATGGCAAGGTTAAGGAACGGTTTACGCGGTGAGGCTAGGGAAGTAGTATCGGCGCTGCTGTTTACCGCGAAGGATCCAGCAGACATTATGCGCACACTGGAGCAGCGTTCCGGCCGCCCGGAAGTAATTATAGATCGTGCGTTAGAGGAATTAAAACGCCTTCCGCGCCCGGGTCAAACCGCCCAGGAATTGAATTCGTTTGCTATTAAATTGCAGAAAATAGTGTGCATTATGCAGAACATCGACGGCAAAGGATATTTACAAAATCCGATGCTAACTAGGGAGGTCACTAGCAAACTTAGCCCTCACTTACGGTCGCGTTGGTGCGATTATGCGGAGCACTACGGAAGTGCGGACGAACCGGACATTGTCACGCTATCCCGGTTCATGATGAGAGAGGCTGACCGTGCGTTAAGTCACGTCTATACGTCCGTAACGCCAACTAAGGAATCACCCGTAAGACGAGAGGCGCCGCCGTCGAAAAGAATAGTGTTGACACACCGCGTAGAGGATAGGGCCCGCGACGTAAAGACGTTCACCGCCCAAGAGGACACCGGTAGTGTCTCGTGTATGTGTTGTGGGGGTGAACCCTAGGGTTGTTATGGATGGCCGACGAAGACGCCTTAACCTTCACGAATACACCTCGATGAATAGGGTGCCGCAGGAAGTAAAGGCGCTACAGCGACCACCGACCAAGAGGGAAGCATTAAGCGCAGTCATGTCTGTGTTTGATCCGCACGGACTGCTTAGCTACCTCACCATCACCGTCAAGATACTGCTACAAGACCTATGGCGAATAAAGAAGGTCGGATGGGATGACGAACTACCCGAGGAGGCAGCGGATGAGTTCCAGAGGTGGCTGCGAGTCGTCGAGGAGGTGTCACGACTGTGACTACCTAGATCTCCTAGGTGCTATGCTCCTACGGGGAGAGTGGTAGAGTGTCAACTTCATGTTTTTAACGACGCAAGCGAACGTGCGTACGCATCCGCGGCATGTTGGCGAATACGATACAGCGACGGAACGGTTAGGGTACGATTAGTGGCGGCCAAGGCGAAAGTCGCTCCGATCAATGCGCAAAGTATACCGCGATTAGAGTTGCAGGCGAATTTAATAGGCGCGCAACTCGCGGAATTCGTGCAAGGCGAGCACAGAGTGGTAGCAGATATGGTAGTATATTGGACAGACTCCACTACGGCGCTCCTCTGGATACAAAATGATACGGCGCGTTACACCCGATACGTGGTTCATAGGTTAGGCGAGATAGCTGAAAAGACATCACCCGAGCAATGGAGGTGGATACCGACTGCAGAAAACATCGCAGACCAGGCGACGTGCATGAACTACGTAAGCAAAGAAGAAAGTGGCCTATGGTTCACCGGACCGTCCTTTCTTTACGAGGAAGAAGATAAGTGGCCTCACCGGAAGGAAGAGAAGGCAGGGAATGACGAAGAGTTGGAGGAAATCGTGGCGCATCAGAGCGACACCTAGGACGCTCCACACCTGCCAGATCTCGTCGTGGTTGCGGAAGGCAACCTACCAAGAAACATGTGGCCGCGGGGGATCGTGTCGAGGTCAGGACCAGGGGCGAAGTGCTGCGGCGACCCGTCAGGAAGATAGCCGTCCTCCCGAGGGAAGCTTAGGCTGGCAGGCTACACCGGGGGAAGGATGTTACGGACGACAAAGGGAACCGCCGCCCCGTCGGCCCTTCATACCCCGTTGCGCCCCGCGCACCCCGCACACCGGCAGCAGATCACGCGATCTCGCCGACCAATCAGTTTGCGGCATCGTCTCACGAAGCTACTCACAGGCTGAGACGCTCTCTTGCGGAATATAAGAAGGGCGTTTTGGGCTGTGAGGCGTTCATTTCGGAAGCGACATTCGAAGAGAAGAAGCATCAAGAGAAATCAAGAAGAATTAAGACTCCATAGAAGAGTGAAGACCCCTCTCTGTATAAATAGTTAATAGTTAATAGTGCCGCACTGTAAATATTTGAATACAGTATAGTTTTACAGTATCATCTTTCCTTTGAGCATTCCCCTAGCGTAGTATACCTCAGTCAAATAGTCAACCAGTTTTGCAACAGTAAATACATACAGTCCACTGCAGTCCATAATAGACATTAAACATGATCTTTGTTTTGTCCATGTTCATCTTAAGACCTATCCGTTGGGAGACACTATTGCGGTCATTGAGCATGGTGCTTAGTTCCTCCAGCGATTCTGCCATAAGGACTATATCGTCGGCAAATCGAAGGTGAGTGATGTATTCGCCATTGATGTTAATACCGTATCCTTTCCAGTCCAGAAGCTTGAAAACGTCTTCCAATGCAGCGGTGAAGAGTTTCGGGGATATAACATCACCCTGTCTTACACCTCTCTGCAATTGGATAGGTTTCGTACTCTGGTTCTGTGCTCGGATAGCCGTCGTAGCGCTATTGTAGAAACACTTCAGCACTTCGATATACCGACAGTCAACTTGGCACCGCCCTAATTTCGACGGAATTAAAGGCTTTCTCATAGTCCACATACGCCAGACATAGTAGCAAATTGTACTCCTCGGACTTCTGTACAACTTGCCGAAGGGTATGTATGTGGTCTATGGTGCTAAAGCCCTTTCGGAAACCGGCTTGTTCGGGAGGCTGGAAGTCGTCAAGTCTGCGCGCGAGACGATTCGTAATGACTCTCGAAAACAGCACGTAGACGCGGCTCAGAAGGGAAATCGGTCTGTAGTTCTTCAAGAGAGCGTTGTCGCCTTTCTTGAAGAACAAGACCACCGCACTTCTGCTCCACGCCTCCGGTGTAATGCCGCCATGGAGGACGGAATTAAAGAGCTTCTGAAGGACTTCCAGTACCGGTTTTCCACCCGCTTTCAGAAGCTCCGCTGTAATTCCTACTTCGCCTGGGGCCTTGCCGTTTTTAAGGTGCTGGAGAGCCATTCTAATCTCGCTCAGACTGACGTCCGGGATATCTTTGAAATAGTGTCGGATAAGACTCGCTCTTGGATCGTTACTCACACTTGCGTGTGGCTCCAACGATGATGTGTACAGCTGCCCATAGAACCTCTCAATCTCACTCTATTATAATATGTATATAAATATATTATTTATATGTATATAAATACACTTATATATATATACATATATTATAAGTGTATTTATATATATAAAAAAATTACATGTCACATTGTTTGTCCGCGATGCACTCCTAAACTACTGAACTGATTTCAATGAAAGTTTTCAAGTGTGTGTATGTATTTGCATATGTGTGTTGTTTATGTATACTGTATTTATATAATGCAATTAGGTAGTTTTGTATTGTGTAATCTATTTATTATAGCTGAACTGTTTCTATCTTTATCTTTATTTATTCAATTTTTCGTCGGGTTGACTGCTAGAGAATGCCATAGGGCATTAAGTCCGCCCTTTGTAACCCCTAGTTGGTGTGTTGCAATAAAGGATAAATAAAAAATACTTAAATAAATAATTTATGATGAGTATAACCACATTTAATTGTCATTGATAACCTAAAAATAGCGTGGCAGACCTATGTTGCAGCTTATAAGCACTATATTAGCATTTTAAGCTTACTAGAAGTGGTTAAAGGGAATATTAGTAATGTTTAACAGCATAACTAGTATTTTTATTGAAAAAAAAAATTAATTAAAAAAAATTATATTATGTTTGTAATTATTAATTAATTAGCTGTTTTATTGAAAAATGTGGGCGTCTTTGGGCCACTGTGTACATTTACCATCTGGTGGACTGTGCTCATTTGTCACCCTTATTCTATATAAAAAAGAATCAAGGCTATATATACCGATTCATTGTATTTCGATAAAACTGGCGCCATACTCAACGCGTGCGTCCAGCAAGACGTATACTCTCATACTGAACGACAGGCATGTGTGTAGAAACAGTCAGATATTGCCCCGATCGCTGTACATCCTAGGTTGCCCCTGTAGCAGGCATATCAGTAGCCACCTTAATTATTGTGCTCTGTGAACACGACTGTTACTATGGCAACTATGAACTATTTATTATTATTGTAATTTTTTAGATTTTTCGAAAAATTGTTGAACTTTTTTACTATGCAGGTATTTTGGACCGGCTAATTAAACTCTATCTTATTGAAAGAATGATTGTTAGTCTGGGCCAAAAGCAAATTATTCAGCACTTCAAAAAAAATTGTGTAAGTATAATTTATGATAAGAGGTTTGGTGTATTAGAAAATAGAACTTTCCCGTTATTGCATTGTGTACAAACATCATACCTACTCATGGCACAAGGCTGTATGGGCGTATTTGCCTTTACCTAGTAAATAATTTAAAAATATAAGTTAAGTTTATTTTGATTTGTGTGCTGTACACAGATGATAATTTTGGTGATAAGATCAATCAGGGTTTAAATTATTATAAAACATAAAATTAAGTTTATGACAGTGTTGAGTTCATTATTACAAACTAAATACAACTATTATAATAGGTACTAGCGTATTGATTATAAAAATAATTTGGGAGTAATCTTTTATAATTGAGTTGTTGAGGAAATCAAAACCAGATGTTTTTTGTTGTGAATTTTCTAGGTCGACCATATCCAGAAAAAAATGGTGACCCCAGATAAAGATACCTTTCTATATTTTGCTTATGGCAGTAATTTATTAAAAAGAAGAATTCACATTAATAATTCTTCTGCAGTCTTTGTAGGAATTGGAAGACTTGATGTGAGTAACCTGATGCGATAATTTTCAAATTTCACTGTTATAAGCTCTTTCTGGTATATTCTAATTCTAGTAAGATAAATTAAATTATTAGTATTATTACTTAGATTTCTATTTGTTTTATTGCTAATACAGTAATGCTTTAGTCCAAGCACCAGTGGCATAGGTACCCAGGGGTTAGGCGGGACAGATCCCCGGGGTCCCCAAGCTAAAGGGGCCCCTCGGCCTCCAAGAACGATATTTGAAAAATTATGTACTATCCTAGTTGTATAAAGAATTTTTGAGTTTTAACTTTTTGGCCTGACCACGAATGGCTCAAACTGCAATCACAAAAATAACTCCCACTTCCAGAACATAAATGTAACATTGTTAAAGACAATAAAATGAAGTAGACAATACTTCGTTTTATTGTATTTTTTATATAGAAGAATGGAACAAATGAGCATGCGGCTCACCTTATGGCAAATGTTGACCACCGCCTATTAACAAATACAAAACCAGGGGAATTGTAGGTGCATAGCCAGCTTTTAAAAAAGGAGGAAGCTCTTTCTTGAAGCTCCCTAAGTCGTATCGGTCCGACAGTAGTGGACCGCCAAACATCCTGATGATGTGGATTTGTGAAATGCGTTGATGAAATTTTGTGGCTGGAATTAATCCGAGCAATTCCTCTGAACTCTCCCTGTGGTAAATGCAATAGAAAATTCAAAGGGATGTAACATCTCTTCATCTCGTCTTTCGTCTTCATCGGTAGTCGACAATTCGAGCTCCTTTGCATTGGAGCAACTGGAAGGAGCTGGTACTAGGAAACCCCGGCCCAGGGATGACAACAGTATTCCATGTTAAGCCGATTGTAAGAGATGAATTCTTTTAAGAGGTCAATTCAGCCTTTCCTTCTTAAAGATACACACCAGATCAAGTAGCAAAAAGAAACTCATTTAATTAAGTCTACCTTACACAGATATTATAATTTTACCCTCAACTTTATCAATACCTAACATAATACCTTTCTATCCCAATAATACCGTTACAGTAATAATTTAGGCCTAAAGTTAAAATAATCCATTTTAATTATTGTTTTTCATTATTTGTTTCTAATCACTATTAAACCACAGCTTGCCAATTTGTAATTACAGTTTAGTCAGTACTTGGTATGCCGATAATTTCAGGCCAGATTTCTGGTGGTGGTATTTGTATTGGTGGGTCAGATCTAGAAGACGAATTTGATCTTCTACATAATTGAGGTATTGTCAGGGCATCTTAGGTCTGGTTCTCAGTTACGGCCGTAGATCGCGCCAGTATTTGGTCAACATGTCGGCGAATTAGCATTCCATCTTCCGTTCTCACCTTGTAACAACCAGGACCCTCGACATACTCAATCGTGATGCGTCGCCACTTCTCTCCTGGCCCATAGGCACGTACCAGCACGGGCTGGTTGAGCGCGAAGGCTCGGACGGGCACCCGCTGCGCCACCTCTTCCAGCTGCCGCTCAGAGCGCTCTGGTCCACTGTCCGGATGTAGCACCGACACCGCAGTTCTATATTTACGGCCATTCAATATCGCTGGAGGAGTTTTACCGAGGTGTTACCGTTCTAAGCGAGTATACCCTAGGTAGTTTCTCAGTCCACAATACACCTGCATCAGACATTTTCTTGAGCTTGTTCTTGAAGGTCTGTATCGCCCGTTTGAATTGTCCTTTCGTTGCCGTTTGATATGGGGGTGAGTACAAATGCTCGATGCCGTTGTTTTGCAGGAAATTATTAAATTCCCTTTTATACGTGGTAGAGCCATGCTGCAGCTATATTAGTAGTATAGTTGTAGCACGAATGGGTCGGCTCGACCGGGGAAGGACCGCGCTCACAGAATACCATCGTAAAATAGCAGCTTAGCGCTGCTGTGTTTAGTATGGTGAGTGTAGAGAACTGGAGACCCTTTTAACTGGAAATGAGGCATTCCATCTTAGTCCTCATGGGGCGCATCTGCATTTTGATTTGTAATGGAAGATAGATGTAGATGTCTATGGGTCGCAGCAACCACTTACCATCAGGTGGACTTTGTCCTCATTTGTCATCCATATCTTATAAAAAAAAAGCTAAAGGCTCTGCCGTTGGCCGAAAGTAATTTTTCTGGCAATTCCTGCGAAGCAAAAATCCTGCGACACCTTGCTATTAGGACTTTACTACTCATATTTGATAAAATATCTCTGTCAATCATTACAAAAAAGGTCTTCCCTTGAAATGGTCCTGCAAAATCGACATGGACACGACTCCATGCCTTGTCAGGTAAAATCCATGTGTGGGCATCTCTTGGTGGATTGTTTCTCACGGCATCTGAGCGTCCATACCGACCCACCATACGTATCCTCTAGCATAAGCTTTCGTCTGGACGATTCTAACATGCGGTGCATGCAATACCTTTAATACCTGCTGTTGTAAAGAAGCGGGTATAATGGCTCTGTTACACCACAATAAACACTCTTTATTATGTGAAAGAGCCTCTCTTCGCGTCCAATACTGCTGGAGTGTGGGGTCAGTATTTTTACCAATCCAACCACGGATAGCTTGGCGGGTGTCACCTTTGTTTTATTGCTCTACTTGCCACGAGCAGTATTAGTCTTTAGCGGAATTCCCCCCTCTCCGGGTTACGCGAAGCAGCCTGAGCACCCGCGCTAAGGAAGAGTAGGATAGCTTGGGCGTGGATGCTTAGCCAGGGATTCTCCAATACCAGGGGTGGTGGTACCCTCCAGGTTTCTTATTTAATTACACTACCATGTTAAGGGGAAGAGGGATTAGGCCTCCGACTACCTGCACTTAACAAGCGAAGTAAACTTCTACTTCACTCTGGTTAGTTGTAAGGTCGTGGGTCTCCTCGTTTCGAGCCGGTCCATACATTCATTACATTCATTCATTACAGCTCTTCATTTCATATCTTACCAGGTCGTCACTCCATCTATTCTGGCTCACCCGTGCGACAGCAAAAACTACCGTGTGGCTCTTCCACTGTTGTTGTCTGCCAGTTGTAAGGTTGTGGGTCTCCTCGGTTTGAGCCGGTCCATACATTCATTACAGCTCTTTATTTCATATCTTACCAGGTCGTCACTCCATCTATTCTGGCTCACCCGTGCGACAGCAAAAACTACCGTGTGGCTCTTCCACTGTTGTTGTCTGCCTATATTATTAACTGTTAATCTACTTTGTCATTGTTGATGCGTTACACATAATACTTAGTAGTAAGTAGCTTTGCTTTATTATGCCCTGCAGTGGGCCACAAGGAGCTGATGATGAAGTAGTTTCGCACCTTTGAAATATTTAGTTTAGTTTATAGGGTTTATAGGGCCCCAATTTCATTTCTGCACCGGGGTCCATGGTTTAGTTGTATGTGAAAAGCCTATGGAAAAATATGGAAGTCCAGACATTATCTACTTGATAGTTGCTCAGCAAAAAATTATAAAACCACATCTACTGCTTTTTGATTAATCAGTCAAACAATTATCAACCAAAAACGATGTATTTATTGTACGGCGCATGTACACTGAACAGTTGATCTGCATTTATTTAGTTGTAAAAATAGTTCAGGTGTACAAATAGTATAGTTTGTACTACCAACTATAGTATTTTTCTGCCGACTTCCAAAAAGGAGACGGTACTCAATTCAACTGTATGTTTTTTATGTGTGTTACCTCATAACTTTTTACTGGGTGAACCGATTTCGATGATTCTTTTTTATTTCAAAGCTGGTACTTCTCGTGTGGCTCCATATGAATTTGATCAAGGTCAGACCAACAGTTTTTGAGTTATTCTTAATAACTTATATTGAAGTCGGCTGTACAAAATTTTTAATTATGTTTATTCATTATACTGGGTGGCGCCCAGGTTATCACGTTAAATAGCACAGCAGTTAATACAAGTTGATATATGTCTGTTAAAATAATAAAATAAACAATAATAAAAGAAAATAAAAAATGTATTTTTCAAACAAAATAAATAGCGTAAAAAATTGACAAGAAATAAATCAGCCTTGATAATATATAGGTTACTGACCTGAAGTGACTTACAAAACGTCGCACGCGCCAGAAAAATAATAATTTCGACATCCCGTCCCATTTCTTGTCACTTCGCGCATAGAGAATTATGCCTTAATTTCATTATTTTAAGTAAATTTTTCGCTTGAATTTGTTTTCACACACCCGCAGCGTGCGTCCCCTTTGTTTTTAATTTCGCGCATAAAATTATGCCTTAAATTGTTAGTCGTAAGTACACTTTTTGTTTGATTTTTTCTTTATTTGAGTAGTTCGGATTGACAAACTTTAAACTACCTATATTCGCATTCAAATGGCATGGGTCTTTGACCTTCTAGAATTCATCAGGTGATATCTGTATGCATTTACGTGATGTTATTTAATATTAAAACGAAAAAAATGCTACCGCGACTAATGTATTAATTGTTATATATTTTTTTAGTTGTGTATGTTTAAAGAAATGTATGTAGCATACGTCTTTTCATTGTATGTCATAACTTTTTCGTCACTCGTACCTTTATCGTGTTTATTTTATTCCATTTTATATTCTCATAAAATACTTCTACTAAATAATCTTCGTACGTAATACGTAATCTTTATTATATCGATTTTTTTCAAATTAATCAAAAAATAGTGATTTGCACAATTTGATTGCAAACGCCAGAAACTGGTATCACTGAATGGCGTGTATGTGTGCGTGTGACGAGCGTAGGCACATTCGACTCGCGCCCACTAACATAATGACTTTGCATCATTTTAACGCTCGTGTTTTGTACTGGACTGCGATTCTATGCGTAATAATTCTATGAAGTCTCCTGTTAAAAAAAACCAATGCGTTTGTCTTATTGTTTAATTTTGCTTAAAATGGTTGAACTGCCGTCTTATTACTATCATATGACCGAATAGACCTACGAAGTACCATGTGCTCTTGTGAGTAATATGGTATAAGGTTTATTTTTGCTTGAAACAGCTTGAAATCGTTCATGCATAAAAAACAGGTCGCTAATAAATAGTCTTTTATCAATCCGCCGCCGTATAGCGCCGGCGTTTGTTTCCTTTTGAAAACACTTGTTTTGCTATTCTTACTAAGACGTTTTCAAATCGACTTTACTTTTACATTTGTATAACATTAAATAATATTTAACATTTGTAAATATTAATGAATCGTAAACCTTATTTTTTTCCAAATTAAGGTTCTTGATTGTTTGATATTTACAAATATTATTATTAGGTGAAAATTTAATTTAATAAAAACCAAAGTTTTCCAGGATGATTTAGCTGTACCTACTTATATAAATGATTTTTTTTATAAAACAAAAAATAGAACAAAATTTTTGTAATCTCTGCATAAAAAAGTCACTTACTCTTAATTTCAAAGAAAACACGTAGAAAAACACGTAGTTACCCACTAAAAACAAGTATCCGTCCGTTTGTAATTGATGTTTGATGTCAACTAAACTTAATTAGGTCTAAACAAGTGAAAAAAACATAAAAAAGATAATTACTTTTACACATGGCTGATGGCACAATAGGCGTGTCATCAACGTCTGTGTCATCAAATATTTGTTCGCCGCCACAGTTAAAGTCGAAAATTGGTGCCGCGACGAATCGGTTAAACTGTTTCGTCAATGGTGGTGTGGTATACCTACAGGTTATCCAGTCATTATGATTAAATAGTTTTTTATTAGGTGGTCATTTTGAGCACGCAAACTTAATTATTACAACTTCCACGATGAATAAGAAAGTACTAGCTTATGCTTGCTTTGTCCACATCAGAATTAGGACCTCTTTGTTTTTTTTTTTTTGATAGGGGTGAGGAACGAGCACACAGCCCACCTGATGGTAAGTCGTTGCTATGGCCCATAGACATCTACATTTGTCCTCGTTTGCAAATCAAAATGCAGATGCGTTGTCACCCGTGAGGACTAAGATGGAATGCCTCTTTTCCAGTAAATAGGGTCTCCGTTTCTCTACACTCACCATACGAAACACAGAAGTGTCAAGCTGCCATTTTACGCTGGTATTCTGTGAGAGCGTGGTCCTTCCCCGGTCGAGCCGACCCATTTGTGCTACAACTATACTACTAATATAGCTGCAGCATGGCTCTACCATGTTTGTTTGTAGAGATGATTTGTCATAATTATTACACTTGACAGAAAGATTGACAATCGCACTTATCTATACAAATAAATAAAACTGAAGTGTCTGTTTGTAATTTCAAAATTTCAGTTTTTTACTAAATGCATATGAAAGTAAATACGGTACTTATAACTAAAATACAATTTTTAAAATTTTTGTCTGTCTGTCTGTTTGTTCCGGCTAATCTTTGAAACGGCTGGACCGATTTTGACGGGACTTTCACTGGAAGATAGCTAATTTCATAAGGAGTAACTTAGGCTACTTTTATTTTAGAAAAAGAATTAGGGTTCCGCGCAAAAACATAAAAACCCTAACACGCGAGCGAAGTCACGGGGAACAGCTAGTCTTATATTTAAATAATCAGATATTAAATTACATAACATTAAAAATATAAAATCTTATACATTAATATAATGATAAAACCTTAAAATCTCAATTGATCTTGCTTTGTGTTTGCTCCCTCACAGCAATTTTTAAAATTTCAGGAGCACCAACTTGATTTTATAAAGTATTCAGACCATTGGAGAGGAGCATCAGCTACTATTGTTCCAACCAAAGGTTGTCATGTATGGGGAGCTATTTGGAGAGTACATAATAATGACCTCAAATCACTGGATAGGTAATGTATAGTTACATTTACATTTGTTGGTTAAATTATTAATTATTGATGCAAATGGTGATAATATTAAGAGGCGACAGAGGGAAATGAAACAGGAGATGGGTAGCGACATCTTACTGATAACAACCCAAAATAATAAGAAACAAGTCAGACCCCCGATGCAAGCTACAGCAGCTGGAAGAGGGATATCATTTCATTAGGTCTTGATTCCTCATTACTATGTATTAAGCTGGATTGTGCTACAAGGTTAGCAATCACAATTTTTTAATTTCTAGGTTGGAAGACACTTCTGGTCATATTCTGGTTTGTTTTCCTCTGTCGCTTTTGGCGACACCTACGGTACGATATGGGCTAGTATATTTTTACACTGCGATCTGACGACATTGTACTATTCAGTCGTTATATAATTTATTAACTGATATATTAACTGACATGCCATGTTCCGTGTGGCAACTGACAAATATCCATATGAGGCAGTGGCTTTTTGAATAACTGTAATAATGATGAATGATGAAGATTCAGGCTCGGCATTTGATTCATGTTAACACAAAATGTCCTGATCTAAAGAACCAGTAACTAGTATTTTTGCATCAGCATTGTTTTAGTCGAGCTCTTGTTGGAACTCAAACCTACAAACCATGATTCAATACTGCAGTTCGCGTAAAGCGCGCAAATTACCCCGATCTTCGGCTTCACGCATATAGTTGCTGCAAAATACTTTGTGCAAATTGTTGCTCCATATATCCAGGAGGCGACCCACTCTGCGTTAAACTAAGCCCGACCTCCATTTTATAATACTTCTACACCAACGGTTTTCACTTCTGCGACAGATATGACCAGCCCATTGCTACTTCATCATGCAAATACAGACGGCCTGTAACGTTGGTTCTCCGGCAGCTTTCTTCATTACGAATCTTATCCACCAGAGAAACTCCGATCATAGCTCTTTCCAATGCTCGTTGAGTGATTTTGAGTTTGTGGAGAAGTCATTCTGTTCGTGACCACGTTTAAATACTATATTATCTGAGTATAGACACACTGGTCAAAAACTTTTATCTTCAGGTTTTGCGGTATGGGCGACGAGAAGACCTAACCTAACCTGACAATGTTTATCGGCTTCTGTGTCGAAGTTGTTTCTACTTAACTGCACTATCTGCCCACGGTAGATAACATACTTTTAATCAACGATATCATCGGAAAGGCGCAACTGTGAGACGTTTTTACTGTTTATATATATACCGCGTCCCTGTCAGTTTAACATCTTGAAAATATCTTTCAGTGAATATTACGTTCTCCTATCTCACTCTACGTATAAATTTTGTTAGAACGCCCTGTCAAGCTTGTTTTAACAGTCTTCAAAAAAGGAGGTGAACCGATTTTGATGATTCTTTTTTATTTGAAAGACCAGTAGTTTTTGACTTCTTCTTAATAATACGTATTTAATTGACACTACATTGATGATGTTCTCATTTTATTTATATTGAAGTCGGTAGTACAAAATATTTAATTTTACCACTTGTTTAGATTTCGATTCGATCTAAATATATTGCCAGTCAAACAAGAAATTCATAACAGCTCAAGTTTCGATGGAGCTATAGGCTTTTAAATAAAGGCAAGATAGATGCGTTTGAAACTCGTCAAATCTCCACGCGAGTAGTTTCATGATGACCCTTGAAAACAACTTTTAGACAAAACTGTTACGCATCTGCCTGATGCAGTTGAAAATTCAACAGAGCTCTTTTCGTAGTAGTTGTGTCTGTTCACTAACATAGTGTCGGTACACCCGGAGGCGCACTAATTATTTTGCTTTTATTTTATTGTGTTTATTAAATAAAAGTTTTTCTATTATTTATGGTTCTTGTAGTAAAATACGAATATAAATAACAAACACAAATTAGGCAGCTAAGAACCTTTCACTATGGCGCTTCGTTTTAAAATGCCAAAATCTCCTGCGGGTGGACGTCACACGCGGTGACCTTTGATGTCGCGGCGGAACCTTTGACAAGATGCGGCACGTACCAAAGCGGCGCGGCACAAAAGCAACCGTATCTAAGCTCTGTTGTAAGTCAGGCAACTTAAATTGAAAAAAAAAGCCCCAAGAGAGGACGAATTTCGGTCTCTTCTGGACAAATATCCGGCAGCTCATCGTTTAAGTGGCGGGTTAGTGTGACTTTGTGATACAAAAAATATATCGTAATAGAAGGTTTTTCCATCACATGTCCTTAGTTTAGTAATGTTTCGCCTCCCGAGCTTCTGAGCAAAGACTTTAGGGACCTTGTTTCGCTCTATTGCCACTTGAATAAAGGTTGCATTAGAACGCTGCAGATACCGTCGTGCAGGTTTCCTCACAAGCCTGGTGATTGCCAACTGTTCTGATGTCGCGGCTGCTGATGCCTCACGTCTTTTTGCATAAGCTGAAGTCTTGTCTAAGAGTTCAGCCTTCCGAGCTATATGCTGCTCACTACATAACCTGCAGAGATCAATTCTTAAGATCTTGAACACACTATCGAGATCATTGTCAATGTCCAATGTGAGTTTTAGGTCTTCGAATCTATTCCAGTTCCAACCGAAAACGGAATACCGAAATGGTTTGTGACGCGCATTCGGTCGGAGTGTAGACCTCATGAGATGGGTTCTTTCAATCTTGAAATCGATATTCAGAGTGCCACAAACAAGTCGATAATCGCTTATGCTATTGAAACTTATTGCTCACTGAGATATCTTTGAATATTACGTGCTTTTTCAGCAGCTGTATAGTTGTCAAAATATAAATGATTATGTTACAGTCTAAATTTTTTCCTGGTCAAAACTACTTTTGGTCGAGAAAAACAGTCAAAAACAGTTTCTTTGAATTTTTTAGTCTTCTTTAGTTTGGTTAAAAGTAATTTTTACCAAGATTGGTAGTTAAAATCTCTTTTGACCAGGAGTATTTTAATTAATAGAATCTGGCGTTACTTTGCGGAAATCCATTATAATGGGGTTGTTATAAATTAATTTGCTTAATTCCGCGTAAAGAAAGAAAATGATGTGTCCTGCCCAGTTTTAAGGGGACTGGGGACCTCCCGCCCTCCCTCAATCGCGCGCACTATACCCGTCGCCGTCAATCCCAGCATTATAGTTCGGCCGTTCAGAGAATGCGTTCCTGACACCTATCAATTAGTCACGACTAGTGATGGGCACAACATAACACTGAGTTCGTTACCGTTCCTCCAAAATGAACCGCCGCGTTATTTTTAAGATTATTTTCGTGTTAAATTGGCGGAATCATTTAAAATTTATATTTTAGTAATTTAAGTGGAAATCAAAAAAAGGTAATATTAATATAATAAAATTGTTTTATTTATTCTTTGTTACAAAGTTACAATCTGTATTTCTATGCAATAAAGTACATTGAATTGAATGTGCGTACAGAATATTAATCAGACTCCGATTCGCTTGAGGAGGTGGTGTCTTCATCATCATCTTCGCCTACATGTATAATTATATTATTATCAATAACAGAATCAATCCTGATATCTCGGTCAAAGTGTTCCACAATCAGGTTTTTAGTCTTCTCAACAACCTTTGCCAGTCATCTCTTGTGATTTCCCCGCAGGCTTCTTTTAATAGGGTCATCATCTTTTTCGTGCTGAATGGCGATGAAGTATTGTGGCGGGCGGCGTAACCTTTTATTTGAGCCCAGATTAGCTCAATCGCGTTATATTGGCAATGATACGGTGGAGTTCTTAGAACGCGATGACCGTACTCCAGAGCCAGTTCATCGATTTCGCATCGCACATTTGCCGCTTTATTTTCTTTAACTAATTTAATTAGCTCTGGTTATAGCATCTGCATATTTGCGTCAATGCCTTTTGCTTGTAACCAAGCCACCATTTCTTCCTTTTTATTAGCTTGGGTAGGTGGTTTCTGTATTTGAACCGAGTGATAGGAGGCATTATCCATGAATATTACAGAAGGCTCTGGTAGGCTGGGCAAAAGCACGTTCTGGAACCACTCTTTAAATGTAGTGGCATTCATTTCCTCGTGGTAGTCATTTGTGGTTTTTGATTGAAATGCCAGTAACGCGTTCTCCACAAAGCCGTATTTTGCAGAACCTGCGTGGTATATTATCAGACGGGGCCCCTTACCCATTTGGTACTTTCGACGTCGACGCTTGTGTATCATCCGTCCAAGGACGGGAAACCGTGTGATTGGCGTTTAGCCATGTCTCGTCAATGAACACGACATTATCCCAGTTATCAATATTTTTTGCTTCTCTCAAAAAACTTATCCGTTTTAAAATTATGTCGTATCGTTCTAATAAAATTTTTCTTTTGTCTATTTTTTTATACGAAAAACCTATATCTTTTAAGATTTTGGTTAAAGCAGTTTTACCCCCGCTAAACAGTCCAGCTTCTCTTAACGATGCCAAAAGCTTCTTCCTGTTGAGATATTCATTTCTGGAATAGTAACCATATATATGATTTCTGATTGCATCGGCGTCAAAGGTGTCAATATCTGTCACGGGTTTAGTTCTACGTTTCTTCTTCGGAGTACGTAAAATATTATCTTCCGTGCCAGTAGAGCCGAACTTTTCTTTGTTAATATTTGTTATCGTTCGTTTGCTAACTCCAAGCGCCTGAGAGACGCGTTCTTGTACTTGTTCGACAGGTAACAGGGGTCCGCCGCTCAAAGTAATCTTGCAGCTTGATGATTAAGTCACGGGCTCCACTTTTCAATGTTTGTCCACGTTTAGGCATTATTATGCACCAAAAGTAAAAAGAACGCAATACAAAACACAATCTAAGTCCGATTTAGCGCCGATGTCAGTTTGAAAAGCAGAAACAGTCCATTAAACGAAAGCCGGGTAATCAAATAAAAACAGATCGAAACACTTGAAGAACGTAGTCTATGCGCACGAAACGACAACAGAAGACTGTTTTAGCGTCACAAAATGGCGGTCCATAACGCCATTTGGGGTTACCATTTTCAACCTAAATATAAAATGCTACTTTTTTTCGCGCGTTCGGTTTGGTCTTAGTTTTATTTTTATATTTAATAAAAGTTATCTTATAGTCCATTATTTTAAAATTCTTAAAAAGAAAAACAAAACGTATTATTTTATAAAGTATAACTGTATAAGAACAGATTACGATACTGTTATTGCCTGTTATTGTTAGCACAGCACGACAAATATAAAACGCTGACATGACCTTTAATAGCGCAGTATAGATTTAGAAAAATATTGTTTACCAAGTTATTTGACACTCAGTTTGGCACAAAATTATAACATTCATTGATTATTGATATAATAATGTTGTTTTAATGCTCATCAATTGTTAAAACGGTAAACAACCAGCAAAAATATTATTATCGTAACTGCAACGCCATTACAAAGTTACGTCGTCAGTTCAATCGCGACGTGTTAGGAATGCATTCTCTGAACGGCCGAACTATACCATCCCCAGCACCACGATAAGATAGATGGCCGATAAGATGACTTAGCGGCCAGCCTCCGCAGAGTCTACTTCACCTGAGGGTGCCTCGTGTAGAGGCGAAACATGTGTCGTATTTTCGAGAGTGCTGTGTCGTACCTAGTGTGGTGGTGCTGGGGATGGTAGTGCTGGGATTGACGGCGACGGGTATAGTGCGCGCGATTGAGGGAGGGTTGGAGGTCCCCTTAAAACTGGGCAGAACACATAATTTTCTTTCTTTACGCGGAATTAAGCAAATTAATTTATAACAACCCCAGGAGTATTTTGTAAAAAAAGGACTGATATTTTACAATATGTTTATTGCCAATAGGTTTTAAGACGTAATAGTTTTTTCAAGGCTAAACTTGTTTTTCATAAACCCTGCAGGATCAATTACACGTCCTCGGCCTCAACATATTGTCGTTGATATTCAAATATTAGCTTAGCCTAGGAAAAACGAGATTGTCCTTAAATCGGGTTTGGCTGATGACAATATTACAATGTGACTGCAGCACGTATGGGTCGACTTTTCGGGGTAGAACACTCGCTCAAATACCAGCGTGAAAAAGCAAAATGCTGCTGTGGTGACGAGAATCGGAGGTCCTCCTTACAGACATTCCAATTTATGCCTCAGCGATGACAACGCGTCTAAAGATACTCCACTTGATTTTATTCTTATGAACGGTTAATTCATTTTCTTCGTATATGAATTATTTCGTTGTAAGACATTGTTACGCCACTAGCATCGACTAAAATTTTGCAATATACACGTATCGTTGCGTGTGACATTGTTGGAACGTAATCAGACGCTGTGATTTCGAATTCTTCAAACTCTCATGCAGTAGCAGGCTCAGTGCCATACAGACATTGTATGACACACAGATAGCAGACATTATATAAAAAAGTTAATCTATTCTTGTTTCAAAAATAAAACAATTTAAAAATATTTTAGGCAAGAAGGAGTGGATACAAATTGGTACTTTCCAAAAATTATCAATGTTATAACTCCTAGCGGAACAAATATGGAATGCCGCACATATCAGCAAACTAAAAATCCACCCCCTCGGACGGAAGATGAGGAAATACCTCACGATCGGAGGCCATCCATCACATACTTAGACTGCATACTTAATGGTGCTATTGAATGTAAACTACCAGAAGACTATATTGAAAAATTAAAGAAAATTCCGCATAATGGACAAAAAGCATCTCCAAAAATGATAGAAAAACTAAAATTATCAAGCCATAATTGAAAATAGTTTCAATTAATAAATGTACTAAAAGAAATTGTATGTAATTTAAAAAATATTCTTCTATTTAAACGATTGTAAAATATATTCTTAACTTATTCTTTAAAATAAACCTTTTTAGTTAAAAGAAGACAAATAAATAAATTGACAACAAAAATAATTTTGTCATCATTTTCGGAATTCATTCAAATTAACACAATATGGTAAAATCTATAATTAAAAAAACAAATAGTACATTCTTGTATTTTTCTTACGGAAGTGATTTATCAAGACTAAAGATTGGCTTTTATAATTTAAAACTAGACTTCATCTCAATTGCCCGTTTGGATGTAAGTAAATCACTTTAAGCGTTATTGTTATTAATTAATTTGTTTAACACGTATTGGTTTGTAGAATTATAGGTTAGATTTCAACGGATATTCGAAATTTTGGGGAGGTCCTACAGCTACCATAGTTCCAACTGCAAATGCACATATTTGGGGCGTCGTGTGGCGAATTGACACAAATGAATTGCAAATTCTTGAAAAGCAAGTATTTTTCATGAACAATCGTTTTTATATTGATGGATTTTTCTTTTTCATAAATAATTATATTAACTTTTATGTCTTTTTCTGTAAACATTACTTATTCTACATACTTACAGGCAAGAAGATGTCGATATCGAAAATTATTATGTAAAATATGTTGAAGTTCTAACGTCGCATATAGGCATACTCACATGTCGTACATATATTCAAAAAGTGAATCTGTTACCAAGAAGTGATAATGACAATTTACCTGTGGAGCGTTGGCCGTCACTAACTTATAGAAATGTGCTTATTTTTGGTGCAATTGAACATAACTTGCCCGAGTATTATATAGAGAGTTTAAAAAAACTAAAGGATAATGGAGAAGAAGGTTCTTTCAAAATGGCTTACCTCTTAAAATTATTCACAAAAAGTGACGCTTGCAAATGTAGATTGCCTCGAAAATGTTTGCCCAAAAAGATATTGAACCTGAGGAACATGAGATATAGAATGAAAAACACAGAATAAATTGTACTTTTGTTATTGTACGATAACCAGTATCATTACGAATTAAAAACTCTTGCAATTGAAAAATCAATTTTATTTTGAGATATTAATAGACCTTGTTTCTAACTTGGTATAAAATATATTTAAAACAAGGGGTGTTTTAGGATACATTGATATTCAAAACTATACTTCGCTAATTTTGTAACTTTATTTATATAAATATTAAAATTATTATTAATAGGTACTCGGTTCTCGTTAAATTAAATATAAAAATTATACACTATCTCAATTGTTTGGTGAAATTGTATCTAAATTGAGCATAAAGCACAACGCTACCCCGACACTATTATTTCATAATCACACATCACACAAGGAACACATCATTTGGAAATTATTTTATCAGTCAATAATTTATGAATAACATAATTACTAAGAATGAGGTAACGTAACTGCCTTATTAGGTGGAAATCACAATAAATAGTAAATACTGATATAATTAAAAGAGTAAGTAACAAAGGTAATTAGTAAAGCCCGCAGGGAACGCTGTGTGGAGGCAACGTTGTGTGAGAACCGGTCGCGCCGCTCCCTACCACTGTTACGCTCTGCCACGCGACCGCTGCCGCATGTCAGGTCGTGGCAGCCGGTGGCAGCCAGTGGTGCGACTCGCTAGCCACCAGAACAACTGAGTGCTCGGCCGGCTCTCTGCCAGCAACACTCTTTTAGTAGCATTCTAGCGAAGTGAACATAGCTTCTGCGTCAGACAACGTTCACCCGCTCGAATGCTTCTACGCGACAGGACGAAAAACTAAGTTCCAATGTTTAACATTACTTCTAATAAAAATGTAACATTTTTACAAATTTGAGCAAAAGGCACTATGCAAAATATTAAATTACACGTTTGGATTTCAAATTTGGAAAATAATTAAAAAGATTTTAAATTTAACACTAATGTTTAGAGCCGGATAATGCAATGTGCCTTGAGCCCTTAACAATCACTTGCATTTTTACTTATAACCCTATACAGTTCGTGATTCTCAACATTTGTCCTTTTGCAAATCACCGTTTTATATTTAACTAACGACTATAATGCATTGTGAAACATGATTTTGCTTAAAAACGGAATTTTATCGTTATAAATACAATATTTGCCCAGCTCTGAACTTGTGGTCCATATGTAAGTTGGAACCATGTGACAGAAGTACATTGAAGTCACAGTATTTCCGATGCGAACTGGAAATGCAAAGGTAGTTCAACATGCGCGCGCGTGGTTCCTCACACAATCATCAATCCTGCATTCCGTTGAAGGCTGGATTTTTGAAGGCACTAGTTTATACCCTTATACGACAATAGTAACATTATAATTAATTCACAATAGACCCCAGTTCGATCATACAGCGAGGAATAATATCAGAAATAGTTTTATAATGGAGTCTCACTTTGGTTGTTGTTAATGTATTATGTATTATGGAGGTTAGCATATATTTTACATAAATGTTGAGTTATTTTCACTTAAAGTTATGATTAGATACTGTTGTGTAAAGCATAGATACATAACTTCTTATTTGCTGACAACGTTGAGATATCTATTGATTTAAAATTAACCAATTTCACATTATTTAATGCTAATGCTACACGCTCTACAATTTCGTTGCTCAACCACTGTGTTGCCAGCGTGTGCAAAATATTCTAAAAATTCAAATTAAAAAAAATATAACAGCAATACAAACAAGTATTTCCCATAAAATGAACGTTAAACATTTTATAATATTTATATGTGCAGTGTTACAGTTAATTCTTTATTACATTAAGTCAGATTTATTAAGTTCACAATCACTTGAAAGAATAAATAGAATCACTGGTAGTGTAAGTTTAGTTTAGCTTAACTTAATGCGAGTCCACTGGTCAATTATATACATATGTCTAGCATATTAGCTAGCTAGACTTTGGCTATACAAATAATAGGTATTTCGTGCTAAATAATCGTAATAAAATTATGTAACAACAATGATACATTATCTATAGCATCATAATTGATAAAGAACACATTATTTCAGCTTTATGGAAACAAGTATACTCTAAAATCGAATTGTTTTGTTCATTTTAGAAAGTATAGTTAGTTTCTTTTCCAGCATTGATTATAAAAATACCTCGATCAATAAACTTGTTTAAAATGGAAGTCATTTAACATCATATAAAACGGACAATGAGTATTATAAATATACATACATACTTTATCTAAAACATGAAGCGGAACAAGTGACAAATTCGTGTAATAACGCACTTTAGGGTGTAAGTGCTTATAACAACAACAATTTTTTTAACAAATTTGACACCTGTTGGAAACCATGCGCATTTTAACAGAAGTTCGCTGGTTAAATATCAAGAAATTATTAAAAAATAATTTGTACAATCTAACCTACGTTACGTATTTATACACATTTACACCTTACATGTAGACTTAACGATAATAGGCTGCGTCATAAATGACATCAATACAACTATATTACTGAGGTAAACTATATAGGATTCACGTCGAAACAGATCGACTCGATATAGCTTCAGCAAAAACATGTCCCTGATATGAAAGTGAACGTTCGAACGAAAGGACTACTGCTGTTTCGCCTCAAAAGACGTAACGATATTAAAGGTATAAGTAATTATCCTACAGAAATCGCCGCCAGTAGGTACCGAATTTAAGTATATAAATGCGGAGAGAATTGGAAAATGAACTATAGGTTTAGAATAAACACAATCAAACAAACAGCATATTATAAAGAGCACAATGAACTTCTTTTCTAATCATTGGGGTATATCAATTTCGACTCTTGTTTGTTGTGTGTTGTTGTTGTTTACTACAAATTGATTTTTTTTTATATAAATTTTGAGTTTTATAATGAAACTGACAGTATCCGTGCGGTTATCCTAGTGTAAACGCTAGTTCACGCGTAGTCATTATGCACGCATATATCGCACATACAATGCAAAATGAGCAGGTCAAAATGATTTTGTAGTTCGTACCGTGTCGCAGAATCGCGAGGTGTAGAAAATAAACTTACTAAACAAATATTAAAACTATCCCGACTCGGAATAAACGAGAGAACTCTGTTGTCGAACTGTCATTATAAAAAAATGGTTATCTGAGTAATGACATTGCTCATTTTCTATTCCATGGTAAGTATATCGTTACAGTTCACCCTCCTTATTCTCCACATCTCTTACCGTTACCATATAACAAGTACGTTAGCGTAGAGAAGAGGCGGCAATATCGAGAGCAGCGGGCGATAGTACAAATACAACATTCAAATATCGTCCGCTGTCGGCCGTCGCCGGATCGAATCGAGCGCACGAAATAAATAAAACGAGGCAATAAATTCACTAGCTACGCTTACAACTAGGATTCGAAGAGCGCGGCGTGCGCGTCGCCGGCCTGAGGTAGATAGAAGCGCCGCCGTGAGCGGCGGACGCGGGGCTTATCCCTTTTGGGTACACTTTACTTGTCCCGAAACACTTTGAAGAATCTCGCTTTTATTTATTACTAATGTACACAAAAGCCGCTACGGCCGATAGTCTCGGGAGTCAGCAAAGACGTCGGTATCTCCGGCCGTATTTTTTTTGCGGCTTTTGTCCATTGTTTAGCTCGATTTTTAAATTTTACGGCCGGTTAGTTTTACAGCGAATTTCAGAGGAATAAAATCGAGATTTTTCAAAACATAAGGTTTGTTCCAAATCAATTTTCTGTTAATGTTGACAACTATAAACTATTTTTTGTTTAAAAATATTTAAATAATTCAATTTCTAAGATAACAAATTGTGTCACGTTAATCAACACGAAACTATTTATACACTCGTTTGTAATTTTTAAACTATCAAATATATTTAGGTAGTGGTGCGAGTCTTGAGTAAAGATTGACAGTAGTGGGGGCAAGTTCGCGTATATTTCCCACCAAATTTACACGTTTGTATCCAACAGATAATGACGATTGATCAACGGACAAAACGTGTGACAGAATTTCCGCCGTTCTCACCCAACGTGCTCAAACTTGACCAAATATAAAGTAGTTTATAAATTGACTACAAGTTAATATCGTGCACAGAGGACTCGTGCCACAAGCTAGACATGTGAGCACGACTCGCTAAACATAGTTTGTATTGGTGGCGGATGGTACTGGAACAAAGTGTACGCACGCAAGGGCAGCGCGGGGCTAGCAGCCGGTGGTGTCGTGCAGCAGGCCGTTGGGCCGCGGCGGGTGCTGCGGGTGCAGTTGGTGCTGCGGGCGCGGGTGCGCGGGCTGCGGCTGCGGCAGCGCGTGCTGCGGGTGCGGCTGCAGCGGCTCGGCGGCCGCGTCGTCGGAGGCGCGCGAGCGCAGCGACGACAGTTCGCGCACCCACGACGCCAGCCGCCCCGACACGCCGAACAGGTTCGACCCCGACCCCGTCGCCACCGCGCCCACGTTCACCTCCGCCGGCTCCTGCTCCTCCTCTGCACAACGCGCAACACAACTCATTTAATTATACTATTCCATACTATACAATGGTTTTATTTAGAAATTCGACCGTAATTCATTAAATTTTTAAGTTTACTTGTGAAGCAAGCTTTGTTAAACTTTCAACTGCACATTAATATTTAAAACATAAATATATAGTACACAAATTGTAATTATTCGTTGGCAACATTTTAAAATTCTTTGGCGAAATCTCTACGCATAGTGATTATATTTTCTTTGATCTCTACTCTAAGCGACAGTTTGGCCACAGATGTTTGACATTGGCAGTATAAACCATAGACTTAGAATATACTGGCGTAGTATATTCTAAGTCTATGGTATGAACGTAAACAATGAATGTTTTATTTTATTTAATGTATTTGTAACATTTTGTAACATTTGTTAAAATCACAAGCTCGTGGAAACTGTCCATGCGGTCGGAGCTAAGTTCTGCAAGCTCCGCCGCAGAAGAACACAAAAACTCTCCGATCACACTCCTAATCTCATGGCTGTTAGACGGGAGATGAAGCTACATTCTTCAACAGATTTGACAGCATACAGGCAACTGAACAGACAGATCTCCAAATGCATGCGGCGGAACTTACACAACTTCAATACAGCTCGTATTGAAGAAGCGATCGAGCGGAACCAAGGCTCCAAAGTCTTTGCCAGAGATCTGTCTGGCAGAAAGAGCCAACTGTCAAAGATGAAGACCGAATGTGGCAGCATCGTTTCCGGGGCACCTGAGATTTTGAGTGAGATTGAGAGGTTCTATGGGCAGCTGTACACGTCATCGTTGGAGCCGCACGCAAGTATGAGTAACGATCTAAGAGCAAGTCTTATCCGACATTATTCCGATGATATCCCAGACGTCAGTCTGAGCGAGATTAGAATAGCTTTCCAGCACCTTAGAAACGGCAAGGCCCCAGGCGAGGATGGAATTACAGCCGAGCTTCTGAAAGTGAAGCGTGGAGCAGAAGTGCGGTAGTCTTGTTCTTCAAGAAAGGCGACAACGCTGTCTTGAAGAACTACAGACCGATTTCCCTTCTGAGCCGCGTCTACGTGCTGTTTTCGAGAGTCATTACGAATCATCTCGCGCGCAGACTTGACGACTTCCAGCCTCCTGAACAAGCCGGTTTCCGAAAAGGCTTTAGCACTATAGACCACATACATACCCTTCGGCAAATTGTACAGAAGTCTGAGGAGTACAATTTGCCACTATGTCTGGCGTATGTGGACTATGAGAAAGCCTTTGATTCCGCCGAAATTTGGGCGGTGCTGCAGTCCCTTCAGCGGTGCCAAGTTGACTGTCGGTATATTGAAGTGCTGCAGTGCTTGTACAGTAGGGCTACGATGGCTATCCGAGTACAGAACCAGAGTACGAAACCTATCCAATTGCAGAGAGGTGTAAGACAGGGTGATGTCATATCCCCGAAACTCTTCACCGCTGCATTGGAAGACGTTTTTAAGCTTCTGGACTGGAAAGGATACGGTATCAACATCAATGGCGAGTACATCACTCACCTTCGATTTGCCGACGATATAGTCCTTATGGCAGAATCGCTGGAGGACCTAAGCACTATGCTCAATGACCTCAATAGTGTTTCCCAAAGGATGGGTCTTAAGATGAACATGGACAAAACAAAGATTATGTTTAATGTCCATGTCACACCTATGCCGGTAGTTGTGGGGAACACTAAGCTTGAAGTTGTTGACGGGTATGTTTACCTGTGACTGGGAATTATTTTATTTAAAATTTGGCTACTCTGAAAAATAATCTTGTAGAGTAGGAAAATTAGAGAGACATGGAGGGAAAGTACATTAAATATTGAAGATATCAAATTTCTTTCAAAGGAAACATTCCTTTCTTTTTCAAAATAGTAACATTTTTAAAAAAAAAAGCTTAGGTAAGCTGGGAATTGAAACAACTAAAAATGCAAAAAAAAGTAGATTGTCGGAAAATTAAATTATTAACAATTAGTGCGTCCCGACTCTCTTACACCATTACCTAGGTTGTTTGTTTTTATTACCATTTTCTTAAAACTCCACATTAAGAGTACCTAAATAATAAAAAAGTGAAAAATAACATTTCACTTATAAAAAAAAAATGAAGTTATCTATATTTCATTACAACATGTATAGTTCTTTATCACTAACTTAAATTCGAATTTTTCAAACAAAGCAAAATATAAAAAAAATTACCAGAATATTTTTTTTTTGCTTGACGTTGTTTCAATGATATGTAATATGTAATTTACCGTAGTGTTTATTTAAATTTTATTTTTAGAGTTTCATAAATTATATGAATAATGAATTAAACAAGTCTGTGGTGGCGTTGTCGTCGCGCCACAAGCGAAACACATCGAAGCCTAAATCGCGCTATCAAAGTTCCGAAGTAAAATTACAAATTACGACTCGGAGCATTGGCCACTCTCCGGGCAGAACAACTTGCCCGGCGGGAGATCTCCCCTTTTCTTTACCACGGCCAAAAGTCTAAATTTTTCCAACCAACAAGGTTGCCAACCCCAAGTGGGTTGGCAACTTGTTGGTTGGAAAGCGGGGCATCTACGTTTAGCAGTGGACTTTAATTTCTGTGATATCACTGCGGTGAAGTAGTGAGTAAGTTTAGATGACGGCTTGTACAAAAATTGATCCGTTTGAAAATTAATTAGCTTCCGATAAAAAAAACTTGACAAACGCAAAATAATTATTTAGAGTCATGAATGCATGAAAACAATTTTACGAGAAATTAAATATATGCCCTATTAATATAACAAATTGGGATAACGTTATCTAAATGCCATGCTAAATGCCAAGCACACTGTGTCGCAGAGATAATACGTGCCCGTGGGAAAAGGTGGGCGCCTTATAATACGCCATGTGGGATCCGCCGAAGGAGGATTTATAGAAAATACAACTACTACACAATGGATGACTGGGGCAAAGTAGAAACCAAAGAAAATTGTTATGGACGAGTATGAAAAAGACATTAATTTTGAATGCATTATAGAAATCAAAAAATAATTATGAAAACAATACGACGATATTGTTGTGAAAGTGATTAAATAAATTTGTTTTCAATCTAGTTTAGTCAATTATATAACTTTCGCTCTAGAAATTAGCAATAAGCTACAAATATGAAGAAACTGGTAAGTTTTGTGTTTTGAGTTATGTTTCTAATTTATTTAGATAAAGCTATATAAATTAATATAGATAAAGCTATAAATGATTAACAACTCTAAAGGATCGATATCCATTTCTCGAATCGAATCGAATATTGTAGGCACAACTTGGCCAAAACAATTAGGCGCATGACAGGAATGCGGTTTCGGCGTCCGCACCCCGCCTCTATCCCTGCTCTTCTCCTAATGGCCAATCATCGTTACGGTGTTCTCTGCCTAGTCCTAATGACGTCTTAGCTGTCATGCGCCTAATTGTTTCCGGTCACGTAGTACCAATTCTTCGGTTGGAATGCCTAATTATTATATAGTATAATTAATTATTTCTCGGTTTAACAATAAAAGCAACAAAATACAAATCTCTTTAATTAGAAATTTTTTGCAGATATATGAATGTTTTCAAAAATAAAGTTGGTACTACTTTTGTCAGTGTACTCCATAGTTAAAAAAAATCTTTATTATTATAACTAATTTTTTTGTAACTTTATCATAAATTAAAAAAGATAATAATACTTTGTCAATCGTCATTGTAATTGAGACGGCTCCGTGGCGCAGTGGGTTGTTGCGCTGGGGGCCGCAGGTTCGAATCCCGCACGAAACAATTATTTGTATAGCCTACAAATAATTGTTCCGGGTCTGGATGTTTGTGCTCGTGCAATATATGTTTGTAAAACGTTTTTTAAAAAAAAGAAAAATACGCTAATTGTAAATTAGATACTGTCGATTTTTCAAAATGTTCCTTTCTCTTCAAAAATAAGTTATTGCCAATTTTTTTATATGTGCAATGTGATAATGGCAACCCGTCACCATATTTGATTTTAAATAATTTTCTACTTACGAAATGATGATGTGACTGGTACATATTTTACAAAAAAATAAATAATGAATAGTTAAATGCTATGGAAATTACTGCATAAAACGCTTTAATATTTAGATATACTAATACTGACACATAGAAGCCGTAAAGCCTTCGAATTGTAGAGCTTTAAATATAAATACTAAAAGCATCTAAAAACTACACATCCATAATATAAATATAGGTAATTGGATGCTATATTACTAAAAAATTGACTAGAATAAATTGAAATAAGCTATATATTAACTTAAATAATCTAAGATCCTAAATGGTCGCAATAATCTAAACTACAACGATACAAACTACATACATGGTTTTTGGTCACTCAGAAAATGATAACAAAAGTGCTTAATATTTTAACAACATGCAACGTACTGTTACTTACGGATATCAATCTGCCGTCCGCTCGGCACACGCTTCTTTTGACCGCATGACCGTGCGAACAAACAATAGTCTCCCATTATCATCTCTTATTATGTGTTTTTATAAATCTTTGATTTTGTTTGTTGTTATCATTTACTGCAATGTACCAAAAACACAAACTTTACGAACACTATTGTTAATTTTTGGTGGGTTCTACTGTACAGCATAACTGTACACATAATAACGACTTCTATAAATACGGCTTTTGCCAGTAAATTCAATGTAAATAGGTACGAATAGTTAAAAAATTATGTTTACTGTAATCTTAGTTTTGCTGATCGTACATTTCTAAACAGCTCAAGTTTGTTTTATACGATACAGCCTTTTGGGTCGAATAGATGATATCAAATTGCAAAAATATCTGTAAAAAGATATTAATATTTATAAAAAACATAACTAGTCCTTGTATAGTAATTTAAACATTGATATTAATGAGTGTTATTAGTAGTGTTAATATTATGTATAAAGAAGCTAGCTAAAAACTTAATTATAATAGCAAAGACAAAAACCTGATATAAATCGGAACAGTGGTCTATTATAAAGATTGATCTTTTAATATTTTACCCTATTTTGACGCTAAAAATAATTTATGGTCAATGGAACATCAACCAAAATTATACGAGTTGCTGCATCCTAGGAGATTTAAAAATTATGTAGTCCGCTTTCTGTCGTACTACATCATCACACGAATTTCAGAAATTATTTTTACATAAAGTTAAATAATTACTAATAGAAAGATAGTCTATTGACTTTTGCACGCCACTGTCAGCCTGCCGTGCCGGCCGGGCGTTTCGATCATTCTTTTTAGAGAGCGACGAGTAGTTTTTTACTCTGCAATTAATTATTAGGGGTTTTAATTTAGGGAGGGTTGGGTTCTTAAATCTCCACGGATAATTTTGGTTGAAGTTCACTTAATGTAAGTTCCATTAACCATAAATTATACTTTGTTGTTGCATCCTAGGAGATTTAAAAACTATGTAGAATGAGGGCATCCACGACTTTTTCTGCCACCAGGGCGGCGCCACTTTCGAGTGAGGTAAAATATTTGACAGATTTCATAGCGGGGACGATAATTTCTTAGGAAAATGTAATCTTTAAGGTTTCTTTCTGTATTATTAGTTATATTTTATATTAATTACATTAGAAATGAATAAACCAAACTATAAATATAACTAAAAGACGACTTTAAAAAAAAATAGAGTTATAATGTGCAAAAAATTAAAAATCAAACCACTGACGCATTGTGTTATATATTAATATAATACTCTAGACAATGATAAACTGTTATTTAAAACTAATTTCTCAATTAAATGACACTGTGTAACAAAAAACTTTACCTCAGTCGCTAGTAGCGACATCTGGTGAGTGGAAAATTATTATCCCTTATTAGTACCCCATTGCAGAGTAGTCAAATAAAAAGAACAACTCTATAGAAAAGGATCACTAGTGATACTTAATTCAACAATGCATCAAAAATTACAATTAAATATGGAGTTTTTGTCGAGGTTGATAAATGTCCCCTAGGTCACCCCAACTGGAGCCAGGAAGTTGGTACTTCTCGGTGCACTTGCCATGTACTCCGCGTAACAGACTCGAGAGAGATCGAAGCTGTATGAAGACATGCCTGATCTGGTGCGCCTCGCCTGAGACGGCAAAGGGGGAGGAAATCTCCTCTCCCGAAGAAAGGCCGCCATATGCCGACCGTGTGCGTTCCAGTGACCCTGCTATCCGGCAAAGGTACCATGGGGTTTTAGCGCGAGTCCAAAATGACCGGTACTCGTCCTCGTGAGGCGGGTATGCGTAGGCTTTTGTATAAAAAAAAACTGTCGCTGACATTATATAAGTATCTATATATAACTTAACTGTATATAAAATAGTATATATACAGTTAAGTGACAAAACACTTGTTGGCGCAGACAGCGCTTTGCCAAGATTAATGAGTGCCGTGCCTCGGCAAAATTTGGATGCAAAAGTCAGTATGTGCATATGGCACCGTCACTAAACGGTGCCGGGTCCGGGCGTCTCGCATTAACTGACGCCCATTGAAATGAATCATGGAAGACAGGAATGCGTATAGAGCCACTGCCTAGAGGTCACTAAGGCACATCTGAAGCTGGCGCTGGAAGTGGCAGCATACGGACCTCCAGCCGAAAACAAGATGCTCACGATACACGGGAGTACGCCGCATGTGATAGACAACTCAAATGAATGAGAACGTATTGCGGGCGTAATTTTGGGTGAAAGGGGGAGTAGCTGGAGGTTATGATTTCTCTACTGGAATTACTTATTTGGTTCCAAAAAGCTAGTTGGTAAACTATTACCATAGATTCAAGTAACTACCATGATTATCATGTTGAATAAAAATGGTAATATACGGTTCCAAATACGATATAAAATGGTGGCGTAAGAATACTACAAGCAAGATCTGGCGGTCTATGTTTATTAAGTCTTTTCGCTTTCGAACCTGTAATTAATCACGTCGGTTCTCGAATTTACCTCTTATTTCGTATTTTATTCTGTACATATAAATACAGTGGTTATGTGGAGTGTAATGAAAATAAAACTACTATGCTACGGGTGCTAATATTTACTATAAGGACAATATATAATATACTAAACTACCGCCGCTATTCCACGGATAATTAGTATATAATTATCCGTGGAATAGCGGCGTATTAGAATACACTACCCATATTATCCTGTGGGTGTGGTAAAAGGTGACAGAAGAAAATGAAACAGGAGATGGGCAGCAGCATTTTCCTTTTCCATAATAATTTAAAATAAGGCAAAATTACGATTGCCAAGTCACCCGCCCAGCGTGGCAAACTGGTAAGTACCCCTCTATAAAGCTGGCCAATGGGAAATCTTTGTTCAAAACTGGACTTTGATATGATCGATGAATGAATTAAACTATTACAATCTAATAATTTAACAATGTACAGTTTATAACTTACATTTTGACGACTAAATCTAAAGTCAACGCTGTTTCAAATGTACAAATTTACACAGATTTGGAGTAACAAAATTACGTACCTATTCATTTTTAAAATAAATTATGAAATTTAAAATCTATTTTACGCTAATCTACAATATGATTTTGGACTAGAATGAAATAATTTCAAATCAAATTTTTAGTTTGCCAATGTCAGTTGTGCCATCACTAGACGTCTACAATCGGTAACATTAAAAATCTATAAAAAAAATAATGGGAATGATATGTTTCAAAATTAGATCACGTGACCGTCATCTGACTTAACATTAATTTATTTGATTTTGGACAAGGCTGCAGCAGAATAGTAGGAGCGGTGTGGGAAGTAGGGCTGCGCGCTGGGCGCCAGGTCGGCCACCAGCTGCAGGAAGTGAACGAGACTCACCCGCGGCGGAGCGCTGCAGCGCGTACATCTCCTGGCCCTGCGGCGAGTGGAAGAAGGAGCGGTGTCGGAAGTAGGGCTGCGCGCTGGGCGCCAGGTCGGCCACCAGCTGCAGGAAGTGAACGAGACTCACCCGCGGCGGAGCGCTGCAGCGCGTACATCTCCTGGCCCTGCGGCGAGTGGAAGAAGGAGCGGTGTCGGAAGTAGGGCTGCGCGCTGGGCGCCAGGTCGGCCACCAGCTGCAGGAAGTGAACGAGACTCACCCGCGGCGGAGCGCTGCAGCGCGTACATCTCCTGGCCCTGCGGCGAGTGGAAGAAGGAGCGGTGTCGGAAGTAGGGCTGCGCGCTGGGCGCCAGGTCGGCCACCAGCTGCAGGAAGTGAACGAGACTCACCCGCGGCGGAGCGCTGCAGCGCGTACATCTCCTGGCCCTGCGGCGAGTGGAAGAAGGAGCGGTGTCGGAAGTAGGGCTGCGCGCTGGGCGCCAGGTCGGCCACCAGCTGCAGGAAGTGAACGAGACTCACCCGCGGCGGAGCGCTGCAGCGCGTACATCTCCTGGCCCTGCGGCGAGTGGAAGAAGGAGCGGTGTCGGAAGTAGGGCTGCGCGCTGGGCGCCAGGTCGGCCACCAGCTGCAGGAAGTGAACGAGACTCACCCGCGGCGGAGCGCTGCAGCGCGTACATCTCCTGGCCCTGCGGCGAGTGGAAGAAGGAGCGGTGTCGGAAGTAGGGCTGCGCGCTGGGCGCCAGGTCGGCCACCAGCTGCAGGAAGTGAACGAGACTCACCCGCGGCGGAGCGCTGCAGCGCGTACATCTCCTGGCCCTGCGGCGAGTGGAAGAAGGAGCGGTGTCGGAAGTAGGGCTGCGCGCTGGGCGCCAGGTCGGCCACCAGCTGCAGGAAGGAGGGGCGCGCGGCGGCGCGGTGCGACCAGCAGGCGCGCATGAGCTCGTACAGCCGGTCGGGGCAGTGCTCCGGCCGCTCCATCACGCCGCCCTCCACCACGTACCGCACCACCTGCTCGTTCGACAGCCCCTGCGCCCGCCCCAACACGCACATTATACACCTTATTCATCGAAACCCAATAGAAAGCTAATATTGTACCACAACTGGACCGTGTTGTGCATCCAACCCACATTCTAGCCACAATAAGCTTCTAAAAAATAACAAGTAATCCCAAATCAACGTTACATATTCTTTAAAATGATATACATCACATAATAAAATTTAGCTTCTGCCACAAGAAAATGTATTTATCGTTCAAATCTTAACAACTTTATGTTTTTGTGGGTTTGATCATCTCAGAACAACACGGTCCAACTAAGCCGCGTAGTGACGGCGTTTAGCAAGCGATAAAGAATTAAGAGAAATAACCTTCACTGGCGTAGTAACAGTTTTAGGCCGTTACCACATTAGTTTATTGTTTGTTATCTGTTCAATGTTTGGTAAATCAACCATATCATTTTTGAAAACACTATCATGTAATTGGTTCAGAGATTTTTCCAGATTTTCAATTGCAATATTTAAAATGTTAAAGTTGAGACACACTACAAGCTATTTTGAAGCTTGCAGTGAGTTACTAAAACTGCCACAATATTCGGAGTGCGATTGTGTAACTCTCGTGGGAATCGTGGTTAGCTTCGTTTTCAACATTGACATCTAATTTCGTTTATTATTTAAATATATCATTATAAGAAAATGTGTTTTATATATTAACATCTTCTATAAAGTAAAAAATTATGCCTTAGTGAAAAAACTTAACGAAGTTTTGGATGGAAACCAATCCAAAACTTCGTTAAGTTTTTTGGTAACAATTCTCGTATAAATTATATACTCTAACTACTAGGTCATATGGTTAATTTAATTTTTTTATATAGAATAAGGGTAAAAAACGAGCACTTGTGGACTAAGTGCTCGTTTTTTACCCTACTACCTACTACCTACTGATGGTATGTGGTTGCTGTGACCCATAGACATCTACATTTATCCTCAATAAAGAATCAAAATGCTGATGCGTCGTCACCCGTGAGAACTAAGATGGAATGCCTCTTTTGCAGTAAAATGGGTCTCCGGTTGTGAGAGCGTGGTCCTTCCCCGGTCGAGCCGACCCATTCGTGCTACAACTATACTACTAATATAGTTGCAGCATGGCTCTACCACGTACAATTAAATCTACATATAAAAGTAGCAATGTATGTAAGGCTTTTCATCAATATTCTCATATAACAGTGTCATCTACATTTGCTTAAAATAAGAACAATTTGAAGCAGATATAGCTGTCACAATAAAAGTATTTATATTTTACCTGATAAGGCTGCATCGCTAGTGTTGCCATTTCCCAAAGTACGACACCGTAGCTCCACACATCACTATTACTTGAAAACACCTAAAAAAAGGCATTTTACATCTTAAGTTTAAGAATAATTATTTAAGTTTGTTACTAATCTTATGACCTCAAAATACGTATGTAGTTAAGCTTGACTGGAATAAATTTGGAACTTGACTTTTTTGACATAAACACAAATAAAAGTTACAGCCTATTTACGTACCACTACTTGACCCAAGCCTCTTCTCATTTCTGAGAGGGTTTTTTGGGCAAGAAAGTGTCCACCGCGCCGCTTTAATGCGTGTTGGCGAACTTCACATGTCTTCGAAATATTTTTTTCTTATTTCTCAGACATGCAGGTTTCCTCGCGGTGTTTTCCTTCACCGCCAAACATATGGTTAATCAGCACTTAAAATTACAATTAACAATTTCATAGGTGCCGGTGGGTATCGAACCCGGGTTGCTCGCGTACTGTGAAATTTACAGCATGCGTTAACCATCTGAGCTACCACGGCTCAAACACAAATTAACATAAAATAATATATTTAGTCTACATTCATGGCTGTGTCTACCAAGTTCGAAAAAGAAAAGATCGACACAAGAGTGTATATTTTTTCGAACCAATTCATTCCACTTTCGTATAGTACTTGAAACTAATCGCACCAATAACTTAGTCGACATTTAATTATTAAGGGTTTAAATTAAAAATAGGAGATCAACGAACCGTAAACGCAAGAAAAAACGTTGAAGGTCATGTCATATTTATATAGACTAGTGGTCGAAATTCGACTATAGTTCATAAAATGTTTAAGTCTCTATATTTATAAATTGTATGAATTATAGCAAGCTGTATTTAACTGTATACTATAAATTAAAACACAGATTTTTAGGTAAGTGGTTGCTGTGGCCCATAGACATCTACATTTATCCTCGTTTGCGAATCAAAATGTAGATGCGTTGTCACCCATAATGCCTCTTTTCCAGTAAAATGGGTCTCCGGTTCTCTACACTCACCATCGAAACACAGCAGTGTCAAGCTGCTATTTTACGCTGGTATTCTGTGAGAGCGTGCTTCTTCCTCGGTCGAGCCAACCCATTCGTGCTACAACTATACTACTAATATAGCTGCAGCATGGCTCTACCACGTATAAAACAAAACAGATATTTTATATCCAAAATATAAAAACCGCTTTTTTATCTTGACATATACTCCACAGACTATGTAAAAAGGAACATTTGAAATCACACAAAATTAATTAGTAATCATTTGATAGCAATATTTTAAAATTCTTTGGCGACAATCTCTACTCTATGCGAATGTTTCAGCTATTATTTTTGATTAAATAGTGCAGAAAAATAAACAAAATTAGAATTTGGATAAGAAAGGAATAAAATTTTAAAAACTTACCCCATCTTTTAAACTTTCGGGGCTCATCCACCGGACGGGCAGTAGGCCCTTGGTGCCCTTCCTATAGTAGTCAGTCTCATAGATGTCTCGCGTCATGCCGAAGTCGCCCACCTTGACGGTGAGGTCGCCGGCCACCATGCAATTGCGCGCCGCCAAGTCGCGGTGGACGTACTTCTTGGCGGACAAGTACGCCATACCGTCCGCTATCTCTATCGCCATCTGCAATAAAGTACATATATACATATATAATCACGCCTCTTTCCCGTAGGGGTAGGCAGAGACCACTTCTTTCCACTTGCTACGATCCTTACATACTTGTTTCGCTTCGTCCACTTTCATTATTCCCTTCATACATGCTCTACGGTTTATTAGGGTACTCTCGACCTGACCTTTTTTCAAGACGTCCCTGATTTGGTCTTGGAACGTCCGCCTAGGTCTACCCCTTCCAACACTTTCATTCACACTCGCCTTATACACTTTTTTCGTCAATCGTTCTTCATTCATTCTCTCGACATGACCAAACCATCTCAGCATACCTTTCTCAATTTTTGTCACTTCATTTTCTGTCAGACCACAACGTTACCTTATCTCACTATTTCTTATCCTGTCACTCAGTTTAACTTCTATCATACCTCTTAACGCTCTCATCTCAACTGCATTTATTCTGCTTTCATGTTTCTTCTGCCATACCCAACTTTCACTTCCGTACATGAGTGTCGGAACCAACACCCCCTCATGCACAGCCAAACGAGCCTTGTTAGATACCTTTCGACTGCTCATAAAGGAGTGCAAAGCTCCATTCACCATGTTTCCTGCATTCACTCTTCTTTCGATATCACTCTCACACTTTCAATCTCTTGTTAACTTTGAACCCTGATACACAAACTCTTTCACCTGTTCAATTTGTTCATGTCCAATCACAATATTGCAGTCTGTCACTGCCTCATCTCTTTTTTTTTTTTATAGGATAGGGTGACAAACGAGCACACAGTCCACCTGATGGTAAGTGGTTGCTGTGGCCCATAGACATCTACATCTGAACATGCAGATGCGTTGTCACCCGTGAGGACTAAGATGGAATGCCTCTTTTCCAGTAAAATGGGTCTCCGGTTCTCTACACTCACCATACGAAACACAGCAGTTTTATGCTGCTATTTTATCTCTTTCAAACACCATCAATTTCTTCTTCCTTACATTCATCTTCATTCCCTTTCTAACAAAATCTCCACTCATAGCAGTTACCATCTCCTACAACTCCTCGGCCGAAGACGCAAGTAATACTCGGTCATCAGCATAGAGAAAACATTTGAGGAGTGACTCATTCATTCTCAACCCACTTTCATTCTCTTTTAAATCTGTCAAGCAATTGTCCATGAACAGATAAAACAGCCACGGTGACGCTACACATCCCTGTCTAACACCTTTTTCGATATTAAACCATTCAGTGTATGCCCCGTTTATCCTTACACAAGCACTAGAATCCCTATAAAGAGATTGCAATGCTCGTATGAGGATACTGCTCACACCGTTCACGGACAGTGCTGACCACAATTCATTCCTCACCACTCTATCATATGCCTTTTCTAGATCCACGAATGCGCAATAGACCTTCTTGTTTTTAGCCAAACACTTTTCGGTTATGCACCGCAAGGATCCCTGATCCATACATCCCATTCCTTTTCTAAATCCCGCTTGGGTATCCCATACTTTTTCGTCTGTTTCATTCACAACCCCTTCAATCAACACTTTCGCATACAATTTACCGACGACGCTGAGAAGGCTTATACCGTGGTAATTTATGCAGTCCTGCCGTGACCCTTGTCCTTTATACAATAGCACGATTACGGCTTTGCACCAGTCTCCCGGTACTTGGCCATTTCGCCAGCATAGATTGAAAAGGCGGTACAGCTGACTAGCCACCAGGCCCAGTCCATCTCCCTCAGCATCTCGACGGTAATCTTGTCATACCCTGCAGCCTTATCTAAGCTCATACTTTTCAACGCTTTCACTATTTCATCCATGCTTATCTCATTTTCATCCACATTTATATTAGTTTCCGTGGAAGGTGCCGGATGCTGTACCTGCACTTCCTCTCACAACCTCAACACAAAAAAATAAAATAAAATATCGAATATTGCTATATTTAAATTCAACGTTGCCACTTTTCTGCCTTTGCAATTTTCCCACATTACACTACTACGACTATATAATTTTTGGAATAAGTTAACTTGTTACCCTTGATTTTCAATATTTTGGAAATTATAATAAAAAACTATGTTCCAACCTTTATACAAAGGAATTGATTATTCTTATTTTAGAATATTCATGAATGGTCTATTAATAGGGTATTACACCCATTTTCAAAAAGTGTTTTAAATGAATCCCAGAGTGATAATGAACCACTACAATTTTTATATAATTTTTTTAAAACCGAATAGTGAGATAAAAATTACTTTTAATCTATCGTTTTAAATTTTCGCGTGAAAACGCTAGCCGCCATACTGTTCAACTCGTGACGTCACTGTCCTAGAATTTTGACAATTTTGCAAAGGTATAAGATACTTTTGAATGTTTAATAATGAGTTATAGATGATCTATATCATTGCTGTGTTGTGCCTGATTGCAAAAAGACGAGCATAAGAACGCCGGGGAAGTTATGGATTAAAGTGCCAACTGATTTAAATATGAGAAATACTTGGTTAAAACTGGTAAGAAGAGACCCGAAGGCATTGTCTACAAAATCTAAACTATACTTCTGTGAAGATCACTCTGATGTAAGTATGACTTATATTTAACTCGATTAAACAAAACAAAACATCATGACATGATAGGTACCTATTGCAAGTCAAATTTTGTAATAGATTAGGTTCATTGCTCGTCTGTCCCGCGTCCCGCCTTTTGTGGGCCATTTTGATAGCCCTTGCAAGTGCAGTGCAGTGTTTTAGTTAATTCCTGTTTTCTTCTATTATATGGGAATAAAGACATGGTTTGTACTCAGACCAAATAAAAAAGTGACTTTTTATTTCGTCTGAGCGTTTGTATAAAAAAATATAACAAAAAGTTTTTCTCACCTAAGCTTATATTATAATATCTATAACATTAGTGCTAAAAGCGAAGTAATAAACTCGCTTTTACAAATCCGTCTTCCATGACGCCTTTTCAATAAAATTTGGAATAAAAGTCAACAATCGTAATGATAACTTGAAAAATTTAGAAATTAACTAGTTAGTACACAGCACATAACCTATTTCTTTGACCTAGTGACGTCACGACGCTATTTAATATGGCGGACATCATTTTGCAGATTTGAGGCACAGCTAAAAAAAAATTATTCTTTAAATTGAAATATAAAATTTATAATGCATTTTTAAAAAAGAAATCAATATTTCTCGTTTACTTTTTACAAAATCTATCATAAATATATATTCTTTGACTTATTTTTACATGGTGTAAAATACCCTATTACATTTTATATTAATAATTTTGCAGGGTACCTAAAGATGCAGCACACCGTAAGAAGTGGGTGGAAATAATACGATTGCTGAGAAAGGAGACTCCCTGGGTGCCTTCGATTAATCTACTGTCATTTGTTCTAAGCACTTCCGGGATCAAGACAAACTAGGACCAAAACGCGATTGCCACCGTGTTTATTTAAGCGGATTAGTACTACAGATAAACACAATTCAGTATTATCTTAAAAATATACTTCCGCAAATTCAAGCCTGAATCAATTCACTATCTTCAGTATTGTTGCAAAAAAAATATATTTTTTTTAAAGTTGTTAAATAGTATGGAAATTCTATAAACAAAAAAAATCAACGAAATTTATTAAAATCACAGTTTTTGTAGCTAATGTCATAAGACCAAATTTAGGTGATTATTATTAGGGATGCTTTCACAATCCATGCATATTTCAACCGGTACCGGTGAAAATGGAGCAATCCAGCGATTGTCGATATCGACCGAGTTAGTTCGTAATCGGATTGTCGATCGTATACCACTTACTTATTTTGTTTATTTATTTTGTTTTCAAGTGAACGACGTCTGCAAAATGGATAACCATCCTCGCACGTAACAGTTTCTGTACTAAAAGATTTAAGAAATGTTTTACTACAAATACCATTCTTCATACACGGAGATTGAGAATTGTAAGGGCCACATGAACCGTGTACCATGTGGGTTTTTACAACATTAAATAGCTTTGGATCAACTTTTTGGTCTAGCAATTCAATCATCATCAATTTGCTCAGCTCTTATTTTCGCTTCTAACCATATGTGGGCAAAATGTGAGCATGGAGCAAACCACGCTTCTGCCATTCTACACTATACATAAAACAGCTAAAGGAACCGAAAATGTTTCCTTTCATTAAGAGATCCCTCATTTTTTTTAGTTTTTGTTTAAAAACTCTCGCTACAACATTATATCGATGAGAAGTCAACTGTTCTGTAAAAAGTTCGTTTGTGGTTTCATCCCATTTAGGGTTTGTCGTGAACGTTATGAAAAGATCGGGACGTCCATATTCCCTAAAATAACAAAACGCATCCTATGTGCGTTGATGCATATATCTAGGCCCTCCTGTAAACGATGAAGGTAGAATAACTAACCGGCCCAAGTCCTCTACATTTTCATTCTGATTGATTGCGTCTTGGGGGTGAATATAATTTTCAACTCAAAGCTTTTTTTGAGTAATTCGTATAAAAATTAGTCTCGTTTCGATTTTAGCGTATACGTCCACTAAATATTGATTAAATAATTGTTTGTAATTATGCAAATGATTGTACTCATTCTCTCTAATCATCAATCGGTAACAATAGTATTGTAGTGCGGAAACATTTTTTTTGGAAATTCGGTTGAAATGTGTTGGGGTCGACTTGATAGACCGCAAAGTTATATCCGTCTTCTTATATCTGTGAGTTTCGGAGATTCTCTGCAATCTACTATCATGTTTACGAATTACTATGTCTCGCTTATCACAATCTTGATTTACCAGTAACACAGATACTTCGTTTGTTGCCGGTTCATTATGGCAACCTCAATGCTCTGTTGAAGGTCGTCGATCAGCATGTATAACTATTTTATAGTCATTTGAGTTTGGTGGGAAAGATTAAAGAGCAGGTTTGAAATCATCTGTTTATTTCAATAAGCATACTTTGCAAGCTTTCTACTAACAAAGGGTTTAAATTTGGAAAACATTGTAATCTTGCGTCTCTTTGCAGTACATAATTGCTAATGAAATATATTTGTAAAAATGATTTTCTCGCATTATCTACTAGAAGAAGGGAACCAATTAAATGATACTTGGTTCCCTGTACTTTAAACATAGGCATATTTTAAATTCCCTTAGTGAACTTCTTTTGCCCCAAAAGAAGCCATTTGAAAGGCTGAATTATAACGTCTAATATTATTTATGAAATGTTGAGATTGATAATGTTCCCACATAACAAAGACTTAAGTGGCTCAGGTGGCTGCTGAATAGAGTCCAAGCACACTTTTCCAGAAGAAAAACAAATTCCTTTTGACTCATCTTTCCACCTTAAAGCTTTACAGTAGTTGCAACATACATTCATAGTGCCTATCTCTGATGCAGCTGAATAATTGAATCCACTGTTAGGTTTTTCTCGCCATGCAATATTACGTTTTTTTTTTATAGGAGAGGAGGCAAATGAGCATACGACTCACCTGATGGTAAGTGACTACCACCGCCCATGAACAATTGCAACACCAGAGGAATTGAAGATGCGTTGCCGGCATTTTCAAAAGGCGTAGGCTCTTTTCTTGAAGGTACTTAAGTCGTATCGGTCCGGATTAATCGCTAGTGGTAACCAATTCCGCAACGAAGTTGTGCGAGGAAGAAAACATCTTCTAAATCGCACAGTGGTGGACCGCCAATCATCCAGATGGTATGGATGGTATTGCGAGTTTTGTCGCGATTTGCGATGGTGAAATTGAGCGGCTGGAATAAGTCCGAACAATTTCCTCAGGGCACTCCCCGTAGTACATGCGATAAAATAGGCAAAGAGATGCAACATCTCTACGCAGTGCCAGTGAGTCAAGTCAATCGGAAACAACTCAGTCGTCGACGATTCGAACCGTTCTGCGATGGATGTGATCAAATGGAAGGAACTGGCCCTGGGGAGCCCCTGCCCACAGATGGGAACAGTATTCCATGTGAGGACGAACCTGCGCCTTGTAAAGTTGCAGGCGGTGTGCCGGCATGAAATACTGTCCCGCTCTGCTGAGCATGCCAAGCTTTTTAGAGGCCAATTTGGCCTTCTCTTCCAACTGATCACGAAACTGCACGTCACTCGATATGTCTACGCCGAGGATTCCGATACTGGCTGAGGCAAGAAGGGGAGTGCCTTGAAACTGAGGAGATACGACAAAGGGGTTCCTTTTAGCGGTAAACGCGCAAACTTCTGTCTTCTGGGGATTGAACTGGACTAGATTTAGTCGGTTTGTAGTTTTTCAGACACAAGTTTGTTCCGGTACTCGGTGACGTTTTCCGATAAATACTGGCACGGTGTATAGAGCATCACCCAGTGCTGTCATCCGCATAGCAATGAATGTTACCAGTTAGCAACATATCATTGATATGCAGAAGAAACTGCGTTGGTGATAGCACACAGCCTTGTGGAACACCAGCGTTAATAGGCTTTTAATCAGAGCAGGCACCGTCTACTACGACCTTGATACTCCGATCAGACAGAAAACTGGTGATCCAATTCCACAATTTCTCGGAAAGCCCATAGGAAGGAAGCTTCGAAAGAAGTGATTTGTGCCAGACCCGATCGAAGGCCTTAGCTATGTCCAAATTAACAGACAATGCCTCCCCTTTGGACTCGATCGCCTGCGCCCATCTATGTGTTAGGTAAACAAGAATATCACCAGCTGAGCGACCCCGACGGAAACCGTACTGGCAGTCACTAATCAGTCACTAATCTTCTATTCTTATCACTTATCTTCAAGGTACCGCATGAGCTGGCAGTTAATAATGGATTCCATAATTTTCGAGAACAAAGAAGTGACGGTGATAGGCCTATAATTGGATGGATCAGAGTGGTTACCTTTTTTAGGTATCGGGTGCACGAAATCTGTCTTTCATGAATTCGGGACAACGCCTAGGGAGTAAGAGTACCAAAAACGACGCGGTAGAACGTGTGCCAACTCTGGAGCGCACGTCCTCAGCACAATTCGTAGCGGGATTCCGTCAGGCCCACTCAAGTTTTGGATGTCCAGGGAGAGGAGTGCTTTGCGTACTAAGCACTGTGTGAATTGCACATCAGGCATAGAGCACTCACACTGCGGGATGGTTGGCGGTGTGTTCTCCCCGTCATCAAGAGTCGAGTTGGGCGCAAAAAGGGAGCCTAAAAGGTCGGCTTTCTCTTTAACGGCGCGAGCCAGTGAGTCATTCTCCCTGCAGAGATGATAGTGATGGCTTACAAGAATTCCCTTGGACAGCCTTGGCGAGAGACCAGAATGCACGGGTTCCCGAAGGAAGGCGAACTAGTTTCTCGGCAATTTTGCCCATGTGCTCTGACGTCTATTAGTTCTTCTTATTTTGGTAATTATTGTCGTTATCGTCGGTTCTCTGCACTTTCAATATCCCGTATAGCACTTGTCGTTTATCTGGCAGTAACCAGACGCCTTTCTCGATAAAACATTCTCTCTGATTGACGAATGGTACTCACACTTTCACAGAGCTGTGCTAAGTGCTCTATTCTCTGTGGTTGTGGTGTGTCTCATGATATCGATTACATCGCTCTGTAATACGGATGTCGTGTTGTTCTTGACTTTCAAATTCATGTTGATTTTGGTGACGACGATGATTTTTTTTTTCACACTGTATATCACACTTTCCAATCATTGCTCTCTAGAATCATCAGATTCTAGATAACGCGATACTGAGTGTACCAGTGAAAGTCCCGTCAAAATCGGTCCAGCCATTTTGGAGATTAGCCGGAACAAACAGACAGACAAAAATTTTAAAAACTTTTTTTGTTATAAGTACCGTATATACTTTCATATGCACTAAGTACAAAGCTGTTATTTTGATATTACAAACAGACACTCCAATTTTATTTATTTGTATAAATGTATAGATTTGAGGTGTTATGAAAAACGTATAACGAGGTGATCTCAGATTCAAAGTAAATCATTTTACGTAAGATATATTATAGTGAGCGATGGTGTGAGCCTTCATGTCTATTCTATTTTACCTGCAGGATGTTCTGCAGCGTGGGCGGCGCTGCATCATCCTTCTTGGGCAGCGAGGACTCGGCGTCAGGGCGGTGCGAGCGCAGGTAGGTCTTGAGGTCGCCGAACTCCATCAGCTCCATCACCACCAGCGTGGGCTGGCCGCGTGACACCACGCCCAGCAGACGCACCACGTGGAACGTGTCGAACGCCTTCATCACTGACGCCTCGTTCAGGAACTCGATGCGCTCCCTGCACACGTATTATAATGTATTTTATGTCTCACAGTTTCTGTTGATAAATATATAAAATTGCAAATTCAGTATTCAAAGCTGGTAAAACTGAACACTATGCCTGGTTATAAGTACCACCCCTTACTAAGTACAAAGAATGGTTGAAAAAGTGAAGCTAAAAATAAAGAATATTTTGGAAGTGATTATATGTAACAGTAGAATACTATCTCCGCTTTCACTAATGAAATTTCGCTAGGTTCTATTACAATGTTTTAGAGACTACTTAATATTGCACTAAATAATAATACATTGTTAATACAGCACCAATAGTGATGTAATAACTCGGTTTACCAACTCGGATCAAATCGGTTTGACGATTAAACGAGTCATATCGATTCAAAGATTGAGTTAAACCAGTTTCATAGTGCCACCGATGTGAGTCGTCTGGTCGAACTAGTCAGCACTCAGCACGCGATTGGTGAGTGAGACAGCAGTTTGCACGCGCTCTGAACGAATTTCAATTTGCAAATACAAATTAATGAACCGAGTTACGGAGCTCTTTCTATTAGACGATTCTTATTCTAAGAACATCCCTACGTAAGCTAGAGATCCATTGTAGCTAAATATTTGGAGATGACAAACAAACGGATAGTTCTAGAATACAGAATTTAGGTCCTACTTAGTAGCATTTGATATTTTGATTTGTATATCACAATAAACGTGCTTTTCATTTTAAACAAAAGAACTGTTGTTTTCTTGGTGACTTATTCTATTACCTATTTTATGACTTCGTAATTCAAGAAAAACTGTATTAAATAAATTTTTAATATGAATAAACAAGCCATTCGATTTTAGATCCAAATTGCATCAGTCAATTCGATTTAGCTACGTTTTATTTTGTATGCTGTTATTTGATTTGGTTGCAAACCGGTTTAAATCGATTCCAAAATGATTTGCAATTTTTTTCAAACCAAGTTCCCCATCGCTATACGTTAATATCATACAGCTTTAAATATAAAAAAAAATGTGTTTAAGTACCTGTCAGTGGCATGTTCATTGACCGTTTTTACAGCACATCGAGTTTCCGGTTTTCCTTTTTCTATGTTTTTGGCGAGGCCTTCATAAACCTAAAATTAAAATTATGTAAAGAATTAGCAGCAACTCCTAATTATTAAATTGAATTAAAATTAAAATTACTGATCTAGTGTTTACAAAGTGACCAAATTTTTCAAGTTAATTATAAGTGAATTCAAAGTAATATTCGAGGATTAAACTGAAACTAGAGTTGATTTATTTTTAACTTTTAAACAGATAACTTTCTGTGGACACATAAGTGATTGACTGGATTAATAAAAACTTAATATTGTTGGTATTACTTTTGGACAATTTAAAATATTTTTGCTTGGTATGTGACATAGAATGTTTGAAAAAACAATCTAAAATACCCAGTCGTTGTAATGTAAAATGTAATGAAAGTAAGGCAGTAGAATAGGATCTACGCAACTTTACAAAATACTACTACTCCATACTATAAGTTGCCAGCGCAGAAAGTACGTACCATGCCAAAGGAGCCCTGACCAAGCTCGCGGATGAACTCGATGCTGGTGCGCGGCAGTTCCCACTCGTCGGGCACGTACACGGTGGACACGTACTCCGGGTTGACGGTAGCGAACAGCTTGTTTCCCTCAGGCGAGGGCAGCGCGCGGCGCGCGTACCAGGCGCCGGCCGCCAGCAGCAGCAGCAGCGTCGCGCCCGCCGCCGCGCCCCACGCCCACGCGTAGCCCGCCTCCGAGCGCCGCTCCTGCACACACCACATCATGCAACCTCGCACCACCACTGCACGCCCACGCGTAGCCCGCCTCCGAGCGCCGCTCCTGCACACACCACATCATGCAACCTCGCACCACCACTGCACGCCCACGCGTAGCCCGCCTCTGAGCGCCGCTCCTGCACACACCACATCATGCAACCTCGCACCACCACTGCACGCCCACGCGTAGCCCGCCTCCGAGCGCCGCTCCTGCACACACCACATCATGCAACCTCGCACCACCACTGCACGCCCACGCGTAGCCCGCCTCTGAGCGCCGCTCCTGCACACACCACATCATGCAACCTCGCACCACCACTGCACGCCCACGCGTAGCCCGCCTCTGAGCGCCGCTCCTGCACACACCACATCATGCAACCTCGCACCACCACTGCACGCCCACGCGTAGCCCGCCTCCGAGCGCCGCTCCTGCACACACCACATCATGCAACCTCGCACCACCACTGCACGCCCACGCGTAGCCCGCCTCCGAGCGCCGCTCCTGCACACACCACATCATGCAACCTCGCACCACCACTGCACGCCCACGCGTAGCCCGCCTCCGAGCGCCGCTCCTGCACACACCACATCATGCAACCTCGCACCACCACTGCTCGCCCACGCGTAGCCCGCCTCCGAGCGCCGCTCCTGCACACACCACATCATGCAACCTCGCACCACCACTGCACGCCCACGCGTAGCCCGCCTCCGAGCGCCGCTCCTGCACACACTCATGCAACCTCGCACCACCACTGCACGCCCACGCGTAGCCCGCCTCCGAGCGCCGCTCCTGCACACACCACATCATGCAACCTCGCACCACCACTGCACGCCCACGCGTAGCCCGCCTCCGAGCGCCGCTCCTGCACACACCACATCATGCAACCTCGCACCACCACTGCACGCCCACGCGTAGCCCGCCTCCGAGCGCCGCTCCTGCACACACCACATCATGCAACCTCGCACCACCACTGCACGCCCACGCGTAGCCCGCCTCCGAGCGCCGCTCCTGCACACACCACATCATGCAACCTCGCACCACCACTGCTCGCCCACGCGTAGCCCGCCTCCGAGCGCCGCTCCTGCACACACCACATCATGCAACCTCGCACCACCACTGCACGCCCACGCGTAGCCCGCCTCCGAGCGCCGCTCCTGCACACACCACATCATGCAACCTCGCACCACCACTGCACGCCCACGCGTAGCCCGCCTCCGAGCGCCGCTCCTGCACACACCACATCATGCAACCTCGCACCACCACTGCTCGCCCACGCGTAGCCCGCCTCCGAGCGCCGCTCCTGCACACACCACATCATGCAACCTCGCACCACCACTGCACGCCCACGCGTAGCCCGCCTCCGAGCGCCGCTCCTGCACACACCACATCATGCAACCTCGCACCACCACTGCTCGCCCACGCGTAGCCCGCCTCCGAGCGCCGCTCCTAAGCACTAGAGAGCTAGAGGACTTAGGTAAAAAGTAGTGTACAGACTGTATACACATACTTTCTCCACACGGTTAAAAAGAAGCCTTAATATCTATTTATCTAAAATTTATACAGAATGCTGTTTAGTGTGGTAATGTACGGTAAGGGTGCGACACAGCGATGGCGACTAAGTTACCCTACTTAGTTACTCTTGACGATTAAGTTGTGGAACCTGGGTTAGAATCTCAATTGGAGCCATTATTTGTAGTTAGTGAGAACAAGATTAGAATTTCATAAAGAGCTTGTCCACGTGTCTGACCATGCGTCTAGGATGACTAAATGCTGATCTGATTGCGGGTACTTTCGCACTATAGCATGTCCTGCGCAGTACTAGCTGCTGACGACACGACGATGAGCTGACGCACCGGTATGAAGACGTAGACGTGCGCGGAGACGTTGCCCGCGCCGCCCACGGTGAGCGGCGTGACGCGCACGCTGTAGTTGCCGGGCGCCAGGTTGCGCAGCACGTAGCCGCGCCCGTTCGCCTCGTAGTCGCTCGCCGTGATGCAGCTCTGCAGCCCCACGTCCTGCGCCTGCCACACAACGCCAACCACCACATATTCATTCATTTGCGCGTTAACACCAAGTTTAACAAATATTAATTAAGCCTAACCTTAACACATTTGCTTTAAATAACAGAACTTTGAATAACAAAATTTCGAATTTCCATTGTAAAGGCGAAGAATAAACGTGATATACTCGTTATATTAATTTTTATTATTCTCCAAAATTTTGACAATAATACTAAACTAAAAAAATATTAGAACTATATACTATTCTGGAAACAATATATTTATATTCAATAGATTAATGTAAGATTAAATCTTACGTGATCGTAATCGATTAGTTATTTACGGTTAAGCAGAAAAATCACACAATACCAGCGTAAAAAGCATTTCAATGCTTAGTTTTAGTGTTGCTTATATATTTAGGGAATCGGATTTTTACTGGATACGAGGTATTTCATCTTAGTCCTCAGGGAAGAAAACGTATGTGCATTTTGATTCTTAATCGAGGATAGATGTAGATGTCTATGGGCCACAGCATCCACTTTCTATCAAGTAGGCTGTGTGCTCGCTTGTCACTCTTATACAACCACCACAATAAAATAAATAATAATATAGAAACCCGACTGCAAAAAAGACAATTTAAAAGTAAAGTACTAAAAACACCGAAACAAGAATGAGAATAGATAACACAATTAAAATAAATCATAAACAAAGTAAACTCTACTTCGGTTTAACAGACTATATTATGAGCTAAAAGCCTAAGTTAAATACTTACTCGCATTAAGTTTAGTAGCAAGCGGGACCCGTTAATTTTCTTTCGGTTTATTATTATATATATGTGCAATTGGGTCCCACCTTTTCCGAATGAAGATCCATAACACTCGGTACGAATTTGGCGGAGTGTAAGATTTTTCCGTCACGACCCTTTTTATAGTGCGAGCGAGATGGAATAATATCCATCTCCCTCGCACTTTTTCTTATCTTGCCTTGACAGAAATATAATGACGCTTCATTATAATAGAAGCTAGTAATTCATTTATTTGTATTTGTTAATCATTAATATAATATGTTTATCGATCATAATACACTACGAAAGGAACTTCGTTCCAACCGAATGTTCCACGACACTCACGCATGTTTTAATTGTGTTTTCTATTTTCAATATTGTTTCAGTCTTTACTTTTAAATAGTCCTTTTTGCAGTCGGGTTTTTGATTGTTTTAATTATTTATTTTATTTTAGACTTTTTAATGTCCCCGACACACTTTTATGAACTAAATTTCATATGATAACATGAGATCCGACGCAAACATGGCGACGAAACTTTTTAAACCAATTTATTATTCCTAATTAAATTTAAACATATAACTTATATAAACTTTTGTAATTCCCTTTTAATTCCCTTTATTTTGATACCCTACTCGATAGGTTTGATTAATTTTTTCATTAGCGTATTACTATTTCGCGCCAAAAATCCTCCTTCTCAAACAGTAATCTAAGAACATTTGAGTTTTTAAGACGAATATAACGATACCAAAACTGTCGAAATCCAACCCGCCGTTTGGAAAATACGAGGTAATAAATAAATTTACAAAGATACATACTACCTGTGCGGTTAAAGAATGGGACTGAAAATGGCGTCGCCTCTATTCACCTCTCGCTCGCACACTGTCGCTATCTATACTCACACTGACCGGTAAGGACTGCAAAAAAACCACGTTGCGATATGCGTTTTCCTTACGTTCTATAACTTCAGTTCAACTTATCATTAGAATTAATGATAACAGAATGCCATAAACTACAAAAAAAATTCAGTCCGGTTTCGCTAATTTGTGAATCACGACGCATTTTGAGTTTTTTTCATGCTATTAAGACATGAGTTTTAAATCCATTTTAAAAATTTTCGTTTATTGTCTGTCCGAGCTAATCTTTGACATTGCTGAACTGATTGTAATAAAACTTTACGAACAATAATTTAAAATTTAAAATATTGTACATCCGAATTCACCAGATGGAAGTTAGCATAGAACATTCTTTTTTTTAACTAAACTGTATGCCAATCAATTGCTCTATAAATGCTCCAGCAGAATCTGAAATTGCTCTACCTCTATTGTTATTTAGTTAATTTATAATCAATTTAAAAAAAAATTAAGTATCGAAAATTTATTTTTGCTATAAAATATAAAATATCTACTTTTTAAAATTAAACTGTATGCCAATTAATTGCTCCTTAAATGCTCCAGTAGAATCCGTAATTTTTCTGTCTTAAGCCGGAGACGTATCAGTCTCAAAATAGATACAGAAATCCTTCTGAATCAGTCCCCCTATATTTTATGATTAAGGGGATTTTTTCTCATAAAATGGATAAATCCATTTACTTTAAATACATTTACATTATAAATGCAAACATGAAAAAATATAGATATTTTAGAAATCGATTTTTTTGGGAATCGATACATCAGCTTACAATTCGAATCTATTTAGAAAATCGATCTTTTTCGGAAAGAATTGACATCCCTACTGACAATAACAATAAAAAATGGCGCAGTTTTATTGTAGGATTAGACATAAACAATGCAAGAATAATTGATTTTCAATAACTTTTTCTCAAAAATTAGGCGCTTCCGCATGTTGTAACTTTGTGTGTGTGTGCTTATAATAGTGTAACTTTTCTGTAAAAATACGTACCAACCCCTAACTCGACGGGAGTCAATGTAAACTCGTACCTAAATTATTAAGAATTAACTCAAAAACTATTGGTCAGACCTTGATCAAATATATATGGGACCACATGAGAAGCACCAACTTTCGAATATAAAAAGAAACATCGAAATCAGTTCACTCAGAAAAAAGTTATGAGGTAACACACATAAAAAAACACAGTCGAATTGAGTACATCCTCTTTTTGAAGTCGGTAGATATAATACTAATAATAATGTTCTCCAGACCGAATTCCGGCCACGGCGGCCAGTCTCAACGGAGTCTAGCCATCGGCGCAGGACAGGATTATAGTGCACAAGTGTATGCGCAAGCACAGGTGCACTCTCTATTCCCTCACTCTCATAGTCCGATGGGACGGTAAACCGACACGACCGGAGAGAGATCAGGCGCAGGACCAACGGCTTTACGTGCTTTCCGAGGCACGGGGGTGAAACACCGCCAACTTCCTGACTCCGGACAGCTACTGAGAATTTCTTGATGGAAAAACTCAATAACTGATTTGTTTTGGGCCGACCCGGGACCTCATGATCAGCAGTCGCACTACTACAACCACTAGACCAACGAGGCAGTCAATATATCGATATAATACTACTAATAATAGAGAGTAATACCAGAAATGATCTAGGCTAAATTTTATCCGAAAAATTCTGAAATTTTATTAAAACAGAAATATTGATAAGATAAAATAAATGGTATTTCAAGAATATCTTAATGTTAATAAATTTAATGATATTCTAAGTCCCAATAACGCTACATTAATAGGTCCCACCCAGGCAAAGCCAGAGAGGGTCGCTAGTTTTAAACGTTATTTTAAAATTAATGTACCTACTGGCGTATACAATTATTTCCAAACATTTTCCCATCAAGAGAAAATTTCCAATTAACGGAATAATATAACGTTATATATACCGTTATTCGCGGGTTTTTTGCTATTGGTAGTGTGCATGTTAACGGTACGGGCTTGATGAGCTGCCATTTTTAATCCCATTCTTTATCCGTACCGACTATACATACAAGATACGCGCGAAAAACAAAACATAACTTCCATGGCAGTCGAGTAAAAAAGTAACAATGTATGTATAAATTAAACACATCTAACTTTTTTTAGGCGCATTGATCGATATTGTGGAAAATCGTCTAAGTAACTCGCTTAAACCAACATTGTTAGTGCTCGGTATAATTTTCAGAAAATTTTCAACTATAGTATGTGCCATATCGATTGAGAAAAACGGACAATGACCTCAGATATGAGCCGAGTGTCAAAAGGCGTAACTTACAAAATCTCAATTTAGATGTGATAACAATATTTAAATATTGATATTATTCCCACTTCTAGGTCAGCACATATGTTTTGTTTTTTTGTTTCTTAAATAATATTGTCTGTGGTTCCTATAAACATAGTAAAATCTTACGGTACATCGCGAAAAATGTGTTATATTTTATATTTCAATTTATGGTAAGTAACGCAGCAATTCATTTAATAACAGTTTCATATTAAAAAAATATTTGAAGCAATATAATCACCATATTGAGCTTTTGCAAATTCATCCCTTTAAAATAAACAAAACGCGCGTTACGTCAGTTCGTTCTAAAAGAAACGTGACAATGGCAGCCAGAGATGCGTCACCTTTTTTGGGCCGGTCCGCCATTTTGTTTTCATTCGTGTTCGGATAGCGCTTGCGTGTGTACGTCTCGGGTAATTCATAGCATTCATTGCATTGTTTTAGTTGAGTTTTTACTGTTAAATTTGTTATATCGTTAAGTTTTTGTTTTTTGAATCTGTTATATTAGTTTTACTGTGACGGTCGTTACTAAATCGACATGAGTTCAGGAGAATTTGGTGAAGGACCCGGTCCTTCAACATCAAGTGGAAAGAGACGTCGCCGACCCATAATAAACGTAGCAGGTACGTACAAATAGGTACAAATGCGACGACGTAGCCTTTCTATTTCTTAAAGCGCTCTTTTTATGTGACCATGTGGTATTTATTTTCTAAAACAATATGTATTTATGTGATGTAGTACTATGGTAGTATATTTTTGTCATTTATTTACAGGCCCATCTTCTGGAGCACCTTTAACGTCACCAGTAAAAAAGAGAAAACCTACCACTTTGTCGGTCGGGGAACAAGAGATTATCATTAATGTATACAAATATGTCAAAAACACCTGGCCCGAAGACGTGTATCCTTCAAACGTTAATATGGTAGAAAAGGTTTCGGAGATCTCAGGAGTCAGCAAGAGCACTATATATCGCGTATTAAGCGTGTATAGAGATTCCCATAAAATACCAGAAAAGGGAATAATTAATAAAAGAAAAAAGTCTGTAATTGACAAGTTGGACGATTTTGATAAATCGGCTATAAGAGCGAAAGTGCATCAGTTCTTTCTTGCAGGAGAATTACCGACTTTAGACAAAATTTTGCTCAGTATAAATCAAGATGACCAGTTGCCAAACTTGAGCAAAACTTCCCTGCGACGTGTGTTGCGCCATTTAAAATTCAAATATATAAAGAGAAACAGAAAAAGTGGTCTAATAGATCGCCCAGAGATAGTTCTGTGGCGTACCAGATATTTGAGAGAAATACAAATATTAAGAAACGAGGGACGTAACATTTTTTACCTTGACGAAACATGGATTAACGCAGGTCATACTATGGGAAAGGTATGGGAAGACACCACAATTGAATCTTCTCGTCAATCACGGTTAGAAGGCTACTCTACTGGCGCGAAAGCCCCTTCGGGTAAAGGAAAGCGATTAATAGTTGTACACGTTGGCAATGAAAATGGCTTTTTGGAGGGATGTGATTGGGTATTTGAATCATCATCTACTGGTGACTACCATGAGAGTATGGACGCTCTCCATTTCGAGGACTGGTTTAGAAAAGTAATAGAAAAACTGCAAAGCGGCGATGTCATAGTTATGGATAACGCTAGTTACCACTCCAGACGTTTAGAAAAAACCCCAACAATGTCTTGGCGGAAACAAAATATGCAGGAATGGCTAGAATCTAAACAGATCGCATACGTGCCCTCGGACACAAAGACCCACTTAATGGAAAAAATAAAGGCAGTTAAAGATAACTATCGAAGTTACGTCACCGACGAGATGGCAAAAGAAAAAAGCATCACAGTGGTAAGGTTACCTCCTTATCACTGTGAGCTTGACCCCATTGAACTTGTGTGGGCAGATGTGAAAGGGTACGTTGCACGAAAAAATACAACTTTCAAGTTAAAAGATGTTAAAAATTTACTTAAAGATGGTTTAACTCAAATCACGCCAGATAAATGGAAAAACTGTGTTCAGCATGTCCTTAAGGTTGAACAAAAAATGCGTGGCATGGATGATAGAATTGACCAAACTGCAGATCGCTTTATAATTAATGTTACAGATAGTTCATCAAGTGAAGATACGAGTGATGATTGCACCGAATAAAAATAAAGTTCTTATATAATATTAAAAATAAAGTTTTATCTTTTGCATAAGTACGTACTTATTCGGTGTCGTTATCACTCGAATCTTTATATGTGTTATAAATTAATGTTTTTTGTTGTTAAATGAATAAAGTACTTTATAACAATAGATGATTTTTCTTCTACAGCGATCTTTCACATAACTTTTTAATAATAGTTAATAAATATATATTATATCAATCATTATAAAAAAATCATTATAAATAAAGAAAGTACTACATATAAAATGTGCCTATATATTGAAGGTTTGTAACCCCTGGTTAAACGACCGAAAGGTCATTGTCCGTTTTTCTCAATCGATTTGGCACATACTATACATACCTTAAGTGCTATGAACAGCCTTAGTATAAAGTTTTAGTTTTATTTATTATGAACATATTATAAGTAAGTAAACTTTATTCTTAATAAAAAATAATCTTATTAATTATTATTCTTAAAATTAAATACAAACCTCGCTGTTGTCTTCAATACGCGAGTGATGCACATTGTATGCAACTACGAATCCATTAGGGTTTTCTGGTGGCTTCCAAGTTACGTTTACTTCGGGTAAGGTTTTGTTTGAGACTATCACTTCCGCGCGAACATCTTTTACTACGTCGGCATTTGCTGTAGGCAACAAAAGGTTAAACATAATTGTATGTAAAATACATAATAACTGTATTACAAAATAATGTATTTTTAGTACGTAATAATGAACTCAAACGTAAGTAAATCTAGAGAGATCTTTAGAGCTATACTGTTCAAAATTTGTATTCACTAATCTTATATTGTACCGTTATAAGTTAGATTAAAAATATGTATTGCTATTCAATTGTGAAGGACCAGATTATAAATATGCAAAAGTTATGTTATGGTTATGTTTCAAAATCGATTAATGACATGTCTCAAACATTATATAAAGGTTACAGATGAATCAGCACTTACGCAGCTCTAAAGTCCGGAAAGTGTTGAAGGTTCGTCCAGAGCACCAAGTTTCCTTGTAGTTGTCGAGAGGCTCGTAATCCTGCTTTTCACGGCACGCCCACAGGTTGACAGTGTACCAGGTAAAATGGCGCATATTTTCTACCAATAGTGACCGCGTGTTGCCATCCAGCTCGTAGTAAAGCGACTTCACGTACCCTGCCAATGTAATCTTGTTCATAGAGAAAACTACTTTATTTGAAAGTAAAGTTTATTTTGAACTACTTACAATGAAATCACTGTTTGTTAGTAATAAGTAAAGCCTAGCTATTTGCGTAGTTCGTACTGCCGCTACAGAATAATAGGGTAAAAATACTTGACCAACAAAATATTTTATGAATAACGAATATAGAAGTGTGGAATTGGCGGTTAATAGCAACAATTGATACACAGACGATTGATAGACAGATGATAAAACAATATTCCACAAAAAATTTTCTTCGTATTTCGTTTGTATAAAATTGAAGAAAAATCTCTTTGGATGTATTATTTGAATCTGGCTGGTTTTAATGACAATACATATAGGACATTGAGAAAAAGAAAATTAAAAAGTAAAATAGATTTTCCCACCATTTTTCAATTATTTTTCTGTCCGCCAAAATGAGTGAATCTTACGAAGAAATTCGATACATTCAGAAGTTTTATTGCAAAAAAAAAAGGGGAAAATGCGACTCAAGCCGCGAAAAAAAATTTAGACCTAATGCAGTGTCAGTAAGAGTAGCACAAAGTTGGTTCAAGCATTTTCAGTCCGGGAATTTTGATGATAAAGATACTCGCTGTGGTCGCTCTCATACGGATAAGGCCGATGCCCTTTTTGAAAAAGTGGAGCAAGATCGGCATATTAGTAGTTAAAACATAACCGGGGAGTTGACCACAAAACAGTTTTGACCCAAATGAAAAAGTCTGGCTATACAAAAAAGCTCAAATTCTGGGTACCACACGAGCTCACTGAGAGAAACCTAATGAATCGTATACTCATTTGGGATTCTCTATTGAAACGTAAGTGTAATGGCGGGAAAGAATACCCACTACCCCATATCTTCCCGTGGGAGTCGTAAGCGGCAACAAATGGAAACTGAAGCAGAAGATGGACCGCAGCATCTTTCAATCAACAATAAGAAACTGCGGTTTAGAACCCCCTCGCCAAGCGTGGTAACTATAGCAATATAACCCCCATGAGCAATGACACTAATAAACGGCCCTCAGTCCCCGGCGGCCCGGCTATTCCTGGTTACGGTGGCGACCATGGTAACGACGGGGCAGGCGATGCTAAGAATCTCCGCTAGAGGTACGGTTGCCACCTACGACGACTCGACCTGGCAACTTATAAGCACGCATCCAGAGGACTGACGAGAAGATCCTGGAGCTGAAAGAAGAAATAAACAAGTTGCGCTGGAATATTATAGGATTATCAGAGATCAGAAGAGAGGGGGAAGACACCGTAATCCTCGAATCCGGCAATTTGTTCTTATCAACTGGGGGGTGACCAGCTGTCCCAAGGAGGTGTCGGATTTATCGTCCACAAGTCTCTCGTTAACAACGTTGTAAATATTGCGAGTGTGTCGACGAGGGTTGCGTACCTTATACTCAGAATCACCAAACGGTATTCGCTGAAGGTCATACAGGTTTACGCACCAACCTCGGCACACCCCGATGAGGAGGTGGAGGAAATGTATGAGGACATATCTAGAGCCATGCATTCCTCCTAAACTTACTATACGGTGTTAATGGGAGACTTCAACGCAAAACTAGGCACAAGACAGAACGGTGAGCTGAAGGTAGGGAAATTTTTAATAAGGCAACAGAACTCAAGGGGCCAGCAGCTGGTCGACTTCTTGAAGAAAGAGGGACTCTTTATGATGAACTCTTTCTTCCAGAATCGGTCCCACAGGAAGTGTACTTGGTCGAGCCCCGACGGCACGACAAAAAATGAGATTAACTTCTTTATGACGACCAAACGACAACTGTTCAGTGATGCCTCAGTGATCGCGAGTGTGAAAACCGGCAGCGATCACCGAATGGTGAGAGGCACACGGAACTTAAACGTTAAGTTGGAGGGATCACGTCTAATGAAGTCAACGCTCCGTCTCCCTCGTACTTCCAAAGTCCCGAAACCTTTCAGCTCAAGCTACAAAACCGTTTTCAGTGCCTAGAAGATTACAATGCAGTGGAAGATATGAATGACAAGCTCGTAGAAACTGTCCATACGGTCGGAGCTAATTTTTACAAGACCCACCGCAGAAGAACACAAAAACTCTCCGATCACACTCTTAATCTCAGTTATACGGAAAATGAAGTTGCAGTTTTAAATAGATTTGACAGCATACAGACAGACCTCCAAATGCAAGCGACGGGACTTATTCGTATTGAAGAAGCGATCGAGCGGAACCAGGGCTTCAAAGTCTTTGCCAGAGATCTGTCTGCCAGAAAGAGCTAACTGTCGAAGTTGAAGACCGAGTGTCCCGTCGTTTTCGGGACATCTGAGATTTTGAGTGAGATTGAGAGGTTCTATGGGCAGCGGTACTTGAAGTCCTTCAGTAGCTTTTTAATTCCGTCCTCCATGGTGGCACTACACAGGAGGCGTGGAGCAGAAGTGCGGTGGTCTTGTTCTTCAAGAAAGACGACATCACTCTCTTGAATAACTACAGACCGGCCTTCTAAGCCGCGTCTACATGCTGTTTTCGAGAGGCATTATGAATCGTCTCGCATGCAGACTCGACGACTTCCAGCCTCCCGAACAAACCGGTTTCCGAAAAGGCTTTAGCATAGACCACATACATACCCTTTGAATTGTACAGAAGACCGAGGAGTACAATTTGCCACGATGTCTTGCGTATGAACTTTGAGAAAGCCTTTGATTCCGTTGAAATTTTGGGCGGTACTGCAGTCCTTTCAACGGTGCCAAGTTGACTGTCGGTACATCGAAGTGCTGAAGTGTTTCTATAGTAGGGCAACAATGGCTACCCGAGTACAGAACCAAAGTACGAAACGCAGAGTACGCAGAGGTGTAAGACAGGGTAACGTTATATCCCCAAAACTTATAATAAACATATAACATATAATATCTTCACTGCTGCATTGGAAGACGTTTTCAAGCTTCTAGACTGGAAAGGATACGATATTATTATCAACGACGAGTACATCACTCACCTTCGATTTGCCGACGATATAGTTCTTATGGCAGAATTGCTGGAGGACCTAAGCACTATGCTCAATGACCTAAATAGTGCCTCCCAACTGATAGGTCTTAAGATGAATATGGACAAAACATAGATGATGTATAACGTCCATGTCACACCTATGCCGGTAGTTGTTGGGAGCACTAAGCTCGAAGTTGTTAATGAGTATGTTTACCTGGGACAAATAGTCTGACTAGGTAAGTCCAACTTCGACCGAGAGATCAATCGACGGATTCAACTCGGCTGGGCAGCTTTCGGGATATTACAGCACATCTTCGCGTCAGGTATACCTCAAAACTTGAAAACGGGAATATAACAAGTGCGTGTTGCCAGTGATGACCTACGGAACTGAGACGTGGTCCTTAATTGCTGGCCGGATGAGGAAGCTCAAGGTCGCTCAGCGAGCTATGGGCTATGCTCGGAGTTTCTCTACGTGATAAACTTAGAAAGGAGGATATCCGCAGTCCAAAGTGACTGACATAACCTAACGGATTAGTAAGCTGAAGTGGCAATGGGCCGGCCATATAGCTCGAAGAACCGACAAGCGATGGGGAAAAAAGGTTCTCGAGTGGCGGCCTCGTACCGGCGGACGAAGTGTAGGGCGTTCCACCACTAGATGGAGTGACGACCTGGTAAGAAATGCAGGAAGTCGATAGATGCAGGTGGCTCAGGACTGTGCTTTGTGGCATTCCTTGCGGGAGGCCTATGTTCAGCAGTGGACTTGTGAAGGGCTGTAATGACGATGATGATAATTGAAACGTAAAGAAACCGAACAATTTTTGAAGATTGATCACTGGTTATGAAAAGTGAATCACCTACGACAAGAACGTGCTTAAAGGATCATGGTCAAAGCGTAGTCAAGCTCCACAGTCTGTAGCGAAGCCCGGATTAACACGCAATAAGGTGAAGTTGTGTGTATGGTGGGATTGGAAGGGCATCGTTTATTATGAGCTTTTACCATCGGGCAAAACCATCGATTCGGATCTCTACTGCCAATAACTAATGAGACTCAAGTAAGAAATTGAGAAAAAACTGCCGCAATTGATCAATAGGAAAGGAGTGGTTTTTCATCATGATAACGCCAGACCACACACATCTTTGACCACTCAGCAAAAATGAGAAAACTTGATTGGAAAGTGTTAATGCATCCACCATATAGTCCTGACCTTGCACATTTCGATTTTCATCTGTTTCGGTCTCTTCAGAATTCTTTGGGTAGTGTTAGGTTGACATCAAAAGAGGACTGTCAAAATTACTTATCGATTTTTTTTATAAAAAAATCCCAAGGTTTCTAGAGCAACGGGGTCATGTCACTATCTACAAGATATCAACAAGTTATCCAACAAAATGGCACATTTATATTACAATTAAATATAATTAAACTTAGAAAAAAAAATGTCTTGAATTTGCATATAAAATACGATTTTACTCCGACCTTATATTATGCACTGGGAAAAGAATCCTCACTCGATCGACCAGCTTAAAAAGCGTGACAAACATTACGCGACGCGCACTGATTTGGTGTGCACACCAACCTCACACGACGTCGGTTTCATGTAGTTCCCGCTTCAAGATTCTTGTGAAGCTTGTAGGTAACTCCAAGCAAATTAATGGTGTAAACAGTTCAAGACTGGGCATATAACCGTCATTCTTTATGTATGATATTGTTGCGCGCCATTATTAATGTCTTTACATGGCAACACTAGTTACCACCAGCGCCCTCTAGTGTTGAGTAGCAGAACTAGGAGAGTCAAGGTCCTTCTAGAAATTTCGAGGACCGATATGTACTCGAACATTCTAGATGTCGCTCCAGTAGAAGGTTCTGGAAACTATCTGAGGCCCTATATAAGGCCAGTATAGACCACGACCGAGGCAGTATTGAATTGGCGATACAAGAGAATACTTCGAAGCGAAATAACTGTGAACTAAAGTGATTGTGTTTTATTATTAGTGTGGTTTTAGATTGTAATTAGTGTTGTGTGATTAAAGTGTCAATTTTGGTAATTTAATCGGCAGTTTTTCATTGTCTCGAACCCCAAGCTCGTAACAATATAATAATTTCGTGGTGATGGCGACCTCACACACATGACATACCCTATACAATATTAGTTTTAACACAAATGAAGAAATAATTTCGTTTGAATAAACATTCCATTTTATTTCATTTCAACTCCTATCAAAACTTTTTGTATTAAGATATGTTTATATTTTTCTTAATTAAGCAATAAGCTAAGTCGATAATACACATTTTCTACATTATAATGAAATAAGTGACGGCAACATGCAAACGTGTTTTAATTTAAATGACATTGTGTGAGTGTAAATTAATTACAAGATAATTGAAGAACAAGCAAAGTAAATAACGAATTATATCTACAACCTATAAACAATCATGCTAAAGTAATTAACCAAGTATTATAAACTAAATACTAAATACAGCTTCACTCACATCATGCAAAAAATCCTTATCAGAGATTACAAGAAAATATCTAATTTTTAACCTGTATAATTGTCCTTAATGATGCAAGCGTTAGGCTCGATGCGACCGCACTTGACTGAAATTAGAATGTTGAGATGGATGTGATGAGGGCGATGATGCTTATAAGCATAATGAGGGTAAGCATAGACAAATTAGCGGAGATGGCGGTAATATCAGTGTGTTAAAATATAATGGCTGATTACAGGATTCACTACTATTTTTTCCAGAGCATTATTACCTTCCGTGTCGGTAGAGTTGAAATACTTTAAGCCTTGCTCGGGCTTATTGTATCCGCTGAGTATGACAAGCATGCTGTTCAGCTGTTTGTCTATGGCCCGTTTTATTCTGATGCTACTCGATTTAGGAGATTTGTTTCTGTCAGTCTTGACGTAAACCTGTTAAGAGAAATTTATTGTCAATAAATTATTATATAAGAATGGGCTTCTACAGTTCCTACGGCGCCACGATTCGGATTCGAATCGGATTCCCATAGATCTCGATGAGATACGCCGAAAAGTAATAAATAAAATTTTAAAAACAACAAAAAAATTGTAGATGCATCTAGGTAGTGAGTAAGAAATGCCAACATTTTAAAGATATTCTCATGATTTGTGACCACCGGCGATATAATATATTTTTCCTTTCGTTTGTATTCAATCAGATGTTCAAATTCAACTGATGATATTATATTGAAATTTACAACAAACATCAAAGGAACGTGACTGCTCATAATAATTTATTTCTTACCGTGAGAATCCTAAGAAACTATGGATAAAGCAAAGAGTTCTAATGGCTTCCGATATATAACCATCTCGTTTATATTCACCCAGACCGGTGACGGTAAACCTGCTTTCGCGAAACGGATGAAATCTTTATGGTTTCAGAAAAAATAATACCTTTTTTGAACCAGGCTACTGAGAACGTCATCTTAAATCTTTGTAGGACCGAACAAATTGCCCCTTCACTAGTCTTAAATAATAATGGATCATCATCATCATCATCATCATTACAGCCTTTCATAAGTCCTCTGCTGAACACAGGCCTCCCCTAAGGAATGCCACAAAGCACGGTCCTGAGCTACCTGCATCCATCAACTTCCTGCATGTCTTACCAGGTCGTCACTCCATCTAGTGGGGGATCGCTTTACACTTCGCCTACCGGTACGAGGCTGTCACTCGAGAACCTTTCGAAAACGCAAATTATAGTAAATGAATTAATTTAATAGGATAACAGAAGATAATAAACATTCTCACGTGGTTCTGCAGTTCGTTCTCGAAGTTGATACTCTCGATGCGGTCCTGCTCGGCGCGCGAGCTGAAGCGCGAGGCGGGGCGCGGCGCGCAAGCGCAAGTGCCGCCCACCTCGCCCCCCGCGCCCCCCGCGCCCGTCGCGCCCGCAGGGGCCAGCGCACTCTCCTCGCCATCACCACCATCCGCACTCTCCGCTACCTCCTCGTTGCGCACCGTTATCATGTTCGAAAGCGCGCTCGCTGCCGGACCACATATTCGGTTAAAACGATTCCTAAGTTATAAATTTCTTAATGTCTATCCTTACGCATTAATCGCAAAATAGAATAATTTTTATTCAATGGAGATTACAGGAATACTTATTTAAAGTCATTTAAGCTTTACCACTGGTCCAGAAAAAAACTATGTCCTGGAAAGTATTAGCAAGGGACCCGGTGGAACTTTTTTTGAATACCTGGCACCATATTATGACGTCATAGCTGTCAATTCAAACCAGTTAGGTAGGACGAGCAAAACAGATATTTTTGAAATAATATTTACTAGCGATCCGCCCCGGCTGCGCACGGGTGATTTCTGGATCTCGACAACAGCGCCACCCTACCGGGTCCAATTGTGAATCGTTTAGATCATCCAGGGATCCACTCAAACCCACAAAACAAATTTCATCAAAATCGGTCCAGCCACTTTCGAATTTTTGCGAAACTAACGGACAGCAATTGATTTTTATATATTATAGAGAATTACAAAAGAACCATAAACAAAAAAAGTATTACGTAAACTAAATTTCGCTCATCTTTGCATCTGAGTAGTCATCATTGTCATCATAATCATCACTACTGCTTTCCCTTATATAAATAGAACATAATTTTTTTGTAAGTATTTAAAATATTCCATCAACTATAGTATGTGCCAAATCGATTGAGAAAAACGGACAATGACCTTTCGGTCGTTTAACCAGGGGTTACAAACCTTCAATATATAGGCACATTTTATATGTAGTACTTTCTTTATTTATAATGATTTTTTTATAATGATTGATATAATATATATTTATTAACTATTATTAAAAAGTTATGTGAAAGATCGCTGTAGAAGAAAAATCATCTATTGTTATAAAGTACTTTATTCATTTAACAACAAAAAACATTAATTTATAACACATATAAAGATTCGAGTGATAACGACACCGAATAAGTACGTACTTATGCAAAAGATAAAACTTTATTTTTAATATTATATAAGAACTTTATTTTTATTCGGTGCAATCATCACTCGTATCTTCACTTGATGAACTATCTGTAACATTAATTATAAAGCGATCTGCAGTTTGGTCAATTCTATCATCCATGCCACGCATTTTTTGTTCAACCTTAAGGACATGCTGAACACAGTTTTTCCATTTATCTGGCGTGATTTGAGTTAAACCATCTTTAAGTAAATTTTTAACATCTTTTAACTTGAAAGTTGTATTTTTTCGTGCAACGTACCCTTTCACATCTGCCCACACAAGTTCAATGGGGTTAAGCTCACAGTGATAAGGAGGTAACCTTACCACTGTGATGCTTTTTTCTTTTGCCATCTCGTCGGTGACGTAACTTCGATAGTTATCTTTAACTGCCTTTATTTTTTCCATTAAGTGGGTCTTTGTGTCCGAGGGCACGTATGCGATCTGTTTAGATTCTAGCCATTCCTGCATATTTTGTTTCCGCCAAGACATTGTTGGGGTTTTTTCTAAACGTCTGGAGTGGTAACTAGCGTTATCCATAACTATGACATCGCCGCTTTGCAGTTTTTCTATTACTTTTCTAAACCAGTCCTCGAAATGGAGAGCGTCCATACTCTCATGGTAGTCACCAGTAGATGATGATTCAAATACCCAATCACATCCCTCCAAAAAGCCATTTTCATTGCCAACGTGTACAACTATTAATCGCTTTCCTTTGCCCGAAGGGGCTTTCGCGCCAGTAGAGTAGCCTTCTAACCGTGATTGACGAGAAGATTCAATTGTGGTGTCTTCCCATACCTTTCCCATAGTATGACCTGCGTTAATCCATGTTTCGTCAAGGTAAAAAATGTTACGTCCCTCGTTTCTTAATATTTGTATTTGTCTCAAATATCTGGTACGCCACAGAACTATCTCTGGGCGATCTATTAGACCACTTTTTCTGTTTCTCTTTATATATTTGAATTTTAAATGGCGCAACACACGTCGCAGGGAAGTTTTGCTCAAGTTTGGCAACTGGTCATCTTGATTTATACTGAGCAAAATTTTGTCTAAAGTCGGTAATTCTCCTGCAAGAAAGAACTGATGCACTTTCGCTCTTATAGCCGATTTATCAAAATCGTCCAACTTGTCAATTACAGACTTTTTTCTTTTATTAATTATTCCCTTTTCTGGTATTTTATGGGAATCTCTATACACGCTTAATACGCGATATATAGTGCTCTTGCTGACTCCTGAGATCTCCGAAACCTTTTCTACCATATTAACGTTTGAAGGATACACGTCTTCGGGCCAGGTGTTTTTGACATATTTGTATACATTAATGATAATCTCTTGTTCCCCGACCGACAAAGTGGTAGGTTTTCTCTTTTTTACTGGTGACGTTAAAGGTGCTCCAGAAGATGGGCCTGTAAATAAATGACAAAAATATACTACCATAGTACTACATCACATAAATACATATTGTTTTAGAAAATAAATACCACATGGTCACATAAAAAGAGCGCTTTAAGAAATAGAAAGGCTACGTCGTCGCATTTGTACCTATTTGTACGTACCTGCTACGTTTATTATGGGTCGGCGACGTCTCTTTCCACTTGATGTTGAAGGACCGGGTCCTTCACCAAATTCTCCTGAACTCATGTCGATTTAGTAACGACCGTCACAGTAAAACTAATATAACAGATTCAAAAAACAAAAACTTAACGATATAACAAATTTAACAGTAAAAACTCAACTAAAACAATGCAATGAATGCTATGAATTACCCGAGACGTACACACGCAAGCGCTATCCGAACACGAATGAAAACAAAATGGCGGACCGGCCCAAAAAAGGTGACGCATCTCTGGCTGCCATTGTCACGTTTCTTTTAGAACGAACTGACGTAACGCGCGTTTTGTTTATTTTAAAGGGATGAATTTGCAAAAGCTCAATATGGTGATTATATTGCTTCAAATATTTTTTTAATATGAAACTGTTATTAAATGAATTGCTGCGTTACTTACCATAAATTGAAATATAAAATATAACACATTTTTCGCGATGTACCGTAAGATTTTACTATGTTTATAGGAACCACAGACAATATTATTTAAGAAACAAAAAAACAAAACATATGTGCTGACCTAGAAGTGGGAATAATATCAATATTTAAATATTGTTATCACATCTAAATTGAGATTTTGTAAGTTACGCCTTTTGACACTCGGCTCATATCTGAGGTCATTGTCCGTTTTTCTCAATCGATATGGCACATACTATAGTATCAACATTTTAACGTAATACTATGACCGGTTAAAGCGAAAAAAAAACGTTATTAATACAATACACATATTAATTTTCTTTGTAAGCCGTACTTTAAAAGTGACACATGACAAATCTCGGTCATTTTAGGTCATTGACATTCCTATTCTTATTTGAATCGCATTGTATGTTGCCCCATGAACGAATTACTGACTCTTTGGAGTCAACGAAGCTTTAGTTCAGCCGAACTGAGGCGAATTCCGCGCAGGACGCGGGACGTGAATCTGCGCGATTCGCTCGCATGCTTAGCCTCCCAAACTGAGGCGAATCCCGCACGTCATTAGTTTTGGTTTTTCAATAGGAAAACATGTCTTTTGATATTGAAGCTGAGGTTTTGTTTTTATTAGTATTAACTGAAGAAGGATCTCAAGATGTGAGGAAGAAAAGAAAATCGGTTCATGAGCTGAGTACTCAACGCATAGAATTTGGAGAGTTTCACACTTTGATACCCACCATTACGAAAAGATAAAAAAAGAATTTATACATATTTTCCCATGCCGGAAGAATGCTCTAACGACGTTTTATCAAGAATCGAACAAAATATACGGAAACATATTTTGTTCAATTCTTGATAAAACTTCAAATAAATATATCTTTTTTTTTCTTCCTATTTTTATAGTCTTCGTGGCTGAGGTCGTATAGAATCTTGTTTTCTTTTACTTTTTGTAAAATAAATTTAAGGTTCAACGGTATTTCAAAAAATCAGGCACTATCTCGCGTATATTTCGCTGCAGCATGTGCAAATATTCGCGCCAATGTGAACACCTCCATATAAATTAGCTGACGCAATCGGTGCGAGCGAATCGCGTCCCGCGTCCCGCGCGGGATTCACCTCAGTTTGGCCGAAGCTTAACTGGTATATCTACGAGGGGCGTTTAATGTACTCTCGGTATGGGTATGTTAGAAAAAGATAAAATTAAAAAAATATTTTTCAATATAATCTCCCAAGATATCAATAAATTTACTTGTTCGTGATAAAAGATTTTCTATTCCCTTGAAAAAATATTCGTCGTCTTAGCCTGAAAAATGCTCATTGGTCAGAAATTGCCCAGGACTTGAGCTCATTATCGTTAGCAAATAGCTTTCCCCGAAGGTCTCTTTTTAAGTTTGGGAATAAAAAGTAGTCACTAGGGGCTAGATCTGGTTTGTATGGTGGGTGGTTAATTTCTTCAAACCCGCAGTCTCTTACAGCAGCCTTGGAGAGCCGCGCCGTATGAACCGGTGCGTTGTCATGAAGAAGCATCACTCTCTTGGTCAGCTTTCGTCTTCTCTTTTATTTTATTGCTTCAAACAGCGTAAAGTGGCTGAGTATTTGTCTGCGTTGATGGTTTCACCTTTTTTTGTGTACTCGATCAATAGTATTCCTTTTGAATTCCAAATCACTGTGGCCATGATTTTACCGACCGATGAAGTAACTTTGAACTTCTTGGGGGTCTGATCTCTTTTTATGTCATGTTTACTCTCAGCTCACACAGCTCTAAAAACTCTCTACAACATTTCGCGGCACGCATCTTACACTGACTTTTGTGAGGTTGAGATAGTCATGCAAAATGGTGTGTATCGTACCAACGGATAGATTAGTCAGTTCTGTTAACATCTTACTTCTTACTCTTGCATCTTCTTATACAAGTTTTTCAATAGTTTCACATTGTCTTCTGCACCTTGCCGGTGTGATTGGCCTACCCGGGCGGGGGTCATCTTTGATGCTTTCTCTGTCTCTTTTGAATTCACTTGACCACTTCTGTACGGTTGATATTGAAGGAGCACAGTCTTTGGGTTAATAAGACCTCAAAAAAAAGAGCAATAACTAATCATGTTTTTAAAAAGGTTTGAACAACAAAGGCTATTTTTTTTATGATGGCACAAACAACATTTCCTTATTTTATTTTTTTTTTGGTTTGTTAAACTTAAATATGCGTAGAATATTTTTCTGATGATTAAGATGCTTGGAAATTATTTTGTTTGAGTAATCACACATTGCATAAATAAAAAGTAATGACATATCTTAACTTACTGGACACTATTAACAATTAATTGAAAATAATGAGCTTTATTGTTAAAACCCTTAGAAATTCAATTAAAAAAAAAAGAAGCAGACTTCGTCTAAGACAAGTTTATCTTAATATGTTCTAAATGGTTTAAGGTATCATCCCCTTCAGGCTTTGCACCCATGTTCCAAACAACCTGTATATATAATAGAGCAGCAAAAAATGTTATTACTGCGGCTTAACACGTTTTAGAAGCTTATAATCAAATATAATATCGTTCGAATAACAGTAATGTTTGTAAGCCTACATTAAGTTACCTATTTAACATAATTGCAATGTGTTAAGGACATGACATGTGTTTACTGGAAATGAGGCATTCTATCTTAGTCCTCATGGGTGACAACGCATCTACATTTTGATTCGTAAACGAGGATAGATGTAGATGTCTATGGGCCGCAGCAACCACTTACCATCAGGTGGACTGTGTGCTCGTTTGTCACCCTTATCCTATAAAAAAAAAAACAATTTATAGTATCGCAATAATCTCAAAATAACTAAACACATTCAAATGAACTAACAGATTAACAAAATGTAAAAATTGCAAATATTGTCATATAATTTATAAGTTTATTGAATTATGAATCCATTTTACCAAATATATAAAATAGTCAACCATTTCTTTTATAACTTTTATATTAAAACGTTTCATATTATATTTGATTACTAGCTGTTCCCCGCGACTTCGCCCGCGTGTGTATTAGGGTTTTAATTATGTTGCGCGAAAGCCTAATTATTTTTCTAAAATATAAGTAGCCTAAGTTATTCCTATAACATCAGCTATCTGCCAGTGGGAATACCGCCGAAATCGGTCCAGCCGTTTCGGAGATTAGCCGGAACAAACAGACAGACGGACAAAAATTTAAAAATTTGTGTTGTACCGTATATACATTCATATGCATTTAGTAAATAGCTGTTATTTTGACACTACAAACAAACACTTCAATTTTATTTATTTGTATAGATACACTATTAATATTATACCGTGGAGTGATGGTGTTAGAATAGGGTACTACACCAATTTTAAAGTGTTTTAAATTAATCATAGGGTGATAATGAACCACTACAATTTTATATAAATTTTTAAAACCGAATAGTGCCATAAAAATTACTTATAATCTATCGTTTTAAAATTCTCGTGACGTCACTGCCCTAAAATTTGCCGATTTTGCAAAGGAATAAGATACTTTTGGATGTTTAATGAGTTATCAATTATTATCTATATCATTGTTGTGTTGTGTTGTATCTGAATGCAAAAATACGAGCATATGAATGCCGGGGAAGTTGTGAATTCAAGTGCCAACTGTTTTAAATATGAGAAATACTTGGTTAAAACTGGCAAGAAGAGACCGAAGGCACTGTCTACAAAATCTAAACTATACTTCTGTGAAGATCACTTTGATGTAAGTATGACTTACATTTAACTATCGTTTATACAAAACAAAACATCATGATATGATCGGTGCATTACATATTGCAAGTCAAATTTTGTACTAGATTAGGTTAAGCGCTCGTCCGTCCCGCCCTTTGTGGCCCATTTTGACAGCCCTTGCAAGTGTAGTGCAGTGTTTTACTTAATTTATGTTTTCTTCTATTATATAGGAATAATGACATGGTTTGTACAAAAAAATATCATCATCATCATTGCAGCCTTTCATAAGTCCACTGCTGAACATAGGCCTCCCCCAAGGAATGCCACAAAGCACGGTCCTGAGCCACCTGCATCCATCGACTTTCTGCATGTCTTACCAGGTCGTCACTCCATCTAGTGGTGGGTCGCCCTACACTTCGCCTACCGGTACGAGGCTGCCACTCGAGAACCTTTCTTCCCCATCGGTTGTCGGTTCTTCGAGCTATATGGCCGGCCCACTGCCACTTCAGCTTACTAATCCGTTGGGCTATGTCGGTTACTCTGGTTCTAGTGCGGATATCCTTATTTCTAAGTTTATCACGCAGAGAAACCCCGAGCATAGCCCTCTCCATAGCTCGCTGAGCGACCTTGAGCTTCCTCATACGGGCAGTAGTGAAGGACCACGTCTCAGATCCGTAAGTCATCACTGGCAACACGCACTGGTTGTACAATTTCGTTTTTAAGTTTTGAGGTATGTCTGACGAGAAGATGTGTCGTAGTTTCCCGAACGCTGCCCAGGCGAGTTGAATCCGTTGATTGACCTCTCGGTCGAAGTTGGACTTACCTAGTCGGACTATTTGTCCCAGGTAAACATACTTATCAACAACTTGGAGCTTAGTGTTCCCAACAAGTACCGGCATAGGTTTGACAAGGACGTTAAACATGATTTTGTTTTGTCCATGTTCATCTTAAGACCTATCTGTTGGGAGACACTATTGAGATCATTGAGCATAGTGCTTAGGTCCTCTAGCGATTCTGCCATAAGAACTATATCGTCTGAAAATCGAAGGTGAGTGATGTATTCGCCATTGATGTTAACACCGCATTGTTTCCAGTCCAGTAGCTTGAAAACGTCTTCCAATGCAGCGGTGAAGAGTTTCGGGGATATAACGTCACCCTGTCTTATACCTCTCTGCAATTGCATAGGTTTCGTACTCTGATTCTGTACTCGGATAGCAATCGTAGCTCTACTGTACAAACACTTCAGCACTTCGATATACCGACAGTCAACTTGGCACCGCTGAAGGGACTGCAGCACCGCCCAAATTTCGACGGATTCAAAGGCTTTCTCATAGTCCACATACGCAAGGCAAAGTGGCAGAATGTACTCCTCTGTCTTCTGTACAATTTGCCGAAGGGTATGTATGTGGTCCATGGTATTAAAGCCTTTTCGGAAACCGGCTTGTTCGGGAGGCTGGAAGTCGTCAAGTCTGCGTGCAAGACGATTCGTAATGACTCTCGAAAACAGCACGTAGACGCGGCTCAGAAGGGAAATCGGTCTGTAGTTCTTCAAGAGAGCGTTGTCGCCTTTCTTGAAGAACAAGCCCACCGCACTTCTGCTCCACGCCTACGGAGTAGTGCCACCATGGAGGATGAAATTAAAGAGCTTCTGAAAGACTTCAAGTACCGGTTTTCCACCCGATTTCAGAAGCTCCGCTGTAATTCCATCCTCGCCCGGGGACATGCCGTTTTTAAGGTGCTGGAGAGCCATTCTAATCTCACTCAGACTGTCATCTGGGATATCTTCGGAATTGTGTCGGATAAGACACGCTCTTGGATCGTTACTCACACTTGCGTGTGGCTCCAACGATGACGTGTACAGCTGCCCATAGAACCTCTCAATCTCACTCAAAATCTCAGGTGTCCCGGAAACGATGCTGCCACATTCGGTCTTCAGCTTTGACAGTTGGCTCTTTCTGGCAGACAGATCTCTGGCAAAGACTTTGGAGCCTTGGTTCCGCTCGATCGCTTCTTCAATACAAGCTGTATTGAAGTTGCGCAAGTCCCGCCGCATGCATTTGGAGATCTGTCTGTTCAGTTGCCTGTATGCTGTCAAATCTGTTGAAGAATGTAGCTTCATCTCCCGTCTAACAGCCATGAGATTAAGAGTGTGATCGGAGAGTTTTTGTGTTCTTCTGCGGCGGGGCTTGCAGAACTTAGCTCCGACCGCATGGACAGTTTCCACGAGCTTGTCATTCATATCGTCCACTTCATTGCAGTCTTCTAGGCACTGAAAACGGTTTTGTAACTCGAGCTGAAAGATTTCGGGACTTTGGAACAGAGCACGAGGGGGACGGAGCGTTGACTTCATTAGACGAGACCTCTCCAACTTAACGTTTAGGTTCAGTGTGCCTCTAACCATTCGGTGATTGCTACCAGTTCTCACCCTCGCGATCACGGAGACATCACTGAACAGTTGTCGTCTGGTCGTCATAATGAAGTCAATCTCATTTTTTGTCGAACCATCGGGGCTCAACCAGGTCCACTTTATGTGGGGCTGCTTCTGGAAGAAAGAGTTCATCATAAAGAGTCCCTCTTTCTCCATGAAGTCGGCCAGCTGCTGACTCCTTGGGTTCCGATGCCCTATTCAAACTTCCCTACTTTCAGCTAACTGTTCTATCTTGTGCCTAGTTTTGCATTGAAGTCTCCCATTAACACCGTATAGTAAGTTTTGGAGGAATGCATGGCTCTAGATATGTCCTCATACATTTCCTCCACCTGCTCATCGGGGTGTGCCGAGGTTGATGCGTAAACCTGTATGACCTTCAGCGAATACCGTTTGGTGATTCTGAGTATAAGGTACGCAACCCTCGTCGACACACTCTCAATCTTTACAACGTTGTTAACGAGAGACTTGTGGACGATAAATCCGACACCTCCTTGGGACAGATGGTCGCCCTCCCGGTGAAAGAGCAAGTTGCCGGATTCGAGGATTACCGTGTCCTCCCCCTCTCTTCGGACCTCCGATAATCCTATAATATGCCAGCGTAACTTGTCTATCTCTTCTTCCAGCTCCACGATCTTCTCGTCAGTCCTCAGGGTGCGTGCGTTGTATGTTGCCAGGTCGAGTCGTCTTAGGTGGCAACAGAACCTCCACCGGAGATTCTTAGCACCCCTGCCCCGCCGTTACCATGGTCGCCACCGTAGCCAGGAATATCGGGGCCGCCGGGGACTGGGGGCCGTCTTTTTGTAACTTTTATCATGGGGGGTATTTGCCATAGTTGCCACGTTTGGCGAGCGGGTTGGCAACCGCAGTTTTTTATTGTAATTTTGCTGTTATCAGGAAGATGCTGCTGCCCATCTCCTGCCTGTTTCTCTTTGTCGCCTTTTACACCTTTTTACACGGCACAAAAATATAACAAAAAGTTTTTTTCACCTCAGCTTATATTATAATATCTATAACATTAGTGCTAAAAGCAAAGTAATAAACTTGTTTTGATTTCAAATGTCATAAAGATTATTGCATGTTTTAGCTGGAAAATTACTTGGAAAATTCCACACAATATAAGATTATGGGTTCTGTTAAACGACTTCAAATTAATAGAATAAATATTAGTACTTTCTACTTTTACGAATCCGTCTTCCACGATGCCTTTTCAATCAAATTCGGAATGAAACTCAACAATCGTAATGATAACTTGAAAATTTTCAAAATAATACAGCACATTAGCTAGTTCTCTTCACCAGTGACGTCACGACGGTATCTAATATGGCGGATAGCGTTTTGCAGATTTGAGGCACGGATAAAAAAATATTCTTAAATTTGAAATATTATAATGCATTTTTATAAATAGAAATCAATAGTTTTCGTTTTCTTTTTCCAAAATCTATCATAAATATATATTTTATGATTTTTACATGGTGTAAAATACCCTGTTTCCACTACCGAATATCGTCCCGTGGGTGTTGTAAGAGGCTACAGAGGGAATCAAACCAGGCGATAGGCAGCAGTTCTTTCCAAACAACTAGAAAAAAATTGCGGTTTGTAAATATCCCCCTTATGAGGCAATTTTTGGTAAGTTCTAAGTTCAGCAGTGGACTTTGACAGGCTGTAATGAATGATGATGGTGATGATACACTATTAAAAGATTTCTTAACTTTTATTTTAAATTTCATTGATTTGATTTTTTTTTATTAAATTAATACATACGATTGTTACAGTAGTTGAGGTTATCTGCGAGTATAGTGGGTCGGTTGTAGCTGTTGGCCTGGATCTCCACGTGGTAAATAGAAATGGTGCCGTTCGGCATGGCCGGCGGCATCCAGCTAATCTGCACAGAGTGAGCAGTGCGTAGCTCCACTGTCAGCCCCAACGGTGGGCTTGGAGCTGCAAGGTAAAAACATCGTATATAAAATCCAGTAGTTGTAATACTTTCACACAATTTATTTAAAACAGATTATAAACATTTTGTACACATTTTTATACATTTTGGCTACGGGAAGTAAAGTTAAATGTGGAAGATGTGATATTGCAATCAACATAATGCGATCAAACGCGTCGATTTCTACCAAATCTTCAAATGAGAGTCTAATTCATTTAATTCGTCCACTTTTCCATGTGCATGCAACAATGCTTTGATTTTGCCAAGCCAAAAATATTTACTTTATACTTGCTTAAAGCTCGTTCAGCCGTACAAATTAATTCTGGAAATGGGAAAAACACAACAAGACAAGTGCGATAGCATTGTCTTGAATTTACTTAACCGCCAATGCCAGTGTGGTAAGATGGGTTCTCTCCCTCTCTCTCTCTCTCTCTCTCTCTTTCTCTCTCTCCCCCTCTCTTTATCTCTCTCCCTCTCTTTCTCTCTCTCCCTTTCTATGTCTTTCTCTCTCTCGCTCCCTCTCTAAATAATCAGGAACACACCAGCATTATGCTACTATTTTACTCTGCTATTCTGTAAGAGCGCTGCAGCTATACATATAGTTTCTTTTTAAAATTATAATATAGTTGCAACGTGTAAAATCGCTCTATCACATGTAAAATCGGTACATCGCTTCGGTATTGTGCTCTTTTTGAGGAAACAGCAATGGATTCAAAAGATTGATAAGACAAAAGTTAACGCTTACAATCGGGTAGGGTCTTGAAGTAGATGATGGGACTCTGCGCGCCCTTCTTGTCCTGGAGAGTGGTGTAGGTCTTGACGTAGGCGGCGTATCGCGTAAAGGGCGTGAGCTGCGTGAGCGGGTAGAAGTGCGGCTGCAGGTTGTTGCACGGGTTGACCAGCCTGTTCTTCGCGCTGGGCGTCGGCTTCGAAACGTTGCTGCGCACGTCGTCCATCGTTATGTCCAGTACGTTCCACCTGCGCGCACACAATAACGATACACGTATCACACATGTACGTGTAGTGATGTTCGATCGCCACGTCGTGTTGATATCGATATCTTCTACTGCAAAGTATTTATTACAAGAACTCATGTTCGGAGACCCCTGTTCAGATACATATTTTTTTATAGAACAAACCTAGCAAGCTAACAGCATAGAAAAGTGGCGAAGCAATCAGCTTTGTAGCGGTTTCTAACGGGTGCCGTTGAGCAATCAGTTTCAAAATAGGAGGTTCAGATGCCTGGGTGATCAATAACCGATTGCTGAAAACAAAGTTTGAAAATTCGAAACCGTTCTCGAGATAATCGTGGGACAGACGGACAGACATCGTGAAATCAATAAACCTAGCAAGCTAACAGCATAGCAAAATGGCGAAGCAATCAGCTTTGTAGCGGTTTCTACCGGTTGCCGTTGAGCAATCAGTTTCAAAATAGGAGGTTCAGATGCCTGGGTGATCAGTAATCGATTGCTGAAAACAGAATTTGAAAATTCGAAACCGTTCTCAAGATAATCGTGGGACAGACGGACAGACGGACGGACAGACGGACAGACGGACAGGCATCGTGAAATCAATAAGTGACTTCGCAAGCTTCGCCACTTAATAATGATGACAAACGAGCACACAGTCCACTTGATGATAAGTGGATGCTGTGGCCCATAGACATCTATTTTTATACTCGATTAAGAATCACAATGCAGATGCGTTGTCACCCCTGAGAACTAAGATCGAATCCTTTCCAGTAAAACGGATCTCCGGTTTTCTACACTCACTATACGAAACACAGCAATATTAAGCTGGTATTCTGTGAGAGCGTGGTCCCTCCCCGGTCAAGCCAACCCATTGGTGCTACAACCAGGGGCGTAGCTACCGCCGTATCAGCCGTATCAATGATACGGGGCCCCCGGGCTACAGGGGCCCCCAACGTGTGTAAGCAAAAACTCCAAGGACTTCTAATGGGACAGGAAAGGCTATCACTATTCTCTAAAGAAGTAAAGAATTTAGTAAAACTGAAATCGTCTTCAGCTATGTTCGCCGAACAAAAGGCACGAAAATTAAATTGTTTGGCTAGCTTAGTTCCTAGGAGTATTTATTGTAAGTAATAACTCATAAGCCCGTGTAGTGGCGGGTAAGAATACTCACAACCCCATATCTTCCCGTGGGTGTCGTAAAAGGCGACAGACGGAAACTGAGGCAGAGGATGGGCAGCAGCATCTTTCTGATAACAGCAAAACAACAATAAAAAAACTGCGCTTGCCAACCCGCTCGCCAAGCGTGGCAACTATGGCAATATACCCCCATGAAAGTAACGAAGAGATGGCCCCCAGTCCCCGGCAGCCCCGCTATTCCTGGCTAAGGTGGCGACCATGGTAACAGCGAGGCAGGGGGTGCTAAGAGTCTCCGGTGGAGGTTCTGTTGCCACCTACGACGACTCGACATGGCAACTTATAACGCACGCACCCTGAGGACTGACGAGAAGGTCCTGGAGCTAGAAGAAGAGATAGACAAGTTGCACTGGAATGTCATAGGATTATCCGAAGTCTGAAGAGAGGGGGAGGTCACGGTAATCCTCGAATCCGGCAATTTGTTCTATCACCAGGAGGGCGACCATCTGTCCCAAGGAGGTGTCGGATTTATCGTCCACAAGTCTCTCGTTAACAACGTTGTAAAGATTGGGAGTGTGTCGACGAGGGTTGCGGACCTTATACTCAGAATCACCGAACGGTAATCGCTGAAGGTTATACAGGTTTACGCATCAACCTCGGTACACGCCGATGAGGAGGTGGAAGAAATGTATGAGGATATCTCTAGAACAATGCATTCCTCCAAAACCCACTATACGGTGTTAATGGGAGACTTCAACGCAAAACTAGGCACAAGAGAGAACGGTGAGCTGAAAGTAGGGAAATTCGGAATAGGGCAACGGAACCCAAAGGGCCAGCAGCTGGCGAACTTCATGGAGAAAGAAGGACTCTTTATGATGAACTCTTTCTTCCAGAAGCGGCCCCACAGGAAGTGGACCTGGTCGAGCCACGACGGTTCGACAAAAAATGAGATTAACTTTATTATGACGACCAGACGACAACTATTCAGTGATGTCTCAGTGATCGCGAGGGTGAAAACCGGCAGCGATCACCGAATGGTGAGAGGCACACTGAACCTAAACGTTAAGTTGGAGAAGTCACGTCTAATGAAGTCAACGCTCCGTCCTTCTCGTGCTCTAATCCAAAGTCCAGAAACCTTTCAGCTCGAGCTACGAAACCGTTTTCAGTGCCTAGAAGATTGCAATACAATGGACGATATGAATGACAAGCTCGTGGAAACTGTCCATGCGGTCTGAGCTAAGTTTTGCAAGACCCGCCGCAGAAGAAACAAAAAGTCTCCGATCACACTCTAATCTCAATGGCTTTTAGACGGGGTATATAGCTGCAGTCTTCAGTAGATTTGACAGCGTACAGGCAACTGAACATACAGATCTCCAAATGCATGCGGCGGGACTTGTGCAACTTTAATTCTGCTCGTATTAAAGAAAAGATCGAGCAGAACCAGGGCTCCCAAGTCTTTGCAAGAGATCTGTCTGCCAGAAAGAGCCAACTGTCGAAGCTGAAGACCGAGTATGGCAGCGTCGTTTCCGGGACACCTGAGGTTTTGAGTGAGATTGAGAGGTTCTATTGGCAGCTGTACACATCATCGTTGGAGCCACACGTAAGTGTGAGTAACGATCCAAGAGCGAGTCTTATCCGACACTATTCCGATGATATCTCGGACGTCAGTCTGAGCGAGATTAGAATGGCTCTCCAGCATCTTAAAAACGGCAAGATCCCAGGCTGGATGGAATTACAGTGGAGCTTCTGAAAGCGGGTGGAAAACCGATACTTGATGTCCTTCAGAAGCTCTTTAATTCCGTCCTCCATGGTGGCACTACTCCGGAAAGGTGACAACGCTCTCTTGAAGAACTACAGACCGAGTTCCCTTTTGAGCCGCGTCTACATGCTGTTTTCGAGAGTCATTACTCCCGAACAAGCCGGTTTCCAAAAAGGCTTTAGCACCATATACCACATACATACCCTTCGGCAAATTGTACAGAAGTCCGAGGAGTACAATTTACCACTATTTCTGGCGTATGTGGACTATGAGAAAGCCCAAAGACTTTCAATCAAAATTACGTCGAAATTCGGGCGGTGCTGCAGTCCCTTCAGCGATGCCAAGTTGACTGTCGGTATATCGAAGTGCTGAAGTGCTTGTACAGTAGGGCTACGATGGCTATCCGAGTACAGAACCAGAGTACGAAACCTATCCAATTGCAGAGAGGTGCAAGACAGGGTGACGTTATATCCCCGATACTCTTCACCGCTGCATTGGAAGACGTTTTCAAGCTTCTGGACTGGTAAGGATACGGTGTTAACATCAATGGCGAGTACATCACTCACCTTCGATTTGCCGACGATATAGTCCTTATGGCAGAATCGCTGGAGGACCTAAGCACTATGCTTAATGACCTCAATAGTTTTTCCCAACGGATAGGTCTTAAGATGAACATGGACAAAACAAAGATCATGTTTAATGTCCATGTCACACCTATGTCGGTAGTTGTTGGTAGCTCTAAGCTCGAAGTTGTTGACGTTTATGTTTACCTGGGACAAATAGTCCGACTAAGTAAGTCCAACTTCGACCGAGAGGTCAATCGAGGGATTCGACTCGACTGGGTAGCGTTCGGGAAATAACGGCACATCTTCTAGTCAGGTATACCTCAAAACTTGAAAACGAAATTGTGCAACCAGTGCGTGTTGCCAGTGATGACATACGGAACTGAGACGTGGTCCTTCACTGCTGGCCGGATGAGGAAGCTCAAGGTTGCTCAGCGAGCTATGGAGAGGGCTATGCTCGGAGTTTCTCTGCGTGATAAACTTAGAAATGAGGATATGCGCAGTAGAACCAGAGTCACCGACATGGCCCAACGAATTAGTAAGCTGAAGTGGCCATGGGCCGGACATATAGCTCGAAGAACCGGCAACCGATAGGGAAAAAGGTTCTCGAGTGGCGGCCTCGTACCGGCGGATGAAGTGTAGGGCGTCCCCCCACTATATGGAGTGACGACCTGGTAAGACATGCAGGAAGTCGATGGATGCAGGTGGTTCAGGACCGTGCTTTGTGGCATTCCTTGGGTGAGGCCTATGCTCTTTAATGGACTTATGAAGGGCTGTTATGATGATGATGATGATGATGAACTAGTGGAATTTACTAATTCCACTAGTTCGGCAAAAGTACTCTTTTGCCGTTGTCGTGATAATTGACGATAATTTATGTGTACATAGAGAACTGAAGACCATTTTTATGTATATGTTTTTTATTCCTTTATTCGTTTTTTCATTCCTTGGACTTATGAAGGGCTGTAACGATGATGATGAATAACTTAAAATCAATATATAATAATTTGAATTCAATGCAAGCGTTTTTGTTCCTTTTATGAAATCTTTACTCTTCATTGGGGCCCCCCAACAAATTTTGATACAGGGCCCCTCGAAGGCACGCTACGCCACTGGCTACAACCATAATATAGCTGCAGCGTGACTCTACCACGTCAATATGCTAATATACATAGATTTGCCGAGTAAGAAATTATTATACTACGCGTTCATTTCGAGTTTGCCGTTGTCGCCGTTATGATGTCACAGCTGACGGTTCCGTAGACAAAACTATTACTGTAAGTGTTTTAATTGTAAGTAGTTCGATTTTTATTTTGATGCCCTGTACAGAGAAATGGATGGCAAGCAAGAAATTAAAATGCATATTATTGAATAACTTATTTAGTTAGTAAAAAAAATAATAACACTGAATAGAAACGTAAAATAAAATATTTTTGTTATATTTTTATTACCGACGGCTCCATGGCGCAGTGGCTTAGCAATAGAGTTGTAGCACTAAGAGCCGCGGGTTCGAATACCGCACGGAACAAGTATTTGTATGGCCTACAAATAATTGTTCCGTGTCTGGATGTTGTCCTTGTGCAATTTGTGTTTGTAAACTGCCCCCACGATACAGGAGAAAATCCTAGTGTGGAGGTTACGTTTTTTTTAAAAAAATATTATAGTTTTATTATACATTTTATATGAATTATCTATGAAGTCGACAAAAACTGGTAGGTAGACATTTACCATAACTTCGATATCAGTTATTTTATCGAAATCGTTCGTTTCTGTATCACTGCCATCACTCCATTCTGTTTATCACAAATTAACGAACGTAAAAAGTCAACGGAAATAAAAAAACAACTACAAAAACAGTAACACACTAGAGATCGCACGGGAGCACAAACAACCGATGTAAGTTACATTTCAGTGTTGCTATCGGTACTATAAGGGCGTCGCTTGAGGCACGGTATGAGAGAGCGCGGCGGGAGGTAACGGAATTCATGAAATAAACACGAAGGTAGCTAGGTAGTAATGAGTTAAATTTGCAAATTCCAAAGAACAATAGCCACTCTCTAAACATGCTTGGACTGACGATTATTTGTTTTTACTTATAGCTTTTTAAAATAAATTGTATATATCCATTAATCACATTAACTATATTCTACATTTTGGTGACAGTCTCATGTCGGTAACAATTTATGTTTAGTATTGTATTATTTTACTAACCTATATAATTGTACTTTATAACATTATTTATAATTTAACTGTGTGTACAGAACAATGCATAGAATAAAAATGTGTTGGTGCGTGAGTGCGTGTGTGCGTGCGTGCGTGTGTGTGTGTGTGTGTGCGTGTGTGTGTGTGTGTGTGTGTGTGTGTGTGTGTGTGTGTGTGTGTGTGTGTGTGTGCGTGCGTGAGTGCGTGCGTGAGTGCGTGTGTGCATGCCTGCGTATGTGTGTGCGTGAGTGCGTACGTGCGTGCGTGCGTGCGTGCGTGCGTAAAGCGGAAAGTACATTAGTCTGACGCACACATTTGAGATTATTCACATGTGCTAGGTTGGTATCCCACACACACCGCGCACGTTTATCGCGCTTTATACACTGGTTGTAAGTCGATCAAGTGAGGAATCTGTTGTCACTGTTACAATATCATAACAATGCACGAATAAAACAGTGATTTGGAAATAATCTTACTTTTTAGCTTCAAATTAATTAAGAGTATTGAGGAGAATTATTTGTGTAAACGAAGGATAAATACAAAGTACGCACGTGTCAGAGCAGGCATCCCGCTGGCCGTATAGTGTGACGTTGTGCTCGGCGGCGATGTAGTAGATGGAGTAGCCGAGCATCTTGCGGATGTCCTCCGAGCAGTACATGTCCCACGTCAGGATCACCGCGCGCCGACGTAGGGTGCTCACCTTCAGTTGCAGCACGTCTTGAAAACCTGCATTAAAAATATTTCTCAATATACTGCCATTGTATAATTTGATCAATCAAAGAAAAAATATATTTTAGTGCAATTGTAAGTTAGCAAGGGCGATGAACGACCATACAACTTTAATACTTGTCGCCCAAGCTAATTAAACAATAATATGAAATGCGGCCTCTCTGCCGCCGTATTCCTCTTTATGTATCCTATATTTTATGCATTATAAGACTAATAGAAATGGTTCCAACAAATAGAATATAAGTGCCCGACATCACATACTCGTATATAATTATTCTTGCAACAAATCATTGGCATTTCTAGAGAATTTACGAGGGATTAAAATTAAAGGAGCAATTAGTTTTCATGGTTTCTCTAAAAATAAAACATATAAGAAGAATATAATAAAGCATAATATATAAGAAATATAATCCATATAGGTAAAAGCCTACGTGATAAGGTATCCTGTTTGACACGACAAGTGAGCGGAAGATAATGTTACTGTAGTAACAAGGAACCTCCTAACCTCGTGTACACAAATATTGCTGAGTGTTTATCGACGTACGAAAATATTATGTTACCCACTTCGCAAACAACGCGCTACTACGCAGGCTAATTTGAGTGACAGCGCTTATGAAGGCACCATTCTTGCCATGTCAATGTGCTGGAAGTTTAATTAAGTATGTGACAATAAAAGCCAAGCCAGCCATTCTGGGCTGACTGCGCATCATTTAATTTCGTCACATTTTGTATTAATTTCAGTGTGTAGTGTTATACGTCTTAAGGAAATAAAACTTGACTCGCTATATATATAAAAATAAATTGTCCGTTAAAAAAACTTGAAAATGGCTCGACCGATTTCGATGAAATTTTTTGTGTGTTTCAGTAGGTCCCTGAATGGTTTAGATTCACAATTGGACCCGGTAGATGGCGCTGTTGTCGAGATCCAGAAATCACCCGTGCGAAGCCGGAGCGGATCACTATTTTTATAATTCTAAACGCAAACTTCTTTAAAATTCTTGATAAAACTGTAATATTTTTATGTTAATACCTATATTACGAACCTTAGTGGTTTAATCGGTGTCCTTTATAATGTACCAATTTCATAAAGTAATATATAAATGAGAAAAAAGAATGCCATCAAAAACATAACTTGTAAAAAAACCAAGTCTCGCAACCCAGTTCTTCTACCGTAAAAAGTTCTACCGTGTAATACCAAGTCCGTTAATTTATTCAGTCTAGACATGGGACGAGTACTCGGTTTAGATTCGGTACTCGGCGGATTCGGCCCTTTTTTAGGGTTCGGCCGAGTACCGAGTATTAACGGCCGAGTACTCGGCCTTAATTATATTCCAGAGAAAAATAAAGACAAAAAGCCAGTTTTTATCATTATTATTATATTAGACACATTAAAACATCAGGAACATGAGAAGCAGCAGAAACATTTAGAACGTACATAAGAATCTATAATAGAAATTATTATTACTAATATTAAAAATTTAAAAGAGGAAGATCAATAATTTTTCTAGATGTTTTCCGATAAAACGATTTCTATAAGCAGTAATTTTCACGCCAGATAACGAAAACTATCTCTCGAACATGAACTCATGTTGTCTCATTTGACAAGTAATCAGTAATCACTCATCAACAGTATCCGTGGGTGTGTGACTCATCGAGTACCGATACAAGTACTTTTCTTTCGATACTACTTGGTAGTAAGTTTTAAAGTATCGATACCCGAAGTACTTAGTATAGAAAGAAAAGTATCGAGTAACTACTTGTATTTACTCGTATCGTTCCATCTCTAACTCTGTGTAAGGGAAATAACTACACGCCGTCCGCTACTGCGTTTTTTTTAAAGCCGAGTATTCGGCCGAGTACTCGGCCCAATCCAGGTCGAGTACCCGGTGGCCGAGTACTCGGCGAATCACTACTCGTTCTATGTCTAATTCGGTCCCTACTTAAGGGTCCTTCTGTCTTAAGTTATTACGTAATTAGCTAACATAACATCTTATAGTGACCATATCAATATTAAAAATCTTTTATATCTTAAATAAATAGATTGACTTGGCCATCGCATGAAAACGCAATGTATCTCTCAAGTAATACATATTATATAAAATTGGATTGTTTAGTGCGATTGCCAAGTCAATTTATTTATCTCCCGTCATCTAGAGCCGAGCTGGACGCAAAGAGAGAGCTTAAAAGATCCGCTTTCTCCTTTACGGCATGGGCCAGTGAGTTGTCCTCTCTGTGCAGAGATGGAAGAGATGGATGACAGAAGTTCCCTTGGACAGCCTTGGCGAGAGACCAGAATGCACGGGCTCCCGAAGGAAGGCGAACTAGCTTCTCGCCAATTCTGCCGATGTGCTCAGACCTTGCCTTGGCAATGACGGTTTTGAAGAATCTGGAGGCGGAATGATACTTCTTTTTAAGTGCGCTGGTGTTTATATCCCGAGACGTTGACGCGTCAGCCCAGGCCCGGTAGCACTCCTGCTTATAGCGTGATACTATTTTACAGGAGCGTCCAAACCATGGCTGGGATCTGCCTCCGATTGCCACCACAGAGGATGGAATAAAAAGTTCCATATCCTTAAGTACCACATCAGCAACAGAATCGGCAACAACGCTGGGATCTTCCGGCGAGAAGCAAACTCATGGGTAGGATGCAAAAAAAGACCGCATCCCGTCCCAATCGGCTGACCTATAGTGCCAAACACGGCGGCAAGCTGCAGATCGCAACTGCGATGGGAGCGTAAGTGGCACCGTACTCCGGATCAGACAATGGTCCGAAGAGCCCAGAGGGGCATCAACGAAGACTTGATATCCGTCTGGATGCAGGTCCAACAGGGAAGGTACATGATCCTCCACATCTGGGATCCGTGTAGGCGAAGTAACCAGTTGTGTTAGACCATGTGCCAAGGCAAAGTCATAAATAGATCTACCCCGCATGATCGGTTAAACGGGAACCAAGCCATTCAGCATGGTGGGTGTTAAAATCACCGAGTGTCACGATCTCTGCAGATGGGACCTGTTGTAGCACGGAGTCTGCAGAAATTTGGACGTGGTCGATGAGTCTGTCTGTATCGGCATTACCGCTATCCGCTATGGGACCTATAGAGGCACCCGTAGACGCGGGGATGGTCGTCGCTGTCTACACGCAGCCATAAGATGGACAGGTCCGTACCTTCAAGACTGCCGAGGCGTCGAAAACAGATGTCCTCTCTAACTTACACGTAAACTCCAGCCCGGGGCACATCGAGTGTTCTAATTTGTACCCCGTGTAGGAGAGATATGAAGTATCAGCCGGAGAGGACACCTGAATCTCGGTTAAAAAGAGCAAGGCCGGCTTCGCCGTCTCTAGATGGTAATGGACAGCGTTAAGGTTGAAATGAAGTCTCCTGATGTTGCAAGAATTCACGGATAGCGTGACGGGGATCACCTTGGTCTTATTGCTCCGCTTGCCCCAAGCAGTATTAGTCGCGAGCGGAATTTTGCCCCCCCCCCCCCCCCAAGAATACGTGGGGCAGCCTGAGCACCCACGCTCAGGAGTGGAGTAGTTTGTTCGTGAATGCTCAGCGAGGGATTCTCCAGGGGTGCTGGTACCCTCCTGGGATAGTCTTTTATGTAATTCCGCTATCTTGGGGGGGGGGGGGGGAATTGGGCTTCCGACCACCTGCAATCACCAAGCGCAACGCAGAGGTAAACCTCTACTTCACGCTGGTATTCTGTGAGGTCGTGGTACCACCACGGTTCGAGCCGGCCCATCCGTGCCGTGACATCAAAAGCTGCCGCTTGGCTCTACCACTGTTAAAATATGGTATTTTACCACCTGGCATCAACCGGATGGTCATATCGTATTCGGAGTCGATGAGATCTTTCTGGCCTAACTTACGAGTATAACCACCTCTTACAATACACACAGGACTAAATGGAGCGATGGATTTTTTGACGCCACCACTACAAGGTTAAGAACTATTAAACGAATTTAAAGAAATTGAATTTGAAGAAACGTCGGGAATATAAAATAAACCGAGCAAGCTAACAGCATAGCAAAGTGGCGAAGCAATCAGCTTTGTAGCGGTTTCTAACGGTTGCCGTTGAGCAATCAGTTTCAAAATAGAAGGTTCAGATGCCTGGGTGATCAGTAATCGATTGCTGAAAACAGAATTTGAAAATTCGAAACCGTTCTCGAGATAATCGTGGGACAGACGGACAGACGGACGGACGGACAGACAGACAGACAGACGGACAGACATCGTGAAATCAATAAGTGACTTCGCAAGCTTCGCCACTTAATAAGTTAATTAAACGCGATAAAATCCGTAAAAGTAGTTTTATTCAATGTGTAGTGTTCGCGTAAATATAACAAATCATTATGGATTTAAAGAAACTTATAATATAGAAATACGTAACGTACTTAGAAATACGTAAGACATACATATATGTAATAATTTAACTAAAAATATTTGCAACATGTTCTGGGGGCATGGCAGTGCCCTGCACGGTGCCAAGTCAAGCAAAGAAGCGGCACGGCCGTACCATCCTTTTCTCGAAGCAGTTCAGGCCATTTTCGAAACCCTATAACTTCGTTATGGATAAAACTAAAAGCCTGAATTTTCAGTAACCAAGTAGGCATTGTTTCAAATTTTATTAAATATGAACCAGTAGTTTAAGAATTATAACTAGTCAAAGTTTCTTACTTTTGTCACTCACTGACTGACCGATCATCAAAACTCTAAGGTACTTCTAGCAGATATAGAATCTTCAAATTTGGAATACAACTATTGTTTAGTATATAAATCAAGGAAAAATTAAAATATTTTACAATTTCGGTCCAGTTTTCGAGATACACCAACTGCATATATAACTTTGTAATCCCATATAAATATATAGGATTACAAAGTTACATTTGCAGTGAATGAATCAGTGTACCTATATATGTATAAAATAAACCTAGCAAGCTAACAGCATAGCAAAGTGGCGAAGCAATCAGCTTTGTAGCGGTTTCTAACGGTTGCCGTTGAGCAATCAGTTTCAAAATAGGAGGTTCAGATGCCTGGGTGATCAGTAATCGATTGCTGAAAACAGAATTTGAAAATTCGAAACCGTTCTTGAGATAATCGTGGGACAGACGGACAGACGGACAGACGGACATACGGACAGACGGACGGACAGACGGACAGACATCGTGAAATCAATAAGTGACTTCGCAAGCTTCGCCACTTAATAATGGAATTAATTTTTTGTTTTTTATTTATTGTTTAATTTATATAAAATTTAATTTAATTTAATTAATTGAAAAATTCCATTATATTATACAATTAACACTTCTCTGTGGAATTGTTTACTACCGGCGATTTTTCCGATACAGGAGAAAATCCTAGTATGGGGGTAACGTTTTTTATAAAAAAAATAAAAAAAAATTACTGTTAAAATATCTATACATATAATAAAACTGTAAATAGCAGATGTCTGTACATTTTATATTTTTGTAATAATAGTGATTGAGGGGTACTAAAAATAAGTAATTAAATACATTTCTACCATTTTTAGAATTTTCTGTCTGTCTGTCTGTCTGTCTGTCTGTTTGTTTGTTAACGTATCACGTTTAAAGTACTAATTTATATCATAAGAATTGTTAAGGGGCGTATTACAAAAAAACGCGAAATTACAAGGTTTCCTCGTTGAAATTTTATGTTTATCGTTCATTGCCTGAAATAACAATTACTTGGTAAAAATAGTTCGTTTTCTCTCCTCAAATAAGCTCGGAATGGATTTTAGATAACTTATTTATTTAATCAGTAATAATCATTCTCCCAAAGCATGTTTAGGCAAAAACTCTCGAAGACATGATTTGGGAGCTCTAATTTGTAGATTCTATTGAATATCGACCATCAAAAAAAATATTTTTATCTCCCAAATATCCTACACTTTAATAATAATGGAATACATTTTCGTTATATGCTTTTCACGCTAGGAAAAAAAAATCGACATAATTCAAAAAACGACCAAAAAAGCTTCGATACAAGCCCCTATATTTCCAAAGTTCTACATCATTTAGACGTAAAATTTATACCAAAATAATCATCAACATTTGCTTACAGTATGCTATTATTTTTACTTTTTAAATCGTTACTATTATATTTTAATTAATTAAATAAAAGTACTATATATTTCACTGTACCGGCCATCTCCGATAATTAACGCGCGAGCGCTTGCCGAGGGTGGACCTACGTCAGTTTATTTCGGGCGCTGCATCGTTTCGATACTACCGTAGTGTGCGTCGATTGCTATCGTAGTGTGTGTCGATTACCTGCATACTAGAAAATCGTCAACTACGACCGCAATTTTTGATCGATCGGTTTAAAACTATTTTATATAGTTATAATTTAGATTACGTCTCTTCAAAAATGTGGTCTATTCATTGACTTAGATCATTGTTATTTGAGGGCTTCACCTAATGGTTTATACAGCAACGGTCTTATTGAAGTTAAATGTCCTATTTCAGCTTTCGGAATAGATTTTGATACGGCCCTTCGACAAAAAAAAGTTAAAGGTTATAAATTCAGTGATTCAAGTGTAACATTAAATCAAAATAATGACTGGTTTTACCAAATCGAAGTCCAGGTTCATTTAGCAAATAAAAATGTCTGAATACTTGCCATAATATGTATTGGCCCAGATTAATGCATTAAAAGTACTAAAAATTTACAAATACGACCAATTTTAGATTTTCAATATGTTACCCAAGTTACAAGCTTTTTATGAAAAGTGTGTACTGCCTGAAATTATCGAATCGAGAAAAATTCGGTCAATGCCGTCGCAGCAAATATTTTTCTTATAAAAATATAGTAATTGACTGTAAGTACCGATTAAAAAATATTAGTTACATTTGGTTGTTATATTTATTAAAACAGGTTGCAACCGTTTATTCATTTATACCACTATTCTACCGGTAGTAGACATAATCGATTATTAACATTCGATTACAGCGTAACAATTAAAATATTTATGTGTACTTATTTTGACACTAAATTTCATAAATAATGAATAATATATCAAAATGGTATATAATAATAAATAATAAATTATATAATTATATAATAATAAATTAATAAGATAACATTAAAATGACACACCAAAAAATATTCCATCCACTGAAGTCCATCCTAAGAAAACTTTGTATTATGGAAGATCAAGATCGTTTAGTCGCCATACTCACAGTATTATAGTGCGAGCGAGTGAATAGATATGAAAGAAAGTATCGGTCGCGTAACTTGCCGCCCGCTCAGTGCGTAAAATACCTAAATTTGCGAAACGCCGAAATGTAAGAGGGCTCTTAAGGAAATTATAAAGTGTACCTTCGGGTTACGTTTAGTCTTTATTTCATTAAAATCGGTTCATTCCATCAAAAGTTATGATAAATATTCTGAAGTATGGGTAGGGAATCTGCTCACCGGTGGCTTTGTTTGAGTCATCAAGTTGATGTTAGCAGCGCCATCTCTCTTTAAATATATACATATAATAAAAATGATGATAACATGTTGTGTCTCTTTCTGTACATTGTATATATATTTTGGTGACTAAAATCATTATGAGGAACTAAAAATAATTAAATAAGTATTTTTTTATAATTTTTAGAATTGTCTGTCTGTCTGTTTGTCTGTTTTTATATGAACGCATCACGTCTAAAGTAAACATCTTTTTTTTTCAAAGAAATCGTTAAGAAAATCATAAAGCGTATCTTCGAGTTACATTTAAGCTTTGTTTTATTAAAATTGTTTAATTCTATCGAAAGTAATCATTAATATTTTGAAATGTAGATTCGAATTTGTTCAATGGCGCCATATAATCTCAGAAATAGTAATTGTGTGTAAAAAAAAACGTTCCATAATAATTAATATATTTATACTTAAAACATAAAAAGAGATTTAAAAAAGGATGTTTTCTCACACAACACAAAGGACGTAATAGATGGAGCTGTACAAATTACAACCTTTTCTGATTTGCTGTGTTGAGATTTTTCGCCGATGAATCGTATGAAGAAATTTGTATCTATCGAAGTCATACAACGGAACCCGACTAAAAATAACAAAATTGCAACGAAATGTCGTGATATTGTATTTATAATATACGCAAAATCAGTACTGCCATTTTAGCGCTTTGGGAATTAGATTTAGCGCTTTTTTAGAATGTATAGCGCGCATTTCGAAATTTTAGCACCTAGCACTTCATCCAGCGCTTTTTGGTGTATTTAGCACACATTTCAAAATTGTAGCGACTAGCGGGTTATTAACTCTTTTATAGCAGCACTGTTAGTTCACATTACCGATAATAATAATAATGACCTTTATTATTTTTTTTCCACAAATAGTACATTGCAGTTTATCTTTTTCAAACATATTTTTTCCACAAAACAAAGAGCATGGGAGACGAGTCCAAACTAGGATACCCTGTGCTATGGATCTCCCGGCTTCCCCTTTAGGATGATCAACTTGATTTTTTTACCGACGACTATAACCACTCACACGTCCATGGATACTACGGTATCCAAAATTCCAAAATAAAAGTAGCGTTGTAGTCCTGGATACTATAGTATCCATAGCGTCAAATTTTATAAAACTGACATCTAGGGGCCATATGCGGTTCTTTTTGTGAGTTTTGGTTATGGAATCGATAGCTGACGAACTATTTTACGTATTAAATAAGAGATGGCAGTGTAACAAACTTTGACGAGTGAACAAATAATTCAGTCAGTTGTTTAGAGCACAGCTAAGTTAAAAGCATGAAGCTAATACAAAGGGGAGACGGCATAATCAACTGTGCACTGTGATTCTAAGTAGGTCCTGACGTCATCATAGTGGGCGTGGCTTTAGTTAGTATACTGTCAGCATTCGTCCTGTGCGCTTATGTGTTGAAAAAATCGCAAATCGGTGTATTTTCGTAGTATTAAGAAGAAAAGGATGAAGTGTTGTGTTTTATTGTGTAAAAACTACTCAGATAGACGCTCTGATGTTATGGATGGCATCACATTTCATTTGTAAATAATTTTACACCTAATTATTAATATATAATAATATATAATAGTTCTAGAAAAATCTCTTTCGTCGGCTTTCAAATATAATTAAATATATTCGACACTAGATGGCGACACTTTGTGTCATGTGAACTAAAAATATAAAGGTCCGTAGAGCTCAGTATTGGTAAAATAATCATACGAAGGTGCTGAAATTTGTTTTGCATTCAGACATAAAGAAATTTTAATCGCAAAATATTATTTTTATAGTTTATAATCATTTTGAGAACAGGCCGTATTCTCGTCAAGTAAACCTCATAAAAATAACAAAAACACAGGGCCCTAATTAGAATTCAATGATTTTTTCCAGTAATCCACAACTTTTAATATTAAAATGCAGGAAATTGTACTTAGGCTGATTTTTACGAAATGTTTAAGTTATATTTAAGTGACATTCTATGTACAAAGAATCACTTAAATACAATTTAATGTTCTTAGATTGGCATTCAAAAAGTGTATTCGGATGCCTAATTTGGAATAAAATATCTATATTTTAATTGATTTGTAAATAAAATTATATTAATTATAATAATTTGTCTATTATTTGTTCTCCCTCAGAGCCCACACATAAATAATAGTCCAGCCGTTACTGCGTGAAAAAATTACACAGTACATACTTAGTGTGGAATAAGCTCAAGGAGACAGAAAGAACACACAAAATGTCGCCTTTATAATATTAGTGAGATAAGTAGGATATTTAGTTCCAAATTAAATATCCTACTTAATATTGAACATAGAATATTTAGTTTCAAAGAGACTTTATTTTATGGATAAAATAAATATTTCTTGAAGGTTGACTTTCACGAAATGAAAAACATATTTAAATTGTATTTAAGTGATTCTTTGCATATAGAATGTCACTTAAATATAACTTAAACATTTCGTAAAAATCAGCCAAGTACATTTTCCTTCATTTTAATATTGAATGTTGGGTTACTGGGTAAAATAATTGAATTCTAATTGCGGCCCTGTCTTCTTGTTATTTTTATGAGGTTTTCTTGACGATAGATGGCGGCTTGTTCCCAAAATTATTATGAAAACTATAAAAATATTACTTTGGCGATTAAAATTTCTTTGTCTGAATGTATTTGCTTCATGAGATAGACGCTCCGATGCTATGGATGGCATCATATTTCATTTGTAAGTAATTTTGCACCTAATTTATTAAAATAGTTCTAGAAAAATCTTTTGCGTCGGCTTTCAAATATAATTAAATATATTCCACACTAGATGGCAACACTTTGTGTCCTGTGAACTAAAAATATAAAGGTACGTAGAGCTCAGTAATGATAAAATGATCATACGAAGGTGCTGAAATTTGTTTTGCATTCAGACATAAAGAAATTTTAATCGCCAAAGTATTATTTTTATACTTTATAACATTTTGTGGACATGCCGCCATCTACCGTCAAGGTAGCTAAGCTACATTGCAACATCGATATGGAAAAATTCAAGAAGTTTTACTATTTATCGGTAGATGTAGATAATGTAAAGTGGGCGGAGCTTTACATCCCCTCACCCCGCAAATTGTCACGCGTTGTTACATAGTGAAATTTAATTACAACGTCTCCTCTTTGTATTTGCTTCATGGTTAAAAGTTACTTAGAATAGTACTAACTACTGTTGACAGCAATTGCCATAATTATAAGTCGATGTCCTGCGAAGTGTTGATACATCAAAAAATATTGCCAGAAAAATACTTAATGTTGTTTTCTTTAGTATGATTATATTTCTTGAATTATAAATTATAATAAAAAACACAAACTTTGTTTGTAGTTAATTTAGCGCGAAATCTAGGTCTTTTTTAAAGCGCTGTTTTCATGAAATCTAGCGCTTTTTGTGTTGTCCTAGCGCTGAATGAGTTTTTTTGATCTGGCAGCACTGCCAAACAACCCTCCATTAAGAAGTAACTTTCCTTTCAGTTTTAAGCGCGTTCAGTTCCCATTTACAGTCAGCGTGTTATGCGATGACCGTAAATAAAGGGCAAGGTCAAAATTTACGCGTTGTAGGAGTGGACCTCAGTACTGACTGTTTTGCATATGGCCAACTCTATGTTGCTTTTTCCCGCGTTAGTAGTCCCGGTAACCTTTTTGTGTACACCCCGGCTAAGTCTACTTCTAACGTCGTTTACACCGAAGCTCTATCATAAACTACTTAGAACTTTGATGATAATGATTTATTTTCTTACCACTTATTGATATAGTAATGATATAAATCGTTTAATATTCTCTTACCTAAACGACAAATTCTTTATGTAAAATCTATATACGCGAGCTACGCCGCGGGCACAGCTAGTAAAATAAATAAATTATTATTACCATATCGTTTAACAACGGTCAAAATAATGAAAATTTCAACTTCCAATTTAAAAATACAATATTCTAGGGGAGAGAAAATATCAGATTTCGTAAACTTATTACTAAATACAAAAATATTTGTACATACATGAAGCCTGATCGCCGTTGTTGTCGATGGACACCTCGATCTGGTCGAACGTGGATATCGGGTCGCGCGTCATGTTCTTGAGCGGCAGGATCTGGTTGTAGCAGAGCTTCGGGTTGAAGTGAATAAATAGTTTGCCGCGAGTTATCTCGATCGGTTTATGTGTCGACCAGTCCCACAACATCTCCAAGTTCGGGTTGTTGAAGATGTACAGGCTCTGCATTCTGCAGCAACGTTTAATTATCGCTTATAATATGTAAAAGGAATATTTAATTTTGATAATTCAAAAGTTACAATATGTATATCGAACACCGTGTCTCACATGTTTCTCTTTTCTTTACTGCTTGCTTTTAACATAATATACATATCTAATGTGCATATTTTATTAATAATTAAATTAATTTTTACGCGTCTGTTTCTGATGTATACCTACGTTTAAACATACATATTATATATATATAAACTCTGCCAGAGGAGTAGGCGTCTACAGACTTCCATTTGACGATATTGACTCACCTCTCTCACTTCATTCATGCGTTTATACTTTATACATATATTTTTTTACGTATTTTATATGCCATTTTATAATAATAATTTTCAAAATACTCAAAAGCACACACGACACTCCTGGCACCAATTAATCAATTATAAAAATAAGTAAGTAATTGTTAAAAAATAAATGACCACTATTATATGAAAATATAATATACCCGTTTTGTTATTCCCATGTCATTTTTCAAACCAGCAAAAAAAAATGAAACTTTTAATAAATATTACTTATTAATATTTTATAAAATATTTTTTCTATTCTAATTAATCAATTATTATAAATGTAAGTAAACAAAAAGTGTAAATGGGCGACATTACAGACTCACTTATTATCGTTGGTGTGGCCGCCGATCCGGCGCAGGTTCTTCAGAAACATGAGCGACACGAGCGGGTACGAGCGCGTTATTTTCAGGCTGCCGTCTATTTCGCGGATTTCACCCAGAGATGCTTCCAGAATCGCCATTGTGTTGCCTGTATACGGAGGTTATTTTTTATTTTAGGTTATTTTGTTACGTGCACGAATGGGTCGGCTCGACCGAGGAAGGACCACGCTCTCACAGAATACCAGCGTAAAATAGCAACTTAACGCTGCCGTGCTTTGTATGGTGAGTGTGGAAAGTCGAAGAAGCTTTTAAGTGAAATGAGGCATTCCATCTTAGTTTTCAAGTGTGAGAACCCATCTGAATTTGACTATTAACCGAGGATAAATGTAGATGTCTATGAGCCGCAGTATCCACTTACTATCAGGTGGATTGTGTGTTCGTTCGTCACCATGAAGAAAGGTTCTCGAGTGACAGTCTCGTACTAACGAGAAGAGTGTTGGGCGATTCTCTACTAGATGTAGTGACGACCTGATGAAACACGTATGTAACACGTATCGTACATTGTGGCGATCTTTGTTCAGCAGTGGAATTGTGACGTAGTGTGTAGTAGTAGTGATAATGAATAGATACTGACTGCTTAGTTGGTTAAGTAGTCGTACACGCGATTGTTGTTCACGAGACCTCGGGTACGAAGGCCGGGGCCGACCAACAAAAATTATTTATTAAGTTTATCTGTCACGACATTGTCAGCAGCTCGGAATCATGTTGACAGTGTTTCAGCTCCACGAGGCACGCCTCGGAAAGCACGTAAAGCCGTTGGTCCTGCCCCTGATCTCTCTACGGAATTTCCCTCTATTCCCTCACTCTACGGATTCCCATCGGAATATAAGAGTGAGGGAATAGAGAGTGCACTATAATCTTGGCTCGCGCAGGTAGTTAGTCTCCGTTGAGACTGGCTGCCGTGACCGCGATTCGGTTTGGAGGACATTCTTATTAGTCAATAAACCTCAATAAAGACAAAGATTAACCATCGTGGCAAAAAACCTATCCTTTATTATGTGATAAAAGTGTTGGGGCGATTACCAGCGCTGGCGCGGAGCGAGATCTCGAGCGAGCCCTTGAGGTGCGTGCAGCCGCGGAAGTGCTCGGCCGCCGCCACCGAGTCCACGCGGCCGCCGCCGCACTCGCGCACGCAGCCCGCCGGCCGGCACGGCCGACACGTGCCGTTGTGCGCCGCGCCCACCTGCACACCAATATACACCTTAACACCTTGCGCACACAGTTTCAATTCCAAGTGGCTAAACTTTGGCGGTTGCTGTTCTATTCCCGCACCCGAAAATTATTCCCGAAATATTAGTTATATTCAGATTAAAATAAACAAATTTAACTACGGATTTTCCTAAAAGTAAAAGAAGACAATGGAAAAAATGTGCAAAAAAAATGAAAGAGAAACAACAGAGGCATTGTTTTGTGTATATCGGTACATACACTAGAAACAATTTTTTTAAATTGGAAACGCAACGTTTTACTTATGGTGACCCTGTGTAACAAATAACATCATCTTAGTCCCAACTAATGACATCTGGTGAACGGCAAATTATCATGCCTCATTTGTATATATAAGGCCGAGGAAAAAGTTTCTTCGTATTTTATATACAACTTCAAAACATTTTTTTTTTCAAAAATTAATTACATTTAATTATAATATATATTATGTGCCATTTTGTTCGATAACTTGTTGTTATCTTATAGGTAGTGACATAATCCCGTTGCTGTAGAAATCTTGGGATTTTTTTATCAAAAAGAAGCGATGTTTACGCCTAAATTTGGTCATGTTTAACGTCATCCAATCACGTTCGACTTTGCCAATCGCCCGATCGTACCAGGTGTCACGCTTGTGTCGGGGAGGGGCAGCGGAAGGGAGTTTCCCAGCGTCTTGGCGCTGTCGGGCGAGACAGTAGATGAGAGTGACTTGCTAGCAGCGACCGGGTTAACCCGGGTTTTGCAGCTAGCGCTGCAGAAGTTCGCGCGAGACCGGGTTTTGTTTGATTACGGTCTAGAATCTGAATTTTGGGTGCGTGATTCTTCGTCACGTAGATATGTGAATTGAGCGATAGTTAACTCGTGCGAGAGTGCGGAATAGTGTACGCGCGTGGAGGAGATGTACGATCTAGGATTCGAGCAGCGCATTCCTTGTTTGTGAGCTTCTCCCGGTTAATTGTCAGGACATAGTTATAATTTGTGATAAGTGAATCCGGGACATTGAATATTGAACTTTGAACTACTGTCCGTTGCCGTGTCGGGTATCACGTGTTCGATTCTGCGATGAGTGTGGAATTAGGAGAAGTGAAGTTAATTAAACGTACAATGAAGCTAAGAGACTGAATCAGTGACAGTGAAGAAAGAAGTGGTCCGGCGCTGGAGCTGTCTGGAGCGATGCAGCATTTTGGAGCAGCCTGGAACTCGGCCGCTGCTGGTCGCCTATGCTTGCCAAGGCCCCACACATTCACACATCACTGTACACGCCTCTCTATCTACCATTACACACACTCACGGCCTGCCCAAGCCTTGCAGCGAAGTTGGCTCCTGATACAGGTAAGTACTTTTGCTTTCTAGATTGCTCCCATATAGTTTATTGTAATTAAAGACATTCCACGTGGCCATATGGAGGCCCGACCTGCGTCTGTTGGTTGAATCTTCGCTGATGGGCCCCGAAGATAGAACCTTTGTAGGAACAGCCGTAGACCGTAACAAGCGACTAGTAGTTTTGACAGTCCTTTCTTGATGTTAACCTAACACTAGCCAAAGTATTCTGAAGAGACTGAAACAGGTAAAAATCTGAGAGTGCAGTGACTATATGGTGGATGCATTAACACTTTCCAACCAAATTCTCTCAATTTTTTTCTAAATGGCCAAAGATGTGTGTCGATCAATTCCGGCCGTTTTTTCTCAATTTCTCATTCAAGTCTCATTAGTTGTTGACAGTAGAGATCCGAATCCATGGTTTTGCCCGGCGGTAAAATCTCATAATGAACAATGCTCTTCCAATCTCACCATACCACAGAATAAATAAGTACAGAAGTTGCACTGTTTTGATGTTGACTGCTTGCCGACGTTTTAATAGCCTACATAGTTATAATTAATCAGATAAATCGCGCACACAAGCTAAATAAAACTTTATCGCTGCGGGCCAGTGTCCATATTACTTCTTTTCATCTTTTCTCCTTACTACGGCACAACGGACTTTCCGTGGTTGTTAAGGGCTGTTAATAAAGAGTAAAAAAATACATTGTGAGATGGTAAGTTACTTAGGTAAAGTACCTATGCTGACTATAATCGACCATATTATCTACTAAGTGAGTTCTGTGATGCCCAACGCATGCAACTTGCAAGGCCATTCGTCGGGAATCGCGATGCTTGGTTCGTATAGGTAGATAGCGTTAACAACAAATAAACCCAAAATACGATTCCTAATAGAAATATGATCGTATTCTACTTAGTTAAAACAAACAAAGTTTAGATGTGTGCAAAGTTTAAATGTAAACAAAGTTTTCATTTCAATATTTTGTGCTATTATAACTTAAAACATTTTAATTACAAAGACGAGTATAGGTATGTAAGTAGGTGCTTGGGTAGTGAAGTAAATTTCAACTATGTTTTGTAATAAATTACTTAGGTATTACTTCTGTAGTTAAATTATTACTTAATTATTTTTTCGCTAGTACCTATCTAACAAAAAATTGAAAAAAATGTACCCTTCATTTTCCTTCAGTAACTCATAAAATGATTTATCTGAATCCTTTTAATTGCTCATTAAGCATCCATCCCCGCAACAATTATAGTTGAAACGGCGTTTTGCCATTATAATTTATCAAATAGATAGGTAATATATATTATTCTTAAATTACATTAAAACTTTTTCAACTATTTTATCCTACAATTAAATATACTAAACACTAAACAAAAACTATTTCGACGACTATTTCAACAAGTATATTCAATATTTATTTACGTACACAGCGTTAAAAAACCTTTAACATTCAATCCCCTGGGACAACTCGCGATTGTAGATAATTATTTCACGCAGGTAGCAAGAGTGACAGAGGCCTGACCATACACACAGCATCACCTTATTACGTGTTAATCCAGGTTTCGCTACAGTCTGTGGTGCGTGACTACGCTTTGACAAGCCTTTGGAATTTCCAAAGGCTTGAGTCGTATTTTTGCCTTTTTTGCAATAAAACTTCAGAATGTATCGAATTTCTTCGTTAGATTCACTCATTTTGGCGAACAGAAAAACAATTGATAAATGGCGGCAAAATGTTTTTTACTTTTTATTTTATTTTTCTGAATGTCCTATGTGTATTGACATTAAAACCAGCCAGATTCAAACAATACAACCAAAGAGATTTTTATTCAATTTTATACAAACAAAATACGAAAAAACTTTTTCCCCGACCTATTAGTTGTTTGGGTCGGAACGTTGGCCTTGTGCAATTTAAGGATGTAAATCGTCTCTGGGATATAGTAGAAATTCCTAGAGGCAATCTATCTGTGTGACAACATCTCAGGGACGTGCATGAGGATATCGACTTTGTGCACATTCTTAGACGGCGCAATGAAACGTCCAAAATTAGGCGGTTATGGAAAATCTACTGATTAGTAGAATAGGGGTCTATTTAGTTAGTTATAAGTAAGAGCTATGGTTCTTATATTAGAAACACTAAATAAATAAATTAAAATGGGTCACAGTAGTTAAAGATACAATCAAAATATATAAACCAGTGGCGATCAGCAAAGGCGCGATCTTCTTAGCACAAAAATCGCTTTCAAATCCTCAGAAATTCTGAGAAGCTTATATACAGCTGTACACTTTTAAAAGCTGTAAATGAATGAGCTACAAATCAGTATACAATGTAAGTGTCACCGTATGTAAATTGGCTACCTCCATGTATCCGCTGGGGCACATGTAGACGCAGGTGTTGTTGAGGATCTTGTAGGCTTGGATGTTGGGCGGGGGCTGGCTGGACTCGGCAGGCTGCGGCGGCGGCATGGCGCGGCACTCCTGCTCCGTCACGCAGCGCCGCGACAGCTGCACAACCATAAACCATTGCACGCACATCTTTTTGCCTTACCTTAGCCGTTGATATTGTGATTACGTCACAATAATTCAGCCAATGTCCTGTCTTTGGTCTGTTACACTTTATCTTGAAGCAGGCACATCTTACCTCGTCACTACTCTTCACGTATCTTTATCAATACTAGGATCTAAATACGAGCACATATTTGTTGTTGGTGAATTTAATACAAATTGTATAGATAATAACAATCTTGTAAGTCTACATAACAGTGGTAGAGCCACGCGGCAGCTTTTGCTGTCGCACGGATGGGCCGGCTCGAACCGGGGTGGTACCACGACCTCACAGAATACCAGCGTGAAGTAGAGGTTTACCTCTGCGTTTCGCTTGGTGAGTGCAGGTGGCCGGAGGCCCTTTTTACTGGAAATGAGGCATTCCATCTTAGTCCTCACGGGTGACAACGCATCTACATTTTGATTTGTAATAGAGGATAGATGTAGATGTCTATGGGCCGCAGCAACCACTTACCATCAGGTGGACTATGTGCTCGTTTGTCACCCTTATCCTATAAAAAAAAACCTAAATGTTTCGACTCTTACAGCTACATCAAATTGTTAATTTACTGACTCATACAACGCCGCATACTTCGACACTTATTGTTGTCATATTTACTAGAGTTAATCTGCAGCCCATATCTTATTGATTTAAGTGATCATGGATTAGCAATAGCGACATTTCCTATTAATGTTCCTAATATAAAACCCCATACTGTCCAGTACAGACCACTAGCAGATAATGCCGAATATATTAAGAAAGCATCTGCATTCACTCCTTGGGAATTTAAACCGGAGTATTACGATCTTAATGAAATATGGAAATTTAAACTGGAGTATAATGACCTTAATGAAATGGTTAACTCGTTCAACTTTCTTATCTTAGACTTAGAAGAGACTTTTACTTCGGTAAATTAAAAAATCCACCATCTCCATGGATTACCATTTCTCTTATAGAAATGAGAAATATATCGTCGTAATAAGCTAAAATAAGTAATTCCGAATCAACTTATAAATTTTACCAGGAAAATATTTAATTAGTTTATAATTTTATTTCTTGTAATCAAAATTAAAGTTGTCATGCGTACATAATCAACTATCATATTATAAAAATTAAAAAAAGAACATCAGATAAATCTTTATTGCCTCGAATTATATAATGGTGCAGAAAGACAAATTATTCTTCATTTTCAGGCAGTAGTTTACTCCTTTCCTTCACGCCAGCTTCAGAGAATAGACGCTTTGAAGAATAGACACTACTTCTTTCACGGCCGAATACTTTTGCCTAATATTTGGCTATTCGGCCAGGAAGTTCGCAGAATATTCGGTATTCGGCGTGTGGCCGGATATCGTGTAACTATTCTTTGCAAGTCTATTATTATCATTCATTATTTTAACCGAATATGAAACGTAGGTAGTTTGTAATTTTACTGTGTAGTTTTCCTAACCAATCTAAGCCAGTGCTTGACTACTACCTGATGGTAAATAGTGATACAGCCGAAGATAATAAAGGGCACCTTAACAAAAGCTTATTCACTCAATGTTGTCTGTAAATAAAATTGAGGTGGCGAAAAGTGAAGTAACATTTAGACATTTAGTAAAATATAAAACAGTTAATAAAATATAAAAATCTCTAGAAAACTATATATTCCTTAATTTTGAGAATAAGGAAAGAATACCAATACTACTTATAAAATAATAAACTTATAAGTTCGTTTAATTTTTTTGGAAATTAACTTATTTAACAAATCTATATTAAATGTCGTGCGCTTGTTATTTCTTTTGTGAAGTGAATAATGATGATGGTTTGCAGTGCGGACTCACCCGGTACGTGTTGGCGGGGCAGGAGGAGACGCAGGTGCGGTTCTCGCCGTAGCCGAGCGAGTAGTTGGCGCAGACGTGGCAGTCGCGCGCGAGCGGGCCGTCGCAGCCGCCCAGGCACGTCGCGTTGCAGCACGTGCCGTTGTGCGTGCACGCGCGCCCGCCGCACGCACTCGGGCACACTGTCACCCACACTCACGTCAATTTCACTGCCTAACCAACGAGTTAGGGAAACTCTTTCACAAATTATTGCCTTATGGCACATTTTTGTATGGATTGTGTGTAGCAGTGGATTGAAAGTCTGGTGTATACGTAAAGTGAAACGAGGAGTTTTAGCGGGGGAAAAGGCGATTTCTTTTCATACATTATCAAAGTAGTTCTCCTAATTAATTAGTAGCTACAGTTGCCTAGGAACATCTGTACCTAATTTTTTTATTATTATAGAGGAGGCAACAGACACATCATGTCCTTGCAGTACACAGAAAAGAAGTTAGAAAGGTGATCATTCGCCATTTATACAGAATACTAGAACCGATATACAACGTGTCCTGAAACTCAATGTCCAGCGGGCACGGGCGAGGTGGTCATACCAGCCCGGGGGAAAATACATATCAGGTAGTTAAGTTGTTACTGCCAAATTTATGAAAATGAGGAAAATCGACACCTTAAATCATTACATTAGGTGTTGTGACCACAAATTTCTCAATTTTGCAGTGATTTTTCACTAACGAGATCTTAAATAAACGTGCTATTAATCACAGTCACAAATTGACTAATATTATTATTAAATATTGAATTCAACAAGTGCAAATGAGACAGAAATGTTTTTGAATGAAACAGATAATGATGCCATTTCATGTGATATAGATGCTATCACTAATATTACGTATCTTTTTAAATTAATTTCTGCTCTATCTTTCTGGCGTAGTTCGGTTATGTTTTGAATAGGTTTTGCATAAATTTTGTCTTTTATGCAATCCTAGTAAAAAAATAAACAGGGTTTAGATCTGGAGAGCGAGGTGGCCACACAGTTGTACCAAGACGGTCAATCCATTTATCAGGAAATTCATTATTTAGATAGTCCGTACAGGACGTGCATAATGCGCGCATCTTGTTGAAACCACATTCTTCGAAGTATGTTGAGTGGTACATCTTCTAACAAGTCTTGCAAATTGTTTTCGAGGAAATTCAAATAATTCTCACCATTCAAGGTCTCCAGTATTTCAAAAGGGCCAGTTCTAATTTCAATCCAGAAATAAATTTTAGTGGTATTGCGATCGGTCCTCTCGTATTAAATGTAGATTTTCAGTATGCCAACCATGAACATTATGACCATATTTCTTGCATGTTGTTTCAGTCCACAATATTTTATAAAAAAATTGCGAATCTTCGCTATTTTTTGCTAACATTGTTCTGCTAAAGTTTATTCTAAGAGAGTAGTCACGCGGTAGATGATAGGGTAGATCGCGGTAGATCTCTACTCGTTTCAGATGATAGGGGTGGTCGAATTTTCTCGATTTGAAATTTCGAATTGATCGAAAATCGATGCACGACAGTGTAGGTAGTCCCGTACTTTTTTGAACTGCACGTACTTAAGTACTGGGGTCGTCTTGAATTTCATTCAAAACTGATATTCACGCCCCCCCCCCCCCCCCCCCTTGATGTCAAGTTGAGTTTCGGAACACGTTGTAGAGCCGGTCCAGACCTTACTTTTGACTAACATCACTCATTCGAAATTAAGATAATACACACAATCTTATACAAACACAGGCAACGTTAAATAGAACACTATAATTAGTACACAGATAACTTTCACAGACAAATATTGCATTGCTAATGTATAGTGCAAAAGCATTTTATTTTATATTGACGTTAATAATTGAAATATGATGAAATGTTGTCGTTATTTGGTAATCTATAATTTGAACAAGCTTCGAAATAAAAAAATGTTTTATATTAATGTAAATAGTCACATAAAAAAGAATATAAGTACATGATGGTACCGTGGTAGCGGTAAAAAAAGATTTTCAAGAAATAATTTATCGCGAAATTACATTGCGAGCAATGTATATATTTCATAGAATTTAATTTACCAAGTGTTTGGTAAGATCATGTTTTGCCAAAACTATGGTTTTAAAGAAGGGTTTTAAAAATTAACAATGAAAAGTAATTTCTCCTGTGTGTAGTGTAGATAAACACGTGACTTCTTGTTCTGCAATTAATTGAGCACCAGATGGCGTCTTTGAATCACATCGTTTAACTCCGCGAGCGATTAAACCGCGAAGTATGTGCCCCTGCGTATAATTATGCTTTATGGCAAGCCTGCCGCGACCCAATGCTTTTCTTATCTCTTTCTGAGTTCCATGATCGCCCTGATAACTAAGATGGAATGCCTCACAGCCTATAATTGCTTCTTAGCAGTCAAAATATGAGGGTGGTTATTAAGAGCTGGCGTTCTCAAATGGACGCATACAGACAAAAAGCTCCATTACTCAATAAATCATCATGTAAAAAGACTTTCACGGTTCCCAGCTGCGTGATGACAAGCTTCATACAAGTTAAAGACAGTACAGACACCGGTGAAGAGAAAGTCTTAATAAAGTAGCCATCACTTTACTAAAGAAGGATTATCATGTAAAAGAAAAACTACGTACGTATATAGGCATATACGTCTCAATGCTTGGCACAAGCCTCCTCTCATTTCTGAGAGGGTTAAGAGTAAAGAAATGTCCACCTCGCTGCACCAAAGCGGTCTTCACATCTTATTATCTATAAAATATATTTTTTTTAATTTCTTAGACATGCAGAATTAGGTTACGATTTTCATTGACTACATTGGATACGATCGGTTTTAACAGATATAGAATAGATTTATTCTGCTATTTCCTTAAATAAGAAATTAGAAAAATGACAGGCCCTTTTAATTAATATTTTTGAACAGACAACAAAAACAAAGTAGTCGTATGACGGGTTCCAACCCACGACCTTTTGAACTCGCGGCATGTTGCCGGCGTGTGGCATGTGTTTATGTGTTGATAATACTTATATATTATAATTTGTTTATTATACGTATTAAAACTCTAACATCACTAAGCCAAACAATATTTAGATAGCGGCATTTTTTTTGCGAGCTCAGAAATATGATACAATAATCACATCTTTAGAAAACCCCTTAAAATAGTCCTACAATTTATATGGTGGTAAAACTTACTCTTTTGACAGTGCTTGTCGTCCCAACACAGCAGTCGTCCGGAGGTATCAGCAGGGCACTGCAAGTGCTGTTGCCGGTGGTCCTCCATGCGGCTTTGTGCGTTCGGACACAGGCCGCACAGCCGTATGTCGTAGTTCGACTACAACACAAAGGAAATTATGTTAAAATAACGCAATTTCTCGCAGCTCCACCAAGGCACGTATTTAACAAATTAAACTTTTTTTGGTGCTTTCCCCCTGGCCAATTTTTTACCACAGCGTCAATTTTCATATAATCGGCAACTATTAAATGCGCAGGATATATTACACTGCAAGAAAAATTTTAGCAAACAGATACACTCACATGTCTTAACCTACCGAAGTCCAAAACTGGAAGGAAGCTCGGTTGCAATGTTACAGACGGAATCAATCACAGCGCAACCAGTCCCAAAATCCAACAGTTTTTGCGTTGTAGCATAAATGTTATCTGCGGCTAGGATTCAAAACAAAAACCTTTGCATTGTATATGCATAGTACATGGCCAAATAAATATTATTTTATTTATATATACATAATACTTTTTATTTTGTTCCGATGATATTCCGGACGTCAATCTGAGCGAGATTAGAATGGCTTATAGAATAGTATATATACTAATAGAATGGATTAGTAACTTAAAACGGCAAGTCCCCCCGGATGAGGATGGAGGAATTACAATGGAGCTTCTGAAAGCGGGTGGAAAACCGGTACTTGATGTCCTTCAGAAGCTCTTTAATTCCGTCCTCCATGGTGTTACTACACCGGAGACGTGGAGCAGAACTGCGGTGGTCTTGTTCTTCAAGAAAGGTGACAACGCTCTCTTGAAGTACTACAGACCGATTCTGAGCCGCGTCTACGTATTGTTTTCGAGAGTCATTACAAATCGTCTCGCACGTAGACTAGAATCCACGCCTTCCAACCTCCCGAACAAGCCAGTTTCCTAAAAGGCGTTAGTACCATAGACCACATACATACCCTTCGGCAAATTATACAGAAGACCGAGGATTACAATTTGCCACTATGTCTTGCGTATGTGGACTTTGAGAAAGCCTTTGATTCCGTCGAAATTTGGGCGGTATTGCAGTCCTTTCAGCGGTGCCAAGTTGACTGTCGGTATATCGAAGTGCTGAAGTGTTTGTACAGTAGAGCAACGATGGCTATCCGAGTACAGAACCAGAGTACGAAACCTATCCAACTGCAGAGAGGTGTAAGACAGGGTGACATTATATCCCTGAAACTCTCACCGGAGCATTGGAAGACTTTTCTTGTTACTGGACTGGAAAGGAAACTGTAATAACATCACTCACCTTCGATTTGACGACGATATAGTCCTTATGGCAGAATTGCTGGAGGACCTAAGCACTATGCTCAATAACCTCAATAGTGCCTCCGAAGTCCCAACGGATAGGTCTTAAGATGAACATGGACAAAACAAAGATCATGTGTAACGTCCATGTCACACCTATGTCGGTAGTTGTTGGGAGCACTAAGCACGAAGTTGTTGATGTCCAACTTCGATCGAGAGGTCAATTGACGGATTCAACTCGGCTGGGCAGCGTTCGGGAGGTTACGACACATTTTCTCGTCAGGTATACCTCAAAACTTGAAAACGAGATTGTACAGCCAGTAGGTGTTGCCAGTGATGACCTATGGATCTGAGACGTGGTCCTTCACTGCTGGCCGTATAAGGAAGCTCAAGGTCTCTCTGCGTGATAAACTTAGAAATGAGGATATTCGTAGTAGAACCAGAGTAACCGACATAGCCCAACGGATTAGGAAGCTGAAGTGGCAATGGGCCGGCCATATAGCTCGAAGAACCGACAACCGATGAGAATAAAAGATTCTTGAGTGGCAGCCTCGTACCGGTAGGCGAAGTATAAGGCGTCCCACACTAGACGGAGTGACGACCTGGTAAGACATGCAGGAAGTTGATGGATGCAGGTGGTCCAGGACCGTGCTTTGTGGCATTCCTTGGGGCAGGCCTATGTTCAGCAGTGGACTAGTGAAAGGCTGTATTGATGATGATGATAATCATACTTTTTTATTTGGTACACAATATTGGTGTGGTGGAGCCACTTTATAGCTGTATTTTGGCTGAATTGGTCGGCTACGCGGGGGAAGGATGGAGACATACTCTCAGAAAATATTAGTAAAATAGCAGCATAATGCTGTTATGTTTTATGTTGTGAGTGACGAGTAGCTAAGACTATTTACTGGTAAAGAGGCCTAACATCTTAGTATCAGGAGTGACACCGCATCTGCATGCTTATTCTTAATCGTAAGTAGATGTAGGGCCACAACATACACTTACCACCAAGTGGACTTGTTTGCCATACTTACTTGTAAAAATACAACAAACGTAACAACATAATTTAAAATTAAAAATTTTATACAACCGACGGCAATATAAATTATTAATAATAACTCAAAAACTATTGGTCAGACCTTGATCAAATTTATATGGGGCCACATGAGTGTCACCAACTTTCAGATAAAAAAGAATCATCGAAATCGGTCACAGAAAAAAGTTATGAAGTAACACACATAAAGAAAAACATACAGTCGAATTGAGTACCGTCTCTATATGTAATTAAAAGCCATATCTAGGAAACAAAGGGGCTTAGATTCGATACCTTCTTTGTTCCTACGATATCTGATTAAGCTAAGCTTATTGTTATAAAATTCGAGGGTTGAGATTCGATACTCTTGGAAGTGCTTCTGTCACTATCAAATATACAATATCTTTGTAAGCAATTATTACACGTATAATTTACTCCACTAATACGATAACGTGGCCCTCACGGGCCGTAAACCGCATGTTTTGTTTCATAATTAATGTTTTTGTATTGTTAATAACTAGTAACGCAAAAAATAGTTATTCTATACACTTATCTTCGTGAAATATTATCAGGACGAAATGTGTATGTAATTGTTATCTACTTTAATGTAGTAACGTAATACTTAAGAGATGGAGAAACAATAAGGATAGTACAAATAATTTAGATAAAAAATTATATTTTGAGCATGCCCGACACAGCGAACTTGCGTTTAAGAAATCCATATGCCATGATCCACAACATGTTTTTTCGCCATCTAAGCGGAGAACCGCATTATTAAGTGGCGAAGCTTGCGAAGACACTTATTGATTTCACGATGTCTGTCCGCCTGTCCGTCTGTCCCTCGATTATCTCGAGAACGGTTTCGAATTTTCAAATTCTGTTTTCAGCAATCGATTACTGATCACCCAGGCATCTGAACCTCCTATTTTGAAACTGATTACTCAACGGCAACCGTTAGACACCGCTACAAAGCTGATTGCTTCGCCACTTTGCTATACTGTTAGCTTGCTAGGTTTATTGATTTCACGATGTCTGTCCGTCTGTCCCACGATTATCTCGAGAACGGTTTCGAATTTTCAAATTCTGTTTTCAGCAATCGATTACTGATCACCCAGGCAACTGAACCTCCTATTTTGAAACTGATTACTCAACGGCAACCGTTAGACACCGCTACAAAGCTGATTGCTTCGCCACTTTGCTATGCTGTTAGCTTGCTAGGTTTATTGATTTCACGATGTCTGTCCGTCTGTCCCACGATTATCTCGAGAACGGTTTCGAATTTTCAAATTCTGTTTTCAGCAATCGATTACTGATCACCCAGGCATCTGAACCTCCTATTTTGAAACTGATTACTCAACGGCAACCGTTAGACACCGCTACAAAGCTGATTGCTTCGCCACTTTGCTATGCTGTTAGCTTGCTAGGTTTATTGATTTCACGATGTCTGTCCGTCTGTCTGTCCCACGATTATCTCGAGAACGGTTTCGAATTTTCAAATTCTGTTTTCAGCAATCGATTACTGATCACCCAGGCATCTGAACCTCCTATCTTGAAACTGATTGCTCAAAAAAAAAGCTGATTGCTTCGCCACTTTGCTATGCTGTTAGCTTGCTAGGTTTATTAGCATCGCTATTGACTAGTTCATGTGGAGCGTAGTAGCGGTATACCGATTTCACATTAATGTTTCTGCCAGAAATAATTTAGCTAAGGTCATATATTCAGTTGTATATTTAATACTCCCATAACTTATTTTAATCTACCTAACAAATCCAAATTTTGTTTCAGCCATGTAAAATTTAATTCACTTCTATTTATTTATTTTTGGAAATAACGAGCGGATTTGTGATTGCAACACCGAATGTTTGACTTTTGTCGGCTTATTTCCGTTGCCACGTCTATCTATGTGCATGATATCTTGGGATATCCCATAGGTAACTCCTGCGATACTCACGGAACGAGAAGGAATAATGAATTAATTTACACCGCCGTCACAAATAATTAGTATTATATTAAGGTATAAATAAGTATTTTTTTTAGATTTACATACTTCGCTCGAGTGCAGTCTGAAAATGTTCGGATATTTTACAAGATATTGATAATAATCTTAAAATAGCTATAGAAAAAATTCTAAATTTAACTTTAAATACAACAGCCTGGACTCAAGCTACTTTACCTATAATTTGGTGGCATTGGTGTGAGAAATCTTTCTAGCATTGCATTGCCTGCTTTCCTTGCTTCCGTACATAGTGTCAGTGACTTATGTAATATAATTTTAAATAATAAAGCAGACCTATGCTTTGCTACGGAGGCAGGGCAGACATGGCAAACACTCTGTCCTGGTGAAAATGTTCCACTGGAAGTTAACCAACAAAAACAGTGGGATATTCCATTGGTACAGGGCGTGCAGAAGGATTTGTTTCATAATCTCCAGAGTGACCTAGATAAGGCACGCCTTCTAGCTGTTTCGACTAAGGAATCTAGTCACTGGTTACACGCTTTACCATCAAGTAATCTCGGCACATTACTTGATGCGGAAAGCTTACGCATTGCCGTAGGAATCCGACTAGGAGCGGCGATTTGTCAACCCCATCAGTGTCCCTGTGGTAGCAGCGTCGACAAGTTTGGGCTCCACGGACTTTCATGTAAGAAAAGCGCTGATAGATTTTCACGACACAGTTCTTTGAACGATGTCATCTGAAGAGCTCTTGTCTCTATAAATGTTCCCTCGGTTTTAGAGCCTTGTGGAATATTTAGAGACGATGGCAGGAGACCCGACGGTATGACATTGGTCCCTTGGGAGGGAGGTAAAGCCCTAGTGTGGGATGCTACTTGCGTAGACACTTTGGCGGCCTCTCATCTCAAGGATATCGCGTTTAGAGCCGGGGCGGCATCAGATGCAGCTGAACTGAGTAAGTGGCGCAAATGGACGTCTCTGAGAGATGACTACATATTTGTGCCATTTGCTGTAGAGACTATCGGTCCGTGGGGTCCACGTGCGGTGAAGTTCCTAAAGGAACTCCATCCGCGGCTGGTCGTTGCTGCTGGTGATAAGAGGGCTGGTTCTTTCCTTGCTCAAAGGCTAAGTATAGCCATTCAGCGGGGAAACGCAGCCAGCGTTCTTGGCACGATACCGCGGGGAGTAGGACTATATGATATTTAAGTTTCTAGTTTTAGTTTTTTTTTAATTACTATTATAGTTTTTAGTATTGTAGATAAAAATAAGTATGAATAAATAAATAAGTGAAGATAACTTCAAATTGTACATTTTATTGCCAACTATGTATGTATGCGATTTAGGCCATTACCAGGAAGTCATTCCATTCAAGCTAATTCACAGAAATACCTAGTTATACGAGCCACACGTACGTGTATGGAGTAATTTAAGTGTTGCACGTAAAAACTATTTATGATGAATAACAAAATATTCACGATACAGTTACACAAAGTTATGGATGCAACTTTACCAGTCTTAAATTTTTATTTATTTACTTATACTTCCATGCACAAAGTAGTACATATTGCAGACTTAATGCCATAGGGCATTCTCTCCCAGTCAACCATTAGGCTAAACAGAGATAGACATATAATACATATATATATATATATATATATATATATATATATATATATATATATTTATATAATACCTATATATATATATATATATATATATATATATATATATATATATATATATGTATTAAATACCTATAAATGTTATCTATATCAGATCAATTATGAAATATATATGAAAATAGGAGCCGTGTAGTTCAAACTTGCAACGATTTTTTCACATGCTTATTTTTTAAAAATAAACATTAAAATTTAATGTCAAGAGGAATGTCGTTCCAGTCTGATTGCCGTGAGGGCGAAAGAGTGATATAACTGAGTAATATAATTAAATTAGCGTTAATACCAGGCGAAATTAATTACAAATGGTAGAGCCCTAACTCAACCGATTTGTATTACTTAATCAGCCTACTACAACTAGCCGTGTAGTGGCGGTCAAGAATATCCACTACCCCATATCCTCCCGTGGGTGTCGTAAAAGGCGACAAAGGGAAACAGGCAGGAGATGGGCAGCAGCATCTTCCTGATAACAATAAACTTACAATAAAAAAAACTGCGGTTGCCAACCCGCTCGCCAAGCGTGGCAACTATGGCAAATACCCCCCTATAATGAGAGTAACAAAGAGACGGCCCCCAGTCCCCGGCGGCCCCGCTATTCCTGGTTACGGTGGCGACCATGGTAACAGCGGGGCAGGGGGTGCTAAGAATCTCCGGTGGAGGTTCGGTTGCCACCTTAGACGACTCGACCTGGCAACGTACAACGCACGCACCCTGAGGACTGACGAGAAGATCGTGGAGCTGGAAGAAGAGATAGACAAGTTGCGCTGGCATATTATAGGATTATCCGAAGTCCGAAGAGAGGGGGAGGACACGGTAATCCTCGAATCCGGCAACTTGCTCTATCACCGGAAGGGCGACCATCTGTCCCAAGGAGGTGTCGGATTTATCGTCCACAAGTCTCTCATTAACAACGTTGTAAAGATCGGGAGTGTGTCGACGAGGGTTGCGTACCTTATACTCAGAATCACCAAACGGTATTCGCTGAAGGTCATACAGGTTTACGCACCAACCTCGGCACACCCCGATGAGGAGGTGGAGGAAATGTATGAGGACATCTCTAGAGCCATGCATTCCTCCAAAACCCAATATACGGTGTTAATGGGACACTTCAATGCAAAACTAGGCACAAGAGAGAACGGTGAGCTGAAAGTAGGGAAATTTGGAATAGGGCAACGGAACCCAAGGGGCCAGCAGCTGGCCGACTTCATGGAGAAAGAGGGACTCTTTATGATGAACTCTTTCTTCCAGAAGCGGCCCCACTGGAAGTGGACCTGGTCGAGCCCCGACGGTTCGACAAAAAATGAGATTGACTTCATTATGACGACCAGACGACAACTGTTCAGTGATGTCTCCGTGATCGCGAGGGTGAAAACTGGTAGCGATCACCGAATGGTTAGAGGCACACTGAACCTAAACGTTAAGTTGGAGAGGTCTCGTCTAATGAAGTCAACGCTCCGTCCCCCTCGTGCTCTGTTCCAAAGTCCCGAAACCTTTCAGCTCGAGTTACAAAACCGTTTTCAGTGTCTAGAAGACTGCAATGAAGTGGGCGATATGAATGACAAGCTCGTGGAAACTTTCCATGCGGTCGGAGCTAAGTTCTGCAAGACCCGCCGCAGAAGAACACAAAAACTCTCCGATCACACTCTTAATCTCATGGCTGTTAGACGGGAGATGAAGCTGCATTCTTCAACAGACTTGACAGCATACAGGCAACTGAACAGACAGATCTCCAAATGCATGCGGCGGGACTTACGCAACTTCAATACAGCTCGTATTGAATAAGCGATCGAGCGGAATCAAGGCTCCAAAGTCTTTGCCAGAGATCTGTCTGCCAGAAAGAACCAACTGTCAAAGCTGAAGACAGAATGTGGCAGCATCGTTTCCGGGACACCTGAGATTTTGAGTGAGATTGAGAGGTTCTATGGGCAGCTTTACACGTCATCGTTGGAGCCACACACAAGTGTGAGTAACGATCCAAGAGCGAGTCTTATTCGACACTATTCCGAAGATATCCCGGACGTCAGTCTGAGCGAGATTAAAATGGCTCTCTAGCACCTTAAAAACGGTAAGGCCCCAGGCGAGGATGGAATTACAGCGGAGCTTCTGAAAGCGGGTAGAAGACCGGTACTTGAAGTCCTTCAGAAGCTATATAATTCCGTCCTCCATGGTGGCATTACACCGGAGGCGTGGAGCAGAAGTGCGGTGGTCTTGTTCTTCAAGAAAGGTGACAACGCTCTCTTGAAGAACTACAGACCGATTTCCCTTCTGAGCCGCGTCTACGTGCTGTTTTCGAGAGTCATTACGAATCGTCTCGCGCGCAGACTTGACGACTTCCAGCCTCTCGAACAAGCCGGTTTCCGAAAGGGCTTTAGCACCATAGACCACATACATACCCTTCGGCAAATTGTACAGAAGTCCGAAGAGTACAATTTGCCACTGTCTGGCGTATGTGGACTATGAGAAAGCCTTTGATTCCGTCGAAATTTGGGCGGTGCTGGAGCCCCTTCAGCGGTGCCAAGTTGACTGTCGGTATACCGAAGTGCTGCAGTGTTTGTACAGTAGAGCTACGATGGCTATCCAAGTACAGAACCAGAGTACGAAACCTATCCAATTGCAGAGAGGTGTAAGACAGGGTGACGTCATATCCCCGAAACTCTTCACCGCTGCATTGGAAGACGTTTTCAAGCTACTGGACTAGAAAGGATACGGTATCAACATCAATGGCGAGTACATCACTCACCTTCGATTTGCCGACGATATAGTCCTTATGGCAGAATCGCTGGAGGAACTAAGCACTATGCTCAATGACCTCAATAGTGTCTCCCAACGGATAGGTCTTAAGATGAACATGGACAAAACAAAGATTATGTTTAATGTCCATGTCACACCTATGCTGGTAGTTGTTGGGAGCACTAAGCTCGAAGTTGTTGACGAGTATGTTTACCTGGGACAAATAGTCCGACTAGGTAAGTCCAACTTCGACCGAGAGGTCAATCGACGGATTCAACTCGGCTGGGCAGCGTTCGGGAAGCTACGACACATCTTCTCGGCAGACATACCTCAAAACCTTAAAACGAAATTGTACAACCAGTGCGTGTTGCCAGTGATGACTTACGGAACTGAGACGTGGTCCTTCACAGCTGGCCGTATGAGGAAGCTCAAGGTCGCTCAGCGAGCTATGGAGAGGGCTATGCTCGGAGTTTCTCTGCGTGATAATCTTAGGAATGAGGATATCCGCAGTAGAACCAGAGTAACCGACATAGCCCAACGGATTAGTAAGCTGAAGTGGCAGTGGGCCGGCCATATAGCTCGAAGAACCGACAACCGATGGGGAAGAAAGGTTCTCGAGTGGCAGCCTCGTACCGGTAGGCGAAGTGTAGGGCGACCCCCCACGAGATGGAGTGACGACCTGGTTAGACATGCAGGAAGTCGATGGATGCAGGTGGCTCAGGACCGTGCTTTGTGGCATTCCTTGGGGGAGGCCTATGTTCAGCAGTGGACTTATGAAAGGCTGTAATGATGAAATGATGATGAATCAGCCTACCGACTTTTTGATTTTATATTTTTAGTTCATCCCCGTGCGTCTTTCTCAGTCAATCGAATGCGAAGCGATGATAAGTTTCAAGGCTTGTGTACGGTTTGCTTAAAACACATTTAACGAAATACATTTAAAAAAAAAAAACTATTGCAAGCATCGCACGTTAGCATTATATTTTTTATACACGTATTTATACAGTTCCTAGGCGATATCGTATGTTCATATTTCGTTATGAAATATAAATAGTTTAATATGAAATCAACAGCAATAAACCTAGCAAGCTAACATCATAGCAAAGTGGCGAAGCAATCAGCTTTGTAGCGGTTTCTAACGGTTGCCGTTGAGCAATCAGTTTCAAAATAGGAGGTTCAGATGCCTGGGTGATCAGTAATCGATTGCTGAAAACAGAATTTGAAAATTCGAAACCGTTCTCTAGATAATCGTGGGACAGACAGACGGACAGACATCGTGAAATCAATAAACCTAGCAAGCTAACAGCATAGCAAAGTGGCGAAGCAATCAGCTTTGTAGCGGTATCTAACGGTTGCCGTTGAGCAATCAGTTTCAAAATAGGAGGTTCAGATGCCTGTGTGATCAGTAATCGATTGCTGAAAACAGAATTTGAAAATTCGAAACCGTTCTCGAGATAATCGTGGGACAGACGGACAGACGGACGGACAGACGGACAGACGGACAGACGGACAGACATCGTGAAATCAATAAGTGACTTCGCAAGCTTCGCCACTTAATAAGTGACTTCGCAAGCTTCGCCACTTAATAATATAAAGCAACATTAAATTAAATAATAAAGGGACCAGAAAAGAAATGTATACATAAAACTTGTAACCTCAAAGAACTGGAATTAATATAAAAAGCGGCTGAAAGCTGTTTATCTTAGTGATTCCACCACCGAACCCTCTATTGTTGGTTGGTGGTATAAACTACCGTGGGCTACGACCCCTACGGTATTTTTACACCCAGAGACGACCAAGGTAAATGATGACAAAAGATCGGCAGTATTAAACGGCAGTTGCCAACTTGCTTACCAAGCGTGAGAACGATGGCAAATATTCTTTTCCAAATTCAGAGAGGCTAATTTAAAATTACAACCCAATAAATGTACGAGTAAGTCTTTGCGACGAGAAGTCGCTGATCTTGGACATTTAATCACAGATCAAGGTGTTTCGCGTACCCCTGATAACGTAAACCCTATTACTCAGTTTTCCACTTTTTTATAAGAATAATGGTGACAAACGAGCACACATTCCACTTGATGATATGTGGATGCTGTGGCCCATAGGCATATACATGTATCCTCGATTAAGAATCAAAATGCAGATGCGTTGTCACCCCTGAGAACTGGGGAATGGCTCGTTTCCAATAAAAAAGGTTTGAGGTTACACTCACCATACGAAATAGAGCAGCATTAAGCTGCTATTTTACACTAGTATTCTGTGAGAGCGTGGTCCTACCCCGGACGAGCCGACCCATTCGTGCTACAACCATAATATAGATGCAGCATGGCTCTAACACTTTTAAAACTGCTAAAGACGTAAAACGTCTTTTCTTGGTTTGAAACAACCTATGGGGAGAGCTATATTCAGCATCGTACTTTTTGAATGATTGTCATTAATAAATAAAAATCAGTCACAATTAACAATCTTTGTTTTCTTATTGTTTATGAAATCGATAAAATTTTACGGCGTCGTTGCGACTGCACATGGCGACGCATTTTACTATGATGGTCGGTCTGAGGCAATCTTATTGCGTTCGGGTACACTAGTAAATAATACAACCATAAAGTAATTAAAACTTTTAATAGACTCAGTAGACTAACATGGACATACATATTATAAACTAGTAGTGCCTACTAGTTTATAATATGTATGTCCATGTTAGTCTCACATAAAGGCTTCATGTTCATATTGCGACTGATAACAAAAAAAAATGTGCCAACTGCCATATTTGTCCAGCATGTGGCAACTAATGGCATATTTGGTTTGTGATTATTGACCCCCGGGATAGCCTATCACTTTTTTCACAATTTTTCACTTATACCGATATTTTTTTAGTTAAACGTGGTCTGAGTAGCTCGCTGCTCTTTACTCTGCCTTCGTACTTGGGGATTTCAGTTTTTGGTAATGGTAACAAATGATGATTTGTATATAACAGTTCATTCTATGCATTCAAAATGTAAGTTAAACAGATGACTGGAAATAAAACATTAAAAACTAAAACATGCGTTTTGTATAAAAATTTAACAATAAATTTACTTATTTAAGTTTCATTCCATTCACGAAATCGGCAGATATCATTTTTAGATTCAGTATAAATTTTAAAATAAAAATTTTTAGTGTACTTAACAGTTTTATTTAAATTGTTTTTTGAGTTTTACCGAAATTGACAAATTTTATATAGAAATATAAAGAGGATGAAAATAAAGATTATAATAACAGTTTACATGAGTTCCAGTCAGTCACAAGATATTTCTGAGTGGGTTATGAAGTAGACAAGGATCCGACTTGGGGCTTCACTGCAAATCAGATCAGTGGACTTCAAAAGTCTTCGAACTATTTTAAATTTCACAGACATGCCGCTTTCCTAAAAATGTTTTCCTTCACCGCCGAACAAGTGATATAGTGATATATTAGCACCTAAATTGCGAAAACAATTTGAGCGGTGTGGGCAACGATCAAACTCGGGTTGCGTAGTATGAAATTTAAAGCAAGTGTTTATTTAAACCCTCCTTTTTTATAGAATAAGGATGACACAGTCCACCTGTTGGCAAATGGATGCTACGGCCCATAGACATCTACATTCTATTCACGATTAAGAATCAAAATGTAGATGCGTTGTCACCCCTAAGGGTGTAAACCCCTCATCATCATTAAAAAAATCCCCGATTCTCTACACTCACTGTATGAAACACAGCATTATTCTGCTTGTTCACGTTGCTATTCTGTAAGAGCGTGGTGTTACCTCGGTCGAGCCGACTCAATCGTGCTGCATATATAATATATACTCGTAGCTGCAGCGTGGCTCTACCATGTAAAGTAGTGATCGAAAAAAAACTAAAATGGTGATAAATAGAGAGTGGTAATTTTAGTTACGACTGATCTTAAACAAGGAGAAAAACAAATCAATATTTGTTAAATACACGTGTGCAGGAATAATATATTTAATTTATACTAATTGTTTATTTGTACGTCGGTAATAATAGCTACCCCACCTTACCCGGATCAAGATGTTGTCGTCGCCGTCCGCCACAATGCGCGACCAGTCAATAGTATTGGTGTAGCAGAGGCGATCGTTCTGCTGTATGCGGACGCCGCCGCGTTCCACTTTCGACAAAGAACGAAGGCCCAGCGACTGTGGAGACAAAGGATGCCATTGCATAGTTTAACACAATCGCCCTCTTAATGGTCGTAACAAAAATATAAAAACAGAGGTTGTTTATACAATCGAAAAATTCATACAAATAAATAAAACAGATGAATGAATGCTTGAAAATACTTTTGTACTTATATACTAAGTAAAACAATATAACTTTTCTACGTAGTACTTAAAAGTATGCATAGAGAATGCCATAAACAGTACAAAATTTTGAGTTTGAACCACAGACATCCAAAAAAATATCTTATTTTCTAAATAACACAGTACAAAAAAGAAGGATGTATTAATGTCACTTGCCACCTTGCCTTATTTACAAACTTGTCGCTTTTTTTGTACACCTTACAATAAAAAAATATAAGTAGCGTACCAGAAACGGAAAGAACGAATTAATGTAATGTTTGAAATCCGTAAATTTTCAGATTTTTAAAATAAGGCGACTAGTATATAATGCTAGTTTTCATTCTTAATTTATTTATTTAGGATTTTGCATAGAAAATTTGTGGAAAGGTATATTAACTCAAATTTAGACAACTTTGGTTGAACAATAAGGGCTTTAAAATATTAATTCGGAGTTCAAATTGAACAAATTCCCTACTATATCAAACGATTATAAATTGTGAAAACGTTGTTATTTTTGCTTAAGTCGAGGAAATAAAGAAATTCCACTAATTTTTGTGTGAAACAACATAAAATTAGTCAAAAAAATCTAAAGGGTTTATTATGACTATTTTTGCAACTAACCTCAAGATCTTCGCAGTCAAACACAACTATAGCGTAGTCCTTGAACAGTTGCATACCGCGCACTACAGAGAGATTCGGAAATAGGTCGCCGAGGTTCCGCACCCCCATCAGCCTGAAAATATAGACGTTAATATTAACACAAAAGATAAATTAATCTAATATTATTATACATTTTAACGTAATGCACCAAAAATAGGCTTACTATAAAACTGCTGTTGAACCCCTATTGAGATGTAGTTTAACAGTAATACTAGAACATTTAAAAAAACAAATTACTGTGCAGGATACATACCTATATATCTTTATATAGCCAGTAACTTCCCTTAGTTCAGGGAAGCTCATGTTGTCAAATGCATTCGGCGAGGGATGTTCAATAACGACAATACTGAGGTGACCTTCGATCACCCGGCAACCCCGTAGCTTTAGCATCTGCTCAGGGTGGCTCCGTATGTCTATTGACGGGCATACTGTAACAAAACAAATATTACGTTATTGAACCAAATAGAAAAACGTTAATATTATAATTATGCCAAGGTTAGAACCATACAGTTCCAATATAATAAAAATAATTCTGTAGTATTTCTCCAAAAAGGGATTAATCCCGGGCAGCGTCCCGGGTCATCTGAGACTACTGGGGCAACGTGAACGACCGCTCCGGGCGCAAATATGCAGAAGGCTATGCTCCTCGAAACCAACTTGTGCATATTTCGTCGTCGTTTCGTTCGTCCGCCGATTTCTTTCCCTTTCCCCCTAATCCCCGGCCGGGGTGACCAAACACCCCTGCCGAGAGATTCCCTCTAGTTGGGTTTTTATCTATTTATTAATTTTACTTTATTTAATAGACATTGGCTTTTTATTTAACATATGAGAATACTACAAAATATCCCTAAATAATAATAATTTAGACCGTATTTCTGTCACGGCGGCCAGTCTCGACGGAGACTAGCCATCTGCGCAGGCAGGATTATAGTGGAGAGCACAAGCACAGCTGCACTCTCTATTTCCTCGCTCTCATAGTCCGATAATCCGACACGACTGGAGAAAGATCAGACGCAGGAACAACGGCTTTACGTGCTTTTCGAGGTTCTCCGCGGTGATGAAACACTGCCAACTTCCTGACTCCGGTCTGCCACTGAGATTTTTTTGACAGAAAAGCCCAATTACTGACTTTGGCCCTAACTTGGATTTGAACCCGGAACTTCGTGACCATCAATCGCGTTTACAACCACTAGATCAACATAACACGTTGGTCATCAGTTAAAATTGTTTTAAAATATTCTCAAAGCTTATGTTTAACGTACTAGATAGAAATTTCCATTTCTGAATATTCTCTCAAAAAATTAAATAATAGGCGTACCTATATTTATAAAATAATAAGATGAACCATACTGCACAGATCACTTGACATTTTAAATAGTCAAATCTTTATAGTTTTTAGTTAGTGGCGAACTGGCGAAGCTCGGCGACGGCGTCTGTGTACTTGTTATTCAGTTATTTATTTATTTACTGTAAAACTATTATATTGTAACTTGGTACCTTTTTAATAATAATAATCATCATTTCATTGTATTGGAGAATTTTGATAGTTTTAATAATGTAATAAACCTGGTAATCGTATTCCTGGTCCTCAAAACACAAAAATTGTTTGGGGTTCGCCGGTAAAATATCCGTGTAACTGAAATTGAATGTTACAGTTCTTTTACAGTAGTATTCGACGTGTTCTACGATAAATACCTTATAACTTATTGTTGTGTTATTTTGAATATATTTTTATTATATTATTTTATTATAGATATACACATTACATCATATTGATAATAATTATATTTTTAAGCTACAACTCTGACCATATCTCAAAATTCAAATAATATATTAGGTATGTCCAACGTCATTTATCAAAGTACCGCCCAGGCTATAACATCACTTCAACTTTCACACCTGCAATGCAGATGCCATGTGCCAATTTAAGCAGTCGAAAGTAGAATTCTGTTACTGGGCAAGAACAGATTTTAGGAACGTAATACCAATTGCTTGGCTAAAACAGTTAATAATGATGTCGTACACAACGAGACCTTGATAAGCTTTTAACTTTAAAACACTAAATTATTTAGTGAATACGAAACTTTGCGAACCCTTATTCTGTACATTACTCGTTAAAGTCTTTAGTGAAGAAAGTGTCAAACATTGTTACTCAAATCAAAGAAGGCAGCGCTTAACCACTCTTAGAAGAGGACAGAATTCTTTTTCTGAGTAGGAATCTGTCTTTTACTTATTTCCGCTTTCCGGTTACGATAAATGGCAGTTATTTTCATTGTACTTGTTTTACAAAAGAACCAGTTGTAAATTGCAACAAAGACTAGCGAAATATAAAGCTGAATATAAATACGCCGCGATCGCTGACTTAGAAGACACTTTAAATATCGACAGATGCTCAATCTAAGTAGTATCACAGACTTTGAAGAGAAGAAATTTTAACGGTACGAAGGCGCTCTGCGATCATACATTTTGCTAGCCTGTTGACATTTTTTGGAAATTACTTTATTCTTAAAGAAAACTACTATAACTCTTGGATTTTAAGAAGAGGAAACGAAAGAGCTCACATCCTAGATGCATTAACTTTGACCGCAGAGCCATGCGCCGGCTTTAATCAGGATTGTAAAGCACATTAAAACTAGCTGTTAGAACCACTACGAAATCGCTGGTACAAGGGGGTAAATTACTCTTCGACGTAACCACATAAACGGCAGCGCAATAAGCACACGCCGGCACGTTCCTCAATTAGAAGCGATTATTTTGTTATCGCCTTCGCGCGCCACTCGGTTATTTGCTAATGATCTCCCGCAAAGCAATTCTGAAGGGAGCACATGCGAGCTGTCCTCACTTATATACTCAACGTATATCATGATCAGTCAAATCTAGAGCAAGTAATAGAGTAGAGTAGATAGCTTTCGGAAAGACACGAGAGTATGCGTAGGACAATTACAAAGCACAATAATTATAATCAAATTGAACTGTTACAATTCCGCCGCAAACTGGTATCTTGTTGTGTTATTTAGAGCAATAAATAGATATAACGGTCTGTTTAAAAATAACAAAACATTCGTTATTTTATTTTTAAGGGAAAAGCAATTGAGCAACAGTAAAAATATAATACAATAACTGTTGGCGACGCGTCTATAAAAAACATTTCAATTTATTAGTTAACCTAATATCTTTTTAGATTTCGAATAGCTTCTAAAATCAAAATTTCAAGTCATAATAATCTTATAAGAAAACGCTTAGTTGAATCTTAAAGAAATATCGAATTAATAATTTGAAGGTCTTGGGTTCGATTCCCAGGCCGGACTAGTTCGTCGTTTTCTTAATAATATTTTCTTAATAAATTCATATAAGGATTTTTTAAGATATACATTATGTTTCCGGGTTCAGTTCCGCGGTTGAAATTACCTTTCCAATAACATTGTTAATTTAAAGAAATATTAAAATAAAGTTAGAGACCAGGATTTGTTCCCCGGTCGAAATGTTCACTTTGTGTATAAGTGTAATTAATGTAAAATATTGCATAAGTATTATCTTATACTAAGTTGAATACGTTTTGTATGGAAAATAAAATGTCTATTTTCAATGTTTGATTCATAAAATATTTTCTTTGTGTTATCTGATAAGTATATGATAACTGATAAGGATATGATGTCTGATAAGAGATCTTATTGGATGCTACCTTGCCGACAAGGGGGTCGTGCAGGGATTGATTGCTCATCTTGTGTTAATGGATAGCAGTGAAATATGCTAAAATTGCCACCTGCTTTACCGACAACGAGGTGTCGTGTGAAAGTTAGTTGTTCATTTAGCTGCAGATAACAGCAGCACGCTAATCTGTAGAATCAAAAGTTTAAATAAGTGGAAATTTAAATGTTTGTAAATTACAGCAATTTATGTAAAATTGACTTGTAAAATATTTCAGGTTGACTGCATGAGCAAAATAGGTGAATTCTGTGTGAATCACGCATGTTAATTCTCTTATCTTAGTGAAATATTGATAGTTTTGTATAAGACATTTAAGTGTTTTAAATAGTAAAATGTGTAGGAAAAATGTAAATTAAACTATTGTATTAGTTAAGATATTTGTATTTTCAAATAAAGAACATTGTTTCAACCTTATATGTTAGATATTTAAGAATTCTAACTTAGTACATAATATGTTGTAAAATAGGCATATTTTGTTTAATAAATAAAAGGTTTTTTGTGATATAAAAATGTAATGTATATCATAGTATAGATATTTTTGTGCTATCTTTATAAATAAAATGTATAAATGTATGTCTTATACAAATAAAGATATTGGGCAAACCGTGAGGGAGTGATAGTACAAATTTGATGTAATTGAGTTGCGAAATCGTACAGAGGGCGTGGCTCTCTTTCGAGTATAGCTTTATTGATACCCCATTAGACTGATTTTCATACAAATCGTCGTCAGTTCGTCGCGGGCCGTGCTACAGTGCGGATGTGTTTAGTCGCGCTCCCGATTTTGTACGTGTTGTGTCAGTGTTCGACTCCGCCGACGTCGAGTTCGCTCCGTCAGGCGTCGAGGCGTCGCTGGCGCATCTCCTGCGTCGAGCTACGTTTAAGGTAAGCGCAAAGGGAACGACCTACGCTGTGCCCTACTTTGCGTTTTGCCTTATTTCTCACTGCACCCCTTTTTATTATAAAAAGTGTCTGTAAGTGTGCCGCACACTGTGCGAGTAAACGCCCTAATCCATCTGCGTCTCACACACCCCTCCCTGCTCGCGGGCGCCTCGCTGGGCCTCCCTCAAGGGTCTCACCCGGTGTGGTTGCACGCGCTGAGGGGAGTAAGGTGTGTGATAGCTAAGGGCTGAGCACAATAAATTAGAGATGTCGGACAAGGGGGAACCTCCCCCAATACGCCGAAAACCACCCGATAGGCGTCCGGGAGTGCTTGACAGGCCCCTTATGGAGCGAGACCACTTCGCTCCTGAGAGGTCAAGAGTGCTCCCACCTTACAGCCAACTCCCGAGGCGGATAGGTAGTTCACCGGCCACTGGCGCCGCGCTCGGCGCTGGTGAAGCTGTCTCCACTCAGAGTCGAACCGGCTCCACTACCACGCCGGAACCTAGCCTCGAGGAGAAGGACCCCACCAGAATTAAACGAAGACGAGCTCCAAGAGGAGAAAAGGTTGAAAGCGGGTTCAGACTCACTGTCTGATTCCGCATCGCCCACTACCTCGCCAACTCCACTCGAAAGGCAAGCCCCACAACCCTTAGTGAGGCACAACATCCCACCGAAATCTCCGTCTCCAACCACCTCTCCGGTCTGCACTGCTGATATGCAGGTTTTCGATGAGGAAGACCCAGAAGGGGAGAGGGAGTGGGACAATACGTCCTACGCCACTCTTGCCCCTATACAAGACCCCCAACCTATAAACCAGGAGCCCACACCTGGACCATCCACAGCGCCGGACTCTTATGCGTGCATTGCAGCAGCGCCGAGATCAGCGCCACCAACACCACCACCACCAACTGCACAAAGATCTCAAACAGTAGAGAACCAAACTGCCAAATATCCCCCTATCATAGTTTAATGCTTCCCAAACTGGGCGAAGCATTTCAAAATTATACATCAACTTCTGGGCCACGCTCCGAACGCTCGCCCCTTCGGGAAAGGGGTTCGTTTCCGGGCACAATCTGACGATGAGTACAGAAAGGTCCAACGCTACGTTATAGACCGAAGCAAGGAGGACGCCACCTTCGTGTGATATTGCTACGCCCCACAGGAGGAGCAACCCACGAAGGTGGGGTTAAGAGGTCTCCCTGCTGACACAGACCCAAAGGACATACAGGAGGCCCTCATAGAGAAGGGCTTCCCAGTCACTTTTGTCCGCTCTATTCCACCTAAAAGAGGCAGGCCCGGCTGCCTCTTCCATGTAAAAATGGACCACCTAAGCCCCGAAGAGCTCAACAGGCTGTATAAAATTGATGAGCTGCTCTACATGCCAGGGATAACCATAGAGGGCTGGACAGGCAGAATTGGCCCTGCACAGTGTCACAGGTGTCAAGGGTTCGGACATGCATCCTATAACTGCTACCGGCCCTTCAAATGTGTGCGCTGTGCAGGTGATCACCTCGCCTCAGCTTACCCACAACCGCGGGAAGCACAGCCTAAGTGCGCCAATTGCGGTAAGGATCACTCCGCAAACGACAGGCGGTGCCCAGTGCTGCAGCGAATTGCGAGGAAGAGAGGCATTAACATGCAGCCTCCCATGCCTCCACAAGCAGCGCGAGCACCGCAACGTCAACATCAACCACCTCCACCACAATGGCAACCACCGCCACAACCACCCCAACGACAACCACTACCACCACAAAGGCAAATCCAACAACAGCCCCAACAGCTGCAACTACAACAGCAACCACAAAACCTGGCGCCTCAACCACAGCGACAGGTCTTAATAGCACCAGCTCCAACAACATTTGTAACGACTGGGGCGACCTTAGCCACACCGGCAAATGTTGCCACGGAGCGCACAGAGCACCCCAAAAGAAAGCGTGGAAAGAAGAAAAAGAAGAGGAAGAAGACGACCACCCAACCAGAGCTAGTGGGAGGTACAACAACTCCTCTTCCTCCACCCATTGCCACCACACAACAGCGTCAGCCACTGCCACAACCGCGATACACAACATTCCCCCCCATGACCAGCCAGACAGAGCAAACCGTATCCCAACCCCGAGAACCACGCCCACCTAAAAGGACAATAATTGTCACACCCCAACTACAGCCCCAGGCACCAACCACCATCGAGGAGGCCCTCGCTCAACTGTTGGGCATGGTGATCAGGATCTTAGGAGAGGTCGTGACTGCCATGACCACCGGCACCAACCCCCTTTCGGCCATTCTAAGTGCCCTAGCCCAACTTACCACAGTCAGCAGGCCATCAAATTAGGATGTGCTACTGGAACCCCGGCGGCATCGTAGGGAAGGTCACCGACCTGAGAACCCTGGTCCAGCAGCACAATATACAAATTGTGCTGCTGGGGGAAACCAAGCTGCGCCCCTCTGCTCAACTAAAGCTCCCCAACTTCTTCGTGTATCGCCATGACGAGATCTCCCCAGAAGGTGTCGCGTACAGAGGTACCGCGGCCCTTGTGAGGAGGGATGTCATGCACGAAGAAGTTGGCACCAACACTCATTTTACGTCAACGAGGACTAAGGGAATCACGTTGAAGGTGGGGATTAAAGACACCAGGATTTTCGCCGCCTACAGACCTCCCGGCACCTCGTTTGCCTCCCAGTATATAAGAACTATCTTCGATTCCTCAACACCTGCCATTATCGCCGGAGACCTCAATGCGAAACATCCTGCACGGGGCTCCGCGCTGATAACACCACCTGGCAGGAAATTATATGACGACGCCGAGGAGTGGGGGTACGAGGTGCTGGGCCCAGATGAGCCCACCCATATCCCCACCAAACCCGAACACCAGCCCGATGTATTGGATATAGTGCTGTGCCATCTAGTGCCGTACCCAACACGGGTGGAAGTGTTGTATGACGTGGACACGCAACACCTCCCCGTGCTGATTACCATCGACACCAGTGCGGATGCCGTAGTGCCCAGAAGTCTCCGAATGAAGACAAACTGGGTGCGTTTCCGCAGCGCGCTGGAGGACCTCCAACTCCGCGCCTCTATTACCACCCATGAAGATGTGGAGACAGCGGCCCTACAACTTCATAGTACTATCAAAGATCAATTACAACTCCATTCCTACCCTGTCTCCACGGGGCGCGGGAAGGAGGAACTCCCACGCGGGCTGCAAACCCAGTTGTCTGAAAAACGGAAGCTGAGGAGGCTCTGGGCACGGACACGATGCTCACGGCTTAAAACTAAACTTAACTCCATGACGGAAGAGCTGTCGGAAGCTATGAGAGCGTACAGGGAAGAGGCATGGGAGAGGCGAATCGACGAAGCTTCGGAGACACTCGCCTCCCTGCATCTCCTCAACCGGCAGCTCACAAAGAAACCACCACCTGTCTGCCCACTGGTGGACAGCACGGGGAGCATAATTTACCCCCACAAGAGGGCAGAATTGATGGCACAGCACCTTGAGCAGCAATTTATACCCAATAGTATAGCAGAGGGGTACGCAGATCACGTACAAAGCATAGTGGACCGCGTACAGGAATACCTTTCAACCCCGGCGCCGCCCTTACGGGGCGACGACTTTATATCACCAGCGGAGGTAAGGCGCACCATCATGCGCCTACCCACCCGTAAAGCGCCGGGATATGACGGCATCACCACCACAGCCATTAAACAGCTGCCCAGAAAGGTAATAGTGGCACTCGCCAGGTTATATAACGGCATCCTGCGAACTGGCCACTTCCCGACCATCTGGAAGCAGGGTAAAATCATCGTGCTGCCGAAGCCGGGAAAAGACAGGAGGTTCCCGGCCAGTTACCGCCCCATAACGCTATTGCCGCACATAGCAAAACTCTTCGAGAAACTCACCCTTACCAGAATACTTCCACATGTCACCCTGCGTGAGGAGCAATTCGGCTTCCGCAGGGGGCATTCCACAACCTCTCAGCTGGCCCGCGTGCTGCACTATCTTGCGGCCGAGTATAACTTCGGCCGCACCTGTGTGGGGGTCCTTCTCGACATGGAGAAGGCCTTCGACAGGGTGTAGCACGCAGGGCTAGTCTATAAACTTATTCAGAATACCTCCTTGCCGCCCATGCTTGTGCGGCTAGTAGCGTCCTTCCTGGAGGGGCGGAGCTTCCATGTCACCTTGGAAGGGGCTGTCTCGGCGGCACGACCGATTTTAGCCGGAGTGCCACAGGGCAGCTGCCTATCACCGCACCTGTACGCGGTTTACACTAACGACATCCCCACCCTCCAAGGCCATCTGGAGGAGTGGGAAGATGACGTTGTGCTAGCACTATACGCCGACGACAGTGCGTACTTCGCGTCATAACGTCGGGTGGACATAGCTGCCAGGAAGTTGCAGCAGGTACTCGACCTCTTGCCTGAGTGGCTGGACAAATGGAGGCTGGCGGTCAACGTCGGGAAGACCGTCGCCTTCACGACCAGGCTGGCCAGAACACCTCCAACTCTGCAACTCCGCGGGCAGGATGTGGGTTGGAGTAGTACCATCACATATCTAGGATGCCAGATAGATCGCTCGCTGCGCATGACCCCGATGGTCAACCACGTAGTGAGGCAGGCCAGAGTCGCGCGAGCGAAACTCTACCCTATACTGGCATCCAAAGTTCCAACAAGAACAAAAATAGGTATCTACAAAACCTACATCCGCTCGCGGCTGACCTACGCAGCGCCAGCCTGGTACGCGTTGATCTCGGCCACTCAGCGCAGGAGGTTGCAGGCCCAAAAAAATTGCGCTTCGGGTGATCGTGGGAGCCGGTCGCTACGTCAGGAACGATATCATTGCACGCGACCTTAAGGTCGAATCCATCTCCGAATTCGTGGCCCGTACTGCGAGACGGTTGTTCGACCGCGCAGATTACGGGCCACACCCACATCTTCAAAATTTAGCTCCTCTCCACGCTCGCCCACCTGACGGGCGACCACTCCCACGTGAACTTCTACGCTCACCACACGGCGACGGGGACGCCGGGGATGAGTGAGCATCCCGACACCTGATTTGATGGCGCTAAGTGCGCACGACACCAACCCACAAGCTGCCAACGCAGCACCCAGTACCGGGGGGGTCGTGTCCTCCTGAAATGCCGCCCATGTAAAGAGGGTCTCCTCGAAACATGTAAAACCTCCACAAGGAGATGAACCACCATACAAATCGTTCGGGACCAGCTACCAGTATATTATATAATCAAGAAAGAAAAACGTATAGGGAAGTGATAGGGAAAGTAATTACTCTCTCGCGGAGCGGTTTCAAGATAATTGCTCTTTTATTCCCAAGGGATCCTTCACCTTTAAATATAACTACAATCCATCTGGTGTCGCTCACGCGGCACATATTGAAGAATTAAGGCGCTGGGTACGGGACGACCTCGGAAGACCCGTAATCCCCGCCTGAACCTATTTGAAGAAAAGGAAGCCGGGTATCGGCGGCTTCCTTTATCCAACTTGCCTAAAGAAAATTTCAATTCAAAAATCCAGTCCAGTTACCATAGCTGAAGGGATTCTGAAGGACTTCGAGCTATAAAATATAGCATGTCCGAAAGTTATGCCAGCCGGTCCGGACATGATGAACATATTTAGAACTGAGTATAGCAGTTCAGAGATTAATTGTTATGTTTCCATATCAGAGCCAACCCTGTGCTACTTCGCGCACGCATGTCAGCATGGCCGTGACGGCGTCGTACAGAACTTGTAAACAGCACTTGTAGATGTACGAGCGCACCACGGAATTGTTTTGCAGTCGCTACAAAAGTTCGGCTAGTACGAACGAGGTCATTCCGGTAAAATCATCCAATCGAAATTATCTTGTTTGTCGTAATTCTGCCCACTATAATTATTCCACTTTCACACTATTATAATTAACAATAACCTCTTAATGTATTTCCGACATAAACAAAACATTAATTATACAATTTTTTATACGAGATCCATGGGCAGACAAGCTAACAGTTTACCTAATAGTCAGTGGCTACTGCTGTCTATGGATACCTGCAACCAACTTAAAATGAAACCATACAATAAAGAATGTAAGTTGGCACCCATAAGAACCAAATTGCAATGCCTTATCTTGCGTTTTTCTCCTTTTAATTTTGTCAATGGTTAGTTGTTAGTGTGTAAGATATAGCATAACTACCTTTCAGTAGTCACGATAAAACTGAAAACTCTTAGATATTTTTCAAGTTATTTGTACAACATAATTTAAAAATAGTATTCGCAATATCTGTTGTTAACTATAGTAACTATAGATATTGCAATGGTATATTATCAAAATTTTATTTTTCATAGAAATTTTTTTCTTGGCAATAGAAAGCAGTTGGGCATAATCTTTAGATGTTAGTTCCACTAAGTTGTGTCGTAACCATGTCGTAACACGGCAATAGGAATAGGAAACGAAAATAGAAAATTCTAGATAGTACTAATGGCTAACAGTAGATATACTATTATCGTCATCTTGTATATATGCCAGATATAAAAAAATACCACAGACTTCATAATGAAGATCCTGGGCATGCATGCTTTAAACCAGAAGCTAGCTGCAGATAGGGGATTACTGCAGTACCGCTGTAAAGGGGGAGGGCAAGGGTGACATGTTACGTAGTGACATTATTTAATCTGTGGCATATGGCCCCAAATTTTAGGGGGGCGATATTTTGGGAAAGAAAAATTGGCTTCCCGCTTTAACTTTTTAAACGATACTAGTAAAAATCTCTTGAATATTTTTTTATTAAACTTTTTTGTACTGGGGCCACTCAACTAAATACCTACTGAATATTGTTTCCAAATGGAATGCAGTAAACAATTTGCTTTTAAAAGCAGAAAAAAACGTTTACAGTTACCACTGTCTTAGTTCTTCAATTTTCGCTATACGCGCAACATTTAAATTAACCCACTTTGTTTACTTTTCGAACCAGTGTAGATTTTGACGTTTATTTTAACAGTTTTAAACAAGCCTAAATTGAATAAAAAGTTTTGACTTTGACTGAACGCTTCGGCGTTAAAGAATCCATCATCGCATTTCGTTTCGTTGTTGCGTAAATAGCGAATATATACAAACATGTCGGAGATATGTCCGAAAGATTTTCTAGCTTCCGACAGATTGCGCTTTAAACATCTCATTCACGCCAGACACGCAACAAGACTTATATTCGTACATATTGCACCGGTTTCTATGGTAACTCCTTTACTGTACAGGCTCAACTTATTTAAAATTCCCCGTCCGGTGACATCAGAAAAGCGCCTAACAAAATACTCCTTGAGAAAATTGCGGTTCGTGAGCATCTACTGAAAAATCATTAAATATAAAATATTAGTAGTTAGTCGTACTTTACTTATGTATTTATTTTGTATTAACGTTTTTGTTTGTGTTTTGTTTTGTAATTTTGTTTGTGTAAGAAAGCGGACCTGTTCGCGTCTCTCTTTGCCTACAATTCACGTCTGGACAGTGGCAACAACGTTCCACCTAAATTACCTCACTGCGGGACCTCTATGTCGGAGGTTCGTATAACAAATAAGGAGGTTCTGAAAACCTTGCGGTGTCTAGACGTGAATAAAGCTAGTGGACCAGATAGTATACCAGCTATAGTTCTAAAGGCTTGTGCACCTGAGTTGTCTCCTGTGCTAACACGCTTGTTCCGCCTCTCATTTAGGACTGGTATAGTGCCAAAATCCTGGAAGCTGGCCAATGTACAGCCTGTTCCAAAAAAATGGCAGCCCTGCCGACCCTGCCAATTATCGGCCAATCTCAATTACCTCCATACTCTGCTTAATGGCATACCTAGGACAGAATGACCTCCTTAGTGACTGGCAATATGGATTTCGCCGAAATCGGTCTGCTGGGAACCTTCTAGCGTATGCCACACGTATGGGGCGAGACACTCGAGAACAGTGGGGAAGCACTTGCTGTTTCCCTTGATGTATCGAAGGCGTTTGACAGAGTTTGGCACACTAACTTTTTGGATAAGCTTCCAGCGTACGAATTATCCCCTGGTCTGATTGAATGGATAAAGGACTTTCTGAGTGAACGGTCTCACCGGGTCGCCGTCGATGACTGCTCATCCGATCCTATGGCGACTAACGCCGGTGTTTCTCAGGGTCCGTTCTCTCCGCAACTTTATTCCTGCTGCATATTAATTAATGATTTGCTTATTCCCGGTATCTATGGGTATGCAGATGATAACACAGTTGTGGAGAGATATCAACCAAGTCCTCGAGCCATTCGGGATCAAATACAGTCTGAAAGAGAAGCTATGTTAAAGCGTGTAAATCTCACACCTCCGAATGGGGCGATGCCAATGTTGTGAAATTCAACGCGTCCAAAACAAGCGTATCTCTCCACTGCAAAAAGGAGCCAGCTCACCTTGGCTCCTTCTTTCCGTAATGTATCCCTGGAATATACCGACCGCCTTCAGTTGTTAGGGTTTGAGATATCCTCAAATCTTAATTTCGGGCGGTTCATTGAATCCAAGGCCAAAGCAGCTGCATGGAAGCTGGAAGACCCTGCAAAGGTGCGGCGGTACTTCACGTCGGGACAGCTGCTTACTTTATATAAAGCGCAACTCCGGTCGTGCATGGAGTATTGCTGTCATATATGGGCTGGTGCTGCAAAATGCCACCTGACAGCTTTGGACTAAATGGAAAGGCGTGCTAAGAGGCTTATTGGTGACCCGAATTTGGTTAAAACCAATCTTACCAGCCTCGAACACAAACGCCAAGTAGCCAGCCTTTCGGTTTTCTACAGGATGCATTCCGGAGTGTGCGCAGGAATTGCATAATTTAATTCCTCCCTCTCCCTTCCACCATCGGACAACCAGACGTTCGGCCAATCTCCACCCTTTCGTTGTTGACTTACCACGCATTCGAACCAAACGGTTCGCCACGTCGTTCATCATGCGTACAGCAAAGGAGTGGAATAAGTTGCCAGCATCTGTCTTTCCATCCGATTACAGTGTGGGTGTCTTCAAGGCAAGAGTGAATAGGCTTTTGTTAAGTCAGTGCGCTTCACTATCTAAGGCTACATCACCACTTTTTTATAGGATAGGGTGACAAACGGGCACACAGTCCACCTTGCTATGGCCCATAGACATCTACATTTATCCTCGTTTGCGAATCAAAATACAGATGCGTTGTCACCCGTGAGAACTAAGATGGAATGCCTCTTTTCCAGTAAAAAGGGTCTCCGGTTCTCTACACTCTTCATACGTAACACAGCAGTGCACTTTTTATTATCTTGCCATGAAAGAAATATAATTTTAAATGACGCTTCTTGTAATAGACACTAGTAATTCATTTATGTGTATTTGTTAATCATTAATATAATACGTTTATCAATAATAATATACTACGAAAGGATCTTCGTACCAACCGAGTTTTCCACAACACTCACGCATGTTTTTTAATTGCTATACTTCGTCAAATTCTCTCCAAGCTGTTGATTTATTTGGCGGTTGACTCTTTACTGGTAAAGAATTCCTTCAGACATTAAGTGTGCTCCCTTTGGATTCGTTTTTATGGGGAAATGCAAATAGGTTTAAAAAAATATCATCGTCAATCGTCACATTAAGGCAAATTATACCTACAACATGTTCACTGTTGGAAATGGGAAGCCCTTTTATATACCTCTTTAAATTTAAATTATAGTATATATTTGGAGGTTCAAGTAAATGTTTGCCGCCAAAACAAAGAGCGTGGTATTGCAATAACAAACATTAGCGCAAAGTGCGTCGCACCCATGCAGTGTAATGCAAATGAACTCAGCCGCATAGCGCCGGCTCCCCGCGCCGCCCGCGTGTACCGACAGCCCAGTTTAGCGCCTATTTATAGGTCAAGTAATGTTATTATTGTATGCTTTTCAAAGGTAATGGTGTCGGAAAAGTGGTCGAAATCGGTATTTTTTTAATTTATTAAAGTAGTTAAGGTTACTAAATGCTATAAATTTTAGGTACCTATTTAATAATTGTTCAATGTATAAGTCTCATACGGACGGTTATTCTCCCGCGGAGTCGCTTGAAACTGGCGGTTTCTCGACGTACTTCATAGGCGGTAACAAATCGACCACCGCATGCACCACCGTCAAACCACGAACTGCAGTTCGCTCCGCTCGTTCAAACTATACGACGGGTTTCACGTCATTGCGTCTTCTACCACTTTTCATGCAATGTGGAAGACTATGATTCCGAAGTGGACAGCGGTGGTAATATTGTGCTAGGCGCCGCACTGCACTGTGTTAAGGAGAAGGCCGCAACGGTACCACCAAAACGATAACACTTTTACTAACGTTTGATATTTCGCTCGTTGATTGATTGGTCAGTACGACAGTGATACAACATACGCACGACATTACAGGCCAATAAAAGCACATAATAAACAACAGAGACTTCTTCGTTAGACGACTTTATTATTACAAATACAATTAACCGGCCAAGTGCGAGTAGGACTCGTGCATGAAGGGTTCCATACTATCGTAAAACACGTTTGTAGTAGGGGAGCCCCTTTAATTTTTAATTTATTTTATTTTCATTATGTTGTGTTGTTACAACGGCAACAGAATTACACATTTTGTGAAAATTTCAACTGTCTACATATTACGGATCATGAGATGCAGCCCGCTCGCTGACAGATGGACGGACGGACGGACGGACAACGGAGGCTTAGTAATAGGGTCCCGTTGGTTACCCTTCGGGTACGGAACCCTAAAAAGTGTCATAACCTGTGTTGAATAAAGTCGATAAATCAAGAGATGTACACGTTGTCTCGACATCGGTAAAGGATCTCGAAAAGGAAGACGAAACATCGCTGTCGTATGGCATATCAAGAAGCGAATTTCTTGTTACTATTTCAGTCAAATAGGGATTTAAACTCGGAATGAAAGATGCTACAAGGTTGTATAAGTCTTTGTTTTGACATTCTATTTGGGTTGGCAACCGCAGTTTATTATACTGAGCCATTATCAGGAAGATGCTGCTGCCCATCCCCTGTTTCTGTTTCCCTCTGTCGTCAATTACGACCACGGGATGATACAGGCTATAGTATGTGCCAAATCGATTGAGAAAAACGGACAATGACCTTTCGGTCGTTTAACCAGGGGTTACAAACCTTCAATATATAGGCACATTTTATATGTAGTACTTTCTTTATTTATAATGATTTTTTTATAATGATTGATATAATATATATTTATTAACTATTATTAAAAAGTTATGTGAAAGATCGCTGTAGAAGAAAAATCATCTATTGTTATAAAGTACTTTATTCATTTAACAACAAAAAACATTAATTTATAACACATATAAAGATTCGAGTGATAACGACACCGAATAAGTACGTACTTATGCAAAAGATAAAACTTTATTTTTAATATTATATAAGAACTTTATTTTTATTCGGTGCAATCATCACTCGTATCTTCACTTGATGAACTATCTGTAACATTAATTATAAAGCGATCTGCAGTTTGGTCAATTCTATCATCCATGCCACGCATTTTTTGTTCAACCTTAAGGACATGCTGAACACAGTTTTTCCATTTATCTGGCGTGATTTGAGTTAAACCATCTTTAAGTAAATTTTTAACATCTTTTAACTTGAAAGTTGTATTTTTTCGTGCAACGTACCCTTTCACATCTGCCCACACAAGTTCAATGGGGTTAAGCTCACAGTGATAAGGAGGTAACCTTACCACTGTGATGCTTTTTTCTTTTGCCATCTCGTCGGTGACGTAACTTCGATAGTTATCTTTAACTGCCTTTATTTTTTCCATTAAGTGGGTCTTTGTGTCCGAGGGCACGTATGCGATCTGTTTAGATTCTAGCCATTCCTGCATATTTTGTTTCCGCCAAGACATTGTTGGGGTTTTTTCTAAACGTCTGGAGTGGTAACTAGCGTTATCCATAACTATGACATCGCCGCTTTGCAGTTTTTCTATTACTTTTCTAAACCAGTCCTCGAAATGGAGAGCGTCCATACTCTCATGGTAGTCACCAGTAGATGATGATTCAAATACCCAATCACATCCCTCCAAAAAGCCATTTTCATTGCCAACGTGTACAACTATTAATCGCTTTCCTTTACCCGAAGGGGCTTTCGCGCCAGTAGAGTAGCCTTCTAACCGTGATTGACGAGAAGATTCAATTGTGGTGTCTTCCCATACCTTTCCCATAGTATGACCTGCGTTAATCCATGTTTCGTCAAGGTAAAAAATGTTACGTCCCTCGTTTCTTAATATTTGTATTTCTCTCAAATATCTGGTACGCCACAGAACTATCTCTGGGCGATCTATTAGACCACTTTTTCTGTTTCTCTTTATATATTTGAATTTTAAATGGCGCAACACACGTCGCAGGGAAGTTTTGCTCAAGTTTGGCAACTGGTCATCTTGATTTATACTGAGCAAAATTTTGTCTAAAGTCGGTAATTCTCCTGCAAGAAAGAACTGATGCACTTTCGCTCTTATAGCCGATTTATCAAAATCGTCCAACTTGTCAATTACAGACTTTTTTCTTTTATTAATTATTCCCTTTTCTGGTATTTTATGGGAATCTCTATACACGCTTAATACGCGATATATAGTGCTCTTGCTGACTCCTGAGATCTCCGAAACCTTTTCTACCATATTAACGTTTGAAGGATACACGTCTTCGGGCCAGGTGTTTTTGACATATTTGTATACATTAATGATAATCTCTTGTTCCCCGACCGACAAAGTGGTAGGTTTTCTCTTTTTTACTGGTGACGTTAAAGGTGCTCCAGAAGATGGGCCTGTAAATAAATGACAAAAATATACTACCATAGTACTACATCACATAAATACATATTGTTTTAGAAAATAAATACCACATGGTCACATAAAAAGAGCGCTTTAAGAAATAGAAAGGCTACGTCGTCGCATTTGTACCTATTTGTACGTACCTGCTACGTTTATTATGGGTCGGCGACGTCTCTTTCCACTTGATCTTGAAGGACCGGGTCCTTCACCAAATTCTCCTGAACTCATGTCGATTTAGTAACGACCGTCACAGTAAAACTAATATAACAGATTCAAAAAACAAAAACTTAACGATATAACAAATTTAACAGTAAAAACTCAACTAAAACAATGCAATGAATGCTATGAATTACCCGAGACGTACACACGCAAGCGCTATCCGAACACGAATGAAAACAAAATGGCGGACCGGCCCAAAAAAGGTGACGCATCTCTGGCTGCCATTGTCACGTTTCTTTTAGAACGAACTGACGTAACGCGCGTTTTGTTTATTTTAAAGGGATGAATTTGCAAAAGCTCAATATGGTGATTATATTGCTTCAAATATTTTTTTAATATGAAACTGTTATTAAATGAATTGCTGCGTTACTTACCATAAATTGAAATATAAAATATAACACATTTTTCGCGATGTACCGTAAGATTTTACTATGTTTATAGGAACCACAGACAATATTATTTAAGAAACAAAAAAACAAAACATATGTGCTGACCTAGAAGTGGGAATAATATCAATATTTAAATATTGTTATCACATCTAAATTGAGATTTTGTAAGTTACGCCTTTTGACACTCGGCTCATATCTGAGGTCATTGTCCGTTTTTCTCAATCGATATGGCACATACTATAGTGGATTCTCTTTTGCACCACTACAAGGCTCTTTTTTAAAATTTGTCGAAATAAAAATTTACTAATTTAAAAAATACCTTTTGACGTTTCACATAAATCATTCGGCAATAACTTTATACAAGCGTACGATTGTGTCACAGACATGGAAGGATGACACGTGACCTTGGGAAAAGAGGAGCACCCCATAATTTCCATGTGGGATCCGCGCGGGGGAGGTTTTGTAGAAAATACAACTTTTAAACTGGGCAAAAGTGATGGAGAAAATACAAAGAAAATTGATAAGACGACTATGAAACAGACGTTCCTTTTGAATCTAAACAACGATGATGACGACGACAGCGCAACTAGTTGTAGTAAAAGTGATTAAATCAATTTTCAATCTAGTGCAGTCTTTAATTTATATAATTTTATCTCTAGAAATTAACAGAAAGCAATAAATATGGAAACTGATAAATTTTGTGTTTTATCTGTTTCTTATTATTTAAGTTTCGTTTTATTTATTCTGGTATTAATCTAGATACAACTGTAAATTGTTATCAACTCTAGAATCAATATCGTATCGAACATTTTAGATACCGATTTTTCAGTTGGAATGCCTAGACCAATAAATTAGACAGCTGTCAAAAGGTATTTCTTACATTTCATCATCATCACTTTTCACAAGTCCACTGCTGAACATAAGCCTCCCCCAAGGAATGCCACAAAGCAAATATTTTCATTACCCTTGCATTTTATTAGCACCATTCTTACGATCTCCCAAAACTGCTCTCGGATATAAGTGGGCTTAGACATATCTGGGGCGTAGACCCCCAGAACAAACAACTTCTTTAACCCCACTTTAATTCGTATCCATAGCAGTCTCGGGCATACACATTCATACTCTTTCACACAATGACCCATTCTTTCTAAAAGGATGATACCGACTCCCTGGCATGGCCGCTCGGTCTCGTCTACACCAGACAAGTACGCGGTATACATGCCATGTGTTGTGGCATCCCTGCCCTTCCGTTTCGTTACATTTACACATAACACGTCTATTCCTCTATCATACATCATATCGCATACTTCATCCATCTTATCATTCATTGCTCCACATACATTCAGAGTAGCCAGACGAGCTTCCGCAATCCACTTTTCGGCCCTCCGGGAGACAGAACGTGACGGGTGTCTGTTTCGTCGCCGGTTTTCCTCCCGGAGATTCTTCGTACCCCTGCCCCATTAAAGGGACGCCGGGAACTCGGGGCTATTTGTTTTCTTTTTTTCCTCATTGTGCGAAAGTAGGGGGTGGTATTATACGCCGCTACCACACAGCGAGGAGCCGAGTCTGTTCTTTCGGCTTTGTCGCTTGTTTAGCACCATCCGGGGGACACGTGTAAGGTGGGCCTAGGATAAGGTGGTCGAAGCTTACGGACGCGAGCGACTCATCCCCTACCTCTTTTAGTTCTGTGTATTTATGATTTTTTTCAGTAATGGTTTTTTTGTAGATTATGGGTATTTGGGATGGCTATATCAATTAGGTATACTATTTTATTTTAATTGTCGATTTAAGTTACAAAGTACATTCTGTGACTGTCGTTCTACAGGACAGGTTTAAGGGTGTATTGATACTACGGCAGTAATTGTTGGTTCGGGATTAGCAACCTGGTTATGACGGTGGGTGTAATCAATTTGTACTAACTAGGCTGGAACAAGCACTGGTGATATGTTGTATAGTTTCGGGTTAGCGGTCGCATTTTCTACAGCTATTGTTCTGCATGTTTGGGTCATTTAATATATATATAAAAACTATATATATATATATATATATATATATATATATATATATATATATATATATATATATATATATCATCTTCGTTGCTGTCTTTTATTTTTTTTTTATAAAAATCCTGTGCATCTTTCGGTTTATACCGGTGCATAATACTATTTAAATCTCTTAATTTTGCTTCGGAAACGGGTTTCCCAGTGGGCCAAAGCAAGTTCATATCATTCTTGGACACAGGTGGTGATGTCACACTTCTCCGTTCCGGTGAAGCCATATTATGACTCTCTTAGTGACCGCTCTTTAAGGCAATTTGATAAGGATAACAAGGGAGCACACAGTCCACCTGATGGTAAGTAATTCCGTGGCCCATAGACATCTATATATATATGCTCTTCAGTAGATATTTTCTCTTGACATTTTTACACAATTGCAGCTATAATCGATAAAAACCTTGGAATCGATGATTTGGTTCTTATGGCTTAGCTTTGGTTATTGTACTGTCCTTTCTTTTTGCCTTCTCTTAGCACTTCATCATGCAATATTTTTCTACCTCTGGTTGGTCTTGCTTGGTATGGAGATTCAGTTTCAGTTTCTTTTTCTAGTAATATTTCACTGGCACTAATTCTTTCAAGTACCGTCTCATTCGGTGTTTAATGGACTTCCGTTAACGTTGTTATCAATGACATAGAATTTTCAGAGCTTTTATTACTAAACATACTATTCTCATCATGACACGAAATTATCACCGCTATTCATCATTATGTTTGTTATGTCCGACAAAACCGGTAAATTTTGTTTAGCGTGTTTATCATGATTATTATATAATTTGTCAAGAGATTCAGCTAGAATATTAAATAAATAATTCATTTGTCTCTGGCGACATCGGTCGCAACAGGGAAGTTGGACAGTCAGTGTTTGGGGTACTTTTTGTATTGAATCATGTGATTTTGGAGATTAAAGGACAAGACACCCTAGTAATTTGATGCTTTTTTTTGAACTTTCGTAAGGCAGCGCGCCGATTTCAGTTAGCTCGTTGTCATTGGATATAGAAATGTTTATGTATTGTTTACCATCACTTGTGTATGTAACATGCAAGCAAGCGATTGCGACATTCTAGGTGTAAGTATTTTAATTTCAAGCTTTACATTCTCATTCCCTTGCGTGTAACACAGGAGGTCTAGGCGTTAAGTGGGAACATGATAGAGGTCTAATGCTTTTTCCACCTGATTCTTTTTCATTGTTAATTGTCGAAGCTAGAAATAAGAACCTTTTCCCAGACAAAAGTGGTTCGTCATCAGCAACATGCAAAGCTGCAGAAGAAACCAAAATGTTATCTTCTGACATAGTATATAATAAAATAGTTAAATTGCAACCTGCCTGTAACCTGAAGTTTACATCTTCATAATTTAAGATGCAGGATGTTTTTAATTACAAGGATGTGTCTCAATTAATCATCAAAATATTAATTTCGAATCATAGTTGACTACTTTTTGGGGTATAAAATAAATTATTAGTGTTTAAGTACCAATTCACCTAAGTTAAGAAGTAGTTAAAAAAATCTTATATACACTTGTAGCTTTCCGACGACTAAGCTAAAAACAGAGAAAAACAAAAACACTGTCACTTGTGAAACCAATCGACTACGGCCAGCTTTAAAAAAAAAAAAGTAAAAACTATGTTGTATGGTTCCACTATACAGTGCCGAATTTGAGCAATTAGAAGGACCATGCCACTTGGTGTCTTCAGGACCTAAGCATTTCCGTTATACAAACAAGAACCAAAGTTAGTTAGTTCCGTTTGGCACAAAAAGTTACAATATTTTAGTAACTAAACAGGACCAACCAAGTTTGGTTCTTGTCTTGTTTGCATAATGAAAATACTTAGGTCTTAAAGGTGATTTTGAGGTTCATTACAGCACTAGAATAATAATGCTTCCTGTTCCTTCAAGCTACTCTCTGCGCTACAGTGTTCGGCACGGCTCTGAGCATAGATATAATAATAGAAGGAGATATGCCCGGTAGTTGAAAATGCATCGGAACCCGGTGTCTCCAGTTGGCCCCTACCACCCGCCTACTACTACACTTGCAGATCAGTAAAAGCAATAGATACGCAGTCGCGCACACACCCGCATTTTATAAATCAGAACGTACTACACAATCAATTATAAACCGTATCCCTACAGAAACAGCGTGAATTTAGCATACAGCGTACTACTTACTCACACAAAAATATCAGTCGCTATCGTTGTGCTGTGCATTTTAAAAACAAAAGCTATTTATTTTACATATACATTAGTGATTGACTAAATTGGAAAGTTATCGATTCTCTTCCATTTATACTAAAATTACACTACAATTTAAAATAAAACAAATAAAAAACTATATGCACAGGAAATTATATAATAAAAATAAACAATATGTAGCTAAACGTAAATTATTATGTACCTAACCTACCTAACAAATACAATAAAAAAATCCGGTTATGTTGGTTTAGATTGTATTGAAAAAAATTATTGTAAGAAATGCGTATTGCAAAAGTAGGTATTTTGGCATATGGTACTAGTTTTTGTAGAGAACTAGTTTGGTGGCCTTCCTGTGGCATCAATTCATTTCTTTTTTAAATTAGCATCTTTTGGGTAGCTGAAAATATACGATAATAATTTATTTATCATTTACATATATCCTACGCATTTCTTAACCTCACCATGTACCTGGCAAGCCTTTGTTTAAAAACCCCTGGTTGGTTAAGATATTGTTAAATATATGAAAACAAACACACACTTATGCATAACAAATAAATAGCCAGGAGAATTATATTGACTTATTTTTAGCAAAAGTCACTATTATAATATTATCTGAATTCTGAACCATGCCAATTAGGTATAATAACGCATTCGAAGCTTTTGAAAACATAAAAGTATGGAATTAACACGAAGACAAGGCATAATATACTATAATTCAACCCAAAACACAGCACCGATGATTAACCTATGTATTTAATCAACTTACTTTATGATCGCTAGTTACGAATTCAGTGTAGTAAACGGTGAAAATAATCAAAATAATTAAATACCATTATGTCACATCAGTCTTCCCACCGGGCAAAAACGGTTGACAAATTGAAAGAATAAACTATTATAGCAATTCGCCAATCGAGATTGTTGTCGATAACATACGTTAGGGGATCTGCGCAAGCACAACACTAACACATCGCAAGATACAGTGGCCGTACTACACGATGCATCGCCATAAATAAAGTATCGTTTTGTCATATTTACATTGCTTGTTCAGTCGCTTAGCGATATACATAAGTAGTGGTTAAGGAGCAATGTATTTACTACAAAATAGTACCGTTGCAGTGATATTTGAAAACAAAAATAACGCATTAAGAGCAAAAAATATTTTACGATTTGTTGTTTTTCATGATTTTAAAGATAAAGATAGTAAAATACTTGTTCTTAGATATGGTAAGTGATTCCATGATCTACAAAGATATTGTTTTGGCTTCGGTTTTTACAAGAAACCACAGAATAACACGGCATTCTGATATTGTTTCACGATTACGGTTGAAAGTATACTAATACGCAAAGACGGCCATTTGAATAGAACCTGAGCATTTTGATCATATCGTGCGGACACAGACACGCCCCCTTGCCACTTCTCCTCTATTTAATATTTCTATGGCTCTGAGCCTTACTGCTCGCCTCTGCTTCACGGCACTCTCGCAGATCACTTTCCTTCTTCTCGACTCACCGCAGACTACAAGGCAATCCCTGGCACTTGCTCCGGCTTATCGTTCTCACCGTCATCACTTGAAAGTGCGTAGTATGGCATGCATTACACACCGGTATATCGTTCGCACCGGCGTCACTTGGCCTTACGCACACAGCATGCATTCCCCACCGGCATTAAGGACGCGCCGGCAATCAGACTGCACTATCGACCTCCGGTCTGAGCAGGGGGGTGATGTGGCGGCGCTGTTGGCGCGCCACAATCGAAACACATCGAAGCCTAAATCGAGCTAACAAAGTTCCGAAGTTAAAGCAGTATATATAGAATAGCTCCGAACTACCACTCGGAGCGATGGCCGCTCTCCAAGCAGAACACCTTGCCCGGCGGGAGATCTCCCCTTTTCCTTCCACCCACCATAAAGATATCAAGTGGCATGGGTCTTTTTAGCGCTTAAATTCGATACTGAATAGTGAACCATGCAGCATAGTTCTATTTTGTTTTTTTTTAAGTTGACCAAAGTGGGTTGGTTCCATATGTGACAGTGTTGTATCTTTGTTTTTATTCGTCGGAAAGGTACAATTTTTTTGGGAAGATAGAAAGTGTCATTTCAGCACTATCTATGTACCAAACTCAATTTCACTCAAACTGTGGGTTGGTTCCTGTTTGCGTAAATGGGTCCATATGATGTCCGGTTTATATTTGTAATATGGTTTCATTTTTTGTATGAATTTGAATTTAAGCGCAAGATGTTGGTGTATTATGGAAGCGACCTGGTCATGCCGGTGTTTATAGTCGGTTTGTGCAAGGGCTCTACAGGCGGATGTTATGAGTTGTATGTTTTCGGGGTTCGAGTGGCAATGTCTGCAAGTATCAATGGGGAGGTTAGGTGCGAGTATTATGTGCATCTGGAAGTTTCGGGTAGCGATCACCTCGTTCTGGATTGCTAACATGAATGCCTCCGTCTCTGGGAAGAGTTCACCGCGCCTCAGCCAGGCGTTCGACATGTGACAGATGCAGGTCGTGGTAGTACCTTCCGTGTAGGGACTTCTGTTACCATGAGACAAAACATGAATCCAGTGCCAAATTTGCAGGGAGTGGGCACTTACAATATGTGTGCAAGCTGCTGATCTTACTTTCGTTTGTATTAATTGCAACAACGACAACGATGATTGAGTTTCCAAAAAAATCATTAATATTTAATTTTTTAATATAAAATGCTTTATTGCTGATTATATAAATTGAACATTTAGTAGTCTGATTTTAAGTAAAAAGGCTGAGTTCTAATTAAAAAGTTAACCTTAACATATGTTTTTTTGTTGATTCTATTTTTTGTTTAATATTAAAAGAAAATTACTTTTAGTTTCACTGTTTGTTTGTTTGTTGTTGTTTCACACAAGTCACTAAAATACTAAAAATAAAACTCCCGATACCATCCACACTATCTGGATGATTGGCGGTCCACCACTGTGCGATTTAGAACATGTTTTCTTCCTCGCACGACTTCCTTGTGGAATCGATTACCATCAGCGATTTTTCCGGACCGATACGACTTAGGGTCCTTCAAGAAAAGAGTCTACTTCTTTTTAAAAGGCCTGCAACGCATCTGCAATTTCCCTGGTTCCCCTGGTATATATGTATGTATGTATATAGACTACCGAAGGAAACGTTTAGGAAGAACATCATCCTTTTAGAAATAGCTTGTTTCATTGCTACGAAGACTATTATGAGTTGCTTTTTACACCCTTGACTACTTTTTCTACATCCTTTTTGTTCTTCAGCAAGAATTTTGTTTTAAGAGTATTATAATTATATAAGTATTAGTAAAATAAATAATTATGCTACTAAACAGCATCAAATACTGAGTTCGTAATAATGTTTGTGAATATTCAACGAATCTCTCCCGTCATATTTGCTAAAAAGATGCTCTTATGTTTTTAAACGTTGAAAATTTAATGCAGTTAAAGGCATCTCAGATAATGTCTGTTGTCTCTGTTGAACTAAACTATTTAAATTCCTTTCCTTTCCTGATGTTGCGTATTAATCAGTTGATTGGTTAACATTTCGATTTTAATATTTTTATCGCAGACATATTAATACCAGCGGTAACATTACTGTTACCGCTGGTATTAATTTAATTTGTTTTGGAAACATTGGGCGGTTTTCAACGAGTTATGACGTCGAATAAATACTAAATAACTTCTTTGGATTTTGTCACGACTATTTCACGCTGCTCATCTCCTGTTTCAGTTTCCCTCTGTCGCCTCTTACGATACGCACGGGATGTTATTATGGTGCAGTGAATTCTTTAACGCCGTCACTACACGACAAGTGCAAGCACAGTGCACTGTCTATTTCCCTAGTCTTATGAAAGGCGCAGGAGCAACGGCTTTACGCGCTTTCCGAGGCACGGGGGTAAAGCGCCGCCCAATTCCTGACCTAGGCGGACTGAGAATATCGTGACAGAAAAACCCAATAACTGATTTTGGCCTGACCTGGGATTCGAATCCGGGACTTCATGACCAGCAATCACTTTTATGACCACTAGACCAAGGCACTCACAGTAAGTATAAACTGGTAAATTAGAACTTTTTTATTCAGAATCAATGAAAATTTATATAAATTTAAAAAAAAATGTGTGTATGTACTTTAATGTACAAATGCGTTGAATGCTATAAGGTATTTCATTTGTATTATTAAGTATATTAAAAAAAAACGTCCAATTATTTATTACTTAATATCTTTTTCGTTTGGATACAAATACGGGGTTTAATGATCATATTATAACAGAGACCCTAAGTCTAAAATGTCCGCGGTCTGAAAAGCTGACGAAGGATATGGGTTTACATATCCATTTAAGTATATTAATTTATCGTATTCGCGTATTCGGGGCATTTATATATTGCCCTCGCATTTCGATGGATACTGACATTTTATCCTTATGAGCTATATAAGCCTAAGCAAGTGTAACTTCAAAAACTGTTTTCCCTATATCGATCAAATCAACCGTCACTGCAATGTTACACTTGTACTGACTATACACAACATAACAATAACATAATATCGAGCGGGCCATTGCTCCGGCTTGCTGCCCCGCCGCGCTTACTACGTCGCTACTACAGCCTCCGCCCCGCCCGCCCGCACCCTTCGCCTCTGTACCACGTTGCTACGTCTCCAAACAAAACAGACGGCTATCGTAAAAACGCGCTCTTCGTATAACAACTTTACAACAGACATCAGACAGGAAAGTTCAAGGCAACGAAAGGGATGAGTGTAATGCGTTTCGTGGTACGGTATGCGACTCGTTTGTTAATGGTGGATACAGCGTCGCTTTTACGTTTACGATAATTTTGTAAAATTATAGTCATTGAGCGCGCTCGACTGATGTTGGCCGGATAAACAGGTTGCGTCATCAGATAAAACGTGCGTGGTATGCAATGATACACGTTGCTTCCGTACGTTTCGTAGGAACGATATGCATTTGACGTAAGTGAATACTTGGGGTACCTATCCTTCTTGTTACTACTATTCCAATGTTATTACAATATCGTGGCACAACGTTTACCTATCTACCTACACGTTTGGCAATTTTTTCTCTTACACAATACAAATTTTTCGAGATGGTTTCCACCTAAAAAGTTTTAATAGATATACGAGTGACGAGTTATCTCTTATCTCTCTCTAACGAAGCTTCGAAAGTGCAGAGTTGTTGTGGACAGTAGTCAAGAGCACTGAATAAGTAATAGTCAAGAGTTAGTTACATTTATTATATTACCTAATCCGTTAATCGTGAAGTAATAAAATGCAATATCATAAAATACAAAAAACCACGTAAAAATCATAGTATTACACTAGATTCAAAGAGTTTTATTGTTTATAAGATCTTGTTGCGTGACTGGCTTTATGTTGTTAGTTTACAATCGCATTGTTTACTCTTATTTGAAATTAATAAAATTAAATTAAATTGCATTTATATTATACTTTTGCAGCTAAGTACTAAAACAGCATAACACCATACAACGTATATTATATTCAAACATAACTAAACTAAAAGTAAAAAAAAAACAATACTATTATAAAATACGTTTTCCTATAGGTATAATATTATGAAGTTTTACAAAATCTTAGTATCTCATGAGTCATGACACTAGTCGCTAATGTATAATTTAACCTATTGTAATAAAATAATTGTATAATAATTTTGTATCAAAAGCCGATCGTTATCACAGATGTCAGCGTTTGAAGACGGCATCTGTTGCATTTTTTTTTTATTACATTGTGTTAACCCTACATACTTTTTTCTGCCATAACAATTATTAACATAATGTATTTTGTCTAAATCAAACGACAACATGGATACCCTACATACTTATACATTTTTTTTATAAAAAACGCCAGAGGCAAGCACATGCCACACTTCTGCGCTAACTGGATCACCCCCGGCACTGTTGAAGAAAACGTCGGAGTTGACAAATGGATTAATAATGGCCAACAGTTTATTAATTATTATGTTTTATGTCACTTTTGAATGATTAAGCGTATTTTTTCGTAACGAATAATAAACAACGTAATACAAAAACATACATACAGCTAATTATACTTTAGTGAAGTAAAATTAATATATTAAGGAAACAAAAAACTTTAAAACCTACACAAGAAAATTGAGTGAAACAAAGCTATGTAATCAGGTAAAATAGTTTTGTTTTAACTTTTTATAATTATCTTGTAAATCATATACATAACAATATTTGGTCATCATTCAATGTGACGCGAGCCGGCGTTTGTTTCACAAGCGTTGGATTCATGAATGTGTACAAAATAGTCCAGTCGGTGGGTGCGATACGTGGCGGCCGCGGCGCGGGCGCAGCTCTATTTCCGACGTGGAGCGTGACTCAGTGCACTTTCACTGCAAATAGAGCCGCTTGTCTGCGGATAATTGGCGTCACTCCATTGCATTAGAAACGTCGTGCGCCTTTAGCGGTACCCACGTGCGGACGCTACGCCGGACTACCTCGATTTACGTCAGCGGACCCGGATATCCGCCCAACGGAGATGTCTCGCATTCCACGGCCTCGCCAACGCGAACATTATTACTCATAGGCAATGTGTATGTGAGCACATTTGTCGCATTCTGTAATAATCATGCTCCGGTTCCAATTTAGAACACAGATTTCACAAAATTTTGTCGCCTCAGATCTGCAAACACGACTAGGTAGTGGACCTTGATATAGGTGCAGTAGTTATGCGAAGAAATAAGTTATTTTTGCTTACGTCTGAATCAATGTATAACATCACTGGTTACCCTTTAATCTTTGTATTTTATTTCAAGTGTAAGGGAAATCCGGCGAAAGGATTATTTATTATGTGTTCACGTTTACAGCTTATCGCTAAAAAGAATGGTCATGAGTTTGTAACATATTATAATATATCTATATTTATATAGTATAGATTATAAATTTACAAATAGCTTGAAAGTTTAAACCATTTAAAAAAATAAAATTATTTTACAAAAAATAAATTTAATGGAATTTGATCTTTCCTTGGTATAAGTTTAAAGTTCAAACTAACGTCCACCGATTATTGGATAATAATAAAAAAGTTTTAAATATCATAAAATTAATACAACGACTCGACTATGACTCTTACTTAAATAATCATTCAAATGTTTAATATTTATTACCTTAAAAAAAAAACTATAACTAAAAACTTGAATTCTTAATTATAAACTTCTACGTAAAGCAAATGAAATAAGAACTAAATAATACGCTAATATGCCATTTCCTTTAGTCTCGATTGCGGTGGACCTTTGGACATGTATATAATCAAAGCGGTGGACATATTGTATGACGGTTTACGTTTATTTGACTAAACCAAGGACACTACCACAAAAGCCTTAGAACAACAACATCTTCAAAGATACAAACGCAAAGTTGCAGATATGCGGCGTTATCCAGAGCCGCGTAACGTCGCGCTACGCTGATTTATATTTCCGGTCTTTGAATGAAGATATGAATGGTCGCTTCACATGGTGCGCTCCCTCCTTATTGTAACTGTTCATTCACACCGCACACTACGTACGAAAAATGTAAATTACCTACGCATATTTTTAACATCGCGGCCCGGCCGATTGAGCGCTAAGATTGCAAATAAAAAAACAACCGTTAACCGAACAAACTTCAAGAACCGGCACTGAATCTTGCTAGTGTCACGAAACATAATATCAAGTCACAATAATATGATCTACTCTACCAAATTGACGCTAAAGAAGTAGTAAGAAAGCTTTTATAATGTACTCTTTTTACATAAAAAGTAAATGTTTTTTTTTATTATTACTTGTATTGTATTATAAAATAAAATACAAGTAATATATAATAAAAACGCCGTGTAGTGGCGGTCAAGAATATCCACTACCCCATATCCTCCCGTGGGTGTCGTAAAAGGCGACAAAGGGAAACAGGCAGGAGATGGGCAGCAGCATCTTCCTGGTTAACGGCAAAAATACAATAAAAAACTGCGGTTGCCAACCCGCTCGCCAAGCGTGGCAACTATGGCAATATACCCCCCATGATGAGAGTTACGAAGAGACGGCCCCCAGTCCCCGGCGGCCCCGCTATTCCTGGCTACGGTGGCGACCATAGTAACGGCGGGGCAGGGGGTGCTAAGAATCTCCGGTGGAGGTTCGGTTGCCACCTTAGACGACTCGACCTGGCAACGTACAACGCACGCACCCTGAGGACTGACGAGAAAATCGTGGAGCTGGAAGAAGAGATAGACAAGTTGCGCTGGCATATTATGGGATTATCCGAAGTCCGAAGAGAGGGGGAGGACACGGTAATCCTCGAATCCGGCAACTTGCTCTATCACCGGAAGGGCGACCATCTGTCCCAAGGAGGTGTCGGATTTATCGTCCACAAGTCTCTCGTTAACAACGTTGTAAAGATCGGGAGTGTGTCGACGAGGGTTGCGTACCTTATACTCAGAATCACCAAACGGTATTCGCTGAAGGTCATACAGGTTTACGCACCAACCTCGGTACACCCCGATGAGGAGGTGGAGGAAATGTATGAGGATATCTCTAGAGCCATGCATTCCTCCAAAATCCAATATACGGTGTTAATGGGAGACTTCAATGCAAAACTAGGCACAAGAGAGAACGGTGAGCTGAAAGTAGGGAAATTTGGAATAGGGCAACGGAACCCAAGGGGCCAGCAGCTGGCCGACTTCATGGAGAAAGAGGGACTCTTTATGATGAACTCTTTCTTCAAGAAGCGGCCCCACAGGAAGTGGACCTGGTCGAGCCCCGACGGTTCGACAAAAAATTAGATTGACTTCATTATGACGATCAGACGACAACTCTTCAGTGATGTCTCAGTGATCGCCAGGGTGAAAACCGGCAGCGATCACCGAATGGTGAGAGGCACACTGAACCTAAATGTTAAGTTGGAGAGGTCTCGTCTGATGAAGTCAACGCTCCGTCCCCCTCGTGCTCTAATCCAAAGTCCCGAAACCTTTCAGCTCGAGTTACAAAACCGTTTTCAGTGCCTAGAAGACTGCAATGAAGTGGACGATATGAATGACAAGCTCGTGGAAACTGTCCATGCGGTTGGAGCTAAGTTCTGCAAGACCCGCCGCAGAAGAACACAAAAACTCTCCGATCACACTCTTAATCTCATGGCTGTTAGACGGGAGATGAAGCTACATTCTTCAACAGATTTGACAGCATGCAGGCAACTGAACAGACAGATCTCCAAATGCATGCGGCGGGACTTACGCAACTTCAATACAGCTCGTATTGAAGAAGCGATCGAGCGGAACCAAGGCTCCAAAGTCTTTGCCAGAGATCTGTCTGCCAGAAAGAGCCAACTGTCAAAGCTGAAGACAGAGTGTGGCAGCATCGTTACCGGGACACCTGAGATTTTGAGTGAGATTGAGAGGTTCTATGGGCAGCTGTACACGTCATCGTTGGAGCCACACGCAAGTGTGAGTAACGATCCAAGAGCGAGTCTCATCCGACACTATTCCGAAAATATCCCGGACGTCAGTCTGAGCGAGATTAGAATGGCTCTCCAGCACCTTAAAAACGGTAAGGCCCCAGGCGAGGATAGAATTACAGCGGAGCTTCTGAAAGCGGGTGGAAGACCGGTACTTGAAGTCCTTCAGAAGCTCTTTAATTCCGTCATCCATGGTGGCATTACACCGGAGGCGTGGAGCAGAAGTGCGGTGGTCTTGTTCTTCAAGAAAGGTGAAAACGCTCTCTTGAAGAACTACAGACCGATTTCCCTTCTGAGCCGCGTCTACGTGCTGTTTTCGAGAGTCATTACGAATCGTCTCGCGCGCAGACTTGACGACTTCCAGCCTCCCGAACAAGCCGGTTTCCGAAAAGGCTTTAGCACCATAGATCACATACATACCTTTCGGCAAATTGTACAGAAGTCCAAAGAGTACAATTTGTCACTATGTTTGGCGTATGTGGACTATGAGAAAGCCTTTGATTCCGTCGAAATTTGGGCGGTGCTGCAGTCCCTTCAGCGGTGCCAAGTTGACTGTCGGTATATCGAAGTGCTGAAGTGTTTGTACAGTAGAGCTACGATGGCTATCCGAGTACAGAACCAGAGTACGAAACCTATCCAATTGCAGAGAGGTGTAAGACAGGGTGATGTTATATCCCCGAAACTCTTCACCGCTGCATTGGAAGACGTTTTCAAGCTTCTGGACTGGAAAGGTTACGGTATTAACATCAATGGCGAGTACATCACTAACCTTCGATATGCCGACGATATAGTGCTTATGGCAGAAGCGCTGGAGGACCTAAGCACTATGCTCAATGACCTCAATAGTGTCTCCCAACGGATAGGTCTTAAGATGAACATGGACAAAACAAAGATTATGTTTAATGTCCATGTCACACCTATGCCGGTAGTTGTTGGGAGCACTTAGCTCGAAGTTGTTGACGAGTATGTTTACCTGGGACAAATAGTCCGACTAGGTAAGTCCAACTTCGACCGAGAGGTTAATCGACGGATTCAACTCGGCTGGGCAGCGTTCGGGAAGCTACGACACATCTTCTCGTCAGACATACCTCAAAACCTTAAAACGAAATTGTACAACCAATGCGTGTTGCCAGTGATGACTTACGGAACTGAGACGTGGTCCTTCACTGCTGGCCGTATGAGGAAGCTCAAGGTCGCTCAGCGAGCTATGGAGAGGGCTATGCTCAGAGTTTCTCTGCGTGATAAACTTAGGAATGAGGATATCCGCAGTAGAACCAGAGTAACCGACGTAGCCCAACGGATTAGTAAGCTGAAGTGGCAGTGGGCCGGCCATATAGCTCGAAGAACCGACAACCGATGGAGAAGAAAGGTTCTCGAGTGGCAGCCTCGTACCGGTAGGCGAAGTGTAGGGCGTCCCCCCACGAGATGGAGTGACGACCTGGTAAGACATGCAGGAAGTCGATGGATGCAGGTGGCTCAGGACCGTGCTTTGTGGCATTCTTTGGGGGAGGCCTATGTTCAGCAGTGGACTTGGGGCTGTAATGATGATGATTATAAAATTAAATATGTGCCACGTTGCAGCTGTATTTTGGCTGCAGAACGAACGAATTACCTCCTCTGGGGAAAGCCCACACTTATACAAAATACCAGCGTAATATATATATATATATATATATATATATATATAATCAGAAAAATCTATCCCATACAGTTTGGAAATTATGGGCATTTAAGAAAATATAAATATAAATAGAATAAATTATATTCTCTCATTGAATACCATATATTATATATTATATGGTATTCAATGAGCACCTAAAACCGGAGATCGTTTTTTAGTCGAACCGACTAACGAGGCACTCCATGATAATCGTAAAGAGTGGCAAAGCTTCTGCTATTTGATTATTATTATACTATTATATACTATATGAAGTATGTAGTCCATGGGCATACTTACTGGAGGACTGGTGTCCGTTTGTCACCTTTAATAAATTCCACATAATAGCTAATGAAGTGCAGAAACATGATTGACAAACAATGGTGTGCTCTCGCCAATAATCATACTAACTATATTCGGCCCATGACCACATACGACTCTCTGTAATGATGGACCAAAACAAAAGCCATAGTGGTGCTCCATTGGTTTTTTAAAGAAGCTTCAGCGATACCAGAGCCTGGCATGTATGGCTGCCACATGATGCATAAGGACTATACCAACAGCAAACTTAGAGACTGCTATCAGACTCAATAACCTAAATATTTGAAGTAAGAGTAGGGTCATGATGGGCCAAGTGGCAGCTTTTGCTGTCGCACGGAAGAGCCGGCTCGAACCGGGGTGGTACCACGACTTCACAGAATACCAGCGTGAAGTAGAGGTTTACCTCTGCGTTTCGCTTGGTGAGTGTTCACTCACCAAGTCACTCACCTAGTCCTCACGGGTGAAAACGCATCTGTATTTTGATTTGTAATAAAGGATAGATGTAGATGTCTATGGGTCGCAGCAACCACTTACCATCAGGTGGACTGTGTGCTCATTTGTCACCCTATCCTATAAAAAAAAGATATAATCGTTTACACGAAAATTCCTATGCTACAAGCCAATTACGACAAGATCCCCAAACAATTTGTTTTTAATATGAGATATAAAATACAATTAATTGATACTAACAAGCAGGAGGGATTAAATCCCAAAAGAACTTAAGAGTTTTCACAGATGGTTCTAAAACAAATGCAGATTCAGTTTCTGGTACTTTCTCACAAGACCTCAACATCCATACACCGCTGGGTACCCATAGCATAATATTTCAGGCTGAATGTGTGGGTATTATTCAAGCGGCCACAGCAATAGATGCCAGAAAGGTAAAGGACTTCTCCATCAGAATAACGATCGACAGCATGGCGGTACTACAGGCTGTTTTTTTATTTACAACGTGATGAACTCTGTACTAATATATGAATGCCATCAATGATTAAATGAGGTATGTAAACACAACTACAATGGATCAAAGGACATAGTGGATCCCAGGGCAACGACGGAGCAGACGAACTAGCCAGGCGAGGATCGGCTCTGGTCGCCATAGGACCGGAACCGATCATACCGATTCCTTTTGGGAACGTTCGTTCATTGGAACGTAAGCAGTACACTAAACAATACGCTCAGCTTTGGAAAAATCTAGAAGACTAGGCAATTAAGGGAGGCCCTGTCAGCAATAAACAGGCGTTTAATCAAGGTTTTAATGAGATTAAACAAACCACAGATCAAGATAACAGCAAGGGCTATAACTGGGCACGGGTCTTTTAAAAAACATTTATTTACCATAGGTGTTACGGCAGTCTCCTGTGCAGAGCACGAGACGGCGGAGACGGCGGAGAAACGGCGCCGGCGGCTCACATGTTGCTGGCATTTCCATAGGTCACTGCTTACAGGGCTAAACATCTAGGCACGCCGAGATCACTCCCCGAAATTGCTGGCATTATTATCAGGGGACTGCCGAGCGTCTTCGAGAATATTTAACGGCTGGAATAAATATGATATTCCTGCCCACACGAAAAATACACGTGTAGTTGCGGTAAATGGCCCGTCGTATACTAAATTAAAGTAGCTAATGGAGTCGGTGCTGAGACATACGTGTATCGAAAATTTTACGCCCATGACATCAGAAGTCATTTGTTTTCAAGTAAATGGCGTATGTGGACTATGAGAAAGCCTTTGATTCCGTCGAAATTTGGGCGGTGCTGCAGTCCCTTCAGCGATGCCAAGTTGACTGTCGGTATATCGAAGTGCTGATGTGCTTGTACAGTAGGGCTATGATGGCTATCCGAGTAGAGAACCAGAGTCCGAAACATATCCAATTGCAGAGAGGTTAGACAGGATGACGTTATATCCCCGAAACTCTTCACCGCTGCATTCCAATGACGTCTTCCAAGACGTTTTCAAGCTTCTGGACTGGAAAGGATACGGTATTAACATCAATGGCGAGTACATCACTAACCTTCGATATGCCGACGATATAGTGCTTATGGCAGAAGCGCTGGAGGACCTAAGCACTATGCTCAATGACCTCAATAGTGTCTCCTAACGGATAGGTCTTAAGATGAACATGGACAAAACAAAGATCATGTTTAATGTCCATGTCACACCTATGCCGGTAGTTGTTGGGAGCACTAAACTCAAATTTGTTAACGAGTATGTTTACCTGGGAGAAATAGTCCGACTAGGTAAGTCCAACTTCGACCGAGAGGTCAATCGACGGATCCTTCCCCGGTCGAGCCGACCCATTCGTGCTACAACTATACTACTAACATAGCTGCAGCATGGCTGTACCACATATAAGCTGTTCATTTTTGTTGCGTTATGTACATACATTTCCGGACCTCCAACTCTTTCAACTTGCTTTTCAACTCAGTAAATTTTTAACTCCACAAAGCTTTACTTTTTAAATCGATCAATTGCATTTCTAGAGATCCATTATCAACTCCAAATGGCTCAGTGTGGATCGATTTTTAAATGGTTTTTTTTTTTATAAAATAAATAATATTTGCGTATGAAACTAATTTATTTTATTTATTTCATCATCATCATATTACAGCCTTTCATAAGTCCACTGCTGAACATAGGCCTCCCCCAAGGAATGCCACAAAGCACGGTCCTGAGCCACCTGCGTCCATCGACTTCCTGCATGTCTTACCAGGTCGCCACTTCATCTCGTGGAGGGTCGCCCTACACTTCGCCTACCGGTACGAGGCTGCCACTCAAGAACCTTTCTTCCCTATCGGTTGTCGGTTCTCCGAGCTATATGGCCGGCCCACTGCCACTTCAGCTTACTAATCCGTTGGGCTATGTCGGTTACTCTGGTTCTACTGCGGATACCCTCATTCCTAAGTTTATCACGCAAAGAAACTCCGAGCATAGCCCTCTCCATAGTTCGCTGAACGACCTCGAGCTTCCTCATACGGCCAGCAATGAAGGACCACGTCTCATATCCGTAAGTCATCACTGGCAACACGCACTGGTTGTACAATTTCGTTTTAAGGTTTTGAGGTATGTCTGACGAGAAGATATGTCGTAGCTAGATGTGTAGTAGTAGTCTAACAGTGGTAGAGCAACGCGGCAGCTTTTGCTGTCGCACCGATGGGCCGGCTCGAACCGGGGTGGTACCACGACCTCACAGAAAACCAGCGTGAAGTAGAGGTTTACCTCTGCGTTTCGCTTGGTGAGTGGAGGTGGCCGGAGGCTCTTTTTACTGGAAATGAGGCATTCCATCTTAGTCCTCACGGGTGACAATGCATCTTCATTTTGATTTGTAATAGAGGATAGATGTAAATGTCTATGGGCCGCAGCAACCACTTACCATCAGGTGTACTGGGTGCTCGTTTGTCACCCTTATCCTATAAAAAAAATAACTTCCCGAACGCTGCTTAGTGCTCCCAACAACTACCGGCATAGGTGTGACATGGATATTAAACATGATCTTTGTTTTGTCCATGTTCATCTTAAGACCTATCCGTTAGGAGACACTATTGAGGTCATTGAGCATAGTGCTTAGGTCCTCCAGCGCTTCTGCCATAAGCACTATATCGTCGGCATATCGAAGGTTAGTGATGTACTCGCCATTGATGTTAATACCGTATCCTTTCCAGTCCAGAAGCTTGAAAACGTCTTGGAAGACGTCATTGGAATGCAGCGGTGAAGAGTTTCGGGGATATAACGTCATCCTGTCTAACCTCTTTGCAATTGGATATGTTTCGGACTCTGGTTCTCTACTCGGATAGCCATCATAGCCCTACTGTACAAGCACATCAGCACTTCGATATACCGACAGTCAACTTGGCATCGCTGAAGGGACTGCAGCACCGCCCAAATTTCGACGGAATCAAAGGCTTTCTCATAGTCCACATACGCCAGGCATAGTGGCAAATTGTACACCTCGGACTTCTGTACACCTTGCCGTAGGGTATGTATGTGGTCTATGGTGCTAAAGCCCTTTCGGAAACCGGCTTGTTCGGGAGGCTGGAAGTCGTCAAGTCTGCGTGCGAGACGATTCGTAATGACTCTCGAAAACAGCACGCAGACGCGGCTCAAAAGGGAAATCGGTCTGTAGTTCTTCAAGAGAGCATTGTCACCTTTCTTGAAGAACAAGACCACCGCACTTCTGCTCCACGCCTCCGGTGTAATGCCACCATGGAGGACGGAATTAAAGAGCCTCTGGAGGACTTCCAGTAGCGGTTTTCCACCCGCTTTCAGAAGCTCCACTGTAATTCCATCCTCGCATGGGGACTTGCCGTTTTTAAGGTGTTGGAGAGCCATTCTAATCTCGTTTAGACTGACGTTCGCGATATCTTCGGAATAGTGTCGGATAGGACTCGCTCTTGGATCGTTACTCACACTTGCGTGTGGCTCCAACGATGACGTGTACAGCTGTCCATAGAACCTCTCAATCTCACTCAAAATCTCAGGTGCCCCGGAAACGATGCTGCCACATTCGGTCTTCAGCTTTGACAGTTGGCTCTTTCTGGCAGACAGATCTCTGGCAAAGACTTTAGAGCCTTGGTTCCGCTCGATCGCTTCTTCAATACAAGCTGTATTGAAGTTGCGCAAGTCCCGCCGCATGCATTTGGAGATCTGTCTGTTTAGTTGACTGTATGCTGTCAAATCTGTTGTAGAATGTAGCTTAATCTCCTGTCTAAGAGCCAAGAGATTAAGAGTGTGATCGGAGAATTTTTGTGTTCTTCTGCGGCGGTTCTTGCAGAACTTAGCTCCGACCGCATAGACAGTTTCCACGAGCTTGTCATTTATATCGTCCACTTCATTGCAATCTTCTAGGCACTGAAAACGGTTTTGTAACTCGAGCTGAAAGGTTTCGGGACTTTGGAACAGAGCACGAGGGGGACGGAGCGTTGACTTCATTAGACGAGACCTCTCCAACTTAACGTTTAGGTTCAGTGTGCCTCTAACCATTCGGTGATCGCTACCAGTTTTCACCCTCGCGATCACGGAGACATCACTGAACAGTTGTCGTCTGGTCGTCATAATGAAGTCAATCTCATTTTTTGTCGAACCGTCGGGACTCATACATTTCCTCAACCTCTTCATCGGGGTGTGCCGAGGTTGGTGCGTAAACCTGTATGACCTTCAGCGAATACCGTTTGGTGATTCTGAGTATAAGGTACGCAACCCTCGTCGACACACTCTCGATCTTTACAACGTTGTTAACGAATGACTTGTGGACGATAAATCCGACACCTCCTTGGGACAGATGGTCGCCCTCTTGGTGATAGAGCAAGTTGCCGGATTCGAGGATTACCGTGTCCTCCCCCTCTCATCGGACTTCGGATAAGCGTAACTTGTCTATCTCTTCTTTCAGCTCCACGATCTTCTCGTCAGTCCTCAGGGTGCGTGCGTTGTACGTTGCCAGGTCGAGATTAACATACCTAGTCAGGTCATAAATTCTGTCACATGTTTAATATAAAATAATTGAAATAAGTTTATTCATAATGTAACCATTATCATTATCATTATACCAAAATGAACTTAACAAAACATAGATTCTTATGACACTAAAGTTTATTCAAAATGACCTCCGTGATTTTGAATACAGGCCTTCAATCTGCGCGGCCAGTCGTCTATCGCAGCACGAACGAGGTCCATGTCAATATCGGCGGCTGCCTTAATCAACGATGTCTTGAGTGACTCCAAATTGGAATGAGGCTTTGAGCACGCCTTTTCCTCCAAGTGTTGTCATATCCTGTAATTCAACGGATTCAAATCTGGACTGGAGGAGGGTCAGTCTTCGTGCCGGATGAAGTCGATTTCAGGCGCCGCCAGCCAGTCTTGAGTGCTCTTCGCTCTATGAGCTGGCGCCGAATCTTGTTGGAATACCCAATGCCTGTTATTGAACATGGTATGAGAAACAGGTTCCACAAGGTTCGTCAGGACTGTATTTTGATACACAACTGCATTCGTTTTTACACCTTTCTCACAAAAATGTACCTCTGTTAAGCCCCAATAAGAAACTCCCAACCATACCACGAGCGAGGATGGAAAATGACCTCGTTGGACACGTGGAATACGGTTGCTCGCTTCTTCACTACTGTGTGCGGACACCTTATCATTTTGTTTGTTGTAGCTCTCTTCTACGGTAAAAATTTTTTCATCCGAAAAAAGGATTTCCCGATATTTTTTTCCCGCGTACCGCTTCAACAAAGTGCGGCATCTCTTCAGTCTCAGATCCATTAGACGAGCATTCAAACGATGTCCTGTTTTTCTTCGATATGCCCGAAGCCCTAAGTCTTCATTTAACACCCGTTTCACCGTGGTTCTGCTTAACCCCATCTGAAGGGCCAACAGTTTCTGCTTACGTTTGGGATTTCTTTGAATTCGCGCCTTCATAGCTTTTATCACTGCTGGAGTCCTAACAGACCGAGGGCGACCACTTCTTGACCTGTCATCTACACTAGAGTCTTCATTGTATCGTTTGATGGTACGATAAACGAATCTTTTGGTTATATTCAAATTTTTCAGTATGTCAAAAATTTGAATTGGCGCGTAACCGCAACGATGCAACGCAATAACTGCAACAAAACGTCTTTTTTAAGCGTCCACTCCATATTTAAAAATGAGTAAAATTCTAAAAAGTATACAGTTTTATTTTCATGAACAATTCGAAATTCGAATTCAATAAACTTTTTTGTGGCGAGCATTCTAAAAGAAAAGTTTTTACTGTGTGACAATACTTATGACCTGACTGTGTGTGTCTAGTTTGGGGCCCAATATTTGTTTATCTTATCATGAAAATTGTTTAGATGTTTAACTCACTGTTCTTACATTTGTTAAATCTATATGTCAATAAAAACATTTATTATTATTATAATAATGCTTATGTACTATGCAATTTACGTTTGGATCAGTTTGGCTACCGCCTTTGACAAGTAAAATAAAATAAACCTTTGTTTCAGTAAAATCTGCTATCTTCGATATTTAAAGTATTTTTTCGCAACAGCCTGTTCATTTACATATCTCATGTGAGCTATGAAACCAGGACTGTCTGTTTTCACATTTCTACGACTTTTTTAACTAACTACTCAGACGGATACGTGGTAAGTCAGCACTTAAAATGTTCCATAACAGATTCATATGTCCTCAAAGGACTCGTACATGTTTTGCTCCCGTGCCATGATGAAATCTCACGGCGAGCTACAAGACTCTCGTATATGTTTAAATAAAATTCATAAAAACTGACACAAAGCTGTTGTACGATTGTTGACCATATCTACCTAGTAATTAGAAACCGAACGATGCCACGAACTATTCCATCAAATAGATATAAAATCTCACAATGCACTTAAGTTTCAATTATTTACATCAGATAACGTAATAATATATTAAGTTGGTAAAATGAAACCCATGCCGACGGACAATATATTCAATTAAACTTACATACAGACATTGTATCAAACGTATGAAAATTGATGTTTATTTAGTTCAAAAAAATATAAATTTTCATACGTTTATTATTTATTTTACATTATTCTAAAAAAAAAATGTATAAATCTAATTATTTAAACATTTAAATGTAAGTTATTTATGTTATTTATATTATTTAATGTATTAGTTACTTAAGACAAAACATAGGCTTTTTTCATTTGATGATAGATAGAAACGTTTATTGTCAGCGGAGTTTCAAATTGTTATGCAAAGGTTAAAACTAATTTTAAACTTTATTTACAAATATGATATTTATTAAAAACACCCGTCATCCCGCCTATTAACTAACATAATCATATATTATAGAAAATTAACATCTAAAGGAAGAAAAATACTTAACCTTCTTTTTTAAGTTCCGTAAGCAGAAAAGTAGCCTATAAGTTGCCCCGGGGTATTAACTACCTACATATAAAACTTAATTGAAATCGGTCCATTAGTTCTTGCGTGAATCGGTAATACACAGACAGACAGACGAAAATTCTAAAAACCACTAATTCGGCTTCAGTACCCTTTATTTAGTCCCCTGGACTTGTTTTTTCAAGAGTATATTAGAATTACAGACACGAATTTTCTACAGATTTATTATACTCGTATGTATAGATAAAGTGGGCACTGGTTCCAAGCAAAATTAATTTCAATATAATTCCTTGCTAAAGTTATGTCATGTTAAAAGAAACGCATTTGGTTTAAATAATTGTACTTTTTAGTACCTTCGATAGACGTAAAATTTTAAACGAAATAAGTTTATATCTAGTAATACACATTAAGTACATAAAAAAATATTAATTCTATATTAAATCATGATGATAATGAACGATAACATTTAAGTACAAAACGATATAAAAATATATAAAAATATTTACCTCATTATGTATATAAATAGACAAAAATTTGACAGATTTATTATTATAAAGAAACATAATAAATGTTGTTATTATGTGGTATTCTCAATACGGTTGAGCGACAATAACGTTGTAATTTACGAATACCACACAAACACACTTAAACTTTAATCTCACTAGATAAGTTTAAAATACTTCAATTAGCTGTTAGGTATTACAGTGTTCGAGTATACACATTTGACCTCTCTGCGCAAGCAACAACACGAGTCAATTATATACAAAAATGTAAATGCTTACAAATTAATACATTATATACTATTTCGGCAAATGTTTGACCGTATAGTGGAGGTGTAAGAATATCGCCTACCCCGTATCGTTCGTGTCGTAAGAGGCGACAAGGAAGACAAACCAGGAGAAGGGGAGCAGCAGCAGCATAAATTTTAATGTGCATGCCTTAAGCACTCATGTTATACGTAATTTTTTCAAAGGAGTTTAAATACACACAAATTTTCACTAATAACCTTATTACTATACTTTAAAGGAGAATGGAATTATTGGGCCTGAAGTTAACTAATTCCTTACTTTTTTTCTTTGAATTCAGATATTTGCATTGCAGCCACCATCTTGGATTTACATTACGGCAGCACTATCGGTTCAACACCCGCGAAAACCATGAGAATGACACCTATGATGAAAAAATTGATATTTATTGCATCCGCCACCTTGGATTTACATTTCGACAACCCTATCGGTTTCAACACCCGCGAAAACCATGAGAATGACACCTATGATGAAAAAATTGATATTTATTGCATCCGCCATCTTGGATTTACATTTCGACAACCCTATCGGTTTCAACACCCTCGAAAACCATGAAAATGACATCCATGATGAAAAAATTTATACCTATTGCAGCCGTCACCTTGGATTTACATTTCGACAGCACTATCGGCTTCAACACCCGCGAAAACCATGGGAATGACACCCATGATGAAAAAATTGATATCTATTGCAGCCGCCACCTTGGATTTACATTTCGACAACCCTATCGGTTTCAACACCCTCGAAAACCATGAAAATGACACCCATGATGAAAAAATTGGTACCTAATTCAGCCGCCATCTTGGATTTACATTTCGACAGCACTATCGGCTTCAACACTCTCGAAAACTATAAAAATGACACCCATGATGAAAAAATTTATACCTATTGCAGCCGCCACCTTGGATTTACATTTCGGCAGCACTATCGGCTTTAACACCCTCAAAACCCATGAAAATGACACCCATGATGAAAAAATTTATACCTATTGCGACCGCCATCTTGGATTTACATTTCGTCAACCCTATCGGTTCAACACCCTCGAAAACCATGAAAATGTCACCCATGACAAAAAAAATATACTACTTACTTATAGTATGTACTACTCGTATTATTATTTATTCTGTGCTTTTAAAATATTGTAATAAAAAATATCTCTCATTATTATTATAATGTGTCTAAATCTCAAGTATTTAAGAAATTTGGTTATTCGAATATTGTGTATTTGAACAGCGATCTATTTGTATAGCGATCTCTTTGAGCCGCTGCAAACTACCGAAACAATGTCCACTCACGACGGCGACTGAAACCGAACTCTGTGACTGTTGCTCGGAGTGCGGCTTACGCCCATTTAGAAAAATAATTTACATACAAGGCTACCAAATGAACGAAAATTTCGCCATTTTGGAGCCGAAAAAAATTCATTATAGCTAAACAAAACAAAATTACACTGCCATTTACATTCAGTGGCTTCCCACATGATAGACGAAGAGATTAAAAAATAGATTGAGTTTAAACAATTGATATTTTCAAAAGTTATCGTGTTTACAAGCGTTGCGGCCTTGATAAATCCACACCATAAGCCACTAAAACCCCTTTTTTATTTAAAAATAGCAATTAATCGATTTAAAAAAAATATTAATAAGTTCAACAATCATTCATCTTTCTAACAATGTGCTTTTTATATCATTTATATGTATAATATGATTCCTAGATACGATTTCATTCGATAAAACGTTGGAATCTTAATTTTTAGGCGATAGTAGAACATACCTTGCGCTTTCGCTTAAGGCATGCAAAATCTCCAAGTTTTTCAAACAAAACTAGATCACTCTGCAATTGCTCTCCCTCTATCTGTTCGTGAAGTTTCATTACAATTGGTTCAGCCATTCAGACAAAAAAAATTAAACATGTATATTCAAGTCTTTATGTCATGCAAATAAACTGCTAAGCTCAATAAAAGACAGTTATTTCAATCTTACAGACACACACTTCAATTTTAATTTATATCCATGCACACGAAAACAACGCGTAATAATCTAATAACTATTTGAGCTACGCAGAACTATTAATACAAATATCATCTCTGTGTTTGAATCATTTCTTTACGCCAGTATTGTTTGAACAATTTGTCATCTCTATATAATATATAAATCAATTATTGTCCGTTAGTGTCGCTAAATCTCAAAAACGGCTCGACCGAAATTCATGTAATTTTTGTGTGTGTTTGAATGGGCCTTAGAAGGTTTAGATTCACATTTGTACCCGGTAGGTGGCGTTGTTGTCTAGATACAGAAATCACCCGTGCGAAGCCGGGGCGAATCGCTAGTCATAAATAAATTGCGAATGTCTAGTGGGTTTAATATACTTGATACGGTTGAGGGCGTATGAAAGTTTGTTTTGTTCGGTTGAGGTACAGAGCCAATTAAACATTAAATAAATAATATAGCTCTACATCTACCTACATGTAGATATTAGGGGATCTACATTTCTTTTCCATACTTAAATTTATAATATTCAATTTTAACTTTTTTATTAAACGTAAAGTATGTTACGCAATATCTTCAGCATTTGTGAATCGAATTTAATATTTTTTTTATAAAAATGGTTATATTATATACTTCATGCATAGTACCATTTTAATTTAAAAAAAGCAACTACCTGACCTATAGCTGGATAAATAGTGATTTTTTTTTATGTAATCGAGGATAAATGTAGATGTCTATGAGCCACAGCATCCACTTACCATCAGGTGGACTGCGACTGTGTGCTTCCTTATGACCGTCGTGTGACCCTTATTCTATAAAGATAAATCGTGGTTGTTCAGTACCTACGCGCTCGCCTTACAAATATATTCATAACTAGTGACCCGCCCCGGGTTCGCCTGACGATCTATTAATGTGGCGTTATTTAGATTTAAGATAATCATCAAAGATCGTTTATTTTATAAATTTTTTGATTTCTCAAAAATCTCCAATTTTTCAGATAATATACAGTCTAGCTCACTCCCGGCATTGCTCTCGATCTGTTCGCCACATTTCATTACAATCAGTTCAGCCATTCCGAAGATTAGCGCGGACAGACAGAGAAAATTTTAAAAATCAGATTAATAATAAGATTTAAAAATCTCAATTAAATGAAAAATCTTTAAGCAAGAACGTAACGCGTTTGGTAAAATAATTTATATTTTATTATAATAATGATATATTGATAAGTTAAGTTATAAAAAAATATATTTTTTTTATAACTATTATTTATTATAATATATATTTTTTATATATTTTTTATATATTATATATTTTTTATTTTTTTTATAAGTCAGCCTTTAAAATGTTATATTAGAGGAAAATTTTGAAACAATGAGTTTAGGATACGAATAGAACGAACTCCAAATACATTGCTGCTACAAAATCGTAAATCAGCCTAATTAACACAGCTACGAAGCGGAACAAAATAACATTTTAGATTTATATTATTGAAAGACTAGGTCGAAAAGGATTAGCTACAAAGACTAAAAATGCTTGTTGTATATATTTTCAACAGTCGTAGAGCCAAGCGGTAGCTTTTGCTGTCGCACGGATGGGCCGGCTCGAACCGGGGTGGTACCACGACCTCACAGAATACCAGCGTGAAGTAGAGGTTTACCTCTGCGTTGAGCTTGGTGAGTGCAGGTGACCGGAGGCCCAATCCCCCCCCCCCCATCAACATGGTAGGGGAATTAAATAAAAGACTACCCCAGGAGGGTACCAGCACCCCTGGAGAATCCCTCGCTGAGCATCCACGACCAAACAACTTCACTCCTGAGCGTGGGTGCTCAGGCTGCCCCGCGTATTCTAGGGAGGGGGGGGGGGGGGCAAAATTCCGCTCGCGACTAATGCCGCTCGGGGCAAGCGGAGCAATACAAACAAGGCGACCCCTGTCACGCCATCCGTGAATTTTTGCAACATCAGCGGATTTCATTCCAACCTTAACGCTGTCCATTATCATCTAGAGACGGCGAAGCCGGTCTTGCTCTTTTTAACCGAGACTCAGGTGTCCTCTCCGGCTGATACTTCATATCTCTCCTACCCGGGGTATAAATTGGAACACTCCTTTGTGCCCCGGGCTGGAGTTTGCGTATACGTCAGAGAGGACATCTGTTTTCGACGCCTCGGCAGTCTTGAAGGTACGGACCTGTCCATCCTATGGCTGCGCGTGTCTACGCGCACATCCGACAGCGACAACCATCCCCGCGTCTACGGGTGCCTCTATAGGTCCCATAGGGGTAATGCCGACACAGACCGACTCATCGACCACGTCCAAATGGCTGCAGACTCCGTGCTAAAACAGGTCCCATCCGCAGAAATCGTGATACTCGGTGATTTTAACGCCCACCACGCTGAATTGCTTGGTTCTCGTTTAACCGATCATGCGGGTAGATCTGTCTATGACTTTGCTTTGGCATATGGTCTAACATAACTGGTTACTTCGCCTACGCGGATTCCCGATGTGGAAGACCATGTACCTTCCCTGTTGGACCTTCTGCTGACCTCTCATCCGGACGGATATCAGGTCTCCGTCGATGCTCCTCTGGGCTCTTCGGACCATTATCTGATCCAGAGTACGGTGCCACTCACGCTCCAATCGCAGTTGCAATCTGCAGCTTGCCGGCGTGTTTGGCACTATAGGTCAGTCGATTGGGACGGGATGCGGTCTTTTTTTGCATCCTACCCTTGGGTTTGCTTCTCGACGGAAGATCTCAGCGTTGTTGCTGATTCTGTTGCTGATGTAGTACTTAAGGGTATGGAACTTTTTATTCCATCCTCTGTGGTGCCCATCGGAGGCAGATCCCAGCCATAGTTTGGTCGCTCCTGTAAAATAGCATCACGCTATAAGCAGGAGTGCTACCGGGCCTGGACTGACGCATCAACGTCTTGGGATGTAAAGATCAGCGCACTTAAAAAGAAGTTTAATTCCGCCTCCAGGTCCTTCAAAAGCGTCATTGCCAAGGCAAAGAACACATCGGCAGAATTGGCGAGAAGCTAGTTCGCCTTCCTTTGGGAACCCGTGCATTCTGGTCTCATGCCAAGGCTGTCCAAGGGAACTTCTGTCAGCCATCTCTTCCATCTCTGCACAGGGAGGACGACTCACTGGCCCCTGCCGCAAAGGAGAAAGCCGATCTGTTGAGCTCCCGCTTTGCGTCCAACTCGACTCTAAATGACGGGGGGAACACACCGCCGACCATCCCGCGTTGTGAGTGCTCCATGCAAGATGTGCGGTTTACACAGCGCTCGATTCGCAAAGCACTCTTTGCCCTGGACGTCAGCAAGTCGAGTGGGCACGATGGAGTCCCTCCCATTGTGCTGAGGACGTGTGCTCCGGAGTTGGCACCGGTCCTAACGCATCTTTTCCGGTACTCCTACGCCCAAGGCGTAGTCCCGAATTCATGGAAGACAGCTTTGGTCCACCCGATCCCTAAAAAAGGCGACCGCTCAGACCCGTCCAACTACAGGCCTATCGCCATCCCCTGCTTGTTCTCCAAAATAATGGAACCCATTATAAACTGCCAGCTCATGAGGTACCTTGAGGATCACCAGCTGATTACTGACCGCCAGTACAGTTTTGGTCGGGGTCGATCAGCTGGTGATCTTCTAGTCTATCTGACTCATAGATGGGAGAGGCAGTACAGTCCAGGGGGGAGGCATTGGCCGTTAGTTGGGACATAGCGAACGCCTTCGATCGGGTCTGGCACAAAGCGCTTCTTTCGAAGCTTCCTTCCTATGGGCTTCCCGAGAAATTGTGCAAATGGATTACCAGTTTCCTTGCTGATCGGAGCATCAAGGTCGTAGTAGACGGTGCATGCTCTAATTTCAAACCTATCAACGCTGGTGTTCCACAAGGCTGCGTGCTATCACCAACGCTGTTTCTCCTGCACATCAGTAATATGTTGCTAACTAGCATTCATTGCTATGCAGACGACAGCACTGGTGATGCCTTATATACCGGCCGTGCCAATATTTCTCGGGAAAACGTCGCCGAGTACCGGGACAAACTTGTGTCTGAAGTCGAGTCTTTGCTTAACAAAGTCTCGGATTGGGGGCGACTTAATCTAGTCCAGTTCAATCCCCAGAAGACACAAGTTTGCGCATTTACCGCTAAAAAGAACCCCTTTATCGTATCTCCTCAGTTTAAATTTTTTCTCCCTTGCTGCCTCAGCTAGCATCGGAATCCTTGGCGTCGACATATCGAATAGTGTGCAGTTTTGTGGTCACTTGGAAGGGAAGGCCAAATTGGCTTCTAAAAAGCTTGGCGTGCTCGGCAGAGCGAGACAGTATTTCATGCCGGCACATCGCTTGCAACTTTACAAAGTGCAGGTTCGTCTTCACATGGAATACTGTTCTCATCTCTAGGCCGGGGCACCCCAGTGCCAGCTCCTTCCACTTGACCGCATCCAGCGCAGAGCGGTTCGAATCGTCGACGACCGAGTTCTTTCTGATCGGCTCGATACACTGGCACTGCGTAGAAATGTTGCATCTCTTTGCGTATTTTATCGCATCTATCACGGGGAGTGCTCTGAGGAATTGTTCGGACTAATTCCAGCCGCTCAATTTCACCATCGCACATCGCGACAAAACTCGCGTTACCATACATACCATCTGGATGATTGGCGGTCCACCACTGTGCGATTTAGAAAAAGTTTTCTCCCTCGCACAACTTCCTTGTGGAATCAATTACTACCAGCGAATTTTCCGGACTGATACGACTTAGGAACCTTCAAGAAAAGAGCTTACACCTTTCTAAAAGGCCGGCAACGCATCTGCAATTCCCTCCCTGGTGTTGCTGTAGTTCATGGGCGGCGTTAGTCACTTACCATCATGTGAGCCGCATGATCGTTTGCCCCCTCTTCTATAAAAAAAAATAGCTGACTAGCTATGTTCAGCATGCGTTGCAATTCTCGGATATCGAATCGGGTAAATGGTATAAGGAATAAGTTTTTATTTTTTTGGCAAACACCTTCGCAGTCGTGCGCACAACTACCTACTCACCGAAGTTTGATAGTAATCTATATAATATGTAATTAGAGGATTAGTTTTTTTTAACAATTATTTTTAAGCCATATTATAGTTTGATTTAACTTAAAAAGCCGCTAACAAACGCTTAAAGTATCAAGTAATAAAATATACTCGCATACTAAATGTTAAAGTATTTCGAATATTTTTTTGGTTGTCAATGTCTAAAATAACAACGCCTTAAAATTAATATATACAAAGGAGAACGGTCACGCCCCATAGAAAAAAAAACTTGTAGATAAATAAGCATTTTGTATTTTTTTTGAGTAACGCCTGAACAAAAACATAAGGCAATATTTTGGTGTTAGCCATTGATTTCGAATATAAAAAATATATAACTTAACTGTATAAAAAATAACAAAAAAACTAAGATATTTCTCGTTTCTGTCGGGTCTGGGTCACAGATGACCGTTCTATTTTCCGCACAAACTATACAACTACGTCTTTAATTCGTGATCGCTCCACTCGCACTCTCTTCCTAGTAACGCACTCTGATAGCAAATTTTGCCCCTTAGCACATGGTTGTAATACGCGCATAGGACGAGAGCCATACGAACGCGTACATGTTCAAAGAGGTGCTGTGGTGAATCGTAGGAGATGTTTAATGTCATTACGATATTTTTATTATTCCGCGCCTACATCTCAGTGACCGAGTGAACACGGCCTCAGTCGAGCGTGTACCTGCTGTACTACCATATGTCAGAGGTGTCACAGACAAGATTGGCTACATCTTGAAGCGAGCTTCTGTTAAAACATTCTTCAAGCCGCCGAAGAAGATTAGTCAGTTCTTATCATCCGTCAAGTGCAATATTCCTCTACAAGATGCAGGCGTGTACGAGATTGATTGTGAGTGTGGTCTCTCATATATAGGACAAACAAAACGATCAATAAAAACCCGCGTAAAAGAACACAGCTGACGTGAAGCACCAAAGTTCCGGGAAATCTGCAGTTTGTGATCATATCTTAGACGGCCTCCGCCATTACATTAGATTTGATAAACCACAAATTCTCGCGAAAGAACATCAATTCCTGCCAAGGATGATACGTGAGGCTATTGAAATTAAAAAACATCCTATTTTAAATAGAGAGGGAGGCTGCGTACTACCACCTGCTTGGGATCCTGGAATTCATAAAATTAAAACTAAACCCAAGCATACCACTGCAAGACTTCAAGACACAGTAAGTTTATTCTGCGTAGATCGGACCAAAATTATTAATTAAAAAAGCTGAAAGGTACTCCGGGTTAACTCTGACATCGGGATGTCAATCACCTCAGGCCCCCGTGATCATGGTTGCTGGACAGCATCCGAAACGTCGGGAATATAAAATAAGTTAATTAAACGCGATAAAATCCGTAAAAGTGGTTTTATTCAAAATATCTGTATAATAAAAATAACGCCTATCTAAAAGTTGAGATAGTTGTGACTACTATTACAAACAAAGTTTAGTAAAAAATTAGTAGTATAGTAAAAAATTGTGGCCTCTGACTATATATTCCTACAAGGTACAAACCAAACTTACATAAAAAATACAAGTTTATGATGAGTAAAAGCAGAAAAATTTGCTGATTTGGCAGCAGATATGTTGCGGATTTACTGTCTACAAAATTGCTTAGCCTGAAATGTACAGATCGGTAATCGACAAAATGGAGCACATTATGTTAGATAAGAGTCTGGCTCTTGTCGAAACTCTTCGTCTTGTAAACTTAGGAAGCAGAAAATTTGTACGATACATCCAAAAAATACACGTATATCATAAAAGATATCGATGTATGCAATAATAAAGGTTGTCACTTTGTTAGCGAAATGGGCGGGTTCCATTCCAATAATTAACACCCTTAAATTAAATTTTTGTTTTCTCTAAAAATTAAACACGAAACTCCTGTCAGCCAATTTCTTTAACTCCCGTGTGTTTCGATTTTTCCATAGAGTCATATTTCCCTATATAATAAGCAAAATATATAAATATATTACGTCTTCATTTTCCTTGCGAAAAGCAGCTTAAAAAAGGCTCATTTCTTGAAGATATTTTAATCATACCTGTCTTTAAAAACCAATGGCAACAGTAAACTTTACAATGCGTGGCAGAAAATTTTTGGAGAAATGTATAATGATAGATGTGAAATAAAACTAATTTTACGGTTTTGATCACCTTTAATTTTAACTTTTTTTTTGTTATTTCCAGTCCGTACTAAAGTTAGAACAAAACACTATAAATCTGTAAAACTAGTTTTATTTCATATGTAGTATTCCCTTAAATATAAGAAATCATTACGATGATAGATAGAGCTCTGTCGCAGTGTGCGTTGGAACATAGAGAATGAATTCGAAGAACTCCTCGAAGCACTTTTCATGATAAATTATATATAATATGCGAAGAGATGGATTGTCGCCTTTTTAAATTTCAATTTTAAAAGAAGGAAATTCAATGTCTCTTTCTTTTCACATTACTTTAAGCAAGGTTCGCGGTTCACGGGGCGTCATACTACACGAGTAAACGTGGTCATACTTACGACTAGCTTTTGCTATTTCTAGTAATTTACTTTGATGCATTAAAAAGTTACATACACCCAAACTCACCACCACGCTAGCGAAATCTGTTGCTGAGAGTTATATATTATCACACATTACACATTAGTCATTTGCGACGGTACATAATTTTTACAGGTCTGTGAAATTTGGGTTCACAGACTTGTAAATATAAAAATTGAGTTCTTAAAAGAGATGGCATAATATTCTTTCTTACATCTCGATCGCATTTAGCATAATTTTGTGTCAAAAACGTTACATTTTTAAACATACTTGAATTAAATATACATACAATAGTACTACTTCGTAGGCTACGTTTTCAAAACCCTCAATCAAACAATAATCAATATAGAATATATAAATTTATTATTTGTACATCAATGTACATCAAAAACAAAACAAAATCAAATATTTATGGAAGTTAGAATAAATGGTCCTATCGCTTTGGAAGCGATTTCTTCCAGACAACTTTTACTAGATGCTATAAGAACTGTTGTATATATATATATTACATCTGGCCATGATGTGGTGCTATTCGATATATTGTAAGTTTAAACGTTTTCGAAAGCTGTATCTTAAAAATGTTGTGTGTAAGTACGTATCTTTGCTTAGTATTTGTATGAATTATACACATATTACGTCTAGACTAAGAAACTGATTGTATCTTGTGTGCGGACAACGAGAGCCAATTATGAAGTTGCTCTATGATTTGAACCCGATGATTTCATTTTCAGCCTCTACTCAACTAGCCTCGTACTTCAATGACGTCAAAAGCAATGATAGTAAATAAATGAAGCGTTGCATTGAATGTATCCATTAAGTTATCTTGTACAATTTGAAATTTGGCTTTGTAAAAGCAAACAAATGCTTCGCAATAAACGGATGTTGTAGAAGATAGCCAACAAACGACGTGCATTGCTAACTAGATGGCCTAACAATGTTAGTATATTATGATAATACTACAATAAAGGTAAAGGTTCGATCACCAGCATAATCATTACAGCCCTCCACAAATCCACTGCTGAACGTAGGTCTCTTCCAACGAATGCCACAAAACACACCTGCACCAATCGACTTCCTGCATATAATCACTCCATCTACTAGGGGTCGCTCTACACTTCGCTTACCAGTACGAGGCTGTAACTCGAGAGCCTTTCTTCCCCATCGGTTGTCGGTTCTTCGAGCTATACGTTCGGCCCATTGTCATTTCCTCACTTAGCTTTGCTTACTGATCCGTTTGACTATCTGGTTCTGCTGCGGATATCTTCATTACAAATTCTATAATGAAGATAAACTCTGAGCATAGCCCACTGAATAGTTAGCAAAGTTTCACATCCGTATGTCATCACTGGCAACGCAATGGTTGTGCAATCTTGTTTCCAAGTTTTGAGTATACGTGACGAGAAGATGTGTTGTAATCTTCCGCACGTTGTCCATCAGAGTTTAACCCGTCGATTGACCTCTCGTTCGACGTTGGACTTTCTTAGCCGGATAACCTGTTCTAGGTAAACATACTCGTCAACAACTTCGAGGGTACAGCTTCCATCTACTACCAATGATGGTGGAGACGCTTCAGGGCCATTCTCAACTCGTTCAGACTAACGTCCGGAATATTTCCGGTTTAGTTTAGGTTAAGACTTGCTCTTGGGTCGTTACTCACACTTGCGTGCGGCACTAACAACGATGTCTGTGAATTTTAGGTGCCGCGTAAAAGACGCTGCCACAGCTGGTCTTTAACTTAGATAACTCTTTCCACCAGACAGATTTCTGGCAGACTTTGGAGCTCTGGTTCCACTCAAACGATTCTTAAATACGAGCTGTATTTAATCTGTGAAGGTCTTGTCGCATGTATTTGGAGATTTTTGTTCAGTTGCCTGTGCGCTGTCATATCTGTTGCAGGCTGCAGTTTCATTTACCTTCTAACAGTCATGAGATTAGGACACTCTCAGTTTTTGAGTAGTTCTTCTACGACGGGTCTTGCAAAACTTAGCTTCGAAAGCATGGCTTTCCACGAACGAAAAGGTTCGATGCATGTGGGGGAACTCTTGCAGTGGAGGTTAAGCAGTGAACTTTTATAGGTTATAATGTATGAATGGATGGCTAGATGCCGGAATAATTCACAGAAAAGATAATCTATATTCCTAATATGGATACTACGAATCCCTCTGACATTGAGTACATTACATACCTAATAAATGATATAAATAGGTTATATTGTCGATTTGAAAAATAATGATATTGCCATGTAGTGTGGACGTAAGAGAATCCAAACGTTTTTTCGCGCATACTGTTCTTCCGCACCGCAATAGGGATGGATAAATCGCGTAGCGTTAGAGATAGGTATATATATATATGTATATGTATAATATATACACAAAGAGAATAAGTATATAAGATGTTCGAGGTCTTCTAAGATCGGGGGCTTTCCGCCGGGAATATTTATTCCGGGAATGTAATAAAAATGGTGCGGACGTGGCACGTGACTTGCCTCCGAACACCGGACCCGCCGACCAATTCCGCAGCGACGCAGTGTACTTACTTACGCATGCCGCTCAGTTGTAAATGTAATGGAGGCCTAATGCGTACAGATTTAAGTTTTAAAGCTGTAGTTTATATAGGAAAATATTTCAAATAAATGTTTTATTTAGTATACTGAAATTCTTACTTAGTCATTAAAAAGTTTTCATAAATTATTAATATGCGGCTCTAGCCCTTCACTAGACACGCATATTGCTTATAAATAAAATATGCGGGTAGACGGCTAATCATATATTTTTTACTAATTGTAACGACTACCAAACAAAATACAATCGCATCTTTAATATCTTTAATTAATCACTAATATTAATCTTTAATTCTATTAACCCAACATAGATAAATGTGCCGACTGCCGAGTAACATATTCGTTGTTGTAGTAAAATCTGCAAGAATTGCTAAAACAGTTAAACCGTGAGCATTGCATTAGTATTTTGACAACAACCTCAATTCTTAAAGTGTTACTAGGTCTTACCTACATGTTACACGTGTTACCTACATCTCTTTCAATACTCGTCAATCTTCTGCTTTTGCCAACTCGGTATTTAAATTGTCACGTGCAAATTTAATTCTTTTTTTATAAGATAAGGGTGACAAACGAGCACACATTCCACCTGATGGTAAGTGGTTGCTGTGGTCCATAGACATCTACGTTTATCCTCGATTACGAATCAAAATGTAGATGCGTTGTCATCCGTGAGGACTAAGATGAAATGCGTCGTTTCCAGTAAAAAGGGTCTCCGCTCTCCGGTTCTCTACATTCACCATACGAAACACAGCAGCATTAAAACTGCTATTTTACGCTGGTATTCTGTGAGAGCGTGGTCCTTCCCCGGTCGAGCCGACCCATTCGTGTTGTGTGTACCAGAAATATAACTGCAGCATGGCTCTACCACGTGAAAAAAAATTTTTTTTAATAAATTAAAAAAAAAACATGCAACAAATGTTCTCCCAGTTCGACCCATATTGGTCTATGTGTATTGTACTAATATTCTTTGCATTACTAATATATTATAATAAATTCGATTCGAATCTAATACAAATATTTTTGGTCCGAAAATCAAAGTACCAAAATAAATTGTAACCGCAATATTCTCTTAAGTAATACTTCAGAATCAATACAATATACAGTACAGAAAATATTATGTTCACCCGTACTTCTTTTTCTTCTAGATCAGTTAACAGCTGTCCACCGTCCAGCACATACGGGCGTTTCCATTGTGTTGATTGCAGTTGGATCGCATTATCCGGATGCCTCGCACCTAGAATGCCAGCATCAAATAGCAGCGTAATCTTGTTTTGTTTCGACTTTCGACTTCGTGACGAAGACCGGAGCGAAGGAGTGTCTCGTTTTTACGATATACGTTATAACAAAGCATTCCTTCTAAGTCTCAGGGAGGGCAATGGAAATTCAAAATGCGGATACATTGTAATCCACACAACATGTCATGTCTATGGTTCTATGGGCTTTCAAGTGAACTGTTGGTACAGTCAAGTCTGACAACGTTACCAATGGAAGTTAACTTTGCCACCAGGAAGTACAGGTACAAATTTACGATTAACACGGAAAGCGTAACGTTTTTTCGAGATATGCCATATTTTGGATGAAAATTTAATAACTAGTTAACAGCATTGTTTTCGATATGGCAACAAGAGGTTAAAAAGATCTAACCTCACCCATAGACGTCTTTTACAACTCCCACAAGACTAAATGCGACGAATTCTTACACGCCGCCACTACCACACAGCGTGCTCACCCTATAGATAATATTGTATTATCAAATTTGAGCATGAACTCATGTTGCGTGGTAGAGCCACGCCATATTATGGCTGCCACACGAAAGGGTCAGTTCGATCATGGAAGCCCACACGTCTAACATAATACCAGCGTAAAGTAGCAACATAAATCTGCTGTGTTTAAGCTGAGGCATTCATTCTTAACGTTCAGGCGTCAAAACGCATCTGAACTTTAATTCTTAATCGGTTATTATAGAGTGAGGTGTTTAATGACAACAGTATCCCAGTTCAAAAAGTACAGTCCAGTTTTTATAGATGGGATTGGGCGTTTATGCTCGCGGTAGTTTTACCGTCCGGTCAGACCACAGACACACATACACATCTGTCATAACATACTCATTGGCAGTCAAATTTGGTACTCAATTAGATTCTATATAATAATATAGAACAGAATATCTTTATTAAATATAGATCATTACATAATAATTATTAAAAGTAGTTTTTATCTACCACTTGTTTCGAAAATACCACTATCCTGGGAAGAATCAACAAGAAATCCAGTGGAATTATTTTATGAACATATTTATACGTGGTAGTCATGCTACAGCTATATTATTGGTTTATTGGTATATTTGGAGCACGAATGGGTCGGCTCGACCGGGGAAGGACCACGCTCTCACAGAATACCAACGTAAAATAGCAGCTTAACGTTGCTGTGTTTCAAATGGTGAGTGTAGAGAACCGGAGACTCTTTTTACTAGAAATGAAGCATTGTATTTTAGTCCTCACGGGTGACAACGCATCTGCATTTTAATTCGCAAACAAAGATAGATGTTGATGTCTATGGACCACATCAACCACTTACCATCAGGTGGACTGTGTGCTCATTTGTCACCCTTATTGTATAAAAAAATACATATATATTAAATATCTGTATATTAAATATAACTCCTTTCTAAAAGTTGAGATAGTTTTGACTAAAAAACGGATAGTAAAAAATTGTGGCCTCTAACTACATATTCCTACAAGGAACAAACCAAAGTTACATAAAAAATAAAAGTTTATGATGAGTAAAATCAGAAAAATGTCGTGAATTGGCAGCAGATACGTTGCGGATTTACTGCTCGTTTGTCACCCCTATCCTATAAAAAAAAGAACATAAAATTTTACAAATAATATTTTGTAATTATTTAAATTACTTTACTAGAACCAGTATAGTAGCAATCACCTCATTTCCAGGGGTTATTTCCCTTAATATATTTCTTCATATAGACGCAAATAAATTAAATAATAGTGTCTGTTAGTAATGTCAAAATAGCAGCCATTTACTACATGCATATAAAATTATATATGGTACTAATCACAAAAAAACTATTTTTAGAATTTTCGTCTGTCTGTTTGTTTGTTTCGGCTTATCTCCGAAACGAATGGACCGATTTTGGGGGAACTTTCACTGGCGCATAGCTAATGTTATAAGGAGTAACTTATGATACTTACTTCCTACTACTTACCCTAATTCTTTTTCTAAAATAATTAGAAAAGGAATTAGAAAAGGAATTAGGGTTCCGCGCGAAAAAATTAAAACCCATGAAGTCCAATCGTAATAATTTCCACGCGGGGAAGTCGCGTGGGACAGCTAGTTTTATAATATGAACATAATATCTATACAGTTTTGGTTCAATGAAATTCTTAAACGTATTTGTTAACAAACATTGATCATTTTCAGGGAGTTACGTGTGAAAAAGTGTATACCTTTATATATAAAAATTACGTGTCACGTTGTTTGTCCGCGATGGACTCCTAAACTATTGAACTGATTGCAATGAAATTGTGCACACTGTGTGCAGTTTGGTCCAACTTGAGAGATAGGATAGTTTTTATCCCGATAAGTGACCCTGAATATTTTTTTATTACGAATTTAAGAACTTTTATAGTACACAGGGTCGTCGGAGGGCAGAACAACGTCTGCATGGTCAGCTAGTATATACATATATAAATTAATGGATCTAGAAACTGGCATCAGAAGCTTGTGTTTGTTCTAAGTACTAGCTACCTAAATGGTTTAAGTAGTAGTTGCCGCTGCAGTAAATCATGCTGACGATGATTTTATTTTATTGATTGAAGCTATCAATTGCGCAGGATTGCTCTAACTTGTCGTCGTCATTTGCGTAGAATCTTCGTCATTTGCGTAGAACTTTTCGTACAAAAAAAAACCGATGAATTTCAGAATTGCCTAAAATTTACACGTTATACAAAATAGTCGCTTTGGTTGGGACTCGAACCAAACATTCGCGACTCAGCCGACCCATTTGTTCAATCGTAAAACTAGCAGCTAAAAATTAACTCAACCGTTATGTTCACACAATTGTGATTCCCCGAGAAAAATTAAACAACTACTTCACTGGGATTTCCGCAATGTTTTAGCTAGGATTCATATGCTATACCTTATTTTCACAGTTAATACAGAATAAAAATTCCAAAGCGAAGACAAATATTCATACAATGTAGTCATCATTTTCGTACTTAGTCCGAGAGAGGAATTGTAATATTTCGGCGCATTTCTTTATGCGATTTTTAAAGAGATAAAGCAAAAAAACTTGCACCTGACAATACCAAATGCCTTTGTTTTTCTAGCACTCACATGCGTCGTGCATATTTTTATTTTTTATATTTACTGGGAAGTGAAAACCTTGGTGAAAGGTTTGGTGCGTAGTTGTTGCGATCTTCGAAGAAGAAAAAAAAACAAGGTTAAACCTTGTTTTTTTTTAAAGAATTAAACTGTTTTCGTAAGATTGCAGCATTTTATAGTACCTGACCGGTTTTTCTGAAACTAACTACTAACTTATTTGTAGTAATACTGCCATTAGTTTCAAGCAGTACCATAAAAGTAGTCTCTAGCATTGGCTTAAGAATATCAATTTCTTTAAATGAATTTGATGGCGATGACAACATTGAAAAATTCATTCACATCTTGCCATGTGTAGGACCATAGTGAGGTATGTTAAAAAGCGACAATATGATGGATATGGATGGAGGCGCGTACTACCATAGAACATGTTTTCCACAAGGTGTGTATAAGTAGCGGCACGAAAGTCTAGCGGTGACCGTTATTGCTTATAAGTCGCGCCGATTGGCTTATTTGGCATAAGTCGCGCTGATTGGTTTGTGCGTATCGTTCGCACGCGCTAATTGGCTCTCCAGCCGCATTCGTACCATTTAATTCGTGCGCGTCCCCTCCACTTTTCGTTCAGCACTAGACTTACCTATGTGCCGCGGCTTGTAGTACGCAACAAAAGCATGAGACGCCTCCAAAGTTTACGATAAGAAAAACATTAGAACACGCAGTCACTAGTCGTGCGCTACATTAACGCACCAATAGACCAATTTTTACTGACGCTGGAAATGTGATTTTTTTAGTTAGACAGGTCATTGACACAACATTAATTAACTGACTTAGGTAATGGTATGGTGAAATGTAAGTAGACGACAATATTGATTTACTTTGTTTTTCAGTTTTTATAAAAACAAAATCTCATGACAAATATTCGGACCCGAGATAATTATTTGCAGGCCATAAAAATACATGTTTCGTGCGAGATTCGAATACGCGACCGGCAGCAATTTTTAGGCTTTACCTTTGCTCTACCGAACCGTCTAGGCGAGTTTAAAGTATTTGGAACGTTGCGAGATTTCTTTGGTTCACAAAAAAAAACTTATATTCTGAAATAAACGTTCGAATGTTGCATCTCCACTTAATCGACATTGTGCCTATGCATTCAAATAAGACGCAATAGACAATGCAAATAATATAAGTAAAATACCAATCTAAAATATCAGTAACTAGCCACAGGTTTCAAATGATTCACAGGTCTGGCGTGCGTTGTTTCATCGTAACCGGTTCGGTTTACCTTAACGTGATAAATTTGTCTAGTATGTATTATGTAACGATGGCGACTGACATGAGCAATTGCTTGATGTGAGCACGTTACAGTCGAATACGAGCGAGTCGAAGCTGAGCACCCGAGCGCGCTCCACCCGGCTGTCGGTTTTTTAACGAATCTATATGAATGGGCGGTTTTCCATTTCCGAGGCTTGGTGCTGGGGGCTTCTTTTTTCCACTACGCCGGTGCCGGTGCAGGACTACGCTCGTTTTTTCAGCAGTATTAACACAGACTTCAGTTCTTCAATACGTAAAAATGGTCTCGTCAAGTCGTCGTATTTGTTTGTTATATCTTTTACATTTAAGACGAAAATATAATGAACGCAGCGAAGTCAAATTTTAAATACATCCAATCTTAAAAATAAAATACTGAGAAGGAAAATATAATCCCCTATTTTAAAAGTTGAAAATGTACTTCAAAAATATTTCCACTACTTCCGCATGAACAAGAAGACATTTCTTAATTTCACAAGTCAATTTCGAATCTCAATCTCGCGTTCCTTCTACATCGGCTCGCGCACACGCTCACACACATATGTCTACAATACTCACACGATACACATGCAATTGTACCGGCCGGCAGCGAGCGGGAAGATTGGTGTCCCGGTACCGGCGACGGCACCGGTGGAAATCACCGTGCTGGCGCCGGCGCCGGTAAGTGGAAAAACATGCCATATATTTCATAAATTTTATACATTGTTGCTTCCCCAGCAGTCAGGCCGATGCCGGCGCCATAGCCGTGCATGTGAATGGAAAACCGGGCAATGTTATGCACTACCAGGAGCGCACACATTACTCTGTTTGTCGTGGTATTTTTGCATTTGGTAAAATGCAGTGGAGTCAGGAAAAAAACAATTTTTGTTCAATACGCCAGCTTTATTTCTCATCTAGAACTAATGTGTTGTCCAAATACGCTTTCTTTTCTTCTTTAAACAATAACGGATTAAAGGGAACGCAGAGCACACTACCTTTTATTCTGCCATTTCAACTACAACGCAAGCATATTATATTTGTCGCGATGATTCAGGTGTCATGAGCATTTCTTACAACAAATAAATTCTCAATGCGAATATTCACATCGAGCAAATGCTCATGTCAGTCGCCACCTTAACAAATAATAATTATATAAAAATCAATTGCTGTCCGTTAGTCCCGCTAAAACTCAAAATACGGCTCGGCCGATTTTGATGACATTTTGTGTGTGTCTGAAATCTGAATGGGTCCCTAGATGGTTTAGATTCATATTTGAACCCGGTAGGTGGTGCTGTTATCGAGATCCAGAAATCATCTGTGCGAAGTCGGGGCGGATCGCTAGTATAAAATATTATTACATTATAAGTGGTAGAGCCAGGCGGCAGCTTTTGCAGTCCGCACGGATGGGCCGGCTCGAACCGGGGTGGTACCAGCGAGAAGTAGAGGTTTACCTCTGCGTTTCGCTTGGTGAGTGCAGGTGGCCGGAGGCCCTTTTTACTGGAAATGAGGCATTCCATCTTAGTCCTCACGGGTGACAACGCATCTACATTTTGATTTGTAATAGAGGATAGATGTAGATGTCTATGGGCCGCAGCAACCACTTACCATCAGGTGGACTGTGTGCTCGTTTGTCACCCTTATCCTATAAAAAAAAATATATATATATATATATATAGCTATAATACTATTTTTTATCTAAGGATATTTATTGAAGCCGGGGCGCGTCCACAAAACATTAGTTGGTAGGAGCATGCGAGGAGAGGCGAGATGCGTTCCGTTCATTTGCAGGCGGCCTCAGAGGAATGTAGATGTAGACGTAGCTCTGGTTGTTTATGTCGAAGGTCGAAGCCACAAGCCGGTCATTCATGACTCACGGGGCCAACCACTCGCTCCAACGACGCAATTCTATTAATTCTTCAATAAATTTATTCAACGAAGCATTATCGGCTGTAGGTGCTTACCTAAAATATGTAAATTTAACGCGGGGAAAGGGCCGGGAGTTGGGCGGCAAGGTCGGGGCACGCGGTCGTCGACCCGGAAACGAGAGGGAAGAGCGAGGGGTCCGCTTTGGAGGCCTGCTCGAGACAGACCCCTCGATTGCGGCATTCCTAGACTGCTTAATGAGCATTCAGTTTTACATGAAGTGCATTGTGGAAATTTAATTGAATTTCGTTTGCTTTCTCAATTAATTTTTTAATGTTTTTAAGGTAAATTCTTATTTTTAATGTTTTGTATATTTTATAAATTTCTTCCTAATTTCTCATTATTTATATCAGTAATCAGTGTATCTGTATCATATAACACTTAGGAGCGTTTTGTTAGAAATAGATCGCATGTTTTAAAATTTCAGTAAACATTTAAATACAATATTACACTATGGATATTGCACCATGTGTTTGGTGTAACAATGCTAAAAATGTTTCCAGAATTCCGATTGTTTATAGGATTAAAGACTGATAATTCCATTAAAGGCTTTTTGTGCACGGGCTAAACGCGATTGATAAATAATTAGATTGAAAGTTCAGGGAGGTGCAGAGACGTGCAGGGAGGCCACGGCTAGACGCGCGGCGAGGAATGCGCTCGGAATGCTCGCCATCGCCGCAGCAGGATGCAGCAAGCCTCTAACCACCGCTCGCTGCCGCGCAAACATCCGACCGGTTTCTCACCGTATATAACCTCGTTTATCTCACCCCGATTCCTGTATTCAAGGAATGTGTCGTTTGGCGCAACTATCCGTTTTATAACATACGAGGTGCGTGTGAAAACAGTTTTTATTACAAGTTAGCGATGCGAATAAAAAAACGGCTATAGTTTCTTGTTTGTTGAGAGATTTACTGAAATTAATTAGAAGATTAACATTGTGGAACAATACAAAACTAAAATTAATTGAAAAAAATACAAAAAATGTATACAGTAGTATTAAAAAATTATCATTTTTTTAAAACGTTACCCCCACACTAGGATTTTCTCCTGTATCGTGGAGGCAGTTTACAAACATATATTGCACAAGGACAAACATCCAGACCAGGAACAATTATTTGTAGGCCGTACAAATACTTGTTCCGTGCGGGATTCGAACCCGCGGCCCCAAGCGTTGCAACTCATTGCTAAGCCACTACGCCACGGAGCCGTCGATTTTTGAACTTCCATAGAGAATATTGACGACCTGTTCAGATTAAGGTAGCCGCCATCTATGAGTCCGTATTGGTCCAGAAGAAGGCTGCTGGTCGGGATCGGGAAGGACAGCTCCCACTCAGAGACGACGTCACCAAGACGTTCCCCTACCAGAAACGGGGCCTCTGGGGTTGCAGGGGTTCAGGCCAGGGTCTCCGAATGCCTAGTATTGTAACCCCCTAAAAGGAAGATGTCTCGAATGTGGTCTCGGGACACTGTGATAGCACAATGGGTGTTGGGGGCAGCAGCTCTCGAGACTCCAGCTAGGCGGCGTTCCGGTATTATCACTTAAATTGATCAAGGGAGTGTTATGTTATATAAGACAATAATACTTTTTTGGGGAAAAATTTAAAATTTAACTGAAACAAGCTGAAGAAATCAATAAAATGTACAGACTTTTTAACAATATTATATATTAATTAATAAATTAGCACATAATGAAAAACAAATGAAACTCTGAAATAAAAATAAGTGTCCTTAGTGTTTAGTAAATAAAACCAGGCTTAAGACTTCACACGAAGCGCAAAAAATTTCAATTATGTTGCTCTGCAATAAAACTGGTGACCATGATAGGCGATGAGCCGTGACATTAATTGAAACATTACTTGCACTTCGCTCGCACAAAATGGTTCCAATGAACATGCACATACATTGAGAAACAATTGCGTGCAAATTGTAGTCAATAAGTATTCTTTACGTTCCTGTGCATTCAGCACTTGTGAGTACGATAACGCGTCTTACATGACGTTAACGGTGATATGCGATGTATTAAAGAAACATATTTGTTCCTCTTTTGATTACGGCTTGTTTTGTTTTTCTGAGACAAAATGTGATAATCATCGGTCTTTTTAAATCCACAACTCTTAAACACACAGCCTTAGATTCTATTATACTCCCTGCACTGATTAGGCGGGTAAGTTAAAGCAGACACCTTGCACTGATAATGATGTTGCTTAATGCGTACATTATTTTATGATTTTATTTTTACGTGGTAGAGCTATGCTACAGTTTTATCACTGGTATAGTTGTAACACGAATGGGTCGGCTCGACCGGGAAAGGACCACGCTCTCACAGAATACTAGCGTAAAATAGCAGCTTAATGCTGCTGTGTTTCGTATGGTGAGTGTAGAGAACCGGAGACCCTTTTTACTGGAAAAAGAGGCATTACATCTTAGTCCTCACGGGTGACAACGCATCTGCATTTTGATTCGTAATCGAGGATAGATGTAGATGTCTATGGGCCGCAGCAACCGCTTACCATCGGGTGGAATGTGTGCTCGTTTGTCACCCTTATCCTATAAAAAAATATATAGGTTTTGGGTTCGGAATTTTCAGACAAATTTTTCCCATAAGTCAGTCGCCAAAACTTCGTCTGTCAATCCTCAGGGAACACCGAGTGCAGTGTCGTTCTACTATTTGTCCGCCGTGGACATTAATCATGTCGCAAAATATACTATAGTCTAATAACCTACATTGCTTATATTCTATGCGTGTCGGGGTCAGAGTAACGCTGCAGGCAACATATCGTTCCATAAGTTTCTAGCCTCAAAATTTCGAAAGCTTCGACTGGAATAATTGTTTTAGGGCTTCCGATGATGTGGTAAAAACGCTTTTAAATAATACATCGATTCCCATCTCCCATCACCTACGATTTCTGTAGCAGAAGCATCAATGAATTTCAATTGTTTCGATTAATTAGATTATGTTATACCCTGTACAACATAGCTTGATCGTGTTGACAGATGGGTCTAGTGATGGAAAACAGAAAATATCTAGTATTGCAAAAAATAACGTTTTTATATAGGTACTTGTAACTGTGATGAGATGGTGTGACTGTATGTATGTTTTAAACTACTCAAAATAAATAAATTCATTTATCGATCAACTTTATTGCACTAGACATATAAAACATTGGGTAGGTATATTGCGTAGAACGATGGGTTATATAATTATACCACGTGCTCAGCGGTGAAGGAAAATATCGTGAGGAAAGCAGCATGTCTGTGAAATAAGAAAAAATAATTTCGAAGACATGTGAAGTTCGCCAACACGCATTGGGGCAGCGCGGCGGACATTTCCTTGCCCTAAAACTCTTTATATAGAAATAAGAGGAGGCCTGTGCCCAGCAATGGGATGTAAATGGGCTGCAACTTTAACTTTTTTAACTAGTTATATTATTCATATAATATTGAGTTAAAATCAAGGTTGAAAAATAATACAAAATTTTCTCTTTAAAACAATTTTTAATCGGTAAGAGAAGCACAACCAAGATTTTCACACACAAATTGTATAGATAAAAATTATTTTAATTAAGGCTTCTTTGTAACCGATATTTGTAACAGTTACTGCCTGTTATTTGTGTCCCATCCGACCAACCGATGTAACATTGCACGAGCGTCCATTGTTTTCAGTTTTTCTATTTAAATCTTACTTTGAAGCAATATAAACCACCAAGAATTTTTAATACTTTTGTGTTGTATGTCTATTTTTAAAATGTTTAAGTTTTTAAAATTATTAAAATAAGAAAATATTATTGAATAATACTAATTTTACGGATTTTATGGCGTTTAATTAACTTATTGTTGTTATTTTCATTAATTCCCGACGTTTCGAATTCTCGAAAAATAACATCAATAAGTTAATTGAACGAGATAAAATCCGTAAAAGTAGTTTTATTCAATGTGTAGTGTTAGCGTAAATATGTAGCGTGTATATTAGTAGTATAGTTGTAGCACGAATGGGTCGGCTCGAGGCATTCCATCTTAGTCCTCACGGGTGGCAACGCATCTGCATTTTGATTCGCAAACGAGGATAAATGTGGATGTCTATGGGCCACAGCAGCCACTTACCATCAGGTGGACTGTGTGCTCGTTTGTTACCCTATACTATAAAAAATATATATAAGTAATCATTAAGAAAATATTATGTTCGTCATTGCAAAGTTACGTCGATCGCAAATTTGACAACTGTCACAAAGATCAAACTATGTTGTACAGAGTATAAAATACATTTTTTTAAATAATTTCATTGTTTCAATATATTAATACATCAATACAAATAAATAAAATTGAAGTGTCTGGTTGTAATGTCAAAATAACAGATTTTTAATAAATGCATATGAAAGTATATACGATACTTATAAAAAAAAAACAATTTTTAAAATTTTTGTGTGTCTAGCTGTCTTTCTGTCTGTTTGTTTGTTCCTGCTAATCTCCGAAACGGTTGGACCGATTTTTATGGGACTTTCACTCGCAGATAGCTGATAAGAGTTAAGAGATAAGGAGCAACTTAGGCTGCTTCTACTTTGGAAAAATACTTAGGGTACCGCGCAAAAAAAAATAAAACCCATGAAATCCAATCGTAATAATTTCGACGCGGACGAAGTCGCGGAATATAGCTATTTTATATACAAAATGGTAACTCCATACTTAAAATTACTATTTGCGTATAAGTGGCACAGCAAACTCAAGTGAGGTGAGTCTCATGCTATATATAACTAATTAAATCTCTGATTAACTAAGTATATATTTCGAAATGTAGTAAGAACACTAAAAACTTCATGTTATAAAAATGTATTACCGTAATACAGTTTAAAAAAAACATTACCATTGATAATTGGTTGCTGGGTAAATAAATCAAGGGTAATAAATGTATATGAAGAGGAAAACATTTTGTTTCTCATAATAACATTTTTAATTTAAAGTACAAAAACGACATTACAATATAAATACCAACAAACTACTTTGCCGACGTCGATTTTGCATAAACTATGAAAAAAAAAATTAAAAGTGAATAAAAATAGAACTAGCAGATGCTAACATGATTCATTTTATCAGCATTAGCATTCGAAATGCTATTGGATAAGACTATGCGCTGCGATCGAAAGATAAATAAATTTCGAGTTTACATATTAAAAATTGAAAAAAAATTCTGGTCAAGTCATTAACGATCGCTAAAAGATGCACCAAAGATTATTATTTAATATATAAAGCTGACCACCCATTTCTTGTCTGAGACTGAAGCCTTTTTTTGTCCAAACAAAAAAATTTTGGACAAAAAAATTAGGATTAAACTAAACTGTTAACAAGTGGTAAAATAAAAAAATTGTACAACCAACTTCAATATAAATTATTAATGATAACTCAAAAACTGGTCAGACCTTAATCAATTCATATGGGACCACATGAGAAGCACCATCTTTCAAATAAAAAAATCATCTAAATTGGTTCACCTAGGAAAGATATGAGGTAACACACATAAAAACAAGAAAAAAAAACTACAGTCGGATTGAGTACCTCCTCCTTTTTGAAGTCGGTTAAAAAAGGTTTCTTGAATCTTTTGCTTAGTAACCGCAATACCGACACACGCACACGTAATACAGATATCCGTCAACATGAACATAATATATATAAACATAAAAACTCACGCCCGTCATCCAGAGGGGTAGGCAGAAACTACGGACTTCCATTTAGCACGATCTTGACACACCCTCCCGTTTCCTTTATATCCATATACCTACACATACATGCTCGGCAATTATACGTACTCTTAATTTGGTCCATCTTCAATTTATAACCAATTTGGTCGATAAACTTCCGCCGAGGGGGGCACACATTCAAACCAACCAACTTTCATGTATTTACTACTACTAACTGTAAAAATAAGACACTTCAGTTGGTTCAGGAGGAGTCGGTGCATGAGTACCGAAAATTATTCCACATCAATTTTATAATGCGATTCTCTTCAAATTGTCCTATTGATGAGATGAATGCATATTACCATGGGGCAACTCGGTGCCATATTGTTTAAACCCATTTTTTATATTTTTTTCATTGAGTTATTATGAACATTATACTTCAATGTATTTTTGATAAAATACGAATAAAACAGGTCCCTTGACTTTTTAAGATAAACTTAATCTTTTCGGAGTTATGAATTTTTAAAGGTTTGAAAAATCCCAAAAATAATAATAAAATATATAAAGAAAACTAATAAAATGAGAAGAAAAAGAAAACTAATAGATGTTTTTTATATTCTTTAGAGAAAAGTTATCCTTAAGCGAGAATAAAAAATATTTTTTTTTATAGATTTCTTTATATTATTGTGTATTTTTAATGGGTCAAAAGTATCCCAATTTGGGATAATACAAACTAAAAACTCAGAACTCCGAAAATATTAACTTTATCGTAAAAAATCCTAAGACCTATTTTATATGTATTTCATCAAAGAATATTTAAAAAAAAAACATTGTCGCATTTAAAAGAAACAATTCCTTGCAATTGAAAAAAGAATCGGTTTAAACAATATGGCACCGAGTTGCACCATGTCAACATGTTTATATTTTGAAGAGAATCGCATAAAAAAATGAAGTGGACTATTTTTCGGTACTCACGCGCCGATTCTTCCTGGACTAAGTGTCAGCATGCTAAATACGAGAGTGGCAGTTCTTATAAAATCAAAAACTGAACAAACTAGCAAGTTATTAGTTTTATTATATCTTTTCAAAATAGTGTCCATTTACATCATCGAGTTATAAGTACTACGTACTAGAGAAGCCATTCCAAACAAAAATTGTGTCCTACTCTATGTACTCGCGCATGCGCGGGAGTAGTATTCGCGTCGCGCATGAGCGAAGACTTTAATTTGATATAAAATAAGATATTGATATAAAATAAATATAAGAATTTAATATAAAATGTCTTAATTTAATCTAAACAAACATATTTCTAAATAAAATGTAATAATAATTATTTTATGGAATTCACAAATCTTCAATTTACACAATATTTAGTTTGTATGGACTGCAGGGACTGCACTACAGTTCAGTTGAACATAGTCAATGTTCGGAAGGGCTTCTCTAGTACGTAGTACATATAACTCAATGATTTACATCAATACATCACTGCATCCGATGGAACCACTGAGAAAAACACTTTGCCCACTTGTCCTTAAGAGTCTCTTCGACGGCATTTTGAAACGCAATCACAGCTTCCTCGGCATCCATAAAATGTTTTCCTCGAATTTTTTCTTATATTTTCGGAAATAAATAAAAATCGCAAGGTCGAAAAAAGTCGCGAGGTCAGGGCGGGTGACTCAGAAGTTCCACGTCTGACGTCGCCAAGTAGGCGATTGTTTGCTTGGCGGTGTGCGACGAGGCGTTGTCGTGATGAAGGAGGATCCTACTGCGAGGTCGTTTCTTCCGAACTTTTTTCAAGGCAAGTGGCAAACAATTGTTAATGTACCACTCTGCAGTAACTGTTTTTCGATGCTCTAAAACAACAAGTGCTAATAATTTTCAGCTCTCTAGATGTCGCTAGTTGAGACTGAGGTAAAGTTTTTTGTTACATAATGTAATTTAATTGAGAACTTGGTTTTTAATAATAGTTAATCAGTTTGTAGAGAGAAGTTTGTAGAGTATTAATACACAAAACAATGCGTCAGTGGTTTACTTTAATTTTTTGCACATTTTAACTTTTTCATGATGAATATCTGTGGTTTGGTTTATTTATTTTTAATGTTATTAATATAAAATATAACTAATAGTACAGAAAGAAACTTTAACATTTACATTTTCCGAACAAATTAAATTCCCCGCTATGAAACCTGTCAAATATTATAACTCACTTTCTAGTGGCGCCGCCCTAGTGGCTGAAAAAGTCGTAATGCCCTCATTGTTGCGTAATGACCTGTCCTTCCGAAGAACGAGGCCACCATCTTTTTTCCCACGCTTCGACCTCTCTTCACTTTAGTTGGCAACGCCTCGGAAGGAAACACCCAGACAGCAAAATGCCTCTTAGTTTCAGGATCGTAACAATAAATCTAGCTTTCATCACCCGTAAGTATGTCGAAAACAGCATTTGAGTCACCTCCGTTAAATCTTTGAACCATTTCACTACACCAATCAACACGACGGAGTTTTTGGGACTCTGTCAAATTATGAGGTATCCACCGGGCACAAAGCTTCCTGACCGCTAAATGTTCATGGAAGCTTTTGTGCACTTGACTCATACCGATGCCTAAGCTTGTCCGAATCTGCTGATAAGTCAGTCACTCTTTTGTCAGTCTCTATCATACGCCGCACAACACTGATGTCATCTTCAGTCTTGGCCGTAGAAGGCCGTCCCTCACGCAGATCATCGGTGAGATTAGTGCGACCACGTTTAAACTCATTAAACCAGTTGTAAACAGTGGCAGGAGATGGGGCTTCATCGTGAAAGGCCAATCGAAGTCTATCATAACTTTCTTGTTGACTTAAATAACATCGAAAATCATAAAAATATTGTACGAAAATTTTTTCGCGTTAAATTCATGATATGCTGACGTGACACAGACAATTTTCAATTTGCCGCCAAATCGTAAACAAATGACAAATTAATAAAATACATATACATATACAATAATATTGGTAGAGTTCCATTTTCAAAATTTGAACTTATTTTTTTATTATATCATATTATATACAAGTGGCCAGTTCTAAAAACTTTCAGTGTCGCTCTCGTATATCGATTGACTTGTGAACATAGTGATAATACCATCAACATTTCTCATCACCAGTTGTAAATCACTGGTGCACTAGTGTGCGTGAATATTATGTAGGTGGTGACAGTGAGGGTGGTGATGGCGGTGATGGCGGTGATGGGGTCGGCGAGGGCACGAGGGCGGTGGGTGGCACGCCGCGTGCACGGGCGCGCTCTCCCGCGCGGGCCTCTCGGCAAAACAACACTTGTTGCGGAAATAGCGCCGAAAAGCATTCGCGCATTGAACCGCGTCACGTGCCCGCCGCCGACGCCGCCACGCGATCACCTCAAACCGCCAAGCGTTATCGTCATTCCCAAATTGAAACCCTTATCTTCGCTTTTTGTGACCTTAATTACATTGCGAGTGCAAATTTCAACTCAATAGTTGTCTTTCTCGTCACCTTAGTCTGAATACAAGTTAGTAAATAAATAAAAAAGGCAAAAGCGTACACGTCTAAACACGAATGCAGCGTGATAAATAAATTATATTTCTTAAGTAGGAAATATACCTACGCGGCAATTTTATTAAATGCAATGTCGTTAAAAGGTTATGAAAGTAAATGTTTCTTTATACCACGGTTCACGGTATGCGATTTCTAAAAATGGGAATAAACACTACAGAGTAAAGTCAGTCGGTGAGATGTACCTTTTTAATCTGAAAATAGGTACTTGTTAAAATTGTAATGATGATCAAATGCAATTTATTTCAAAGAATTATCAGTTAAAGTTATTCACAAATAATATATTACGTAGAAGCTAGTTTGAAATTTGTTTATAATAGTAAAAGTAAAAAACTAAAGTTGCAGCCTATATACGTCCCACTGCTGGGCACAAGCCTCCTCTCATGTTTGAGAGGGTTTTAGGGCAAGGAAATGTCCGCCGCACTGCCCCAATGCGTGTTGGCGAACTTCACGTCTTCGATATATATTTTTTTATTGCTCAGACATGCAGGTTTCCTCACGATGTTTTCCTTCACCGCCGAGCACGTGGTAAATCAGCACTTAAAATTGCAATTAACAAATTCGTTGGTGCCGGCGGGGATCGAACCCGTGTTGCTCGCGTACTGTGAAACTTACAGCGAGCGCTAACCATCTGAGCTACCACGGCTCTATAATAATATGTGAGTAAATTAACTGAAATTTGGCATAAGTACCGATCTAGATACACATACATTTATCCGTTAGCAGCGCTTGACATTATTCAGGGCCGAGAGGAATCAAAACAAACAGACTTTTGGCCTCATCCAACAAGATGTTTCGTAGCGTACACGAATCGTGATAAAATTAGCCGATACGTTGACATTGAACGCAATAACAAAGTGGAGCGATTATCGCGCATGCGCTCAGGTGGTGCGTAATGTGGGGCATTTTTAGCAACCGCTTCGCTAATAACTGTAGTGTATGCGGGCTAGAGAGGCCCATAATGGGGGCTCGCTATAAATACTTCACACCTATACGACTAACACTAATTAGACCTGACGAGGATGTCGAGCGTCGGTCGACGACCGCAGCCATCTCGCGAAGAGAGCACCGCCAGAGGTTGTTACTTGCACCCACGGATAGATGATTCTCCCCACGTGACTTAAGCCACACGTGCTGAAATCCAGCTACAATTACAATCCCTATTCAATACGAGTATATGCATCGTTATTTTGCCTTATTTAATTACCAATTATCGTAAATTCGTTAAGCTCTACTTGCAAATTGCGTACTATAAATGACTTAATGAGTTCACAATTAAAATGCTCAGTATAATAATCATCTCGTCAACATCCGAAGAATTTATTTGCATTATTCACGTAATTAACCGTTGAAAACTGCGCATGTTTTCAAAACAAATTAAATTAATACTAGCCCCGTGACAACAGGAATATAGGGTATCTTTTCTGCAGACTTCCAAAAAGGTACTCAATTCGACTGCATGTTTTTTATGTGTGTTACCTCATTACTTCTTACTGGGCGAACCGATTTCGATGATTCTTTTTTTATTTGAAAGCTGATACTTCTCGTGTGGTCCCATATGAATTTGATCAAGGTCAGACCAATAGGTTTTGAGTTATTCTTAATAATTTATACTGAAGTCGGCTGTACCAAATTTTTAATTTTAAACCATACTATTTACTTTCTGCGCGTCGGCAGTAAATATAAAAGTCTGCAATAAATATATCAATAACGAAAAAAATGAGATATTTTGACCAATTAACTGATTAATACTCAACATAAGGAAAGGAATGGAATTTAAGTTGTTTAGTTCAACAGAGACAACTGACATTATCATTCAAGTTTCAACGTCAACGTTTAAAAACATAAGAGCATGTTTATAGCAGAAGTGAGGGGAGATATTCGGTGAATAATTTACAAGCATTTATTCGAAATCATTAGTGAGTTGTTTCTACATTGAGAATGTTTAATAGCATAATCATTTAGTTTACTTATATAGGGTAAACAGTACCTATAATGATTGGAACTTTAAGCTGACTTATACTTGTAAGTGGTTAATTCTCGTAAATAAACAAATGTGTTACACTTTTGTTTTATTGGATTTTAGTTTACAAAGCCATAAATAAAATCACGCATTATGTTTAAAAACATGTGTTTAATTAATTTAAAAATCTAATTAAACTTTTTTCTAGGGCATGTTACAATCATTGGGACCTTAGCATAGTGAATGGCACTGTAAATTAAGTATAATCATTGGCACTATTGGAAGTCTTAAAAAGTTATACCCAGATCTTTCTAAACTCCATCTTATTGTTATAAGACTTATTTTGAACAAATATTCTTCAATATTTTCCTTAGATCTTCATCTGAAAGCGGTTTCGTTGGTCTACCATGTTTTTTCTTTCTTCGGATACATTTTTAATGTGTCTTTTTTAGTAAAAACTTTCGTATTTTCTCGATATTTTGTAGAAATAGACCTATATTTCCGTTTTTTAGATTAAACATTTAGAGAGTATTATAATGTCAAAGTTTTGGACTTTGTTCGTCTTGTTTTATTTGTCAGTTTGTTTCTATATTTCGCTGATTAATTCAATTCTGCTTTTTCCATTTGTGCCCAATTATTTTATTGTTTTTAGCTCCGCTGCTTCCGAATGTTCACTTGTTATCGATACGTATTTGGCAATGAAAAAAACTATAAATATATTTAGGGCTTTCTAAAAGATTGTTTGTTTCTACATCCACGATCACCCATCTGGCTAGTTGATGAAAAACATAAGGGTTGGTTTTCTTTCTAATACTCAACAATAATCTTTGCAACATAAAATAAAGAAATAAATAATAAATTTAATTAAAAAATAATTGTTATTTTTTAATATGAATCTAAATTGTTCAAATTCCTATAATTATTTTAAATGGCGATGACCAAAGCGAAAAGCAATAACAAATTTATATGGAAAAACGCATAAAGATTAAAAATAATTGTACTTTTTCCCTGAATTTCCCAAAAGTAATATATTTTTCCGTCTTTTGCGGCAAAAATACTATATTTATTCAAAAGAAAAAAAAGGTGCAACCCTAAAAGTAAGACGGGTTCTTGTTTCCTTACAATTACATAAACGGAAGTTTCCAAGCACCGCGGTAAAGATCAAGTACAGAATTATTACTTGTAATACGCAATTAATTATCAATATAAAGACCAATTGAAAAAAAAAAGATTTTTTTGTTTTTTATAGAAGGGGCAAACGAGCATTCCGCTCACTTGATGGGCCGTTCATGAACAGCTGCTACGTCAGGAGAAAGTATTTCTTCCGTAATTATTGAATATTGGGTAATATTATCGAATTAGGCATTTGATGAGTTAGTCCTTTGTCACATTAGTCCTTTAGCTAATTTGCCTTTTGCAAACTTTGATCGTCATTTCGAGAATTATTAGAAATTAATCGACTACACGGGTGCGTGATTAGTGATGTAAATTGTCAATGAATAAAACTAATTAAGTGCCGAAACCTTAGCGGCACCGCGACACTGCTAATCCAGTATTTTTAATTATCACTCGTTATCAGAATGAAAACAAAGTTATTTTGAAACCAATCTTTAACACGATAAAATGGTGTGAAACCTTGAAATTGCATTTAAGGCGACATTGGAATAATAACGAGAGTCAAACGAATAATAAATAATGAGCTCACGTGGTGTATATCGCTCGGCGATGAGACAGTTGCCGTGCTTGTTTATTTGGTATTAGGCATGACTTGGCCGACTTTATTTATCAGTTGCTATTGTAGAACTCGTTATTATTTCGCTAAGATATTCTAAAAGCTTGATGGAAAGATGTCCCACTCACTCCCACTCATCGCGTAAATAAGAAAGCAGGATATTAGTGATATAAATAGCAAAACCTTGATTAAAGATATCTATCTTTGTACTACATGACAAATCTTTCATTTTTTAGTAAATTCTGAATACGTATGTTTTTTTTCTTCATGTTTTCATATAATATGTATGTCAATATCACATAATCCCCATTCCAAGCGGAGTTGTCGATAATTATCGATCAACTTGCGTGGAATGAAAAATTCGATTAAATTAATTAGGTACCCGATAAATAATTATTCAACATCGCCATCAAAAGCATCACGATGTGGTGTGATTCATTACCTCAAAAACTGTTTAATTTTAAACAATCCAGACTGTTGGCAGAGAGAAGCATCTAGCATTACGGTTGCTAATGCGTCCGGAATGCATTGTCGACTAATCTGTCCAGCTTGGAAGTTTATTACCTGTATCCAGCATTGGATATGGTAAAAGCTGATAACAAGTTGAAGCAGAACGTGTTAGAAAAAAATATTTTGTTTTTCAAAATTTTTATATTAAGATTTTCTTTATTTTTCTATATAGTTCTGAAAGTTTTTTTATTCTTAGGAACATTTATAAAAGGTGTGAAAGAGATAATAAATTTATGAGCCACAATACAATAGATATTCTAACTAATTATTTCAAAACTGTTATGAAAAATAAAATGTGTAATCTGAAACGCCAAAATACGTATGAATACGAGGTCGAACAAATTATATAAATAATACAAAGGATCCTCGCCATGTCCGCCAAAGATAGTTTACAAGGTCTTCAAGGCCGTAATCAAAACGACGGTCGTTTTCAAATGTAATAAATGCGTAATTATTAAGATACAATACTAGTAAAAAATATTATACTAGTTATTAAGTGCACATGCGCATATGTGTTGTTTTATTATCAATAAAAACCTGAATATTAACGGTATTTTTGATAATAAAACAAAGACATGTACTATTTCTTATGTTTCTGATGCGTGCTGTACAACCGGAGTTAATCTATATGATCCTCTCATAATTTAAAGTGCATTCACATATGATGGTTAATAAAAATGAATGTATGCGGAGGAGTGGGCAAGAAGCGAATGCTCTAGACTAGATAGTGAGGTAGGCGCCCTATTCCGCGCCAGTGCTTCGCCATCACGTCGTCTTTCCTTGTACTTTAATGCTAAGTTGCTACTACATTTTGCTGCTTTAAGATGAGTCGACAGACATAGCTCATTGTCCATTATTAAGATTCGATTTGAAATTGGAAACTACGAGTACATAAATTACAGTAATTACATACATACGTATTCATAGAAAGAACCTACAATTCTACATAAATTGAGTCAATATACTTGTCTAGCTTTTTCTAATTTAATGTTCAAATAAGGCAAAAAGAGACAAATCTATTGAAAGATGTTGCGTGTAATTCAGGCGTAGAAATAGAAATGTCGAGTGGTCATCTTTGGTCTCTTTATCCTATGCCAAAAATTTGAGTAAATTCATGCGTGGAAATAAAAATGTCCTCTTTGGTCTCTTTGTACTATGCCAAAAAGGGGAGTAAATTCATGCGTGGAAATAGAAATGTCGAGTGGTCATCTTTGGTCTCTTTATCCTATGCCAAAAATTTGAGTAAATTCATGCGTGGAAATAAAAATGTCCTCTTTGGTCTCTTTGTACTATGCCAAAAAGGGGAGTAAATTCATGCGTGGAAATAGAAATGTCAAGTGGTCATCTTTGGTCTCTTTATCCTACGCCAAAAATGGGAGTAAATACACTATGACATTTGTTCTTTTTCTTACTTTTATGTATTTCTTCTTCTGGGTTGTCTGGAAGAGATTGCTATTGTAGCAATAAGACCATCCTTTGTATATCCCTCAATAGTTGTTTATTTCTTTTTGATATTTTAACTTTTCTTGGTTTACAATAAAGAGTATTGTATTGTATTGTAACCCTATTGTAGTAGTATTATATTATGTGACGTAACTTTACAAGACATGCAGTCTTTAAGCTAGAGTGATTTCGTTCGCAATGTTACTAACAATCGACATCGATATACTCGTTTGTGTTTAGTTATTTATTTTTATTATTTTATTATATGTCTAAATATATAAAAAAGTAAGACTAGACTTATTATTATTTGAATAATTAAGTAAATTGTTTTCTAAATCAAGTGATGATTATTATATTACATTGCAAATATTCGTTTCGAAAACTTTAAAAACTAATAGTTAGAGAGATATGAATACTATACTAAGTCTTGACAGACACACGTTGTATATAAGCGGGTTGAATCCCATTTGTAATCCCAATTTTATATGCTTACTAACGATCCGCCCCGGTTCCGTCGACTGTTTTCTAGATATCAACAGCAGAGCTACTTACCGGGTCTAATTGTGAGTGTGACTGTGAGTATAAATGTATATGGGCCACAGCAACCACTTACCATCAGGTGGACTGTGTGCTCGTTTGTCACCCTTATCCTATAAAAAAAATCGGTCCAGCCGATCACAAGTGATGATTTTTCGTACAGGTCGTAATTAACTTTAATTTATATCGATTTACCACTTGCTTACCGGAAAATCATCGACCATATTCAACAAAGCTTTTTCGGCTTGGATGAAAATATTTTGAAATCACGAAGTTAAGGCAGGATCTTGAGAATGCCGTGTATCGGCAACGTAAAAGAACTCACTACCGGTAGCGAAGCCTCCACAGAAGCCAAAAATGCCGGCTTGCCCTACCAAACTGCTCTATCAATAATATCAATTAATAAAATAACTCGTAAACTGTTTCAAATTATTTCAAATTTCCCGCACGCTCCTCTCTTCTACACACGTTATGACCTCGTAGCCTTATTATGTAACGTCAACACTTGGCAGATTGCATTACTGCGCGATACTGCGTCATAAAAAAGGAGTTCAGTTGAGCGATTAGTCGTCTCTCACGCACGCGTGGCCTTTTTACCGGGCTTTCGAGAAGATGATCGCTCCCTTTATAACCTGTAGAAATATAACTACGATTGTTTATATAACAATTAGTATGGAGCGATAAGCCTGGCTTTAAATATGAAGTTAATCGAGCGCGGTGCAACTTCACTTCACATTTCAATGATTACTCTGTGTGTTTACTTGAGCGAATCTATGGAATTAATATTGGGTTGGGAGTTGAAAATTTATGCTTTTTTAAAGATTTTTAGTGAAAATGGAGGATAATAGTGTTCCTTGTGATGAACTGAAGTGTGTTGAAGTGCTAATCGGCGAGGAAAAGGTAAAATCTTTAAAATTTGTTGAGAAAAAACAGCGCATATCCACATAAACAGTTATTGGTACAATTCAAACGTTCACCAACATTTCACGCGGACGTAATCAAATCTTTTCTTAAGAAAGACAGACGATTCGATTTAGAATATAAACAAACTGTTTTTTTTTTTTAATTTTGTACAATGTTTTTACCTTGTTCATGCTTTCCTTTTGTTCATGTATTGTATTGTATATAAATATCTTTTTCTTTCGCTCAAGCAAACCTAAACTGCTTTTTTCAAAGCCACCGAAAGTATGCATATAGTCATACAATCTATCTAGCAATAGTATGCCTTCTGTGTGCTTTGTTAAACACGTCCTCGACAGCACTGAATATGAAACTTAAGAGTAGAGACAGATCAAGATTGGTGTATTTTTATAAAACTGCTAAAACAACAAAACCATATCTTGGGCTTAACCGCACTAACAATAATCCCTAATTTTACTAAGTCAGACTAAATGAATTTATCGACAACGTTTTTTGTTTCGCTATTGGCACATCAATAGATGTATCTATAGAATGGAAAAACGGCAACAACATTGTACAATCTTATTTTGTACCATGTTGAACGTCATATGTATAAAAAGTTCAGCTATAAGAATTTTGGTCTTATTTTAGGACTCTCTCCATGATAGTAATTACTCTGAGATATATACATATAACAAATAAGGCATTCCATATCATATATACAAGGTCGGAGAAACATGCTTCAGTCATTGTTATATTTATTATAAATTACGCGCCAAGGACTAGGGTATTAAGTTACTGTCCCCCCTTCTGCCGTAGTTAACTTTCATTCCGCATACGTTGTGTTGTGTTGTGTTGTGACCTTCGCTTTTAATTTTTCTAATGATATTTTCTATCGGATTTATTGCTTTTTTATTTTCAAATTCACGTTTTGTGTATTTTTACACTAACTTAACCAGTATGTACGTATTAATTGACCTATATGTATACCTTAACCTGTATGTATGTATATATGAATGTAATAGAATTTTAAAATTCATTTTTCACCCGGTTACAGATGTCTAAATAATCTGAAATTTTGCCCTACATTGTTTTCATGACTAATGGACAAGTAATTCCACTAGATTATTATAAACTTACCTAAAAACAAAAACCGAAGACGGAAAGTGTCAAATTTCTAGCGCCTACTATCCGCTTCTAGTTTGTGGTGAAACGCATATCTTCTTCATAAGTTGTTTTTTATTAATTTAAGTGTGAAAAATGAATGTAATAAAATAACAAAATAGCACAGTGTAGTTCAGGAAACAGAGTAAGCTTTTCTATATAGCGATATTATCTATCTGTCTCTCCCTTATAAGTAGCAGCTGATGCAATTGAAATGCATGGCATGAAATTAATCACTAGACCAGCGGGGTCGGCCAAGTTGACTAGATTCTACAATCGTTAAAGGTAACAAAAAACTATAAAAATGAATAGGGATGATATAATAATGTCCTCCAGAATGAATTTCGGTCGCGGCGGCCAGCCTCAACAGAGACTAGCCATCGGCGCAGGACAGGATTATAGTGCCCAAGTGTATGAGCAAGCACAGGTGCACTCTCTATTCCCTCACTCTCATAGTCTAATGGGACGGTAAACCGACACGACCGGAGAGAGATTAGGCGCAGGACCAACGGCTTTATGTGTATTCCGAGGCACGAGGGTGAGATACCGCCAACTTCCTGATTCCGGACAACTGAGAATTTCTTGATGGAAAAGCTCAATAACTGATTTTTTTGGCCCGACCCGGGATCGAACCCGGGACCTCATAATTAGCAGTCGCACTACAACTACAGCAGACCAACTAGACAGTCTCAGCACGTCCATCAGCGGCGTTGCTAAAGTAAGGAGGAATGGTTATCACTACTACGTTACGTGACTTCTCCATGATTACATTAAATTTTTTGGTGCAATTCCATTCGTACCTCAGTATCCCACCATATCGTATTATTATTTCTTTCATTTTATTCTCTTACTTACACCACGTACTTCGATTGCTCGTCTCTGAACTTCTCACACAGCCTTCGAATTAGAATTTTTCATACACAACTCATCTAAATCACTTTTTTATTCTATAAATTTACATTTATACTTTTCTCTTTGACACTTTCATGAATCTTCAAGAAAGGTGGCTTACTTTTATTCGCATCCATAGCAGCCGCGGGCTTACACATTCATACTCTTTCACACACTTTTTTATAGAATAAGGGTGTTCTGGCATTACTTCAGATTGTCGGTGGGCTCTGCACTGCAGCGACATCTGCCATTCTGATTTCGGCAGTTAGTTCGGTCAACTGCGTCTCGGTCGGTGTGTGTGACGTACGCGCTTACAATTAAAAATATAGACTCTTAAATGGTTATTCGGAAGATTTTGTGCTAAATATACAGAACATTCGGCTGCATTGTGTATATTAAAACACATGTGCTGTTTATCATCACCATTATGAAGAAGACTACGAGGATTTGGAGGGACTGTGAAGCCAAAAGGCCAAGGAAACAAAACCGGGGCCAACCTCGCTCACCACTGAATTAGTTATCGAAGGCATGCAGTAGCGTAAACAAAGGGTGACAATAGAATGCACAGTCCACCCGATGGCAATTGAATACAGTGGCCCATAGATCTACATCTATCCTCGGTTAATCATCAAAACGCAGATACGTCGAGACCTGATGACTAAGATGGAATGCCTCATTTCCATTGAAAAAGGTGTCCGGTTCTCTATACTCACCATACGAAACAGTCGCATTAAGCTGCTATTTTCCGCTGGTATTCTGTGAGAGCGTGGTTCTTCCCCGGCCGAGCCGATCCATTCGTGCCACAACCACAATACAGCTATAGAATGGCTCTACCACGTATGATGACGTAGATCTTAAACGGTGACATTACGCCATATTAATCTACCTAAATTACAAAAGTTGTTATGCATAAGAGTAACACAATTAGAAGTTTTGAAAGAGAAATCAAGGTCAACCGTGCAATTAAAAAAAAATGTTTAAAGAATGCACTCAATTACACCTCTCAAGTTAGTGACCAAAAGCACCCGCTACAGCGCACCCATAGATACACCAAGATAACCGCTAATAACTCTCCACCGTTCACTCATGTCATTCTATAAATACACTAATGATTTCCATTTATTCACTTACCTAACCAGCTTGATTTATTTAATGCCACTAAAATTTAAACATTACACATTACTTGAAAATTATTCATACATATTATAATTTATTATATATCTATAAATTTACAATTTTTGTCGTAATAAGTTAGTTGCTTGCGAAAAAAACTCAAGCTATTGTTAGATTCACAAGATATTTTTGTGTACGCGAGCAACGCTGCCGGTACCAATGAAAATGTTACGTGCAATTTAAGAGTTGATTTAACACGCGCTCGACGAAGAAAGTAAACATCGTGAGTAAGGAACCTGCATTTCTTAGGTATAAAAAATATTTCTAAAAATTTAAAAATTTCAACGGACTAATTACTCCATAATCCTCTCAGATATGAAAGCACGTAATACGGGCTGTAATTTTTTTTTGATATGGAGATGAAACAAACATTTCTGGTTGTATTTACCATAATAATGTAAAAATAAAACGATCGAGGCTGCGTAGAGGTGAGTTAGATGGCGACGAGTGCGGTAGGTCAGGCCCAGTGATAGTAACGATAGCTGATACGAGTGTATGCGCAGTCTGTATGCGTTATTCAACGCTTGGACCGACCATAGGTAGGCAATCGCTTTGCATTTATAGTGTCTAGAATGTTCTTTTATAAACAAACATCAATAAACAAAAATATTTACAGTAACAAATCAGGTCAGAATAAATAATGTTCAAAGAAGGTATTACTGATACAGAGGCGAAAATCGCTGTTTGTAATAGTTAGGTAGGTATCGGTTTAAAAATAAATAATATCTTAGTCATGTGTGTTACTCTTACACGAAAAAAATATCTATTGCTTTATACGTTTTATGACCGATTTCTCAATAACCGGATAAATGTTATACGTCTAAGAAATTATAACCGAACTGAATTTAAAAATCGAACAATTAAACTATTTTATTTATGCAAACTACCAATTTTAGTTTGTGAATGTTGTATTTTATTCTATAAAATATAACTTTTGTCTGATAATTGATAAAAACCTGAAAGACATTGCACACCTCGAACGTGAAGTTGGGCTTAGGCTCTACGCTATACTGTCGATTTTTTTAAGTCACTCGTTTCACCCATAATAAGTCGTGTATATTATTTTACATAGCACTAATATGTTATGGAAAGTACATGGTTAGAAAGAGGAAACACTAATACAATACAATACAATACAATAACTTTATTTCAGGCATCAAGGACTTAAAAATTAAGAACATTGGCCCATAGCAATATATACCTTAACCTAAAAATATATATAAAATATAGACATAACTTAACACTATCTAGGGAACTTTTTTCTTTGGCGCGTCCCTGTATCGGCGAAACACTACCCCAGAGGGCCAGAAATCGGGAGCGAGGAATGTCTCTTTATGTTTTGCAGGAAACTGGAGTACGTAGGATTTGAAGTTCGTTGACCTATTAGACTCCAGACGCTGCAAATGTAAAGAGATCGGATCCTCAATGCGGCATCGGCTTAGTTCTTCCACGAAACGCAGGACGTCTTCTCCCGACGTACTTTTGTCCAAACGGGAGATGTAGAGTTGTATAGTTGGCTCCACAGCACGCAGAGTTGTACTCGCGTTTATCTTGGCGGTCCCACGCTGGTTACAGACGGGTCGCGACCGACGTCTCTTGTCAACAAGAGTAAACCCGTCCTTATCAATCTTGTCTTTGGTCACCACTGGAACTGATTTTAACTACTACGTACGATTTGAACTAATGAACAAGTTTGATGCTCTTTTTTTAATTCAACTACACGTATTATTATAAAAATTGATATTGTGGATGTCCTTTAGTCTGTGGTTCATAAATTGTATGTGTAGAAGATATTCCAAGAACTACTTAACATAACGACCAATTTTTTTTTCACTATATTCAGAACCATGTAGAGCTGGTTCATATCGATAATCACTTCTGTAATCCATTTAAAATATTACATGAGCGTTTGGGGTGTGTACTTTTGAATTTTGCAAATTTAGTTTTTATTTATTACGAATAAATAATATTGTTAGTCAGGATTTATTACAACAACTGAATAAAACTGCAGAATTCAAGTGTCAAATAATATTTGTTTGGATATTTCCTTACTATGTTTCCTTAGGATATTCGTAAACATTAAGTTGAAAGCTATCCAAGGAGTCTTTAGTTTTCATTACAAATTGGCGCGGCGACAAGAATGAGTGCAACACCTTACGAATGAATAATCTCAACATAGCTCGCTGAGCTACCTTGATCTTCCTCAGGCTAGCAGTGAAGGACCACGTCTCAGATTCATGTCATCACTGGCAACATGCATTGTTTGTACAATCTTGTTTTCAAGTTTTGAGGTATTTTGTGGGCCCGCCTCACTAAATGTCTGCAGGAAGTAGACGGGTATCAGGTGGCTCAGGACCGTGCTTTGTAGCATTCCTTTGGGGATACCTAAGTTCAGCAGTGGAATTGTATGAATATAATTGTAATATGAATTGGCTGTAATGAATGAATAAAAAAAACCAGCGAGGGCCTACAATATGAAGATCTGATACTATAAATATCGCATGAACTCAAAACTTATTACGATATTTGGAGAATCGTATCGCAAGTATTTGATGCTATTCAGTCAGGTCAATCAGAGACACGCAATTTGTTATTCATCATTATTTACTTTAGTGTAAATAATCATAAGGTTATCTTTTACGAACAAAATTATTTTTACACTTCCTTAGTTATTATATTTTTAACAAGTGGACTTTAAAACACAACCTCAGCCGTGAATGTCGTAAGAAAGAGATTGATGTGGTAAATATCTTGTACCGTCCTTATAGATTTTGTAATTTTTATTATTATAATAGCCTGTATACTTGCTTTTATTCAGATACATAATAAATGTAATGTCTTAATTATCTATAAGTAACTCATATTAATTTTGCATATTTCAATTATTGTTTGCTTGTAATGATGCGTTTTTAATAAAAATCTGCGCATCTTTAATAATAATTGATTATAAACAAAATAAATATATAATAAAATATAACATATTGTAGGTATCTATAGTAAGGTAAGGAAAGAATTACAAAAAGTTTTTACTAAATTACAACGTAAGTTAGAATATTATAGTTGTTGGGTTTATTAAAGGTATTCATTACGTTCTCTGGGTACACAGACGCACAACCTACAATTCTACATAAATTGAGTCAATATACTTGTCTCGCTTTTCCTAATTAAATTTTCAAATAAGGGAAAAAGAGAAACCTATTAAAAGGTTTTGCGAAAATTTATGCGTAGCGCTTAAATAACAAGTGGTCATCTTTGGTCTCTTTATTAAATGCCAAATAAGAGAGGAAGTAGTAAGTACACTCATATCTTCCTATTTACTAGAAAAAATGGCACCCCTATTGTAGTATTAATATGTATGACATTATTTCACAAGACATGACGTCTTTAGTCTTTAGTGATCACATTCTCAATATTAGCAACAATATCGACATCAATATACTCGTATTTTTTTGACTTAAGTACTTTATTTTAAGTCTAAAAATAAAAAGACCACAGGACTAGATTTGAATAAAACTACCTTTACGGATTCTGTCGCATTTAATTAAATTGAATGATCTGCATAGATCGGACCAAAATTAATAATTAAAAAAGCTGAAGGTACTCCGGGTTAATTCTGACATCGGGACGTCAATCACTTCAGTCCCCCGTGATCATGGATGCTGTAAAGTACCCGAAACGTCGGGAATCAATAAACAACAATTTAATTAAAGTCGATAGAATCCGTAAAAGTAGTTTTATTCATTGTGTAGTGTTCGTGTAAATATCGAGTGGCCCAAAATTTTTTGCAAATAGCAACACTTGATTTCTCAAAAACCGTTAGAGGGAGGGGCATGCGGGTAGCGGGAAATTCTGCGTCGCTTTACGCAGTTTTAGTCACAATGGAGCGCTACACGGGACAACAGCGTGCTTTTTGTGTAAAACAATTTTACAAAAACAACGATTTCTACGTTACTGTACGACGCCTATTTAGAATTGAATACGGACTACGCCATGTAAGTGAGTGCCTAAGTGTTAATTTAATCAAAGTTTGGGTCAAGAAGTTCGAGCAAACGGGATCGACAACGAATATTAAACAAACAGAGTGGCCACGTTCAAGAAGAAGCGATGAGAACATTCGGGAGGTTGAAATTTCCTTAAGGAACGATCTAAAATCATCTACGCGTAAGCGTTCGACGGCTCTGGAGGAAATACCAAGGACTAGTCTGCGTCAAATTTTGCACCTGAACCTCAAATAACACACATATAAGCTTCAAATTGTGCAGGAAATCAAACCATATGATTATATTCAAAGTAAGTTATTGGCTGACACTATGCTGGAGCGATTCTCTAGTCTTGAGAATGTATTGTTTACGGACGAGGCCCATTTTCACATCAATGGGCACGTACACAAACACAATTGTCGATATTGGAGGAGAGAAAACACTCGCCTTAAACACCAAAGGTCACTTCATTCACCTAAAACGACAGTATGGGCTGCCATATCAGCAAAGGACATATTCGGCCCGTATTTCTTTGAAAATAATCAAGGAACGTACCTGTGAACTAAGTGGAATACGTGAACATGTTGCGAGAATTTTTGACGCCACAGTTACATGAGCTTGAAGGATACAATAGAGGGACTTGGATTCAACAAGATGGAGCAACATGCTATACTGTGACTTTAGCCGGTGGTCAAAAAAATATTTCCTAACAAATTGATTTCTTGCGATTTTTTCTTGTGGGGTTACCTAAAAAGTCGAGTGTATCTTAATAAATGTAAATAACGAGGAGATATCTACGATCTCTCGCAGCATATGTCAGCGAGTTTTCCAAAGTCTGCGTAGTCGATTGCAAGAGTGCCAACGATGAAACGGCACATCTCGACGATGTCATTTCAAAAAAATAAATTTTACTACGCTAAATAAATGTTAACAAAATAACATTTGTAGTTTTATTTCTATTCATGTTTCACATGTGCAAAAATTTATGGCCCATCCTTTATAAGAAATCATTATGACTAGATTTATTATTATTCGAGTGACCAAGTGAATTGTTTTCCAAATCTAGTGATGATAATTATATTGCATTGCAAATATTCGCGTCGTGTGAATACTATATCTTGACAGTCACACGGTACATAAATGAGTTGGACTTTGATCCCATTTATCATCCCAATTTCATATATGTACTGATTTATCTAACTAAGCGGAAAATAAAACCATCGAGAAAGCTATATCTGCTTGGATGAAAATATTTCTACATCATGAAGTGCAGGCAGGATCTGAATAACGCTGTGCAGCGGCGGCGTAAGACACACTACCTCATACTTAGAAGCTCTGACCCCATACCATACCGTGTACCATAAAAGGCGACAGAGGGAAATGAAACAGTAGAGAGGCAGTATCTTTCTAATAACAACTCAAAATAATTAAAAAAAAATCTGTTGTGAACCCACTCGCTAAGAAAGGGAACTATGTCAAATATTCCCTCTACGTTCAGCAGTGGACTTTTGATGGACTGTAATTAATGAATGAATGATGTATAATATCTTGAGGGAGCAGAGAGGAAAACGGGTAATACGTTCGTAATCGATTTATTGGTAGTTGTGGTGGAGCGAGAAAATAGGAGGCAGACCACAGTGGTAGAGCCACGCGGCAGCTTTCGCTGCCGCGCGGATGGGCTGGCTCGAATCGAGGTGGTACCACGACCTCACAGAAAACCAGCGTGAATTAGAGATTTACCTCTGCGTTTCGCTTGGTGAGTGAAGGTGGCCGGAGGCCCTTTTTACTGGAAATGAGGCATTCCATCTTAGTCCTCACGGGTGACAACGCATCTACATTTTGATTTGTAATAGAGGATAGATGTAGATGTCTATGGGCCGCAGGAAACACTTACCATCAGGTGGACTATGCTCATTTGTCACCCTTATCCTATAAAAAAAAGACCGCGGTCGTGCCTTTGAATCTTATTCGATTGTTCAATTGAGAAATATTTTTTGGAATCTAATTTTAAATAGAATTTATCACAACAAAATGAATAGCCCAGATATCTTATGTTAATTCAAAATGAATGTATCAAGTAGACTTCTTATTTCAGGATTCCACAAAGTATGACAAATGTTAGTAAAACTCACCCTCTCACTTAAACTATTGCTAAACGTAGGCACCATAGATTGCCTCAATGGTGGATTTGGCCATAGTTGCCACGCTTGGCAGGCGGAATGATTAACAACAGCAGTTTTTTTTTAATTATTTTTAATTATTATCAGGAAGATCCTACTGGTCATCTTCTGTTTCAGTTTCCATCTGTCGTCTCTAACACACTCATGGGACGATATGAGCTAGTGAATATTCATTCTTACATCGCCACTACACCGTTGGAATATTTTTTGATTTAACTATTTTCTTATTTATTTTAACAAAAGTATGTGTAGGAGTACTAAGATAAGACACGACACGATCAGTGCAATTGCACTTTTAACGACGTGAGGAGCGAGGTGGGCGAGGGGACCGAGGAGAACGCAACTCACAAGGTACTATATCTCACTAAAAGCAGATTAGATAGTGCGGCTGTTGGCCGGCCGTAGGTTACAGGTTTGTTTATATCCGACGCGATCGCTTATCGTGTCACTGCAACCTGACGGCCCGACGTGCGGTAGGTTATGGTCTTCGCTCTCATTACAAACTTCCACCATACTTCCAATCTCACATATCACATAATATCATCTTTAAGTTAATTTTTGTTTGGTAGCTCTCGCGACAGGTAGTGCGTACATCAGAACATCAGTAGTGAGAATATCAGACAGAGGACGAAAAATAAATAAATACCTAACTACCTACATACGTGTTTTTTTAGAGAATATTATATTACGCAATACTTTTGTAAATGAGCACTTTGTTTTGTCATTGTGTCAACAGCTTTCCCTGTTTGGTCTAAAAATTTCACATTGCTTGTTTTTACTTTAAATTTATCAATAAATATTTTTCATGCCAAAATAAATTTTAATAAGGATAAGCCTTACATGTTATTATTCATAGAACATATTATTATGTAAAGGAGGATCTTATTATAACACATTAATTGCGTTAATTATAAGGCTAATAATTATTCATTTAGTTATCGAAACTATTATGTAAGCAAAGAGAAAGCATCTAGATTCTACTAGACCATTGACTCAGAATATACTGGCATATAGACCTACATAGTGTGCAAGGGAGAAGAAAATTCCTTATGGCTAAAATACAAGATAGAAAAGGAAACCAAATCTCATGACTCTAACCGATTTTGAATGACAGGTCGGCACAAGTCGGCTCGCAAGAAATAAGCTCCTAGATATTTTGTAATTTTTAGTGTAATAGTGGTTATTTTTAATAAGTAACTTTTTTCCATAATGGTTACTTGTTCTGTGAGTGACTGTGGTGTTAATAATAGAACTAATCCTGATAATTGCACATTTCACAAGAAAATTCTCAAGACGTCGTCAATGTTATGACGCATTTATTTATGATTAAATTTTATATTAATACTGTTTAAAATATAGAATGTTTTCAATTATTTTGTTAATTTTGATATTTTGCAATGAAAACAGTCACGTTGTTGATAATTTGCATGAATTTATTAAATACATTTTTATACAAAATATTTTACATGTACGGTAGGGGTTGACTCGACTATATCAAAATTAATTTCGATTTTTTTCTTGAATGTTTATATTGAATCGATAGACTTGCCCGCCCAACAAGAAACTAAATCCTCGGTTTGCGTTTTATAAATGTAATTATATTTTGCCGTTTGACAAACAGATTTCTTTCGGCATCTATATTTAGAAAAAATGGTTAAGGTTAATTGGACGGGTTGCTTGGAAAGAAAAAGCAAACATTCACTTGAGAAGCATAAAAGAAAAAGTAGAATAAAAACAATTTTATTAAAAAAGAATATAAACATGAAGCATGATGAAGCCTCATAAACATATTGACCATTAAGGCGCAGGTTGAGCAAAATGTCGCGCTAGTCGTTATTTGTGCGGTTTTTAGGAGCTATCTACTTTTTATTTAAAAGATATATCAACAAATAAAAAACACATTATATTTCTACATAATCTTGATTTCATAAGAGCTGTATCCAATTTTTTTTTAAAGGAATAAATATTAATATAATCTCCTTATAACGAAACCACATAAATGTGAAATTATTATTGATAACATGCATCTCCTCGTAAAGTAAGTATTATTTTATTTTGCGATTTACACCAATGGATAGGCAATTTATTAATGAACATTTCTATTGTAAATTTTTTTTCAAAAGACCAAAATTTGATTTTATTAAGAAATTATTTTAAAATCTGGCCGTATTCACTGCCCACGGGATTGCTAAAGTCAGTCAGCCCTGAGCTCTTCGACGTGGAGCCCGTGTCGTCTGTTAGCGCACACGCTCACGATATGTCAGTCGATAATATTATTACTTATTAGGTTATTTATAGGTAGTATTATTTGTTTGTTTTGGGTATAATTTTTCGTATTAGTTATACATATATTTGTTGTGTTTTTACTGCGGGATGAAGCTTTTTGCGTGTATTTTCTTTGAAGTAAATGCAAATAAAAAAATGGAGCACCATTAGCATGTAAGGTTCGAATCCATAATTAACATTTCGACAAATATTATAATTTACACTATAAAAGGCTAATTCAATATGGTCTAGTGGTTGTAGTAGTGCGACTGCTTATCATGACGTCCCGGGTTCGAATCCTGGGTCGGGCCAAAAAGTCAGTTTTTCAGTCAAAGTTTTTCATTTATGTTCTAAGTTGATTAACGTATTACTAAGTTATAGTTTTTTGCTAAAATATAGTATATTATTTATTGCTTGTTTTTTCTTCTTTTTCAAAAAATTATTGAGTACATAAGGTGTTCTATACTTATAATTCGGTAAAAAGTATCTAAGTAGGTACTAATATACCTACTTTTTACTATAAACTAAAAATTTTTAAAACTAAATTTAACTAAAAAGACTAAACTGACCATTTATTTTTTAACTCAAAACAGGACATGGGTTTATTTATACTCTAAAAACTATAACTTTATACAATTAGTGTTCACTACAAAATTATATTCGATATAGACGGTAATTATTAAATGCAACATATTTTTTTTAATTATGAATTACATTTGTCAGTGGATTAAATTTGCTTTAATAAAGTTGGTGATGATTTTAAATAAGAATAAAATTCTGCTCAATTTTTTTTTATTGTTATCTTTCAACATCGCCTTTAGAACTGGAACCGTAAGTGTTTCTTTCAGACGTCCACAATTTATTCAAAATAAAAAAATACTCTTTCTATCGGAGCATTTGTACCAGGTAGACATAAAATATATTCGATTAAAAAAATTATGTTGAAGATTGTTGGCTTTGAATACTTCCATCCAACGAGTTACGGGACAATTTTATGACATTACGGGACAGTCCCGTTCAAAACGGGACGTATGGTCACTTTACCTATAACCCGGCGACGGCTCCGTGGCGCAGTGGCTTAGCAATCAGTTGTTGCGCTGGGGGCCGCGGGTTCGAATCCCGCACGGAACAAATATTTGTAAGGCCTACAAATAATCGTTCCGGGTCTGGATGTTTGTCCTTGTGCAATTTATATTTGTAAACTGCCTCCACGACTCTCATTCTATATTACTCTCACTCTGCGAAACATCCTATTTATTTGTTTATTCTTTATTGCACCAAATATTTGTACAAAAGGCGAGCTATCTATCTATTTACCTATAGTGAGTAGGTATCTTTTAAACTCACAATTTTCAATACTTCATTTTTAATATATAATTAATTATAAAATTTCATAATTAGATAATATATGAGAATACATAATTCTAATATAATGCAACTAATATACCGAATAAAAAAATTAAAATACATTTATCGTTGTACGCTGTGTGTATTTCCATAAAATAGTTTATTGATGTTGAAAAAATAATACGTCCGTACAGTAGGTGGCATTGAGTTATACAAAACTATGGTAGGTGGCGTCTTACATATTATTTCTTGCGCGATCCTATATTGTAGGGAGTTGGCGCGGCCGGCACACAAATGCTCAAGGTCGTTCGCATGGAGTAGCCCCTTAAGCAGAGCAATCTTATTTAACAGATTCTTACAAGTTTCTTTACTTCAATTATTAAGTTTATGAATGTAAAAATAAACTTCTATAATGTAGTTAATTAATAAACGCTTGTAATTATCAAAAGTAATACTAATAATAGTATATGAAAAATAAAGCAGCCATTATGTACTCCGTGTCCCGTTTTTTATTTCGCCATTAAAACATTTTATAATATATATATATATATATATATATATATATATATATATATATATATATATATATATCCTTAGTTAGTATCTACGTATTTATATTGCCAATATGTTAAAAAAGAAATTCCGGGGAAACTGTCCATGGCAGTAAATATTTTTCTCCAAAAATCATAGCTCGAAAATACAACTTTCCGATCTGATTCTTGGGGAGTTTCTTTTAAGTTTATCGGTAGAGTCACCAGGGGATATTTTACATTTGAATTAAAGTCCAAATAAAAGAAAGGTACATTCAGCTTATTGCCAGAAACATGTTATATGAATATTTTTAATTATTTTACAACTGTCATGGTAAAAATTCAATTAATTTTTGAAGGTATTCAATTTTGTGCACTAAACAATTTATTTTAATTCTTTTTACCGCTTCCTTAACAATCATTTTTCAATAGTCCTTGTAAGTAAAATGTACATCACTAGCTAACACACACAATGACAAATCAAAATTAGTTACGCGTTTCGGGCTGTCAGGTCGTCTATACTCCAGTATATTCTAAGTCCATGATCTAGACTAAACAAAGACCCGCGAGCTATCTTTTATCATCTGTTACATTGTTAGGGTTGTCACCGATTACCGAGACATTTTAATTATCTGAGGCCAACATAGTAAGATGTTTTATCTTACACATTACTTCAGAGTACCTACTTAATAGTACAAGACCAGTGCCAAGAATTCATACTAGTTTGCTACAAGACAACGTGTGTGTTTATTGTAAGTTGTTCACAATTAACTGAACAACGCATAGGTACGAGTACGAACTAAACTGGCTCAATATTAAAATAAGGTCAAAATTAAACGTAATGAAAACTTGTCCTACTGACTATGCTAAGTTGTTTAGCAACGATGTAAATATCATTTTTCACATTTAGCTTTGACAATATCAGAGACCTTTAGTAAAAGAGTAGTGCTTAGCATAATACAATATACTGTGCGACTTGCGCTATTTTGCACGTACATGCCTAGTAATGCTGATGATCCTATGAAAACAACATTGGCATTACGTTGATATACGAGTATTCTGATCTTCGCGTGCATTATAAATTTTTGTGCATTTTAAAGTTTCTGTGTTCGTATATCTTTATTTTATATAACTATTATTTATTCTTTAATGCATACCTTACCGAAATATAGGATACAAACATTTAATGTCTTTTGGCATTTGTCAATCTCGGATGTGATGAGAATTTGTGATGGGGCAAGCCCCTTCGAGTTTAGTCATACTTACTTCATACTTTATAATACATAATATAATATATAATAATAAAATTTACACATTAATTATTAAAGGATTAATATATTAAAGGAAACAAATACATCATATTCTTTTAAAGAATGGGTAATTTATTAGGCGAATTTTACGCTTGATGACTAAGGTAAGTGCGGTTATTGTATACTTGCATATTAATAAATGGTTTTAACTGTCTTGGAAATTGACTGACAGCAGCGCTCTCGAAGCAAGATCCACCTTCACCACGACAACACTAGAGCGCAATCGGTTACAGGCAAAACTTCGAATATTCAACGATGCGACGCCAGGTGTAGAGATAATAACTCATCTCTACACTACAGTGTCGATCTGGAACCTCGCGATTTCGTTTTATTTCTAAAAATCATAGCCAAATTTCGAGGTAATTACTTTACAAATCCGAAAAATGAAGTAACAACTATCACATATCAGAGGCACACGACTTCTGAATAATGGTTCCATCGAATGCGACGATGCATAGACAGAAATTGAGACTAATTCAAAAAACAATAAGTTTATCAACAAATTCACAGTTTAGTCTCTTTTTGATTTTCTAAGAACTATTAGTATATACCGGCCATTATAACACCCATTTATAAACGAGCGTACCACGTATACCCACGTATCGACCAGTGGGGAGAGGCCATGTCCGGAGGTTCCTGTAACAAGGGCGAGCCGCGGTCTGGGACTTCGACCGTCTCGGGCGTGCGGGTGCACTCAAGGATCGGGGCTTGAGGAGACTTTTCTCATAGGATAGGTATCACCTTTGTGCTTTTCTATGATGCCTCAAATTTCGGTATAAAACCTACAATCAACTTGCTACCTAAATGATAAATACTCCAGATTCAGTTGCCTTTACCATACCAAGTCTCGGTGATTGTTATTTCAGATTTAATACCATACTCAATCCCAATAAATTACGCGTCAGACTAATTAGTACCATACCCAATATCGCTATGCCAGCTATATTCGGTGATGTTTACGCTATTAGCAATGTGGCTTGTACAGGGATGTACGGACTCCGGTTGTGACTGACGGCCTAACTGGTGTTGGCCGTACATGGGCGGTGGGAACGAATAAGGGTGGGATTCAAATCCTTCGAAGGTGGGCCGAGACTTCTTCTTTGAAGCATTCAAAAATTGAAGGAAGTTCACAATCTCTATATAAATCTTAATTACGGTGATATCACCGAGCTCCGGTGCTCTACGAATGAGACTATTTAGCACTACACTTTTACGTGGTAGAGCCATGCTGCAGCTATATTAATAGTATAGTTGTAGCACAAATGGGTCGGCTCGACCGGGGAAGGACCACGCCCTCACGGAATACCAGCGTAAAATAGCAGCTGTGTTTCGTATGGTAAGTGTAGAGTACCGGAGACCCTTTTTACTGGAAAAGAGGCATTCTATTTTAGTCTTCACTGCTGTCAACGCATCTGCATTTTAATTCGCAAACTAAGATAGCTGTCTATGGGCCACAGCAACCACTTACCATCAGTTGGACTGTGAGCTCGTTGGTCACCCTTAATCTATAAAAAAAAACTACATGCAATGCCTTTAAGTGACTCTTGCCCGCGTGGGCGTAGGCTACAGTTGCGTAGGACATAACAGGTATTAGGCAAGTTCCATATAAACGGGGTTTATATCTTACGGACATTTTACTTTTGGGAGTTAACTAGCTCATTAGAGCGATCAGTACCGAACTTGGATAAGTTGCGCACAGCTCGTATGTGTTTCTCGAAGGTCATGCTCCAGCATGACAAGTTGACCCTGATTTGTTTGGTCGAGCAATCCAACTGCCAACCGAATAAGGTGATCGTGCACTAGCTAACGATAGGACATTATTAAGTAACCATAGGAGGGTTCAAAGAATAAAGATCACGTTCCGGACACCCGGAGATGTTCCATTACTAGGTGCTATCTGCGAGCGAGCAGTTCCAGAATAGGGTAGCTTACAATGTGAAGGTATTCGTCAAAAATGTACGCAACAAGAATTATTGAAGGTATCAATATTTCTGTGCAGAACTTGATCAAATTCGCAACGAACAAGTTCTTTGCACAGTCGCGCTCGGTTATATAGATTGTAATAAACGTAACTTGTTTGAATCTATTGCACTCATCGCTAATGGAAGCGGGAAAAGCCCGTCATGCTGTTTTAACGCGTCGTGCTTTGAAGCTCTTTTTAGGAGTTAATCATCATTATCATCATAACAACGCTTAAACATCCACTGCTGAACATAGGCCTCCCACAAAGAATGCCACAAAGCACGGTCCTGAGCCACCTGCATCCATCGACTTCCTGCATGTCGACACTTATCTAGTGGGTGGACGCCCTACACTTCGCCTACCGGTACGAGGCTGCCACTAGAGAACCTTTTTTCTCCATCGGTTGTCGGTTTTTCGAGCTATATGTCTTGCCCATTGCCACTTCAGCTTAATAGAACAAGTTTCCGGATTCGTCTTCGTCGTCGAAGATTACCATGTCCTCCTCCTCTCTTCGGACCTCGGATAATCCTATAATATTCCAGCGCAACTTGTCTATCTCTTCTTCCAGCTCCAAGATCTCGTCAGTCCTCAGGATGCGTGCGTTATATGTTGCCAGGTCGAGTCGTCTTAGGTGGCAACCGAACCTCCAGCGGGGATTCTTAACAAACCCTGCCCCGCCATTACCATGTTCGCCACCGTACCCAGGAATAGCTGGGCCGCCGGGGACTAGGGGCCGTCTCTTCGTAACTTCATTCATGGGGAATATATTGCCATATTCGCCACGCTTGGCGAGCGGGTTGGCAATCGTAGTTTTTTTATTTTTGATTTGCTATTATCAGAAAGATACTGCTGCCCATCTTATGCCTCAGTTTCATTCTGTCGCCTCTTACGACACCCACGGGAAGATATGGGGTAGTGAGTATTCTTACCCGTCACTACACGGGGTTTAGGATCTCATAATGATGTTTATTTTTCAAACTTGGGATTTTTTCTCTAATACTTCCTTAACCGCTAAACAGAATGTAACTTTACAATACTTGAATTTCTGATAGGGAATATCGGTATGTATGTAATATGTATTTATCTATGTATGTATGAATGTAATATAATTTTATGATTTCCTTTTTACACAGTTCCAAAGGTCTGATTTGTATTTGTATTCGAAATTTAGCAGAACCGATGATAATACAATAGTTTCATGACTATGACCTGGTATTCTCACTACTATCATCACAGGTCATGATCAATTCATGCTGTTTATGTTTTTTAAAGTATAATATAATAACGTAATAAAAAATGCAGTTTTATTAAAAAAAAATTAATTAATTGATTTCTTGTAATTATTTTGCGAGGAAATATATTAATATACTGAATTCCGATTAAACTGACATTAAGTAAATTTTTCCAACCCAGATTGGCTAACCTTTCCAGGGTAACCCACGATGGATCTTACTAAAGAAAGAAGAAGGCTAGTAAACATGTTGCCGCTACATAGGTCGATCGTGAGAGTATAAAAAAATTAGCAATACAGAAAGTTGTACACTTAAATAGATCACACGCCTGTTGCATCACTTGCAGAATATTTGAATGATATATTTTTAAAAGCAATGTATGCTACATAGCTTTATCAAAAATGTTTTAAAGTAATACTGCTAAATGGATACCAGTCCACGTAATGCATTTCGTGTATACAAACGTTTGAACAATTTAGCAATACGTCATGTCAACAATATAACAAACACGTTATCACGGCGCCATTGATTTTATCGGAGATGTTTTTGGAGCCACACTTCTTATCGCTTTTCGGAATTGGGCAATTCACGCAGTACTTGTTTTTTCTCGTTATCAATCAAAAGTGATACAAATGTATTTCACTGTACGAGCGTTCTTTACAAGCTATCCCCAGCGTGATGAGTCTAGAGAGACTTTATCAAACTGACCGAATTACTTTCTATTATTAGAATAACGAAAGTATCGTGGATAATTTTGGCAGATGCTACAATCAGCTGTTGGCTGCTTTTCAGGTTCTCCGGTTTGTAGTAGTTAAAACAATTTACTCGCGATTGTAAACTAAAAGTAGCCGCTGCAATCGAGTTATAATACAAACATCCGTCATTCGTTTGTGATTTATGCGGTTCCAATATCGATTCATCCATATGCTTCAACACACACTTTATTAAAACAAAACCCTGTTTTGCATGCAATTAAGACATGAATAGCCACTTTCTTATTTTTCTGTCTGTCCAGGCCCATCTTCGAAATGGCTGACGAACACAGAGAGCAATGCCTGACGTGATTTAGGCTATCTTTTATTCAATAACATGCAATATTTTTTGTAAATTCTATAAACTGATAAAATCGTTGGTTTTCAAAGATTATCTCATTAACTATAAGTTCCACTAAAACAACAACTAATCCAAGTAAAATAAGCCCCACTAAAACTTTTTAGTTTGTAATTTTACCTAAAGGTCCTAACACTTTTTCTCTTATCTCGTAATTTTAGTGCAAAATCGTCTCATCTATTCTTTAATCTGAGAAAATCGTTAACATTTTTTACTTAACCATTTTAAAACAAAACTATGAGTGTTAAAGGAAAAGGTGATTAGATCTTTTTATTTGTAATTGATAGATCTTCAATTTTTATTTTCACACTAGCTGTTCTCCGCGACTTCGCCCGCGTGTAATTTAGGGTTTTAATTATGTTCCGCGGACCACTAATTCTTTTTTCTTTTTCGAAGATATAAGTAGCCTAAGTTACTCCTTATAACATCAACTAACTGCCAGTGAAAGTCCGGTCGAAATCAGTCCAACCGCTTTGGAGATTAGCCGGAAAAAACAGAGAGACAGACCGACAGACAGACAAAAATTTTTAAAAATTGTGTTTTTGTTATAATTATCGTATATACTTTCATATGTATTTAGTAAAGATCTGGTATTTTGACATTACAAACAGACACTTCAATTTTATTTATTTGTATAGATATTAAACATTTGTCGTAGTGTAGGAAAATATGTATTCACAAAAATTAAAATAAACTATATAGGTACTCTTACATGAAAGTTTAATTATTTGGAAGGGGAAAAATTATTGTCGGCTTTAAAATTTTGCTAACTTGCATATTTATGCCTTTATTCGCTGAACATCATATAAAAGCAATTCGAATAACTGAAAGAGCATACGCTTAATTTCTCCTTAATCACAAAAATCTTAATAACAACACCTACTTAAAATGTTAAAAATTTGGTATGCAACATAACAAAAACAATAGCCACTTGGACACGAACATCCCATTTATATTTTTATTGGTAATAATCGACTGTATTTTTAATGAAAGTAACAAAATATCTCCTATGTACGTTGAAGTAATTTTTCTAAAAATTCACCTTCGCAGATTTCCTGTATAAATTTGAATGACATTCAAATAAATATTTCTTTAAACATCATAAATCGGCGGTCCGCGACGCATTCTGACCAATTGATAGACAGGAAGTCACTTAACAAACACTGACAGCCTTATTTATAAATATTTACTCTTTGACCATTTCAAGACGGCTGTTATAATAAGTATACAGATCTATCATATCAGAAATATCAACACGTAAAGACAAAACTTTGTACCCATTTTTAAGCATATTGCGCGCACGGAGGAGCTAGAGATTTGGCATAAAGTTTAAGAATATATGGATCTACCATAAGAGTTAAATTACATTGTGAAGTTTGAATTTTAATATGAGATTGTTTTTCGAGTACTGGCCTAAGTGTTTCTCTCGAGTGTCTCTCTCCAGTTAGGAGTAAGTAATGTTTGTAAACTTTGGCGGACGCATTGACGATCACAGAGAGCAACGTCTGAGTGTCAGAAAGTGTGCCATTTGTCGGAATACATTAGGTTATTTGGCATGACCCATAGTCGCTGCATACGACACCGACGGGACCAAATTGGTTATGGATTTTCTTACGACGCCACGACGATATTGTTTACTATTTAAGTAACAATATTGTCCGAATTCCTATTCCGACGACGATTCGACGGCTCCGAAGCGCAGTGGCTGAGCAATCAGTTGTTGTGCTGGGGGCCGCGGGTTCGAATCCCGCACGGAACAAGTATTTGTATGGCCTACAAATAATTATTTCGGGTCTGGATGTTTGTTTTTGTGCAATTTATGTTTGTAAACTGCCTCCACGACACAGGAGAAAATCCTAATGTGGGGGTAACGTTTTTTAAGATTAAAAAATTCAATTAAAATGATTCTTAATAATCGGTGAACAAATCTCACTTTGCAAACATTATGATTTAAAACTTAAAAACAAATACATAAGATACAAATAGGGGGCAGGGGGCAGGGTGCACAGCCCGAGTATCGTTTCACCCCTGCAACACGGCCGACGTCAGTCAGGCATCGCTAGTGTTAAACAGCCATCTGTCGGGGTCGACGACCGCTGCCGGGACAACCCCATCCATGACCCCTCGTATCAGTGTACGCCATGAATTTAATTTCCATTAGAAAGACATCTGCGAACTTTGTTTCACGCTACGGAGCCCGCATTTTACAATCCGCACTATGAAGGAACCGTGAGAAAGTAAATAACTTAGAATACTTTATATAAAATAAACATTTATATTATTTGAAGGAGACACTTTAGATATTTAAAATTAGACTTAAGAATCTCATTATTTTTACTTAAAAAGTTTTGGTTATGGTACTACGTTCAACGTTCATATGTTCATATTTTAACGTGATTATGCGATCAACGTTTTAAATTTCACTTGTCCAGGAGCAACAAAATAGTACTTAAATATTTTTTTCATAATCATATGACTGAACAATCTGACCGCAAGGTACAGCGGCCTTTCCCTTATGACAAATAATCGTTATGTACCTTGTACTATTAAGAATTCTGTGCGGCTGGGCGAGTTTAGTGGACCGCATATGCGTCCACTAAACGCGCCCAGTGCATAATCTAAGCTTAATGAATTTTTTATGTCATTACATGCAACTGATCAGTCAATTACGATGCGCGGGTATCATTTAATAGTAAGGAAAACAAGCTCCATAAGACACCGAACTCATTGCAATAATATATTTTATCATATAACATACACTCGTAGGTATATTTGTTTTTATATAATTATTGCGGTCTTTCAAAGTGAGAAAAAAATTTCCAACTTTGAATTTGAGATAAAATTTAGGTTGTGTTTAAATTTTAGGTTTTATTTAAATGTTGGCCTTGAATGCCTTGTTTATCGTGTTAGTGTGAATTTATACAGCAAATAAACTGAGAATGCCAGATCTAAACGCCACTCAAGTTGCTAGGGCTGTTACTTTAATTGAAACTAGGCACACCTACAAACATGTGGCCCAAACATTAAGAGTATCAAAATCAGTGATACACAAAGTTGTCAAGAGGTATCGGTAGACGAGACAGTATACGAGACTTGCAGGACAGAGAAGTAAACAGAAAACTGTGGTCAGAGATGACGAGTTCATCGTTACCGAAAGAAAGAAAGAGATTGGACATTAACTTTTTCTGAGGTAACAAAGCTCCAAGAAGTTCAAGGGGTTACATTAAGTACAAAACCTGTGAGAAAAAATTTAAATCGACTTGAAGTGTGAATTTAACACTTACGTCAGAAGGGGCCGTGAGGGAAAAATCTTACTTTTCTCGCCTAGCCCCCATTCGCCAAATTCGTACCCTCCGATAAGGAACTTCGTTCCAAAAGTTGAGCTGTATAGTACGGTTCCAGTTTATCTCAAGTACCGATGAATATGTCTCGACTGATGCCGTAAATATCAACTAGCTTCTTTGCACTCGGATGAAAATGGTGCTTTTCTAGTTCAAAATTGTAAAGAAAAGTCACCCTGAATTTATATAATCAAAATAACAAAATCGCGATCCGTCACAGTCACCTGTTTATCATATTTGGACGGCGCCGTGGCGCAGTGGCTTAGCAATGAGTTCCAGCGCTTGGGGCTGCGGCTTCGAATCCCGCACGGAACAAGTATTTGTATGGCCTACAAATAATTGTTCCTGGTCTGGATGTTTGTCCTTGTGCAATTTATGTTTGTAAACTGCCTCCACGATACAGGAGAAATCCTAGTGTGGGGGTAACGTTTTTTAAAACAAAAAAAATTATATCCTATAGGAAACAGTGTACCTACAGGAACTGCACTCCATAATTCTTCACACGAAGGAAACCGAAAAAATCATACCTATTATCCTTTTGTTGTTAAAGTTTAGCACGAAAAGCTTTACGTTGCACTAAGCAGATATATTGGAAATTAATTATTTCCTCATAATAAGTAAAAATAAGTGTTTATAACTATCAATACATACCACACGAGTTTCAAAACTTTGACATGTTTATAATGTTCTATAATCGTTCAAAAAACATGCAACTCACTCAGTTTAAACCATCACCAGTAGATTAAAAACAAAGAGGAAACAAAAGTTACGAGGTAATGTCAATAAACAACTTCTGATATAATTAAAATCTCTAATGCTTTAAATGGAACCAGATTATCAACCTTAGTTATTAATTATCTTTGTAGGTAAAAGTGATGAGATGATGATAATAATGATGATGCTCCAGCAAATTTGCCCCTAGGCGATAGCTCACTAAGTAATCCACGCAGGAGTTATTGCAAGTTTACAACTGATATTTTGTATCCGGTGCAATGAAACTAAGTATGCGATAAAATTAAAAACCAGGTTGACAGAGATGGAATAGTTGATATAGCTCGAAGACTCGAAAACCAATGGAGAATATTCTCGAATGGCAGCCTCGTACCTGTAAGCGAAATGTAGTCGAAGATTGAATGTTCTACACCAGATGGAATGACGACTTAGTAATAGTGCAAAAAGTTGATGGATGCAGGTCGCTCAGCACCATGCTTTGTAGTATTTCATACTGGAGGCCTAAACGGAAAAATTCACTGACAATTCAATTTCTAACTTAAGATAATCAGGCATTTAAACTTTGAAGCAACAATAATCCAATAAATTCTAAAACTTAAAGGTCATGCAATGAAATCTTGAAATAGGTTTTGAATTTGGTTCACTCCTAAGACAAAAAGTTGGTAATTTGGATTAGTTAACGGTATTATGTGTTTAGTGATTGGATGTACACCGATCATCACAAAACGTGCCTTTGGCTAACACATAGAAAATATAAATAGCGATCAACAGAATAATTAACATACGCAGTAGTAATTCATATCCGAACCGTTCACCTCGCTGTGTTACAACACATTGAAATATGACGCATTTTGTCATGTCATGTTTACGTCCGTATCTACGTTGTAAGAATAGTTCCAAGTAACGTAGTTAGTATCAAACATTGCGTATCATTTTGTTAACTTAGGGCGTAGCGGATAGATAGCAGAATGCTGGACAAAGAAGTTGCTAATTAATAACTATATACGGTAGAGGAGTTATTCTTTCTTCTTGAATTTATATATGATTTATAATTAAATCTGACAAGCCCCATATTATCAATCTAAGGGATCGAAGTCCGTTTGTAAATACTCATAGTCTGTATTTTGTTATGAAAGTTGTGAAAGTAGGACGATTTCTCCAAGACTATTTGTAAAATATAATGACGTCACGCGATCAGAATTAGGGAAATAGCTCCACACACACAAGATATAATTTAGTTGCATAACATTGATATTTGCTTGTACACGGGTCAAGGAATATACGGAACTGTAAAATGATAAATAAATTTCACTTTTAGTATGATCCCCAAGGAAGATGGTCACTTATACTTTTGTTTTCTACGTATTTAATGGTATATTAACGGATTATTTTAACATCGACAAATAAATTATTTCTATAAATTATAAAAATTACATTATTTGTCGCGGTGACTTAAGGCTTTAAGAAACCTGAATGACCTTGACGAAATAGCGATCGCAGAGATTTTAGCTGACTTTAACACCGTCTAGCGACTACGTTCTGTATTACTTAGAAAAGTGCAAAGATTAATGCCATCAAAAACATAACTTGTAACAAAAGCCAAGTCTCGCAACTCAGTTCTTCTACCGTAAAAAGTTGTGAGATCCACGTAATACCAAGTCGGTTATTTTATTTTATTCAGTCCCTACTTAAGGGTCCATCTGTCTTAAGTTATTACGTAATTAGCTAACCTAACAACATTTAATAAAAGATTTTGGTATTGATGTGGTCACATCAATACCAAAATCTTTTATATTTTAAATAAATAGATTGACTTGGCCATCGGATGAAAACGCAATGTATCTCTCAAGTAATACATATTATATTAAATTATATTTTTTAGTGCGATTGCCAAGTCAATTTATTTATTTAAAACTTAAAAGATTTTTGATATTCATATGGTCACTATAAGACTTTGTTAGGTTAGCTAAGTAGCTTAAGTAGGGACTGAATAAAATAACCGACTTGGTACTACATGGATCTCACAACTTTTTACGGTAGAAGAACTGAGTTGCGAGACTTGGCTTTTTTACAAGTTATGTTTTTGATGGCATCACATTTCATTTTGTAGACAGTTATATCTACGTACGTATCTACACCTATTATTCCATTATATTATGCATACATAGGTACACTGATTCAGTCACTGCAAATGTAACTTTGTAATCCTATATATTTATATGGGATTACAATTTATTATTTATGCAGTTGGTGTATCTCGAAAACTGGACCGAAATTGCAAAATATTTTAACTTTTACTTGATCTATATACTAAACAACAATTGTATTCAAAATTTGAAGCTTCTATGTCTGCTAGAAGTGCCTTAGAGTTTTGATGATAAGTCAGTCAGTGAGTGACAAAATTAAGAAACTTTGACTAGTTATAATTCTTAAACTACTGGTTTAAATTTAATAAAATTTGAAACAATGCCTACTTGGTTACTGAAAATTCAGGCTTCTAGTTTTATCCAGAACGAAGTTATAGGGTTTCGAAAATGGCCTGAACTGCTTTGAGAAAAGGATGGTACGGCTGTGCCGCTTTTTTGCTCGACTTGGCGGGGGCACTGCCATGCCCCCAGATAGACTGCAGATGTGATAAGTATATAAGTGACATACTGCCTATTATGATTGCGCACCACTGAGAATTTTGTCGCGATTAAGCATCTTCAATTATGTTGCATAATGTACTGCGGTAGCTTCGTCCAGTAGGCATCACGAGCTATCAAGTTAGTGTTTAAGTTTTAAGTAAGTAATAGTTTTTATTATATTTGTTGAATCGTATTTATTTGTGTCGCATTAGTATCTATGGTAGTCATTAGCGCTCACTGTAAATTTCGCCCGGGTTTGATCCCTAGTAGCAACAATGACATTTATACTTGCAATTTTAAGTGCCGATTTAGCACGTGCTCGACGCTGAAGAAAAACATCCAAGTTCGTCAACCGGCATTGGGGCAGCGCAGGGGATATTTCCTTGCCCTAAAATGCTCTCAGAAAAGAGAAGGCCTGTGCCCAGCAGTGTGACGTACTCGTATATAGGCTATCACTTTACTTTACTTTTGTATTGTATACATATGCAATATTCGTATACGTTTCACATATGGAAAGGTACGTAATGCTGAGAAAAATATCATGTGGAGGCCACGACAACGTAAAACATCTTTGTTCCTAGATAAAATATTTTAGCGATTGTCAGTCATTTCATACGCCACATTTTCTATAGAGCTAGAATGTTTCAGATAGGGCAAAATAAAAAATAATACGAAATATTATGACAATGATTTATTAATAATATATATACATTTATAGGTATTTATAATAAAAATAATGAACAAGCTGGAAGGTTCAACGAAGTGGTTTTGGTAAACACAATTGTAAAATTGTTGTTCTCATTTTTTTCAATGGTGAATTGATGAATCGTAGTCAAGATCACTTTATATATAATCTATTTATTTAATTGACACATGGCGTATTTGGCCTTCTTCTTACAACTCGGCGGAAAATTGAAAAGAAAGATTTTTGTACGCAAGAGAATTAAGAAGTCTATTCTTAATTCTCTTGTGTACTTACAGAAGTATTGTTTCCAATAGGCGTGGTTTCCAAAAGCATGGTGCATATCGTCAATCAGATCCTGAACTTTTTACATTTATTTTTGTTATATCTTGTAACCTTTTTTAAAACTGACGCAAACTCATTAGTTTATCATTACCCGACTGCCAAAGAAGGGTTATGTTTTTCGCGCGTATCTTGTATGTTTGTAAATTTCTTTATTAGCTCGTATCTTCCAAACAGCTGAATGGATTTCGACAATTAAGGTATCGTTTTAATCGTCTTAGAAACCCAATTGTTGTTAGATAGCTTTTTGAAAAAAATAAACAAAACGGCGGATTTTTGACGCAAAATAATAATGCGTTAATTAAAAAAAAATCAAATCTATCGAGTAGAGTACCAAAATAAAGGAAATTAAAAGGCAATTGCAAAATTATATATAAGTTATATGTTTAAATTTAAATAGGAATAATCAATTGGTTTAGTTTTTAAAAAAAATGTTAAAAACGTAAAATGGGTCATGTTTGTGTCGGACATCCTGCTATCACATTATATTTTGTTTACAAGAGTGTATCGGGACACTAAAAAGTCTAAAATAAAATAAATAATTGAAAAAATCAAAAACCCGACTGCAAAAAAGACAATTTAAAAGTAATGCATTAAAACGACCGAAACAAGATTGAGTTATTAGCTCATAGTATATAGCCTGTTAAAGCGAAGTAGAGTTTACTTTGTTAATACTTTATTTCAATTATGTCTTCTATTCTCAATCTTGTTTTGGTCGTTTTAGTGAATTACTTTTAAATTGTCTTTTTTGCAGTCGGATTTTTGATTTTTTTAATAATTTATTTTATTTGTTATATTTTTTACTGTAACTGATTGGGTCTCTTGGACAAACTTATCTAAGATACCCAATATCTTGGATAAGTTTGTAATTTTCATTTTAATTTTATCATAAAATTTTCGTAATAAATTATTACGTTTTTTACAGTGATTCTCTTCTCTTAGTTTCGGCGTGACTGTAGGATGTTATACAGGTACCGAGTTACCGTCAGTTACTAAGCGGCCATAAATCAATATCTGTATCTATAGACATACAGATCTACATTTTGTGATTTTATTATTTTAAAATAATGAGATAATTATGACGAATAAAATCGAAAGAACTAATCCCAGATATAGAGGTTTGTTTTGTCTCACTAACAGAGGTAATTCAGTGCTAAAGTGTCGGGACATAAACACGAGTTCCAACTATGGGGGTTTCTCACTTCTCTAGGTCCCAATTAAGCAAGTTTCACTGTATGTTATCGTTGTTGACGAAAATAAGGTACCTATTTATACATCGCGTCCCACCAAGAATTTCTAATGTAAGCTAAAATGTGATAATAACTGCAAAACAATTTAAAAACAAAATAATAAAAATATTTGTAAATACTTGATTTACAACATTTAACCGTAATAAAATATAACAAGCTTGCAAATAAGTCTTCGGCATGTAAGTAAAAATAAATATTTTCGATTATTTTTGCAATATTTTAACAGCCGGGTCTCAACGTGCGATTCATATTCGTCTAGAGACGTTTAATTTCAGCGAGCACTGTCAAATTCAATAGGAGTGACAGAGAAAACGCTACTTGGTATAGAAGGGCAAAATAAATCATTTAAATTAAAGTAAAATAACTTTATTAAAAATCAAAATAGTCCAATAGCTGTATTAAAAGGGACAAATAATTGTTCTTATTTATACTCAACATTATTTTATGGAAATCTAAGAAAGTTGAAAATTTAAGTATTTTCAGAAGCTACTTTACAATTATTTTCTATTGAGTGAATTTTGTGGAATCCTGTTTTGAAAACCGCCATCGGAATACTCAATCGTAAGGTCAATTTTTTCGATAATGTTGTGAAATCACAAAAAGATCCCCATGCAGATCAATTTGGCTCGATTCAGCCTCTTAATATTGACATACCTTGCGATTCAAAGATTAGAAAAGTTTTTATGCGCATATACTGGACGATATAATATTATATTATTACTTTCCCGTGTGAGAAAAACTTTATTCTTATATAGATATTCCCATCACACGAAATACATTTTTATGATTGTTTAGAAAAATAATATTTACGTGCAAACTTTCGCAGGGTAAATTTCTTTTTTATACTATTCTTAGCTAGCGCTTAACTACAATGCCACCTGATGGTAAGTGGTTATGTAGCCTAAGATGGTGAAGCGCACTGACTTAACAAAATTCTATTGACTCTTGCCTAATTAGGTATTACTTGCGAACTATTAGCGCACGCGCGCTTGTGTGTGTGTGTGTGTGTGTGTGTGTGTGTGTGTGTGTGTGTGTGTGTGTGTGTGTGTGTGTGTGTGTATGTGTATGTGTATGTGCGTGAGAGAGAGAGAGAGAGAGAGAGAGAGAGAGAGAGAGAGAGAGAGAGAGAGAGTGAAAAAAGCGTATGAGAATACGTGAAGAGGAACAAAGATTGAGTATTCGTAGTAAGTACATTTGGCTTCATTATCATCATCATTACAGCCCTTCATCGGGCCTATACATAGATATAAATATAGGCCTTCCCAAGGAATGCCACAAAGCATGGTCCTAAACCACCTGCATCTATCGACTTCCTGCATATCTTACCATGTCTTCCCTCCATGTAGTGGGAGGCTGCCATAGATATAATAATAGAAGGAGATATGCCCGGTAGTTGAAAATGCATCGGAACCCGGTGTCTCCAGTTGGCCCCTACCACCCGCCTACTACTACACTTGCAGATCAGTAAAAGCAATAGATACGCAGTCGCGCACACACCCGCATTTTATAAATCAGAACGTACTACACAATCAATTATAAACCGTATCCCTACAGAAACAGCGTGAATTTAGCATACAGCGTACTACTTACTCACACAAAAATATCAGTCGCTATCGTTGTGCTGTGCATTTTAAAAACAAAAGCTATTTATTTTACATATACATTAGTGATTGACTAAATTGGAAAGTTATCGATTCTCTTCCATTTATACTAAAATTACACTACAATTTAAAATAAAACAAATAAAAAACTATATGCACAGGAAATTATATAATAAAAATAAACAATATGTAGCTAAACGTAAATTATTATGTACCTAACCTACCTAACAAATACAATAAAAAAATCCGGTTATGTTGGTTTAGATTGTATTGAAAAAAATTATTGTAAGAAATGCGTATTGCAAAAGTAGGTATTTTGGCATATGGTACTAGTTTTTGTAGAGAACTAGTTTGGTGGCCTTCCTGTGGCATCAATTCATTTCTTTTTTAAATTAGCATCTTTTGGGTAGCTGAAAATATACGATAATAATTTATTTATCATTTACATATATCCTACGCATTTCTTAACCTCACCATGTACCTGGCAAGCCTTTGTTTAAAAACCCCTGGTTGGTTAAGATATTGTTAAATATATGAAAACAAACACACACTTATGCATAACAAATAAATAGCCAGGAGAATTATATTGACTTATTTTTAGCAAAAGTCACTATTATAATATTATCTGAATTCTGAACCATGCCAATTAGGTATAATAACGCATTCGAAGCTTTTGAAAACATAAAAGTATGGAATTAACACGAAGACAAGGCATAATATACTATAATTCAACCCAAAACACAGCACCGATGATTAACCTATGTATTTAATCAACTTACTTTATGATCGCTAGTTACGAATTCAGTGTAGTAAACGGTGAAAATAATCAAAATAATTAAATACCATTATGTCACATCAGTCTTCCCACCGGGCAAAAACGGTTGACAAATTGAAAGAATAAACTATTATAGCAATTCGCCAATCGAGATTGTTGTCGATAACATACGTTAGGGGATCTGCGCAAGCACAACACTAACACATCGCAAGATACAGTGGCCGTACTACACGATGCATCGCCATAAATAAAGTATCGTTTTGTCATATTTACATTGCTTGTTCAGTCGCTTAGCGATATACATAAGTAGTGGTTAAGGAGCAATGTATTTACTACAAAATAGTACCGTTGCAGTGATATTTGAAAACAAAAATAACGCATTAAGAGCAAAAAATATTTTACGATTTGTTGTTTTTCATGATTTTAAAGATAAAGATAGTAAAATACTTGTTCTTAGATATGGTAAGTGATTCCATGATCTACAAAGATATTGTTTTGGCTTCGGTTTTTACAAGAAACCACAGAATAACACGGCATTCTGATATTGTTTCACGATTACGGTTGAAAGTATACTAATACGCAAAGACGGCCATTTGAATAGAACCTGAGCATTTTGATCATATCGTGCGGACACAGACACGCCCCCTTGCCACTTCTCCTCTATTTAATATTTCTATGGAGGCTGCCCTGCACTCGCTTACCGGTACGAGGTTGCCACTCGAGAACCTTCCTTCCTATTGTTAAAAATGTTATGATTTCTTATATTTACGCGAACACTACACATTTAAATAAAACTAACTTTACTGATTTTATCGCGTATATTAACTTATTTTATATTTCAGACGTTTCGGGAGCTTTACATGGTCACGGAGGACTGAGGTGATTGACGTCCCGATGTCAGAGTTAACCCAGAGTACCTTCAGCTTTTTTAATTATTAGTTATGGTTTGATCTACGCAGAATGAACTTACTGTCTTGAAGTCTTGCAGTGGTATGCTTGGGTTTAGTTTTAATTTTATTAATTACAGGATCCCAAGCAGGTGGTAGTACCCGGCTTCCGTCTATATTGAAATTAGGATGTTTTTTTAATTTCAATAGCCTCGTGTATCATCATGCCAAGGGGCAGGACTCGATGTTCTTTCACGAGAATTTGTAGTTTATCAAATCGAATGTAATGGCGGGATGATTATATCGATATTGTGGGGTCGATATTATTGATATTACTGGATTTTCTATATATCGTTGTAAATACCGTCTACATATTATCATAATTCATAATACAAATTATATATAATAATTATTCTAAGAAATATAGCCAAAGTAAGTAGGTAGGTAGGTACCTAATCTCCCGCAGCATTTTAACAAATTATGTAACCACTTTTAATGAACGAAATTTTAATTTTTTACACACCAAAGCAAAACTTAATGAGAAGTATTGTTTATTTTTTTACATGCTTTAAAAAAAATTCGCATCGTATTAATTATAGATTACTTTATATTATCTTTGTAAGAGAACAAACGCGAAAAATTTTATCAGTTGGTTGCGATTTACTGGCGATATTCTATACCGGATTATTGCTTGACTATCTGATCTTACGCTTGACTATCTGATCTAACAGTTGTGCACAACATTAGAAAGATCTCGTGATTAATATTTAGATATATCCGCAAAACGCATAACAAAAAATAAGAACGAATGTGAGCCGCGCCGCACCGTCGAGTTGTTTACACCGAGGAGTTCACTATCGGCGGCACTTATTACATGGTCGAATGAATTTCGGCTCTGTTCGCAAGATAACGCGGGGCGTCTCCTAAACGAGGCCTCATAGCTCGTCGACTTCGAGCGGAGGATAATTACAAACAAACAACACGCGCGCCGTTCGACCAGAGTCGTTATCTGCCGGATTTCGCGATATACAGCGCTGCGCTCAGTTAAATACACGCACAAATACAGCAAAAATAAATAAAAATAAATTCGCGACCCACGAATGGCCCCACGAGCGGCGAGAGCAATGGCCGCGGAAGTTTTTGCGAATATCCGGCCCGCTAACGGACGCTATCGATGTTTATAAGCCAATCGTCTCGTCATCGTGGCAGCTGGCCCCACGGCCGCGTCACTCGAAAGATTCTTAAGATTAACGTTAAGATTTCAATATTTATTTACTATAGATTAATAACAAACTAGCATTACATACATAAATATTTTTAAGACTATTCTGTAGAATGTAATATTATCGAGGCTGAGATCGCTTGATTTATCAAGGTCAGACAATTTTTAAATGTGTTTTCCAAAATTGAATTGCAAATACCATTGAGCTGTAGGGAAAACTATTCACAAGCATATGGGTCACTCAATAACAATTAGGTATATTATAGTTTATAACATACGCAAAATACTTTGCAGATGGCAAAAATTCACCAAGAAAGGTAGAAGTCAACTTCGAAAATTGGAGAACTGTTTATCGTTTCTTGTACAATAATACTTAGGATACTAAAGCAGGAATTAGATGGTTATACAACTATAATAAACAGTAACTTTAATTAGATTATATACGTCATTCTTGCGTCAAGACCTGCTTATGTTTATGAGCCCCTTCTCTTTAATAAAATTTAAAGGTTATTTATTCCTTATTACAGAATTCATCTATTTAGTGGTCCTTATAGGGATAACGATAAATTTAATGGATGGATATTACTAAATTTAAACATATTATACTTTAATAAATTGCAAACTTTAACGATTATGCGCCGATGTGGGACAAGCAAGTACGCTTGATTAAGTTTTACGTAAGTTATTTCTAATAATAATATGCCGCCACTTTATATTAATGTACTGCAGATTTTCGTGAATATGCAGAAAACATAGAATATGCAGGAAATAGGAACTGTTTCGTATAGACAATTAGATACTTATATTTCTATATTTTGGTACCTTTGTGTAATGAATATTTTCTTTTAATAAACAACTGAGTTTCCATACGTATTTGAAGTATGTATCGAAACGATTTTGAGTCCGAAGAATCTGTAAAAAAAGTCAATTGGCTAACAACACTGACGTCACAGGAAACTGTAGGAAAATAAAAGCTAGATAGATAACTTGCACTGGCGACTTTAAAATAAAAATAACAGTTAAGTGCACGTTCACCTTGCATATTACGTGTTCTTTAATATAAGCCGCCTCCTAGATTATTAGATTGATCATAACAAATTACAATTGACCAATAATAATTATTATGATAATGCCAGTTATTGCAGTTTATACCACATCTATTACTGTATGTTCACTTGCTTTCTGTAATCTTTTCCAGAACGATTTTAGATTTAGATGATAAGGGTGAAAACATGTGACTTCTTCTGTGTTACTTGAAGATACGGCAACTTTTCAGCCACGTTGACTGGGAGAGAATGCCAAAAAGCATTAAGTCCGCCCTTTGTAATCCTTTTATTAAGGTGTACAATATAGTGTAAATAAATAAAGAAATAAAAGAAAACGAATTCATAAATTTTTCAAAATGGTTTGCACTCACACAAGTATTAAGAGAGTTGCAACAACGTAGATCCAATCATATTAATACTACAAATCATCTTTACTAACTTGAGTTCTTAAACATTAAATTACAACACTGCAAACCTTGCACGTTGAGTAATTGACGAGGAGTTAAAGTGACACGTTAGGCGGGTGTGTTAAAAATAGTAATTGTGTGATCCGAAGTGGGAGGAAGGAGGGTGAGAAGACAGAAATGTACGAGGTGCCGACAGACGTGGCAGATGCTACAACTACTGAAAACAAATGACAGCACCTAATGTGCATGTACATGACGCTGTTCGTGCCTTCGACGTCGCTCAGTTATTTGCTGCTAGTCTCTGGTGGAAAGACTAATCGTAAATATGGGATAATATTTAATCGTCAATTATTCGTCGTGTTGTTCACTATTCGTTATTCAAATATATACATAGGTACTACTTTTTATTATGACAGCAATCGTAATAGCCGTTCGTTCGTCGTCAATCATTCATATTACTTGATTATTACATTGACACCGTGAATTACGGTTGAAATCATCGGTAAACGTATTCGAAGACATATTTTTTGATTATAATTTAGAAACAAATAAATTTAGAGCCCGACCCTGACATCTGTCTATATTGAATACGCACATACTGAATGCGTTGCATGTATAATGCAATTGATAGTCATTTTGATAGAATAAAAAAATAAGTAATTTTATTCAGTATTGTGTCAACCACTTTTTACTCTATCCTTTCTCTTCTTACAAGCCCGTAAAAATCTACAGCCGGATATAGATCTCTCCCGTTATAGGGAACATTTACGTTTATCGCTACGATTGCCAGGCGGATTAACGACCACAGCACCGGAGGTCTTGCAATTAACACTAATGTCCGTCGCGTCACCATTCATCATTATGAGCTTGAGCCTAAGCAACAATCGACGCAGTAGCATAAATAAGGCACACCATTCCCCAAGAAGTTCAAGTTGTCGCTCGCAATCGGCCGGAAAACTTACGGCCAAAGATTTAAAATTCTGAAAGAATTTTGTTGCTTGATTTTAATCTTTAGTTCCCAAGAAATAGTATAAACAAACAGAACAGTTTTTGATTATTAATTTAATTGCTTTATAAATATAATTAATAAATTATAATTTATAAACGAAACAATTAATGATATAAAAAAAAAACTATACTCATAATTGCATCATTACAATCGCTAGCTTAAGAATCCAGAACGACGCAGCCAGCAGTCACGCTGTAGCTTTCCGACGGGAGGGGGGGGGGGGGGGGGGGTGTCTGAATCGCTTGCCAAGCAGCTTTCGTACCACCAACTTCGACACTTAGTGCGCATACGTACTACCACGGTAATTTTGAAGAATTTTGAGGTTGTCATTTTAGTGGACCGACCATTGGCGGTAAAGAAAAACAAATGAACCTGTGCATAACGAGCAATTTTACTGTCCACAGTGTTATATTAGAGGTCCAATATTGCTAACTTGGTGTCAGGCAGGCAACTTTTTAAAACGGACTTAAAAAATAAAAAAAAACATGCTTATTATAATTAAATGTCAAAGTCCTCATCAGAGGACTCTTCGTCGAATACGTCGCGAATGGTTTCGTACAGGGCGAAGATTGGTTGAATTTGGTTAGGCTAATTTGTACTTGCAATATGGAATTTAAAAAAATAGGATGTAGGGTATTTATACCCTAAATTCCATAATGAAAGTAAGAATACGGATTGTTTGTCTATTAAAAGTTCGTTCACACTGTTATTGTTTTGACAAACGATAATTCCAGGCTAGGGACTAAATCATTCATATATAGGGCTGAACCAGCAGAAAAGGGCTAGATTTAGCCTTCAAGGGGCCAAACCGGTATAGTCATAACGTATTTCTCCGTACGTAGAAGCCAAAGCCAAAAGCGTCAAAAATTTGTTCCGCAGACGTTTCATTTATTATTATAATATTATATATTTTAAACACTTATACTAAGGGTACAATGTGACTTTTAGCATTCTTTTCCAGGTAACCTTGGCACTGGGTGAACTGGAAAATGATGGCGGGTGGCAAGTGGCAAAAAAGATCCACGTCAAACCATTATTAAAAGGATAAAACAGGAGCAGCAATACGTCGGCGATCAAGTTGCCGTTAAAGCTACTCCGCTTTCTATAAAACATTTTAAAAAAACTTGTAATTCTATAATAAAAGAGTTTTTTTTTTAATTTTTTGTCATTTGATGTGACATGGGCACAAGGTCTTGTCAACAAAACAAAATCTCAAGCAACAAACAAAATGGAAGACATTAATCGCGGTATACATAATATGTAGGTATATATTATTCATAATCCAAAATATCGTAACATTTTTTTTTTTGGAAAAGTAAACGCGTCTAGTCAAGTTGCTGGTAGATTTTGAGAACAGTTAAGCCAGAGATGATATAGTATCTCAAGTCTCCAAAACTGATAAACATGTATGGCTTTTATCTTCACCGGAATTGTTATTTCATCGCTTTTATTACACCAGTTTTACATACATCAAATTCCACTCTAAATCATAATTTGAGCCAAAAAAAGAGCAGCAATTATTGTGCTGCCAAATTCCCGGCAAAACAAAATATATGCGTAGTGATGGTGTAGCGAGTAGTGTTGTTACGAACCTCCCGGGGCGAGCTGCTCGACGGCATGTGAGCGGGCGCTGGCCAGCAGCAGCGCGCACGCCACGGCCGGCCACGCGCGCCACCCGCCCGCCCGCATTACGCCGCACCAACGCACGCGCGCCTCCAAATCATGACCCGAGCTGCAACAAATTAAATTCCTTTTTAAACATTATAATTTAACACGTTTCATTATATAACTATGTTTGTATGTTCAGTTCAAATTTTGCTACCGGTTTTAAACTAACTTTACGATGAGCTAGATTCGAAACTTTAAATATTGCTAGTGGTCGAATTTCGACCGTAATTAATTCAATATTTAAGTTTGTAATATAGAGCAAGATTTATTTCACTTTCAACTCTCTTGCGTTGCTTACTATTTGCTTTCAACTGCACATTAATATATAGAACACCGAAAGGGTCACACAGCCCGTCGCTCGCCGTCAATCCTTCAACTGAAAGGGTCCAACAGACAGGGTCAATTGGTCAGTGACCTTCTACCCCAAGAAACTGACATCACTTTGGGTTCGGGAACAACAAGATGGGCGTGACCCCTGAGAAAGAGTGGCCACTCAAGGACGTCTGTACTCCCTCTTAAGAAAGGTTAGACGACTAAGATTACGAGTCCCTACGGAATGCTCCCGGTCTTGACGTCCATCGGAAGTGGAATGTACGAGGGTGACACTGAAAGTTCTTAGAAAATCAAAAACTGAATAAACTAGCAAGTTATTAATTTTATTATGTGTTTTCAAAATAGTGTCCATTTACATCAATATATCGCTGCATCCAATGGAACCATTGAGAAAAGCACTTTACCCACTTGTCCTTGGGGGTCTCTTCGACGGCATTTTGAAACGCAGCCACTGCTTCTTCGGCGTCCATTAAACGTTTTTCTCGAAGATTTTCTTTTATTTTCGGAAATAAATAAAAATCTCAAGGTCGGGGATATAGGGTGGGTGACCCAGTTTCCAAGTAGTCGATTGTTTGCTTGGCGATGTGCGACGAGGTGTTGTCGTAGTGAAGGAGGATCCTACTGCGAGGTCGTTTCTCCCAACTTTTTCCAAGGCAAGTGGCACACAATTGTTAGTGCACCACTCTGCAGTAACTGGTTTTCTATCCTCTAAAACAATTTTTGCGTAATGACCTGTCATCGCGAAAAACGAGACCACCATCTTTTTTTCCACGCTTCGACCTCTCTTCATTTTAGTTAGCAACTCCTCGGAAGGAAACACCCAGACGGCAGACTGTCTCTTAGTTTCAGGATCATAACAATAAATCTAGCTTTCGTCACCCGTAAGTATGTCGAAAACAGCATTTGAGTCAGCTCCGTTAATTCTTTGAACCATTTCACGACATCAATCAACACGACGGAGTTTTTGGGACTCTGTCAAATTATGAGGTTTCCACCGGGCACAAAGCTTCCTGATCGTTAAATTTTCATGGAGGAATTTGTGCACTTGACTCATACTGATGCCTAAGCTTATCCGAATTTGCTGATAAGTCACTCTTTTGCCGGTCTCTATCATATGCCGCACAACAGGGATATGATCTTCAGTCGTCGCCGTAGAAGGCCGTCCCTCACGCAGATCATCGGTGAGATTAGTGCGACCACGTTTAAACTTATTAAACCAATTGTAAACAGTGGCACGAGATGGGGCTTTATCGTGAAAGGCCAATCGAAGTCTATCATAACTTTCTTGTTGACTTAAATGACATCGAAAATCATAAAAAATCATTGTACGAAAATTTTCTTGCATTAAATTCATGCTGACGTGACACAGACAATTTTCAATTTACCGCCAAATCGTAAACAAATGACAAATTAATAAAATACGTACACAATAATATTGGGGAAGAGTTCCATTTTTAAAATTTGAACTTATTTTTTATTATATCGTTTACAAGTGGCCAGTTCAAAAATTTTCAGTGTCGCCCTCGTATTTCTGAAGGTGCAGTAGAAAATAAAACATCAATTTTGTCTTCGTAACTTCCCTATAAGAGTGCAACATTAAAACTTTCACAACTTTTACTATATTTTCCGTACTACCATCTCTCTTGATTTAAACTGTAAAACTGGTAGCTGGTCCCGAACGAATTTTCACTACGTTGTCTTCTTCTGCGCGCGCCTTAGCGCTGCAGGTTCAGGCCTCGGGCATCTCCCCATTGCCTGGGTGTTCATCTCGGCCCATAACTATGGGCCGGTCATGGGTGCCTTCTTGGCATTTATCCCTTTACTACAGCGACGCGGGTTCAATTCCGGTCGCTGTGAGTTGGCATTCAATGTGAGTGGTATTCAAGTGTCTATGTTGGCCTTTCTGTGGCATGGTGGGTAAATCAACTCCCTAATCTATATAGGGAGGAGTTCTCTTGGTAATGGTCACCCGTCCGGAGGGCGGGCGTGAAGTTGTTGAGGTGAGGGTGTGGCCCGTTGTCAGCGCGGTTGAACATACCGCGCGCCAACCGGACCACAAATTCTTCCAGGTCTTCAATTTTCAGGTCGGCCGCTATCACGTCGTTCCGGACGTAGCGACCAGCACCGACAATGGTCCTTAATGTCAAATTCTGTTGGACTTGCAGTAGCCGCTTCTGCCGGTCGCTCAGGAGTGCATACCAGGCCGGAGCAGCGTATGTTAGAACGGGTCGTATATAGAATTTGTAAAGTTTCAGCTTTGTCTTCAGTGGTAACTTGGATGCCAGTACGGGACGCAGCGCCGCCCGCGCACCTCTCGCGTTGCGGACGATGAGATCGACGTGCGCGGTCATGCGCAGCATTCTGTCGATCCGGCATCCAAGGTACGTCACGGTTTTCTGGTATGCAATTTCCTGTCCTCTGAGCGTTAATGGTGGTGGGAAGTTCCTGTAGCGGCGAGTGAGCAGAGCGGCCGTCTTACCAACATTGACGGCCATCCTCCACTCATCCAGCCATGCTGGCAGCAGGTCCAACAGCCTTTGCATCCTGGCGACTGCGATGTGGGCTCTTCTGGACGAGGTGAAGTAGGCGCCATCGTCCGCGTATAGCGCCAGTTCGACGTCGTCCTCCCACTCTCGCAGGTGTCCTTCCAGTGTTGGGATATCGTTGGTATAAGCCGCGTACAGGACTGGTGACAAACAGCTGCCCTGTGGTACGCCGGCTCTGATGGTCTTCATTGCGGACATCGCGCCTTCTACGCAGACGTAGAACTTCCTGTCAGCCAGGAATGACGCTACTAGCGGCAACATAGCAGGAGGGATACTGGTTTGTTCTTCTAACTTGTAGAGTAAACCAGGGTGCCACACTCTGTCGAACGCCTTCTCTATATCGAGAAGGACGCCCAACGATGTGCGGCCGAAGTTGTACTCGACCGCTAAGTAGTGCAGCACCCTGGTCAGCTGTGTTGCTGATGAGTGGTCCCTCCTGAATCCGTGCTGCTCCGCCCGAAGTTGGATGCACGGGCGGAGGCGGCTTAGCAGCAGTCTTTCTAGCAATTTAGCTATGTGCGGTAGTAGCGTAATCGGCCTGTAGCTGGCAGCTCTACGCCTGTCCTTCCCGGGCTTCGGTAACACAATTACCTTCCCTATCTTCCATTCCTCCGGGAAGTGGGATGTCCGCAATATTCCATTGTAGAGTCGACCGATCTCTACTAGTGTCCTATTGGGCAGCTGTCGAAGCGCAGCGTTGGTGATCCCGTCGTGCCCCGGCGCCTTCCTGGGTTGCAGGCGGGCTACTGTCCTCCGCAGTTCAGCGGGGGAGATGTACCACTCTCCTGCAAGCGGTGGCGCGGGCGATGACAGGAACTCCTGTACGCGGCTCTCCTTCCGGGCATGAAGATCCATGAACTCCGCACATGCTGGGTTCGGCATAAATTGCTCCTCGAAGTGCTCTACTAGGATATCCGCTCTACCCTTGGCGTCATATCGACGTTCGCCCGCGCTGTTGGTCAGCGGGCATACGGCAGGTTGTTTTTTGGTCAACTGCCGGCTCAATTTATAGAGCGACGCATCTTGCTCGTCTGCCTTCACAATGCGCCGCTCCCAGGCCTCTCCTCTGTGGGCCTGGATTGCAACCGACAGTTCATCAGAAATCCGATTTAGTTGCGTCTTCAGTCTTGGGCAGCGAGTGCTCGCCCAGAGCTTCCTAAGCGCCCTCTTGCGCTTTATCTTCTCGCGTATTGGTCGCGGCAGGACGTCTCTTCTATTTGTTAGCGGGACGACCGTAGAGGCCGCGTCGAGGGCTTCTTTGATGGTGTTTGTTATTCTAGTTGCAGCGGCCTCTACGTCGTCCGCTGTACTGATAGGTGTAAAGACTGGAGGTCTCTCCTGCAAATGTTGATGGTAGAGCCCCCAGTCTATTCTGGTCTTGAATGCTCTGGGCGGCGTAGTCACTGCCCTGAGGCCAAGGGTGATTAGTATCGGGAGGTGCTGTGTGTCCATGTCGTACAGCACCTCTACCACTATCGGGTAGTTGACGTTCCTAGAGAGCACGATGTCCAATACGTCCGGACTTTTGCGTGCATCTGTAGGGATGTGTGAAGGTTCCTCGGGACCTAAAACGTCATAATTGTTCTCCTCCGCATCTTCGTATAGTACACGACCCGGCGGGTTGATCAATCTTGACCCCCACGCCGGTTTGGCGTTTAGGTTCCCGGCGATGATGGTGGGCGTCGTGCCTTCCATTACCGTCCGGACGTCTGAGGAGTGAAATGGAGTCCCTGGCGGGCGGTATGCTGCGTAGATCCTTAGTTTCTCGCCCGCCGCCTCCATTTTTATGCCGATGGAGCGCATCGTTCTGTAGTCTGGTAGCTCTAGCTCTTGGTGGACGATGTCTCTCCTCACTAGAATCGCCGTGCCTCTATAGGCGGTCCCGTGAGGATTGACCTCGTCCCGCCTATAGATGTGAAAGTTTGGCAGCTTCAGATGCGTTGATGGTCTAAGTTTCGTCTCCCCCAGCAAGATCACTTGAATGTCCTGTTATTGAGCGACTGTACGGAGTTCATGGATCCTCTGCTGTATCCCGTCCGGGTTCCAATAGAGGAGGCGCAGGTTACCGTTACTCTCCTCCGTAATGCCGGGCCAGTAAAGTTGCAAGCGCCTTCATCACGGCGGTGATAGGATCAGTCCCGGCCCTTATGTCGGCCAGGACTTGGGTGCCGACTTCGAAAGCTATGCTTACCAGTTTTTGGATGGCATTAGCTCTCTCGAAGTCGGTTGATGGTTCTGGAACTGTTGTTCTTCTTCTTGGTACTGGCCTCGGGACATTGGATTTCACAATCGGTTCTTCTTTACGCTGGGTAGAGCGCGCTCTATATGTAGAGCGGGCTCTATGTTCCGATAGAGTCCTTTCCGCCGCTCTACCCTCGCTGGCTTCTCTCCTAGTAACCTGCGCCTTTGCGGCTGTTGTTACTTGCGGTGTCGGGGTAGAGGTCACAGCCTTAGGAGGTAGAGGCTGCTCCTTGTTCTTCCTCTTCCTCCCCCGCTTCCTCCTCTTTGAGGGCTGACGCTCTGTTGCGTCATTGGCGGGGGGCTGTAGAGTCGCCCCGGTGGTTGCCTTCACTTCTGCAGGTTCCACCGTTTCCATTGGAATTACTGGAGGGGGGGGGGGGCTGATTGCCTGCCCTTCCCACCCACCGTTGTCCACCCGTCTTCCTGTATCGTTACAGCTCTTGGGCGACTCTGGGGGATCTTCTTCGGGTCCTCCGGGAGTAGGCCCGGCAGAGTGATGCCCTGCCTCCTGGCAACCTTCCTGAGGACTGGACAGCGACGATCGTTCGCAGTGTGGTTTTGTGCGCAATTTGCGCACGTCGGCTCTTCCTCTCTACCCCGAGGGCAAAGGGCGGCAATGTGCTCTCCGGCACAGCGAACACACTTCACTGGCCTGAAGCAGTTGGCAGAAGCGTGCCCGAAAGCCTGGCAACAGTGGCATTGTGCCGGACCTGTCCTTTTCTGCCAGGCTGACGATGACGACCCCTTTCATATATAGGAGTTCGTCAATGCGGTATAAAGAGTTCAGCTGCTCCAGGCTCAGGTGATCCAGTTGGGCAAAGTAGAGGCATCCCGGTCTGCCTCTACGCGGTGGAATGGCCTTCACAAATTGAATTGGGAAGCCCTTTGCCCTAACAGCCTCCTCTATGGATTTGGTATCCGTGCCCGCTGGCAGCCCCCTGATGCCCACTTTTGTGGGCTTCTCCTCCTCTGGGGTGAAGCAGTACCAGGACAGATCTTTTGTTTTCTCGGAGAGTTCCTTCATGTATCTCTGTATGATACGGAACTCATCCGGACTCTGGGGCGTAAATCTTACCCCCTTCCCGAATGGGCGGGCATTGGGGGCGTGGCCTAATTTCTCATTTAAAATTTTAAAATGCCCCGTCCAATTTGGGAGGCATTCGACGACGATCGGCGGGTATCTTGCCTTCTCGGCTTCTCTAGCCGATGCTGGCTCCTCATCCGCCTTCGCCCTTGGTACTGCAGGTGCTGCTGCCAGCTGGGCATAGCTGGTTGATGGCCTCTGCCCATCATCTTGCAGCAGTCCTGATGGATTTGGAAGAGGCACAGGCGATGAACGTCCAGCGGATGCAGCTAGGGTCGCATACGTTGTGGACCCCCAGCTGTAGGATTCTTCGCCTCCTTGCTCCTCGTGGGCCGAGTCCATTTGGCTCCTTCGGTCCGGCGATGTGTAGGTGGCTGGTTGGGGTGGCGATGGGGACTTCGGAGGGGTCCGCTCCTTCTTCTTCCCTTTCGCTGTTGGTACTTCCTCTTCCTGCTCTTCATCTGATGATGAGGCGGATGATGATGCGGATGATGATGAAGACGACGGCATCGGTGACCCTATGCACTACCTCTTCTCTTTTAATGAGCTCTCCGTTTCTGGTGGGGTGTGCCTCCTCGCTGATTTCATCGGCCGCTGGGGCTTGAGCGTCGATTCCAACCCGCTCGTATACTCAGATACGGTGGGTTGGGTGGCGCTCGGTGCGGCGGTCTTGCTCGGCGAAATTGGCTTCGGATATCTCTTGGGGATATGGCTGAAGGATTCCACTACCCTGGAGCGCTCCGGGATTGATAGATCCTTCAGTAGTAATGGGCGATCCAGAATTCCCGGGCGGTCCGGGGGTTTCCTAACGCGGGGGGGTGGGGGGTTCGGCCTTCCCCTTATCCGACATGTTACGACTGTTTTGTTATACTGTTTGTGGTTGCGATTGTAGTGCCTATGTCTATTTTCCTATCTACGTTGCAGGTGCTGAGTGACAGACAAGCGACGCGCGACGTACGATACGGAACGGGTGCGAGAGAGAGAGAGATGACCGCAACACTTGGGCGCACTGCCTACCCCTTTCCTCAGGAAAGGGTTGAGAGAAGTGCTAGAGAGAGCACTTAGGTACGCGACTGGGCACAAAAGGCACGGAACGCACTTAAGTGCCAAGAATCTGCCTAAGGGCCGGTGACCTCGACACCTCACGGAGTATGCGGACTCGACGATCGGTGGAGTATGTCGTACCGGCGGTTGCTTGCGACCACTGCTAATCCTCAAACAACACACACTTAGGAGATCCTTGGTGGGTGGTAACGAATTTCCACTACGTTGTCTTCTTCTGCATACGCCTTAGCGCTGCAGGTTCAGGCCTCGGGCATCTCCCCATTGCCTGAGTATTCATCACGGCCCATAACTATGGGCCGGTCTTGGGTGCCTTCTTGGCATTTATCTGAATTATGTGTGGTTCTCTATATGTTTGGTAAAATAAATATGTCTATGTTGGCCTTTCTGTGGCATTGTGGGATTTACTCAACTCCCTAATCTATATAGGGAGGAGTTCTCTTGGTAATGGTCGCCCGTCCGGAGGGCGGGCGTGAAGCGGCGCGAAGTTATTCAAGTGGGGGTGTGGCCCGTTGTCAGCGCGGTTGAACATATCGCGCGCCAACCGGACCACAAATTCTTGTAGGTCTTCTATTTTCAGGTCGGCCGCTATCACGTCGTTCCGGACGTAGCGACCAGCACCGACAATGGTCCTTAATGCCAAATTCTGTTGGACTTGCAGTCGCCGCTTCTGCCGGTCACTCAGGAGTGCATACCAGGCCGGAGCAGCGTAGGTGAGTACTGGTCTGATGTAGAGCTTATAAAGTTTCAATTTTGTTTTCAGTGGTAACTTGGATGCCAGTACGGGACGCAGCGCCGCCCGCGCACCTCTCGCGTTGCGGACGACGAGATCGACGTGCGCGGTCATGCGCAGCATTCTGTCGATCCGGCATCCAAGGTACGTCACGGTTTTCTGGTATGCAATTTCCTGTCCTCTGAGCGTTAATGGTGGTGGGAAGTTTCTGTAGCGGCGAGTGAGCAGAGCGGCCGTCTTACCAACATTGACGGCCATCCTCCACTCATCCAGCCATGCTGGCAGCAAGTCCAACAGCCTTTGCATCCTGGCGACTGCGATGTGGGCTCTTCTGGACGAGGTGAAGTAGGCGCTATCGTCCGCGCATAGCGCCAGTTCGACGTCGTCCTCCCACTCTCGCAGGTGTCCTTCCAGTGTTTAATTCACAAACGAATTTCCAAATTATCAGTTTACTATCCTAGTTCGCGAGCTATACGTGAAAGAGAACCGCGCGCCGCGCGCCTTTTAGACATATTTTAACATTGACTTTCATCATTGCACCCTTGTATTTACCCCAAATCTTTATTTTTTAAAACATATGGTTACACAATTTTATTTATAAGAAACACATACAAAGTCTTATCATTATGTTATACATTACATCGTTATCACATAAAACATTAAGATATTCAACAAAATACGCCTATTTTACAGAACATTTTCAAAGTTATAAATCTTAAATATCTATCACACATGGTCACAACGACAATCTTTATTAATAAACATGAATATCTTAACTAATACAATAGTTTAATTCACAAATTAAAGACATTAATACACTTCAATTCGCGTTTAATTTTCTTATATAAATCTATTATTATTTCCCTATTTTACATCATTTAAACACTGTTTGAATCCCATACAAAATGAACAACCAATCTCTGCACGACCCTCATCAACTCAGTAGGAGGCTAGTGCTTTCTTTGTCTAAATTACAATCATCTCTGTTCATTACAAAACATTATTTGTTTACATATGCTATTCTTATCTAGCCATTATGTATCTTATCTCTTATCATAAGAATAAAGTACATTTTTATCTAAAATAAGTATCTATTTTAATACAAGACTTTTATTCGTATTGCATAGCCGACTACTATGTAACACATGACTCTAAATTAATCTATAAGCAAACTTTTGTGGAATTTACTCTCGACCGGGGAATCGAATCCTGAACTTTCGTTTGACAATTATATTGAATCTATTTACTTTTAACGTAGATTACCTTACCAATTGGAATGTATTATATACTTTAATAGCAATAATTTTAAATACGAATTTATTTATATTTTTTTTATGAAATGAAAAATGACAAGACTATTTTTTAAGCGCGTCGCCAACAAACAGATATTTTGATATACAAATTTTAAAATAAACGCTTATTTGCCTTTACATACACTCCACACTCTACACTATTAAAAAAGGGAACATTAGATATCACAGAAAATGCACTGCTCATTCCAAGGCTCATACAGTCAATCTGTCAATAATTACTTTTTGGACAATATTTTAAAATTCTTCGGCGACAATCTCTACTCTATTTGTTTTCTGAGTGCTATTGTTTGAACTTAAATTATTAGTCCAAAGACCATAAACCATGTGTTTGACAATTGACATTGGCAGTCTGAACAGTGCAGTGTGAAGTGTGAGATTGAAAGTGTTTAATGTATTTGTAACACAAGTTATATACACAAATTTTCTCCTTCTCCATATACATTTTAACTATACAAAATCTCACACACATCCATGAGCGCAATATGTTTAAAAAACTCAACACAGAACTGGATGACACGCAATATTAACTATTTTTTTTTTTGTTTATCTGATTATTTCTATGTCCAGTACATTTTAAACAAAAATATTAAAATGTTTGGCGGGGCGATCAGGATAACAATGATAAGTAAATAATTTCACTTTCAATTTAAAAAAAACATTGTTATAATTCCAGTCGAATATTAATTAAGTAATGTAACATTACTCCAACCAACGGATCAGTAAACTGAAGTGGCAATGGACCTCAAACTCGAGCTGGAACTTATAGAACTAACATAACAACCTATGGGGTAGAAAGGTTCTCGACCGTCAATCGCAGTGTAAGGCAGCCACCCACTAGGTCGGATACAGGTGACTCAAGAGGTGGCATTCTTTAGGGTAGAATATTGTAATGATGATAATGATGATGATAATTATTTACATGATAATTGTATTAATATGAATATTCAGTTGTTTGAACGATACATTTTACACTTTTTTAACATTGACTCAAAGAACATTGAAGAGATACGGAGATGTAAATTGACGTAATACAAAAACTATTTACTAATCGCAATATTAATGTTATAAATATTTTATCGGTATTATCTAACGACGTACGTTTGCGTGTTTGTGTAATAAACATACCGTTTCATCAATCCAACGTAGTATTTCAATAATAATTGTATGGAGACAAAAAATATTAAAGAGAACAATAATGGCTGTTTCATTGATAAATGAATAATGTTTCATTGATCGTAGTCGTAGAAGCCGCGAGTTACATGCAGCTAAAGTAATTAGCGTGGGAGCCTCCGCGATTCCCATGAGACCCGGTGTACTGAATATCGGTTAGGAAACGCGTTAGGCGAACAACTACTCATAACGCTCGTTGGTTGCGATCGTTAACTAGCTCCTTATGCCTTTATGTACACATTTTTGACTTATTGTTCAACTAGTAGAAATCATAGTTTTGGTGAAATTAAAAATATGCTTTATTCTGTAAAATAGCATGTAAATAACATTCTTATTTACTGTAGGAAATATTAATATCATCAGAAGTTATGACTACCAGGAGAAATAGGCCAGTAAAATTGCATGTAAGATTATAAAAGGACTAATTAATTACCAAAAGCACATACAGTATTAATCCAATAAGTTGTTTTAGTACTAGTTTAAAACAGGAGTAAAGGGTCCAAGTGTCATAATGATAATGACATCGTCCAAACATCCATTTGTTACAGTATTAACGTTAATACAAAGATGTTTTATAGGTCCAGATACCGTGTTGCTAACACACCGCAACGTTCATAGTGAAGACAGTCTTTAATTCATGTGTGCGTGAGTACCACGTGACGCGCATATCTTACGCACCATGGCTGCATTAATGTGCGTGACTTCGGTAATAACAGTGCGAATCGATTACCCAAAAAATGTGGGAGATTTTATATTTCATTCATATTGACGTACCTATTGATTCTAAGAGTATAAAATGTGTGTGCGTGGCGTGTGCATTTGTGTGCGTGTGTGTTATGGGGATATGGTTGCTTATGTGTGTTTTAGGTACGAACATCGCACTAAAATATTGAAGATATGTAATAAAACCTATAATTAATGTAACAGTTAAAATAAATAAAAAAAGCACAGTAGATATTTATGTATGTAACATATATTTATAATCTATTATTACTAAATATATACAGAGTACTACACTTTTGTACTGTAGAACAGAAAATATTGCCGCTTTTTACGAAGCCATTAAATTATTTTTCAATCCTAAGTAAAATGACGAAAAAAAGTAAGTTTGGTTAAACGTATACTTACGGCCAAGAGATAGCAAAATGCTTAATTTTCTTAAATTGCTCCGTTTCGTTGCTGCGTGAAGGAAGGAAAAAATTATAATATTATATTAGTATGGATTGTCAAAAATGATAGATAAAGTTTTGAAATCGGTTTACAATCGGCTTTTTAAGGGTGGGACTATACACTCGCGCTCTCTTTCTTGCTCTAGTAAATAACGGTTCTGAGTGACCAAAAAGGATAGAAGCACAGGAAAGTGCAATTTCATGATTTCATTTAATTTAGTAAAATAAATAATTTACTTTCATGCAAAGTTCAATCCTAACCCTTAAAACGGTTTAACTCTATAGGTTGGGTAAAATCTGTAAAATTAGACTGTTTAAAACCCCTATACAGATAACCTTTGCGGTTGTTCATGACATTAAAAAATGGTAAAAACATTTCATAGACTAGGCAGCACTCAAATATTATTGCGCAGTATTATTACTTGTATTGACATTTAGCTTTCGTATTCTTTTACAAAGAAATACACCATAAAATTGTATAGTTACTTATGAAAAGTGATGTTCTTATCCTTATCTTTTTTCCAAGAGTAATTTTTAAATGATTTCACAGCACAAACAGTCATTTTGCGAAATTAAAAACACCGGTGCGTGACGTATGTTCACAGCGAACGTCGCTGGCGTAATGGCGGAACGATCGAACGAATACGCCAATATTGGCGCCTTTAAAATGGAAGCATTTTAGGCGCGCGTACACGGTATCTGGACCTATAAAACATCTTTGCGTTAATACTAAAAATCAAAGTGTGTGCTTATCACAAAACAAGGACTACCCGAGTATCTGTAAGTAGAAAGAAGAGGTTCGTACTACTTTAAATAACATCCACATATTTAAAAAAATGGCACTCTTTCAATCGTTCATACAGGTTTCATTCAACGTTCTGTTTCTCTAAATATTAGTGTTATTATCACGCTTGATATGCTTAAATAATTAATTATCAATAAAAATATATTATATCATACATTGTTATTAGTTAAGGTTAAAATCTACAGAACAAGCACAACTCATACTTAAGACGCGCTTTTTATAATCAAATTATTTTAATATCAACAACTCTAGCTTGAAAGGAGTGAATTACATAGGTGCCGCGAGCGGTAATCCGAGATGATCAAAAATGTTTATGTTGCAGCCATAAAATAAATCAATGCCCTTGTTATTTTAATTCATTGTTCTAAGTATTGTGGTATTGCAGGTAGTGAGGTTTTGTTCGGGAGATTTTGTGTAGTGTGTGTGTGTGTGTGTGTGTGTGTGTGTGTGTGTGTGTGTGTGTGTGTGTGTGTGTGTGTGTGGTGTGTGTGTGTGGTGTGTGTGTGTGGTGGTGTGTGTGTGTGTGTGTGTGTGTGGTGTGTGTGGTGTGTGGTGTGTGGTGTGTGGTGTGTGGTGTGTGGTGTGTGGTGTGTGGTGTGTGGTGTGTGGTGTGTGGTGTGTGGTGTGTGGTGTGTGGTGTGTGGTGTGTGGTGTGTGGTGTGTGGTGTGTGGTGTGTGGTGTGTGGTGTGTGGTGTGTGGTGTGTAGTGTGTGGTGTGTAGTGTGTGGTGTGTAGTGTGTGGTGTGTGGTGTGTGGTGTGGTGTGTGGTGTTGTAGTGTGGTGTGTGGTGTGTAGTGTGTAGTGTGTAGTGTGTGGCGTGCGTGCGTGCGTGCGTGCGTGCGTGCGTGCGTGCATGCGTGTGTGTGTATGGATAAATAGTCAGCTACACAAACACACGCATGTCACCCAGAGGGGTAGGCAGAGACTACGGACTTCCATTTGGCGCGATCCTGACACACTTCTCTCGCCTCCTTTACATCCATATATTTACGCACACACGCTCGTCGGTTAAGGGTACTCCTAATCTGGCCATTTTCAATGTATCGCCGATTTGGTCGATAAATCTTCGTCTAGGGCGTCCCTTCCCGAACCTATACATATAAAAGTGGAACAAAAAAGAGGTGAAAATTGGAGTTCTAAAGAAAAATTTATTGAAATTTATTTTATTTGTAGGTAGTAACGCTTTGTATCATTCTTATTTCGACTAAAGCGAATTATCTTATAATTATAGAAAATATTACGTGCACATATGGCTCAATCCAAACAATCATATTATAGAGCAGTGATTCCCATTTCCCAACCAGTGGTTCGCGGACCACCAGTGTTCGGCAAGAGCTTAAATATAGGCCGCGCGTTTAAAGTAAAACATTAATTTATTATTTTCTCGTCAAGTCACGTTAGTACCTATTAGCTTTTACAATAAATACACAAATAATACTGTTAATGAATGCTTCTTTTCAGTTTATTAATATAATTATGTTAAAAGTTGATCATAAATTAATATAAAATAAAATAATAAATAATTTATTATAAATATATATTTTCTTTCACCTTTTGGTCCCTGCTAACTAGTAAAAAATCAAAGTGGTCTTTGGTCACAAAGTACATTTTTAGCGATTTTAAAACCTAATTAAAATTGATATAAAAAATAATAATAAGAATTGTTAGTCCTGTGGATAAACTAAGGGTCTCGGAAGTTTAACTTTACTACCATAGTTAGGTATTAATGAATTGGAGATAATTTTCGTTTAGTAATAACGTTTTATTTATTAGTCCTTGTTTTGGAACAAGGCAGATACAGTTTAATTTGAACTTTTGAAGAATAGAGCCATGTCATCCGGTTAATACTATAATTTCATTTTCGCTGACACTCCTCATGCTTGCTTGGTTTGAACAAGTCTACCTGTCCGAGATCGTTATTCGTTATGTACTGAAACAATCACCCCTTCAAAATCCAATAGGGCTGGGCTGGATTGCAATCAAATTAATGTGATTGGTGCGCAAAATACATGCTACGTCCCATTGAAGCTTTGTTTTGAATGCTATCTGTTAAACAATTTCAAACAGACTTCTTTTCCGTATGAACGTGAAAACATGTCAAAGACCGGTTTAGACAGCTTCTAAAAATACTGAAACATTAGTCACGGTTCTGTTTAAAACATAAAATCAAGAAACGGGAAATGTTTTCGATACGCGCAACTAAACTCGGCCTACCTTTGCAAATCTATGCGTCTAGGTAGAAGTGGACGCGGCGCCGCGCCTTGTGTATCCATTACCTGGCAATCTGACATGTCTAGATGTAATGCTTGTTTGTTGCATACATTTAATTCGCGTACCTATCTAAGTGTCGTGTGTACGTAGGCAACGTCATAGTGACGCTAGTTGGCGCCCGCCCGGCGGTATACTATACTATAGCACAACATTTTAGTGCCTACTCGTACATATCAAGATATTTATTTCAACTGTTTGTGGCGCCAACTTAAAAGTTCAAACTTTTAAATGTAAAATAAAGGAACATCTGAAATTTCTAAGGGGCTACTATATACATGGTATTTTTTATTTGTTTGAAGATTATACAAGTTTGACTAACGAACGAACATCGCATTATATTCCAGACCTGTATAACTGACACCGGAAAAAATTTCCTGTGCGTACACTTAAAACATTTAAACAGTTTAAACTTTTTTAATGCTTCATTTTATAGTCTGTGCACATATAAATACTTTACATTGTGATAGTAACGGTAAAAGCACAATAAATAATAAGAGTACACAAATGTGTCGTTTTAACATTCGTTTGACGTATTTAATCCAGCAAAACTTGCACACTCTGAAATACTGTGCACGTTTTGCTGGATTTCCTTAAAAAAATTGCTTTAAAAACTGCAAGACCTCAAAATACCCAAGGATAGAAATAGTGTCAAAGGGAAGACCCTCTAAGCACATTCTCCTTAATGGTATAATATATATAATAAATATATTATAGTAGTATTGACTCGAGGCAGTGAATTGCGTTATTGTAAGGACGTTTCTTATTTAATTAAGGACGTGTGAAATGGTAAAATAAATGTTTTTTTGATAAATGTTTCGACTAGAACTTTTTGGGTTTTGAATTTTACGCACATAAAGTTTTCACACTATCTTCTATGCCTTAAAAATCTTTGACGAAAAATCTATTTTGAACATTTTTTTACTTCTACACTATTTTACAACTAAGATATGAATTTTAAGGGATGAGGAGATGAGACTTTTTTACTCTTAAAATTAATAGATCTCCAAGTTTTTTTAAATATTTTCCCATATAACTTATAGACTAAGTTTAAAGTAGTTTTTCGATAATTGAACTACTTGCCAAAGACTACTTTTATACATCTGCATGTTCTGTTTTATTTAGGTTCTGAAAAATGATTAAGTACATAATATTTTTGTAGACTGAGGCATTTTTTTGACGTACATTCTGAAAGAAATACAGGTAAACTACGGAGTTTATCGGAATAATTGCAGATGAAAGAAAATCAATTTTGTTCTAGTTAGTACAAAATGCATATTTTGTTTTGCAATAGAAGCCGCGGACTAGCAAAGCTCCATAGTTTGCGCTCCTCAATAAGGTAGGAAAGTAAAGTATCAGTTTCGCGCGCTGTACCCGTTGTTTACGCGCCATAGCGTGGCGAGTGAGGTTGTCGACCGCGTGCCGCACCACGCCGCCATATTTTTGGTACAAATAAATAATAGAGCAGCGCAACGCAGCACGATCGATCGCGCGATGTCCAGTGCGGCGGCGCGCGAGGCCCCCAAGCCCAAAACATTGCACCCCCCACCCTGGCAGGAGCGTGCTCGAAACGTGCGATCGCTTCACGCAGTATAACCTCGTTGCAATTTATTGTCCTTTTTCGTATACAATGTTTTTCAAACCACAACAATACAAACAGGCAGTCGCTTTTGTCGTTTTATGTTATGCATACGCTCGAGTGTTTCAAGTAATAATGATTTTCATGGTCGTTTTATGTATTACGTAATATATGTAACAAAATGCCATGCAGTGCATACTTCATAACAATATTTAATGACGATTGACTGACTGATTGAGTATAATTTGATGACAAAATGTCGTAACAATCCACATTATTTACTTCCATAATATGCTACTGCATCACGGAGATCTAAAAATTATTAAAAAAATCTTTAACAAAGCTAACGTAGCAAACGTTAATAAAACGTAAAGGAGTGAGGGCCCTTATTAATTTTTAAAAGATTCGAAGGGTAAGATGCTTAGGTATTTCAATATCAATTTAGCTAACTACTGTACATAACAAATCCTGGAATGCCGACCATGTACCGCAGAATAGTGTTAGTAAATTCGGCGGCGCGCTGGAACATTATTTTTTTTATTTTAAAGTAGCAATTTTCCATTTATTTATTTTCGTTCAGCTGGAGATACCGAATAAAATTGAGAGAACAGCAGAACTCATCGTCATTGGGCCAAACGGAAGTGGAACAACGACCCAAGAGCATCTAATCCTAAACCATTGTAATTACACAGCCACAGTTACAGTTTATGTCATATTATCATAATTAATTATAGAGTAAATATTACACAATCATCATCATCATAACAGCCCTTCACAAGTCCACTGCTGAACATAGGCCTCCCCTAAGGAATGTCATAAAGCACGGTCTTGAGCCACCTGCATCCATCGAGTTCCTGCATGTCATACCAGGTCGTCACTCCTATTGGGGGGTCGCCCTACCGGGTACGAGGCTGCCACTCGAGAACCTTTTTTCCCCATCGGTTGTCAGTTCTTCGAGCTATATGGCCGGAGTAGTAAATATTACAACGGGCATAAAATTATTGGCTGCACAATTTGCGGTTTCAGCCCTCAATCAAATCGGCATTTGCAAACAAAAAAACATAGGACGTTGGAAGTCATACTTCCGTGTTTAAAATACAATGTTTTAACTAAACTAAAGCAATTGTCACTTATTGAACACTGTCACCAAACTTACGAGTTATGTTGGATACATAAAATTTAACCCTTAACGCATCTAACTTTTTTTTTATATGATAAGGGTGACAAACGAGCACACATTCCACCTGATGGTAAGTGGCTGCTGCGGCCCATAGACATCTACCTCTATCCTCTATTACAAATCAAAATGTAGATGCGTTCTCACCCGTGAGGACTAGGATGGAATGCCTCATTTCCAGTAAAAAGGGCCTCCGGCCACCTGCACTCACCAAGCGAAACGCAGAGGTAAACCTCTACTTCACGCTGGTATTCTGTGAGGTCGTGGTACCACCCCGGTTCGAGCCGGCCCATCCGTGCGACAGCAAAAGCTGCCGCTTGGCTCTACCACTGATAGAACTTCAAAAACACCTTCGATCAGGTGGTATTGTTGATCGAAGAAAAACACGAAGCAACCTTAAAAAATCACCACAGAGTCGTAACTTCCAATTTAAGGTCATAGGAATGGTTATAATTGTACATGTTTGGCTTATTTGTTTTCGTTTCATAGAACGCTCTCTCCCCCTATATTCAATAAGGTCAAGAACGCTTTAAATCAAGTTGGCAGACAAAAGCTGTGTTGCGATGTACAGCGTCCACAAATGTGACGTTAATGGAACATTCGAGGATACGAGTTTGATCAGTTGGAAAATCTATAATAATTGCTTAATCTTAAGAAATACTGGCATAATATTACATTAAAACTTTCAAACAAACAGTTATTGACCTTAGAACACAATAATAGTTTTATTATTTGTTTTTTTTTTACATTTTTGCTTTGCGAATACAACACTTTGAATACAACTATTATTACGATTTTAAGGCGTTTTATTTTTTTTTCTTGATGTTTCAAGTACTTTGCAGCTCCTATGGTCACTGGTTGAACTGTGATTGGTCACGGGATACATGTATATTTTATTGAAAACTGTTCTAAACTAATATTTAAAATCTATCTAAACTTTACACAAAACTAAATCTGGAAACTTTGCCTGCTATAAAATGGCCAGCCCTTTTCTTTAAAAAATTATTATCATCATCCTTATTATCACCCTATTGATGGTCACGGTTGGACGTAGGTTACCCCAAATCCATAACATCATGTTATAGGATATTAATTTTCGATCGATAAATATTTAATTTGAAAAAAGAAAAACAAGCTCTATAGGATTTTCGTTGAGAAATGTAGAATGGACCAAACAATATTTTGTTCGATACCTACTCAAGCTAATAATTAAATATTGTACTATAATATAAATATTATAAGATTATAACTTAATTGCAGGCGGGGACAAACAAAAACTATAAAATAATTATTTTTAAAATGTTACTTTTACATAAAGACCATCAAACAAATGTTGGTTAATGGTTTTCCCGTCTGCGTGACAAACTAAACGCAATAAACAAGTTGTTCGGTAAAGTATTGGCAAGATTGTGGACGGTTATAGTCCAAGTCGAACAAATTATTATACCTATAATATTTGAAATTGGCTATTAGCCCTATATGTCACTTTCACAATTAAAACGAATCCAATTATAAACGACACCTCACAAGGCTACAAAGAGTAGCAAACGTACAAAACTAAACATACATATACATTACAATATACATACAATACCGACATTCTAAAAACATTACCCTCTTACTACTTTAATTTGATTAACACTTCTGTACATTATACGAAAAATTTACAAGTAACAATTCAGCACAATTCCCTACTGCCTATTAATTACAATGCCTTAATAATAAAATCTAAAAGAGATCAATTTATCAAATCAGCTTAAAGTAATTATACGGCTGTATAAAATTGTAAATGTTTCTTTCGGTATATTTTGATGAGTTTTGATAAGACTTCAAGGTGTATGTCGCTTATTGTATGCTGTACATATTTTCTTATCGCGCGGCTCGAGTCGTAACTGGTTAAACCGACAACAGCTATGTGTGTGTGTGCGTTACGTTTAAGGTAAAAAAGCGGCCAAGTGCGAGTCGGACTCGCCCATGAAGGTTTCCGTAGCAGCAAGTAACATAATTTACGATTTATGACGTATTGAAAAAAAACTACTTACTGGATCTGGTTCAAAGAAATTTTCGGTGGAAATTTACATGGTATTGTACATCTATATTTTTTTTAGTTTTATCATTCTCTTATTTTAGAAGTTACATGGGGGGAACACACATTTTACCACTTTGGAAGTGTCTCTCGCGCAAATTATTCAGTTTAGAAAAAAATGATGTAAGAAACCTCAATATCATTTTTGAAGACCTATCCATAGATACCCCACATGTATGGGTTTGATGAAAAATTCTATTTTTATGTGAAAATCTTAATGCGGTTCACAGAATACATCTACTTACCAAGTTTTAACAGCATAGTTCTTATAGTTTCGGAAAAAAATGGCTGTGACATACGGACGGACAGACAAACAGACTCGACAAATCTATAAGGGTTCCGTTTTTTGCCATTTGGCTACGGAACCCTAAAAATACTCCGATTATACAACTGATCATGTATAATAAATTATTTAAATAAGTACCCAGTTTAGAATAAAATATAATATTTTTTATTAAATATACATTATTACATAAAACTACATTTTTTTTATTTTCTAGTTCGGAAAATACCTCTGTCTTGGGAAGAACCAGCAACAAACCCAGCGGGACTTTTTTAAACATATTTTACTTTACAATAATTGAACCAGCATGGTGGCGATCACCTCTTTGCCATGGGTTTTTGTCACTTACGTATTCTTTGATATTATAATAACCTTTTTTGTACAATTTTTCTTATAACATTTAAACTTATTTATTGACAAATTTTGTACATTTTCTGGAATTTTGTTGTAAAAGCGTTAAATAAGACATTTTATGATTCAAGGAATGTAAGCTAATGTAACCACAATACCAGTACTGACTGCATAGGTTTAAAGGATTCCAAATGTTTGGCCAGATAATTAAATAATTAGTGTTTCTTTCTTTATACGAAAAGTAATATTAAGGTGAAACTACTCTAAAACTTGCGATTAAAAACTCCAATTAAGTATTAAGCACTTCTTTTCTAGGCGGAATATGTGGTTTATTATAGCAAGCTAGCATGCGGCTCATCAGATGCTAAATGGTAACCGTCCACGAACATCCACCGGAAAAACTGCTGGCAGCAGTAAATTCCAGTGTGGTTTGCGTGGTGGGAAATTCCTAGAATAACGGACGCTTGTGGATTGCCATGAAACAAATTGAAAGAGACTCCGACGACCGACTGATGAAGGAAAAATAAAGGAAAAGCTTAAATCAAAATCACTGAATACAAATTTTTAAAGCTAATCATTGAATGTAACATTACTAATGCGACGATGTCGGCACTCAGCTTAGCGTAAAGCTTGGGTAAATATTCAATGTTGTGCATGTCAGCTAGTGCATACTTAGAAAGGTACTTAGATTTATATTTATAGTTGTTGCGCTGGGGGCCGCGGGTTCGAATCCCGCACGGAACAAGTATTTGTATGGCCTACAAATTATTGTTCCGGGTCTGGATGTTTGTCCTTGTGCAATTTATATTTGTAAACTGCCTCCACGACACAGGAATACAACAAGAATAAAAAAAGAATATATCTCAATAGTTCTAGAATTAGAAGTATAAGCACCAAGTGAGACAATACTTATCGTATTTTAAATGAACAACAAAATTTGATAAAATGACTTAATAAGTAGATGAATTTCAAAACTGACTTAGGACGACTAACAAATATACGTCAAAATGACCGAGCAAGCTTTGATTACAGAATAGTGCATTGAACTTGAGGGAATTTACCAAAAATTCTAGAGGGGATGTTTATACATCGGATCAGTTTTGCCATCAGTTCTTACTGGCTTCACTCTTAACCACAAGTCACGGTCTGACGTGACAACATCGCCTTTCATTATCAATACCGTACGTCAATAAACACTCGGCAGTTTCCGAATAAAACTATTGCGCACGAACATTCCACGTGACATCTCCATCATTCCCCTTACCGACTGTTATAAACTATAAATAACGAACGTGTTGATAAAGGTTATGAACTCAATAATATGTCATTTTCTTTATCCCATACCATACACAACAGGTTCTCCAAGACCGAGACATATGAACATCAATTAAATTAATCTCCGGTGATAAAAGATACCGGGGCTTGTATTAGTGGGAAAAACTACTTTACATTACATTATTTACTACACAAGTATGCTTACACAAGAACATACTTATACAAACATGTTTAATATTTTTTATAATTATCACAGGTAAATAGCAAGTTGATAAAACTTCAAAAAAAGGTTTCAAAAATATTTAAATTAGAGATGCCGCGGTTAGCCCTAATTATTTGGTGTCCCCGCGACGTTGCCCGCGCGTAATTATTACGATTGGATTTCATGGGTTTTATTTTTTTGCGCGGAACCCTAATTATTTTTCTAAAATAAAAGTAGCCTAAGTTACTTCTTATAACATCAGCTATCTGCCAGTGAAAGTCCGGTCAAAATCGGTCCAGCCGTTTCGGAGATTAGCCGGAACAAACAGACAAACACAGACAAAAATTTAAAAAATCGTGTTTTTGTTATAAATAGCGTATATACTTTCATTTGCATATAATAAAAAGCTGTTATTTCGACATTACAAACAGACACTTCAATTTTATTTATTTGTATAGATTCGATGTAAAAACCGCCCCACTCATATATAGGTAGAAAAACCGATAAATTGTTAGGTTCGACGAAATTTGAGGCACGCAGTAAATTAAAAATTTGCTCCTTATAATGTTTACTAATCACTATTTATTGTAAAAGGAACATGTATGGTAGAGGTAGACTGGAGACTCGAGTATGTCATGCTTGCTTACCTATTGTCCTTGGTGAGCGACAGAAAGCGAGAAATCGCGACGCGACATTACGCAATGCAACCTATATTACACTGATGTCGCAAACTGATGTTTCAGTTAAGATATTATACGTAAATCTATGAACTGATTAACGCTAAACTAGTGTCCGACCGAAAGTCAGTTTTATGCCGCAGTTACAGCCGAAGCCGATTATTCGCCTTATGCTGTAACATTCGGCAGTAACCTAAAGTTTGAGTCAAAAATGCTAACTTTGAAGGCAGATTAATTGCACTTTATTTAATAAAGGTGATAAAACTCTATTGAGGAACTACAGACCGATATCGCCTCTATTTATGAAAAAGTTAGTACCACATACCACATACTTACCCTTCAACAGGTTAAACAGAAGACCGAAGAACATAACTGCCTTTACGTTTCGCGCGTGTATGTAGATATTGAGGCCTTAAATTTATTGGAAATTTGAGTGACGCTGCAATCCGCTCAGCGGTGCCAGGTTTGACAGTCGGTATATCGGAGTTTCTTTTTACTTAATATATGCCAGTACTTTAATACAGTCCCACCTGGTGTTAAGTGATGATTAAGCGCTAGATGGTAAATCGTGCCGCAGTGTTTATTTAGAAGCAACGATGCCTGTCCGAGTACAGAACCAGAGTACAAAACTTATTCAAAGACAGAGAAGTGTAAAACAGTGTATTCATCCACGAAACGCTTCCCAGCTGAATTTCAAGACGTTTTCAAGCTTCAAGACTGCAACGGATACGGTATTAACATCAACGGTGAATACATCGCTCACCTTTGATTTGCCAATATAAATCAATGAAAAGAGTTATTCGCAAAGATTCTCTGCATGATGAAATTCGTAACGTGGATGTCCGGCAGAGAAACAAGAACAACTGACAGTGACAGGTCAGCGGAACAGTAAGCTGAGGTGGCGGCCATATAACTCCAAGAACCGCCAACCTCATATTGGAAAGCACAGTATTGGGCGACTGGGCGACACCCACTAGAAGAATAACGACTTGATCAAACATGCAGGGAGTTGTTCGATGCAGGTGGCTCAGGACCATGCTGCGTTATATTATATAATTCATATACGTAAACTTTGAGTTCTTTTTTTTCGTATACGTGTTTGCACTTTTATTTAGGTATACAAAATAAAAGTACGAAATTTTCGTTCTTACTTCTATTTGTTGCTAGTGTGTAATTTCTAATCACAATTAAACCTTGGCTTTCGGCTTCGCAGCAAAAGTCGAACAATCGACTACGGCTTCGACCGCAGGTTACAAAAGTCGAACAAATCGGCTTTGGCTTTGGCTTTCGCTTTGGCCAAAAAGTTACCTTCGGTCATCACATAAAATAAATTTTTGGATAAAAGTTAAGGGGTTTTCTATTTGTCAACCTGATATTTATGATTTTAACAGTCCTAATGTAGGACTACTAGATGACTAGACAGTATAACAACTACAAAACACTGTAATGTTTATCTGGTTTTTTTTATAGAATATGGGTGACAAACGAGCACACAGTCCACCTGAAGGTAAGTGATTACTGTGGCCCATAGACATCTACATCTATCTTCGTTTGCGAATTAAAATGCAGATGCGTTGTCAGCCGTGAGGACTAATATAGAATGCCTCTTTTCCAGTAAAAAGGGTATCCGGTTCTCTACACTCACCATACGAAACACAGCAGCATTAAGATGCTATTTTACGCTGATATTCTGTGAGAGCGTGGTCCTTCCCCGGTCGAGCCCACCCATTCGTGCGACAACTATACTATTAATATAGCTGCAGCATTGCTCTACCACATATAGCTTATTAAACTATCAAACAATAGTCTTCCCTTGCATGTCTAACCAGAATATTAGTTATCTGTGTTAACTTTGCGCTGTCATTTTTGTCGCTCAGGCGTTATCCAACGCAAGTAAGAAAACATTGCGGAATTACGAAAATATATAACAATATACATAGTTTGCGACGAGACGCGACGCAATGCGGATTTTTTGGAACCAAGTTCCTTATCGGACGGTACGAATTTGGCGGATGGAGGCTAGGCGAGAAAAAGTAAGTATAAGATTTTTTTTATAGGATAGGATGACAAACGAGCTCACAGTCCACCTAATGGTAAGTGGTTGCTGTGGCCCATAGACATCTACATCTATCTTCGAATACGAATCAAAATGCAGATGCGTTGTCACCCGTGAGGACTAAGATGGAATGCCTCTTTTCCAGTAAAAAGGGTCTCCGGTTCTCTACACTCACCATACGAAACACAGCAGTGTTAAGCTGTTATTTTACGCTGGTTTTCTGTGAGAGCGTGGTCCTTCCCCGGTCGAGCCGACCCATTCGTGCTAAAACTATACTACTAATTAATACAGCTGCAGCATGGCTCCACCACGTTAAAAAAATTTCCGTCATGACCCCTTCTAAAGTAATGTGGACGGCCTTGGCGGCTATAAGGAAGCGAGATGGAATAATATCCATCTCCCTCGCACTTTTTCTTATCTTGCCATGAAAAAAATACTATTTTAAATGACACTTCTATGTGTCATTTATTTGTATTTTATAATACAAATTCATTTATTTGTATGTGTTAATCAATAATATAATACGTTTATCAATAATAATATAATACGAAAGGAACTTCAAATGTTTTTTTTCTTACGACGATATGCGACTTGTGCGAGCACTTTCTACCTAAAAGTCAATAGCAACCTCTCAATAGAAATGGGGGATATAATAAACTATAGGTTTTGAAAATTTATTATTCGTGTTGAATATTTAGGTTTATCAGCACAACAATATAATCGAAGGTGTTTGGAAACAATAATAATCTATGAACATTGGTAGATTTTTTGTTAGTGTAATTTTATAATAGAACATGCTTTGAGTACGTAGGCATAGGTATTGGTAGGAATATTGTATTATTGGCTTTTAAAAAATTACAAATAAATTGAATAGGTACCTGCGGAGTTTCTTTCGCCGTTTCTTATGCGGGCAACTTTACTACACATTAAAAAATCTTAACGTTTGGCAAAAGAAATTTTAACTTCTTACGTCGAAAAACCATTTTCATTTCATGTATTGGCATGAAATTATGTTGCAATAAAATTAAGTAGAACTTCCTATAATAATAATGTAAACAAACACTTGAGTTTTGGCAGCTTACTGACGTCATAGATTCAAATGAATTACGTACTGTGTACTGCCCAAAGAGTATATAATCATTACATTTTACGTGCTCTGCCCATAAATAGTAAATTACATTGTTGTTGTAAATTAAACTTTCAAAAAGAGCTTATTATATTAATTCTTAAAATATTTATTTTGAAAAATAGTATTTATAGGCCGTCATAGGACATACGTAATATTTCATTCCATAAAAATACATTATGTACTTAATTTAAATTATGCTACTACTCGTAAGTCTCGGCAGTGCAATTTATGTACATCTATAATAATTAATCTTTGAATATCATAATATTTCATAATAGTTTTTTTGGTAATGCTGTTTGTGTACCTACTCGCTCGTCAGGTTAAGGCAGGTAAAATAAACTCAACAAAGGCAGATAATTTTGTTCATATCATAGTGGTATGAGCCTCAGGAGCTTAGATCCCTCAGGAAGTACGTAGTAATAATATATATGTATATATTTAAGAGCCGTGGTAGCTCAGATTGTTAGCGCTCGCTGTAAGCTTCACAGTTCACGAGCAACCCGGGTTCGACCCCGCCGGCACCAATGAAATTGTTAATTGCAATTTTAAGTGCTGATTTACCACGTGCTCGGCGATGAAAGAAAACATCGTGAAGAAACTTGCATATCTGAGAAATAAGAATAAAAAATATTTCGAAGACATGTGAAGTTCGCCAACACGCATTGGGGCAGCGCGGCGGACATTTCCTTGTCCTAAAACCCTCTCAGAAATGAGAGGAGGCCTGTAGTTACTTTTATATAATATATTATTTGCCTTGGGGCTTCCCTGTACGGGAAAATGTTACAAAAAACGTTATACAAATAAATATAAAATACAAATAAATAAATATATATATTATAGTACTTAGCGTTGAATTCACAACAATTATATAAATTTCGACCACGGCACTGCCGATACTAATTTATGAAGTTTATTAACGAATTCCTACGCTATCGCGAAATGAGTGTAGTTATGACATGTAATAAAAGAGGGTTTTACGAGAGACTCCGGGTTAAATTACAATATACAACCAAATTATCGAAAATTGTTTTATCCGCTAGGCCATGTAGCAGAAAAAAATCAATTGTGTTAAACCACCACCAATCTATAATTGCAGCTTCCAAGCCAATTTAGTAATCTAGTAAGCAGTAGTAACACAGAATAAATAATATGGTATTATACGTGTTACTATTATTTATTCTGCGGTATTAGTAATAAAATTTCATTCAATCATGAGTAATATTTGTTCAAAATTGCAACATTAAGATTTATCCATCCGTAACACGTACACGCATTTCTCTTTTTAAAGTTTTATGGTACTTTTTATTTCTTATCTTCTACTAACCGGTTTTGTCATCAAAACAATTAGCAACTCAGTAATATTTAAAATTAACACATATTATCTTTTATCTGGTATTCCTAAAGTAACTACGCTTAATTTAGTTACTTTGCGTAATATTTTATTAACATCGAGATTAGTATTGCCTATCTGCGTAGGATCGGCTCATGTATCGAAAAGAGCGTTACCGCGATGTGGGAAAAGGGCCAACCCGTTGTTTACACCACCGCTCCGCACCACGTGGTGGCCGATTGATGCACGCAGTCACGTGGTCCCCTAGCAGTCACACTACACACTACAACAGGGATGCAAACTTACGCTACCGTACTACGCACTGAACAAGATTAACCTATCCGTAATCAGATTGAAAACTAATATGAAACGCTACCTGAGCTCGGCGCCCGCCGTGATTGTCTGTTCCTTGCGTATCACTACCGTTTATTTAAAAGCACTGACAAGATTGTCGTGAAACTTATAAAACAATTTGAAAATTCGTCACTGACACAGATCACTTGTTGTTATATTTTAACAATAACAAACAACACTGTATTGTAAACACAGCGCGCAATACGGAGCGAACATACACACTTGTTATCACAAACGACGCGCGCAAACGACTGGGATTGGGAGGCCGAGGGCAGCGACGCGCGCGGGGCTATGCCGTCGACCCAGTCGTGGAATGCGGCTCGCCCGTTCTCGCGTGCTTATTTTTTTGATCTGTCCAGTAGGGCGCGAGGGCACACTAGTGCTCCAACCAAAGATCACTCAGCATCGCATTTGGTACCTGGGTAAAACGAGATGCCACTTCTTCGTCATAGCTTACGTATAGTTTAGAAATTATCAGGCATACAAACACTTCTGTAATGTATAATAGGTAATTATGTAATCTCAAAGTCAGAATTTAGAAGAACATCAAAAAAGTTAATTGGAAAATAGAGGAGCAAAATTATCATACAATAAATACTCTAATAACTATTAAATTATATCGATAATTTCACAGTTCAAAAGTACAGCAAATAAAAAAAAACGGCCAAGTGCGAGTCGGACTCACGCACCGATGGTTCCGAACAAATCCATAGGTATATATAAGTTTAAAATTATTAAAAATATTTTTATTATATGATGTAACTAAAAATTTATGTTTTTCGCAATTTTTCCTTTATCTGTGCTATAATACGTTGCTTCGTACCAAATTTTAAGATTTTGAGTTCGCGGGAAGTACCCTGTAAGTTTTGATTCCCTTGTGAATGTCGAAAATTTGCGGCATAAACGGCTGTATCTTTTGATTGCGTTGGCTTAGAAGTTTGATTTTTTCACAGCTCCAAGGGACAGTAGACTTGAATATTTGGTAATTTCAGCTTGATACCTCCACGCATTCCTGAGAAAAAGGGTCTTGACAGACAGACAGATGGACAACAAAGTGATCTCATAAGGGTTCCGTTTTTTCCTTTTAAGGTACGGAACCCTAAAAATAATCGTATACTCGCTAATCACAAAAGCGCATTGTTTTATTATATTTTCATTTTACGAGTTGAGTATAGTTTTATAATAACTATGTTAACTTTCATAATATCTTCTTATCTATCTATCTATCTATCACAGTTTAAAGAGAATATAACTCTTTTAAGCTGTGACCTAACAATGAAAACTAAAATAAATAATTTGTAGCACTTTTTAGGGAACTCGTTTACATTATTATGTACTTAGTCGTAATATTGTGCTATACATACATAACATACAACAAATCTTTCTATAGAAATGAATATTGCAATAACATATTCCGGATTTCAATGTTTCTTTTTGTTCGTATACCTATTTAACTTTATTTAAGCCTATTTAACTGAACAATAAGCTTATTAAACTTAATTTCCCATAAAAATTGCATCTTAATTTAAATGGGCTCCAATACATTTTAAAATTATCGCGTCACTATAGTAAGATTATACTAAATATTAGAAGTAAATTTTCCTTCCTGAGTATAAACAAGCAAAGCTTAGACAATAGGTACATAAGTTAAGTGAAATACCTTGCTTATGTACAATGTAAAGAATTTTCCATCTTTACTTCTCAATATTTATTGGTTCCTCAGAGTAATGGCTAATTATTGCTTTATGATAGGTTCTCTATTTTTAACGACAGTATGGCTCATTTAGCAAAGTGTTGACGTTGCAAAATATTATGTAACTTTACACTTAGTCGGTAATACGGCGCCACAAATGCTACAAATATTTTTTCTGATGCATTATGTCAGAGTACATGGTTAGACGAGTAATACAATTACTTGTGTGGAATCAAATATCACACAGTGTGAGATACTAATAAAATAGTTTTAATTTAATTTTTTCATGCAAATATGTATCTAGGTTGGCATCTAATGAGGTGAATGAGTACCTAGTCAATCAAATATAATCCTTCCTTCGAACAAGTAAAGTATATCAAAGACACCCACGAACCTACAACCTACAATACACATACAGATTTTTACATAATACAGCCACGAAGCAGCACGAAAGAGTCTGTTACCCCAGGAAAATGACCTGACATAATACCAGAAAAAGCTGCATAATGCTGCTACTGTGTATAAAATAACGAATGAGAAGAATTGGAGACCATTATTACCGATAATGAGAAATGATTCCATGTATCTTAGTTTTCAGGAGTGACAACGCATCCCACACAGCATCCCTTTACCGTGTGTGTGCTCGTTTGTGACCTTTTTATAAAAGAGAAATGTGATTAGTATATTCGAGAAGTAGTCTAAAACAAAAAGGAAAAATAGTACAGAATGTAAAGTTTAAACAAAACCACTTGTAAATACGAATTAATTTATTCCTATATGATGACTTAGTAGCGATAGATAAACTCTTTTTTATTTCCAGAAAGAACTCAGGGGTAGTCCCTTATAAATTTTGAGAAAAATATCCACTCATAAATGTGAAGAAAATAGAGAATCAAGTTTTAATGTAACTACATATTTAGATCAAATTCAATTTTTTTTATATAGAATAAGCGTAACAAACGAGCACACAGTCCACCTGATGGTAAGTGGTTGCTGTGGTACATAGACATCTACATCTATCTTCGTTTGCGAATTAAAATGCAGATGCGTCGTCAGTCGTGAGGACTAAGATAGAATGCCTCTTTTCCAGAAAAAAATGTCTCCGGTTCTCTACAGTCAACATAAGAAACACAGCAGCATTAAGCTGCTATTTTACGCTGGTATTTTGTGAAAGTGTGGCCCTTCCCCGGTCGAGTCGACCCATTCGTGCTACAACTATAGCAGTAGATATATAGCCGGAGCATGGCTCTACCACGTGTTGCGGGCTTGTTATATTTACCGAGTGTACACAAAAGCTTCAAAAATTATTTTTTAATAAAGGTAAAAGACTTGGGTAAGTAAGAAAAGTAAAGTAAGAAAGTTTTGCCTAACTAAAAAAATAAATTTTATATATATAATAGTTTTTTGTATTAAATATTTCCAAAGTACACTCCACCAGCATCTATAGAAAGTTTTATGAGTCTGATATAGAAATAGAATAATACATGTAAAATAAAAATAATCAATTTTTATTTTAGAGATTTAAAAGTAGTCACTCTGTGCTTAGTTAAAGCTGTAAGGAGTGTGATGCAAAAGTTTAATCAGTGTGCTGTCACGAATTATATCCCAAGCAGCATGCAAGCTGTATATGAGCTGTATTTGAGTTCCTTTTTATACTAGAGGCTGCATTTACTGGTTATACAAAGGCTGTATTACGGATCGCCGTAACGCCGTGCGAAAAATGGAATAAAACGCGCTGGTCTTGCTTTTAACTGGAGGCAAGCGGCGGTGAGGAGGAACTTTTACTTTCTTTTCTTGCTGGTGCCTTTTCGGTGGCTGGAGAGCGACTGCCGACCCTATTTTTTTTTTTTTTGCGCCCGAAGCAATTGGAAAAGGGCTACCACGGAGGGAGGCGGAAAATGCATTACGCATACCACGACAGCCGGTCTGTCCTGGTTATGCGGGACTCACTGCCTACCGGGGGACCTAAGTGATACCCGCTAAAAACCGCCTTTGGGGAGTGGCAACTTAGCTGTTTAAAGCTTCTTATGCCGTATCGGAAGCGACCCTCTTTTGGGAAAAGAGGGCGCAGGCGGCTACGAGCCGCTGAGGGAGTGCCTACGAAGGCAAATTAATTATGAATAATTTAATTAGAGTTGGCCTGAGCCGCCATGAGGCAGTTCAGGTCGTTTGACAGTTTATTAGGCGGGTCCGAGAGAGAGTTTCTCGGCCTGCGGACTCGATAGCGAGAGGGGAGTGGGGCTGCATAAGTAGCTGCCTCACGAATAAGATGATTGGAGTGCGACTCTGAGGCTTTGAAGAAGTTCTCAGAGAGATTTTTAAGAAATTGTTGAATTGTAGGGAGCTCTAGGTCCCGATGAAGGTCGGCATTACGGACGTACCAAGGTGCGTTCGCAGCTCGACGACAGAAAAGGTTTTGAACTACTTGGAGTTCATTAATAATTTTAGGGTTAGCGTGGGCAAAAATGGGGCCCGCGTAGGACATGACTGGTCGTATACAGACCTTATAAAGGGTACGCTTGTTTCTGAGGGACATTTTACTGTGTCGGACCAACATACTGTTGAGCCTATTCAGGTAAAAACGTGCGTGACGGGTTATTCTCTTGACGTGGGGCCTGAAAGTTAGCCCTGTGTCTAGAGTGACACCTAAATATTTGGCAGACGTATGCCAGGGGACAGGGGTCCCTAGCATACGTATTGGTGGAGTGTTTTTGATACGGCGTCGTTTATAATCGAAGTGAACGGCGGAGCTCTTCTCCGGGTTCACATCGATGCGCCATTTTTTGAACCAAGCTCCTAGGTCATCAACTGACTTTTGGACCTTGTTGTTGTTGACCTTTACAGTAGAGAGCAGTGTCGTCTGCGAAGAGGGAGAGCTGAACACCTTTCGGCGGAATGGGAATATCGTTGGTGAACAGGATGTACAGCAGAGGAGCAAGTACTGAGCCCTGAGGGACACCAGCTTTGATGGGGCGCTGTGAAGATAGCGTGCCTTCGTGTCTAAAACGAAAGGTACGATGATTTAGATAAGAGGCCACGAGACGTACTAGACGATCGGGGAGACCTATTTTGTATAGTTTGTAGATAAGGCCTGTATGCCAGACTCTATCAAAGGCTTTGGCGATGTCGAAAAAGACCGCGATAGTCTTATGACGACGGGGATAAAAACCGCTGAGGATATATTCCACAATACGGTGAACTTGTTGGGGGCAGGAGTGTTTCGCTCGGAAACCGAATTGATGGGGAATGATAAGAGGGTCACCGTCTGTGGGAAACAGATGGCGCCTCATGCGATTTTGGATGACTCTTTCAAAGAGCTTGCCCATTGCCTTGAGGAGGCTAATGGGGCGATGACTGGAGGGGAGGTTGAGAGGCTTGCCTGGCTTGGGAATACCAATCACAGTTGCCTCTTTCCACGTAGTGGGAAAGTAACTAAGGTTGAAGCAGGCGTTGAAGATAATAGATAAAAAGGTTAACACCTGCTCAGGAAAGTGTTTAAGGGCTTGGTTGGAGATGCCATCCGCGCCCGGAGCCTTTTTGGGTTTAAGTCCTTTGATGAGGGATGAAATCTCATCATTGGACACAGAGATAGGTTCGGAGGCTGTAGGGGGTGAGTTCCGGCGGCGGACCTCATCTTCCACTGCCTGGACGTGTGAAGGGTCAACGGGTTGAGAGCTAGGAGAGCATTGAGCGGCAATGCTGTCTGCAAAGCACTCAGCCTTTTCCTCGTCCTCGAAGGCTACCGTACCGTCGGGACGGGAGAGAGGGGGAGTGTGGGTGATAGCGTCTATGCGGAGGGCTCTTGCCATCCGATAGTACGCTGTATGAGAGGGAGAGATATTCTCCATGAGTTTACTCTTTTCGAGGTCTCGAAATTCAGAGAGGCGGAAACGGAGTTCTCGTTGAAGACGATTAGCCGTGTGCCTATATTCGGGCGTGGGGTATTTTGCTGCTCTCCGGGAAGCAGCTTTCTTGGCTTTTAATAGGTTGCTAATATGTAGGGGAAGCCCACTATTATTAGCAACCGGGACTACCCTTTCATTCTCCTTAAGGGAGGTTTTAATAAGGGTGGAGAGTGAATCGACCGCGGTGTCGATTTTTTCGGGACTGTCTAAGTCCGACGATAGGGAGATGGGAGAGTCCTGTGAGTCCAGAGCATTCGCTAGGGACTCCTTGAAGCCCTTCCAATTTGTGAAGGTTTTAGTCGAGGGTGTTGATGGGGGTGGCTGATGTCCAAGAATGAGGGAGACCGGTCGGTGGTCGGATCCTAGATCGTCTATAGTATGTGCCATATCGATTGAGAAAAACGGACAATGACCTCAGATATGAGCCGAGTGTCAAAAGGCGTAACTTACAAAATCTCAATTTAGATGTGATAACAATATTTAAATATTGATATTATTCCCACTTCTAGGTCAGCACATATGTTTTGTTTTTTTGTTTCTTAAATAATATTGTCTGTGGTTCCTATAAACATAGTAAAATCTTACGGTACATCGCGAAAAATGTGTTATATTTTATATTTCAATTTATGGTAAGTAACGCAGCAATTCATTTAATAACAGTTTCATATTAAAAAAATATTTGAAGCAATATAATCACCATATTGAGCTTTTGCAAATTCATCCCTTTAAAATAAACAAAACGCGCGTTACGTCAGTTCGTTCTAAAAGAAACGTGACAATGGCAGCCAGAGATGCGTCACCTTTTTTGGGCCGGTCCGCCATTTTGTTTTCATTCGTGTTCGGATAGCGCTTGCGTGTGTACGTCTCGGGTAATTCATAGCATTCATTGCATTGTTTTAGTTGAGTTTTTACTGTTAAATTTGTTATATCGTTAAGTTTTTGTTTTTTGAATCTGTTATATTAGTTTTACTGTGACGGTCGTTACTAAATCGACATGAGTTCAGGAGAATTTGGTGAAGGACCCGGTCCTTCAACATCAAGTGGAAAGAGACGTCGCCGACCCATAATAAACGTAGCAGGTACGTACAAATAGGTACAAATGCGACGACGTAGCCTTTCTATTTCTTAAAGCGCTCTTTTTATGTGACCATGTGGTATTTATTTTCTAAAACAATATGTATTTATGTGATGTAGTACTATGGTAGTATATTTTTGTCATTTATTTACAGGCCCATCTTCTGGAGCACCTTTAACGTCACCAGTAAAAAAGAGAAAACCTACCACTTTGTCGGTCGGGGAACAAGAGATTATCATTAATGTATACAAATATGTCAAAAACACCTGGCCCGAAGACGTGTATCCTTCAAACGTTAATATGGTAGAAAAGGTTTCGGAGATCTCAGGAGTCAGCAAGAGCACTATATATCGCGTATTAAGCGTGTATAGAGATTCCCATAAAATACCAGAAAAGGGAATAATTAATAAAAGAAAAAAGTCTGTAATTGACAAGTTGGACGATTTTGATAAATCGGCTATAAGAGCGAAAGTGCATCAGTTCTTTCTTGCAGGAGAATTACCGACTTTAGACAAAATTTTGCTCAGTATAAATCAAGATGACCAGTTGCCAAACTTGAGCAAAACTTCCCTGCGACGTGTGTTGCGCCATTTAAAATTCAAATATATAAAGAGAAACAGAAAAAGTGGTCTAATAGATCGCCCAGAGATAGTTCTGTGGCGTACCAGATATTTGAGAGAAATACAAATATTAAGAAACGAGGGACGTAACATTTTTTACCTTGACGAAACATGGATTAACGCAGGTCATACTATGGGAAAGGTATGGGAAGACACCACAATTGAATCTTCTCGTCAATCACGGTTAGAAGGCTACTCTACTGGCGCGAAAGCCCCTTCGGGTAAAGGAAAGCGATTAATAGTTGTACACGTTGGCAATGAAAATGGCTTTTTGGAGGGATGTGATTGGGTATTTGAATCATCATCTACTGGTGACTACCATGAGAGTATGGACGCTCTCCATTTCGAGGACTGGTTTAGAAAAGTAATAGAAAAACTGCAAAGCGGCGATGTCATAGTTATGGATAACGCTAGTTACCACTCCAGACGTTTAGAAAAAACCCCAACAATGTCTTGGCGGAAACAAAATATGCAGGAATGGCTAGAATCTAAACAGATCGCATACGTGCCCTCGGACACAAAGACCCACTTAATGGAAAAAATAAAGGCAGTTAAAGATAACTATCGAAGTTACGTCACCGACGAGATGGCAAAAGAAAAAAGCATCACAGTGGTAAGGTTACCTCCTTATCACTGTGAGCTTAACCCCATTGAACTTGTGTGGGCAGATGTGAAAGGGTACGTTGCACGAAAAAATACAACTTTCAAGTTAAAAGATGTTAAAAATTTACTTAAAGATGGTTTAACTCAAATCACGCCAGATAAATGGAAAAACTGTGTTCAGCATGTCCTTAAGGTTGAACAAAAAATGCGTGGCATGGATGATAGAATTGACCAAACTGCAGATCGCTTTATAATTAATGTTACAGATAGTTCATCAAGTGAAGATACGAGTGATGATTGCACCGAATAAAAATAAAGTTCTTATATAATATTAAAAATAAAGTTTTATCTTTTGCATAAGTACGTACTTATTCGGTGTCGTTATCACTCGAATCTTTATATGTGTTATAAATTAATGTTTTTTGTTGTTAAATGAATAAAGTACTTTATAACAATAGATGATTTTTCTTCTACAGCGATCTTTCACATAACTTTTTAATAATAGTTAATAAATATATATTATATCAATCATTATAAAAAAATCATTATAAATAAAGAAAGTACTACATATAAAATGTGCCTATATATTGAAGGTTTGTAACCCCTGGTTAAACGACCGAAAGGTCATTGTCCGTTTTTCTCAATCGATTTGGCACATACTATAGTGTCTCGATTGCCCTGAGGTTGAGGGAAACACTTTTGAGTAGTGCAAAATCTAGCACGTCGGGAGCGTGGTCGGTGACATCGGGATAGTGAGTAGCACCTAGGGGACTGTGAACGGTGAGGTCAAGAGACTGCGTGATATCGAGCAGTACCTTGCCACTAGGGGAGGTAGTACGGCATGTCCATTCAGTATGCTTGGAGTTAAAATCTCCAAACATAATGACTGAATTGCCTAAAGATAAAATAGACTCAAAATCTTTTTTGAGGGGATGGGTTCCTGAAGGGATGTAACAGGAGGCTATGAAGATGGACTGATGTCCAGTCATAGCTAGCCTGCATACCGTGGCTTCCATATTGGTAAGCTGCGGAGTAGAAATGGGAGAGCAGTGGAGTGACTTCTTGTAATAAATGGCCGTACCGCCACCTCGGCGGTCGTGCCTGTCATTACGAAGAAGAGAAAAGTTTTTAATAGAAAGGCCTTTAGTGTCCTTAGTTTTGAGATTAGTTTCCTGTAGGAGGAGGAAATCGGCTTCACGATTTTGAAGAAAGAGCTTAAGTTCTGGGAGGTTATTTCGCAAACCGCGAATATTAAAGGATACAAGCGATAAACCCTTAGGTTTGATACGACCGTGAGACTTTGGTAGAGCAACCTGCTCTGTCATCGTAAGTTAAGTTAATTAAGTTAACTTAAGTTCTAGTAATCCGGCTTCTCGAAGGACCATTAATATTACGGATCGCCGTGCGAAAAATGGAATAAAACGCGCTGGTCTTGCTTTTAACTGGAGGCAAGCGGCGGTGAGGAGGAACTTTTACTTTCTTTTCTTGCTGGTGCCTTTTCGGTGGCTGGAGAGCGACTGCCGACCCTAGCGGCCGGCCCGTCTTTTATATGATTTGGCCGCTGCTGGCCAGCGGACCCTTGCCTCACCCCCGCGCCTATCTTTATTTATTCAATAAACTTACGAGCTAACAAACATAATTAACTATATAATATTCTTACAACTAATTATTATACTAAGGTGTACATAACAATATTTTTATTTATTTACAGTGCTAAATTATAATTTTCAGCTGCTTTAGGCGGAGGATCCTTCCCCCCGCCTCAGCACTATAAATATAAAACGTCGTGGCGCGGTGCGCGTGGCTTCATTTGCTCCGCGGCCGCGTCACGATAACATGCTCTTTGGTCATTATCTTATGTGCCTAATGGCTTAATATATTTATTATATTAAAAAGTAAATATTTACTATATTTAATAATTATAGTTTACATTTTAAGTCTATGCTAACTCTCCCTGTTCATACGGTGCCTTTATTTGGGAGAGTTATTGCATAGTTACAACTCAACCTTAAACATAGTTATAATATAACATTATTTTTTATCGTTCAACATAAGTAATACAATTATTTACACAAAGTTATATTTTAAATCCCGCATAAGGCTGCGCCAGTTCTTCCGCACAACCCCAGCTAGTTGTCGAACCGGAGGCGTGGCCCGATAATTACACCGTCGTCATGCCCACTGCTCCTAGGTTGTTCAACTAGTGCCGGTTACAATGTCTTTTGTTTGTATCACGCTGTTTGCGTCGTGCACATTCTCCCGCCGTCGCCACGCTGCGATCCCTCTGGTAGCACGACGATCTTCTTCGTTGGTCTTCTTAGTACATGCCCACTGCCGGTGGTTACGTCCACTACTCGTACCTCTCCGTCGACGCCAGGATATACATTACTTATTTTCCCTCTGGGCCAGGTGTTGCGTGGTAGATTGGAGTCACAAATGATGACTAGGTCTCCAATCTTCGGCGATACTCCTATGCTGCTGGGCTCCCGCCGGTGTTGGAGTAGGGGCAGGTATTCTTTAACCCATCTTCTCCAAAACACGTCGGCTAGGGCTTGAGCTCGTTTCCACTGCTGGCAGGCCGTCACGTCACTCTCGCTGAAGTGCCCCGGCGCAGGTACGTGCGAGTTGGGACCGATGATGATGTGATTCGGCGTGATGGCTTCAGGGTCTCCTGGATCGACTGAGACGTGTGTGAGGGGTCTGGAGTTGACAGTGTTTTCGACCTCGGCGAGCAGGGTCCCCAATGTCTCGTCACTGGGATAGCGCTCGTTGAGGGTGACGCGTAGGGCTTCTTTCACGGAGCGAACCATTCGCTCCCATACGCCGCCCATGAACGGTGCTGATGGCGGTATGTACTTCCACACAATCTGTTGACATGTGGTTTCGTGCTCGAGGGCTGTGAGTGCTGCTTCGGCCATCTCCTTGTCGGCTGCCTTGAAGCACGTAGCGTTGTCACTCCATATTTCTTTTGGGCATCCTCTTCTGCTCATAAAACGCCTAAGCGCCGACACGGCTGAGTCTGCGCTTAACGAGTGGGCTACTTCTATGTGTATTGCTCGCGACGTCATGCAGGTAAATAACGCGCCATAGCGCTTTTCGCGATGTCGTCCCACTGTGACTTCTATTGGCCCGAAGTAGTCTAGTCCGGTGTATGTGAATGGACGTGCGTGATGAGCGAGGCGTGCGGACGGCAGGTTTCCTGTAGACGGTGATGCAGGCTTGGCTTTTCTTAGACGGCACGGTAGGCATCCTTTGATGACAGTTTTCACTACTGGACGTATTTTTCTTACGTACAATCTCTGTCTCAATTCGTTCACAACTGTTTCTACGCCTCCGTGATGCAGCCTCTCGTGTACGTGTGCTATGTACAGACGAGTGTACGCGTGCTTCCCGTCTAATATGGGAGGGTCGTACATGTCGTCCTCCACTTCTGATGCCGCTTTTATTCGACCCCTAAGGCGTAGGGTCCCCTCTTCATCAATGTATGTGCTCAGGTGGCCTAGTTTGTCGTCGCCTCCCGGCACACTTCCGCTGGTGATCCTCTTGAGCTCCTTCGTGAAGCTTTCTCGCTGACTGGCTTGCACCCACAGTTGTTCGGCTCTCATATGATAAGCGGCCGGTATTCCTACAAGCGATGAGGCAGTAGGAGTCGCCTTTTTCTCCTTGGCGGGGGTGTTACGTTTGTTTGTTCTCTGCCAGCCAGGGTCGCTACCTTGTCTTGCTTTGTTGCGTTTACGCCCAGCCTTCACCACGTGCTTGTTTGGTCTGCACATGTCGATGAATAGGAGGACTCTCGCTGTCGCCCTTATGAGGCGAATCCATTTAGAAAATCTTCCTATTTGTGGAAGATGTGTTGTTGGCGAGTCTTCACTTTTAACAGCGATGCTACATATTTCTCGCTCTTCCCCGGTGTCGTATTGTGTCGTTTTCTCTTCCTGCGGCCATTCTGCCGGTGGACGCTGCAGAAACGGGGGCCCTCGGAACTATCGGTGCGAGTCGTCGAACCTATCTGGTGTGGCTCGGGTTGCGTCGTCTGCCACGTTGTCTTTAGACGGTAGCCAACGCCATTCGTTCTTTTTAGTTGTATCTTCTATCTCCGCCAGGCGATGAGCGACGAAAGCTTTGTACGCGCGAGCCTCCGATCTTATCCACACCAGTGCAGTACGGGAGTCGCACCAGTATGTCTTGCCCGCTATGTCGCCATCGTGTTCATCGACCACGGTCTGTGCCAGACGAGCTCCCAGCAGTGCCGCTTGTAACTCGAGCCGTGGTATGGAGACTGGTTTCAGTGGTGTTACGCGGCTCTTGGCGGCGGCCAATGCTATGTTAACGCTGCCGTCTGCTCGCTCCGTCATCCAATACACTGCTGCTGCGTAGGCCTCCTCGCTTGCGTCGACGAATGTGTGTAGTTGGCGCGTCGACACCGGGTTGTAATCGTAGCATCGCGGTATTCTTAGTTGTTCTATGGCGTTAAGTGAAGTAATCCAGCCTTCCCATTTTTCTTTTAATTCTGTTGGCAGAGGGTCGTCCCAGTCCGCCTTGTAACGTCATGTGTCTTGAAATATTCTCTTCGCTGGGGTGGTCACCGGTGATATTAACCCCAGCGGGTCAAATAATGCCATTATGACGCTCAACGCTTCTCGTTTAGTTGGCAAGCGTTGTTTTTCTTTTACGTCGGCAGGCATCTTCATATTGTTAGTATTGAATCCAATATGATCGCTTTGTACATGCCAGAGCAGGCCTAGCGTCTTCTCAGTTTCTTTTCCGCCCAGGCACACGGTCGCGTCGTGTTGTCTATGCTCTGTCGTTATTTCTTCTATTATTTTTTCTTCGTTCGATGTCCACCCGCTGAGTACGAATCCCGCTTGTTTGTGGACGTGATCGACTGCTTTTACAGTTTGCTGAGCTTCCGTGACAGAGTGGAAGCTCTGCAAGTAGTCGTCCATATAATGGTTTCTTTTTATGGCGACCGCAGCTTCTGGGTACGCCTCAGCATGTTCTTCAGCATTTTTATTTTTGATGTATAATGCTGTGCATGGTGATGATGTCGCTCCAAAGATGATTGACGTCATCCTATATTCCTCCGGTTGGTCCTCCCGCCGCTTGCCTCTCCACAAGAAACGTAAAACGTCTCTATCTTCTTTGCGCACTTTAATCTGCATGAACATTTCTTTTATGTCGGCGCTCACTGCATACGGATACTGTCGGAACCTCATGATCACTCCGGGCAATGATTGTAATAAGTCGGGCCCCGAGTGAAGCATATCGTTGAGACATATTCCGGCTGTCTTCGCTGCGGCGTCGTGTACCAATCTCGGCGGCTTGTTCGGTTTCGCAGGGTTGATGACTGGGAAGTGTGGCAGATACCATGTCCTTCCTTGCGGCGGTGGCATTGGCGCGCGCTCTGCGTAACCCGAGTTGAAGAGGTTCTCTATGCGTTCTTCGTACTGTAGCTTGAGATTGCTGTCTCGGTCGAGCCTCTTCTCTAATGTGTGCAGGCGCCTTTCCGCTTCTTTATAATTATTTGGTATTTGGAAGTCCTTTTGTTTCCACAACAACCCTGTCTCGAATCTGCCGTCCGCTGACCTCTGGCTGGTTTCGTTCAATATTTGCATGGCTCGCTGCTCGGGATCTTCTCTCGGTCTTCTCGGCTCGATGCACAGTGACTCCAATTTGAAATAATTTTTTATTTCTTCTTCTATCGGTGGTGCATCTTCCCTCTGATGTAGTCTGCCGCAGAAGGTGACCGTCGACGTCAATGAGCTATGACAGCCATGCAGAACCCAGCCCAGGTTGGTGTATGAGGCGACTGGTTGGTCTCGATGGCCGACGCGCAGTTTTCTAGACACTATGAGGTGCCAGTTATCTTGCCCGATTAGTACTTTCGGTGAGGCGCGTTCGTAGGTGATATCCTCTTTGATATCCAACAGATGTGGGCAATTCTCCAAGTGATTTTCATTCACGGATTCTGGCGCGAAGTCCAACCGCTCTACCGTACGCGCTGCTTCTATGTTGTGTTCTTCTTGCGCGTACGTTCCTCTTATTTTAAAGCTGACGATCTTGCTCTTCTCGTGTTTCACCTCCGAGCCGACCCCTTGTATCCACATTGTGTGGGCTGGGCCGTCGGCGCCGATGACGTCGACGATTGAGGCATCGACTAAGGTGACCGTGCTTCCTTCATCCAATAATGCGTATGTTTCGACGCAGCTCAGCGGCCCCCTTATTGTTACGGGCGCAATCTTTAGGTAAGCGCGGCGGTGCTTGTACGGTCGAGTCGCTGTGTTGACCTCCTTTGCCGATGTTGCGGTTTCCATAGCGGGTTCTTTTTCCATTACTGCTGTTCTGTCGTGATGCAACAATTTATGGTGTTTCATCATGCATCCGCCTTTTCCGCACGGTGGAGCTTTGCACAGCAATCGACGATGTTTGCCTCGCAGACAGCGGTAGCAGATATTGTACTTCTTTGCTACTTCCCATCTGTCATTTGTGGACAGAGCGGCGTATGACTTGCAATCGGGCAGTTTGTGTTCTTGTTTGCATTGAGGGCAGCGTTCTTCATATGGTTTCTTGCTTGTGGCGAAGGCACGTTCTATTTTTCTCGGTCTTCGCTCTCTCGTTCCGCTGTCCTCTGCGATGAACTCCGGCAAGGCATACGCGCTGCATTTATCCGCTTCTTCGTTTAAGAACATTGATATCTTCTTGAGCTCTGGGATATCTTCTTTCTTTCTGGCTGCATAGTCGTACCATTTGCTTTTCAATATGGGCGTGAGTTTGTCTGTGATAACTCGCGTCATTTCTGGACTATGCAGATAGTGTGCTTTCTTGAGTGCTTCCACGGTGCCCACTACGTTTGCTATGCGATTTGCAAATATGCATAGCTCCCTGGGATTGTCCGTAACTTTGTTCAGCAGCTTCAGCTTCTCTATTTCCAAGTGAATTAACGCTTCTGGTCGTCCGAATCTCCTTTCCAAAGCTTCTATTATAATTCGGGGATCTGGTTGGCTTATAAGTAGGCAACCTGCGGCTTCTTTTGCTGTCCCTTTTAAGCTTCGGCGTATTCTCGCTATGTTTTCGTTCGCCGTGAAGTACTTTGAAGATTCTTCGTACATTGTCTTGAAGCTGAGCCATTCTTTGCTGCTACCATTGAATGAGGGCAGCTCTTGTATATATTTCGGCGGCTCCCTTGTGCTTCGTATTGCTTGTGATAGAGCAGCGGCTAAGGTAGCGACGTCGATTTGTTGCTGCGCCAGTTCATAGTCTTTTTTCTGCGGCGCGGTATGTTGCGGAGCGTATTGCGGCGCACACTGTTGAAGTACGGGTGGTGCGATCTGCAGTGCTGGTTGAGGCGCGGGTTGCGATGCAGGTTTTTCTTGCAACCATGTACTAATGCGCACTGGTGCCAAATCGTCTTCTATTTCTTCATCTTCATCATCGGTTGATCCAGCTTCTGCTTGTAGTCGCTGCACGTGTATTTCTTGCAATTCCGTTCTTGTTTGCAACTGAGCCTGCTCGAGCTTGAGTTCGGCTAACCGCTCTTTCGCCTCTAACTCCGCGAGGAGTCTCTTGCGTGAGGCTACGGAGCGGCGTGACCTAGTCTCGCCCGGCTTCAATGTGCACTGCGATCTTTCATCACCCTCTTGTTGGGTTTCTTCCGTTGCGGTCGTTCTATCGGTTGCAGAGGTAGCGGTCGTATCGCTGACCGTTGTGGTTTCGCTAGTGGCGTTTGTTGAATCACTAGCGGCTGAGTCAACCCCGGAGGCCTCTTCTGTGGCCCCCTGGGTTGTTTGTTCATCCTTGCGACGCTTCGATGATTCTCCGCTGTTACTACGCGTAATCACCATTTTTCTTCACAATAATATTTTTTCGTTCTTGCGGTTTGCTTCTTTCTTCCGGCAATACCAAGACCGATATTGTCTTTTTCTTCTAGTAATCCGGCTTCTCGAAGGACCATTAATATTACGGATCGCCGTAACGCCATGCGAAAAATGGAATAAAACGCGCTGGTCTTGCTTTTAACTGGAGGCAAGCGGCGGTGAGGAGGAACTTTTACTTTCTTTTCTTGCTGGTGCCTTTTCGGTGGCTGGAGAGCGACTGCCGACCCTAGCGGCCGGCCCGTCTTTTATATGATTTGGCCGCTGCTGGCCAGCGGACCCTTGCCTCACCCCCGCGCCTATCTTTATTTATTCAATAAACTTACGAGCTAACAAACATAATTAACTATATAATATTCTTACAACTAATTATTATACTAAGGTGTACATAACAATATTTTTATTTATTTACAGTGCTAAATTATAATTTTCAGCTGCTTTAGGCGGAGGATCCTTCCCCCCGCCTCAGCACTATAAATATAAAACGTCGTGGCGCGGTGCGCGTGGCTTCATTTGCTCCGCGGCCGCGTCACGATAACATGCTCTTTGGTCATTATCTTATGTGCCTAATGGCTTAATATATTTATTATATTAAAAAGTAAATATTTACTATATTTAATAATTATAGTTTACATTTTAAGTCTATGCTAACTCTCCCTGTTCATACGGTGCCTTTATTTGGGAGAGTTATTGCATAGTTACAACTCAACCTTAAACATAGTTATAATATAACATTATTTTTTATCGTTCAACATAAGTAATACAATTATTTACACAAAGTTATATTTTAAATCCCGCATAAGGCTGCGCCAGTTCTTCCGCACAACCCCAGCTAGTTGTCGAACCGGAGGCGTGGCCCGATAATTACACCGTCGTCATGCCCACTGCTCCTAGGTTGTTCAACTAGTGCCGGTTACAATGTCTTTTGTTTGTATCACGCTGTTTGCGTCGTGCACAGGCTGTATAAGCGCTTATACAGTTCTTATAAGTAAAAAATTGGCACAAATGATACAGCTTTATGCGTTAGTAGCGCCGTACAAGTAGCTGTACAAGCATAAAATGGGATGTATAATAGCTGTATTAGATCTGATATTTGGTGTACAAAGAAACTATTACACTAGAAATATTATCTTATAAGTAAGTATCTTTTAAAGATAAACGTTCTAAATTGGTGTTTGAACGGTATCACAAATGAATTTATGACAAAAATAACTTAATAGATTTATTATATTATATACTTATTACATACTTTATTGAATGATGGCAACATTTAGTTAGTGAAAGATTATATTACATATTAATATTACTTGGATTGAAGTTGAGTTTTGACGGTGATAACTGGTGAATAGAAAGCGCAAAATTAGATTTACAGTAAACTTGTATATGATTTCTATCAAAAAATTGCCGCGCCAGCTAAATAACGAAATAATATAAGGACAAAATACTAAATACGGTAAGTAAATATTTTTTGTATCTATAGGTTAGAATAAGAATATTATAAAATAATTAAATTAGTGAATATGAATGCACATTGGGGCACAGTGATCATTAGTCAAAGTACAAATAATGGTTTAGGCTAATACTAATGTCTCATAGTCCTAAATTTACAATTTAAATTTTGTTTTTATAGGTCCTGAAATGGCGACAATTTGCTAAACAGCCTAAACGATATTTCGAGGGTCTTATAGTCTTAGTAACTGTGTATGTTATGGATTCTATCATACTTCCATTAGTTTTTAATCAGTTGTATAATAGAATATTATTATCACATATAATTTTCTTTAGAGATACGTATAAAAGATGAAAATCTTTTGTCTTAGGAACAACTAGGTTCTTCACTTTATCTCATTTAAATAATAATATTTTATTTTATTATTTTGTTGTTATATTTTATGGACAAGGACAAAAAAGTGTTTACTTCTTTCACTTCTTTTAAGACGGAGACTATATAAAGCCACACAGACAAAGTTATTAATCATATTTCTACCAACCTAAATCCATCGATTTAATCGAAATGATTGTATTTATTGACAATAAATTACTACTCCTTTGATTCAGTTAAATTCACAAATCAAACCAAAAATATGACTACCTTTAGCAAATAGAGATTACCTATACATCTTTCTTTCTAAAGTAAAAAAGTGGAGTAAAAAATTAAAGCTATCTCTTTCTTTGCCAAAAAGTATTAAGGAAGGTACATTTTATGACAGATTATTGTATCTCGCTCAGCAGTATGGTACCAGTAAGAGCTGCTGCGTTGCTGTTTATTTTTTTATTGTGTTTAGTTGATAGCTAACTCTTGACGAGCGCATACGCATGTCGTTTTCTAGTCATTCACTCGCGTCGTCATACTCTTACGTCACATAGGTACGGCAAACCAAAAGAGTTAGCTATTTTATTGGATATCTAAGTTCAGAAGTAATTTTACTGTGTTGTGTATCTTATACTGGTTTTATTTTACTTTTTAGGAAAATATGCCGTCTAAAATTGTGGAAACCATAGAGAAAGGGAAAAATTGCCTTTTCATTGTACCAAGTTTGTGGGAATCAAGAGGCGTTTTAAGATGGCCAAGAAAGCGACTAAATGCTAATATATCTAGATAATAAAATCTACAATTTACAATTGTAGCTAAATCATTTAAAGCTACTTGAGATGTATTTCTTTCTGTAGCCCAATTCTTTATTTGCTGGCGAAATAATAGATTTTTTGAAAATTCGCTGTTATCATCATTTGAACTACTTGTGCTGCTGCATGATAAATCATCATAATCAGGTGCCGAAAACTAAGTTACATTTGTCATAACTGTGATCATGATTATGTTTTTGTTATGGAACCCTCTTTGTTAGCCGTCGATTGGATTGTCGCTTGACTGTAGCTTGTCTGATTTATTAAAGTATTTCTTTATTTTTCAGTATCACTATTGTTTCGTTGATAATTTGTTTTATTTAAATATTCCCTTTTAATCCTTCTTCTAACTGCACCAAATATTTTTCTTTTTTTTTTTACATATTCTGATAACAAATTAATTTGTTCAGTAGCACAATATATTAAACACGCAATTACGCATTCAAAATGGCGATATTCTATCACTTATACAGACTTAATCTGTACTATAGCTGTAATTTATTTTTTTAGTTTTATATCACTCTCATAAACAGAAGTTATAAAACTACTGTATTTACAAGAGTGTACAATTACGTCATAAGAATAAGTTTTAAAAGGGAGTTCACGTACACCATTATACAGGAATAATATTTGAATGATACTATAATAACACCTTAGAGCTGTAATAAGCAAGTGACAGCATGCACAATACAGCTTCTATACAGCTTTGATGATAAAATCAGATTGAAGTGTTACAAAATACTTAAAGTTGTATAGTAGTTTTCATATTCTGATTAAGAACCCTTAGCTTACTTAGATCCCATAATACAGACTTTATACAGCTTGACCTGTATAATAACTCATAAACCATATATATAACAGTGGTAGAGCCACGCGGCAGCTTTTGCTGTCGCACGGATGGGCCGGCTCGAACCGGGGTGGTACCTCGACCTCACAGAAACCCAGCGTGAAGTAGAGGTTTACCTCTGCGTTTCGCTTGGTGAGTGCAGGTGGCCGGAGGCCCTTTCTACTGGGAATGAGGCATTCCATCTTAGTCCTCACGGGTGACAACGCATCTACATTTTAATTTGTAATAGAGGATAGATGTAGATGTCTATGAGCCGCAGCAACCACTTACCATCAGGTGGACTGTGTGCTCGTTTGTCACCCTTATCCTATAAAAAAAAACACTCTTATAAGGGTCCCCCTTTAATAATCCCTTTTCGACACTCTTATACGGTTCTAAAAGAACTCTAAGTTCTATATGGGCTGGTATATTGATGTTCATAACGCTTGTGTGCTGCTTGGGTTTTGAGCGCAGAGTGCGCAGTCGCGTAGTTAGGCAGTAGTCCACATGTTCGGTCGTTTGTTGCAACAGTGAACACTTCTGGCAAGAATTTGTTATTATAAAATTTGATACTGATGCTACTTCGATTTCATGAAGGAATTTACTAGATATCCCGTCAAAGTGAGAAAACTAGCGATCGATATCTTCCCTGCGCTTTTTGATCGCTTCACTTCAGCAGGCGTTAGTTCATTTTGAAATAACTCAACCGTTGACTGGTGCTTCGTCTCAGGATCGTATCAATAAATCCAAGATTCATTTTCTTCCGACGACGACAATGACGCGCCTGCTTGAAATTTTGTAATCATGTCACGGCACCATTTAAGGCGTTCCCACAGGATAGACACATCTGAATGTCGGTGAAGTTGTGTGCATGAAGAGAATAGTTTAGACTATTCTCTTCATGCGAAGGTGTTTGTGACATCAAGGTATATAACGTTTATTTATTATACTAAAAGTCATATTTAATATCATAAAAGTCATATAATATACTAAAAGTTTATGTTAGATATCCCCTAAGCTCCGTGCAATTGGATGCCGTCATTTTCGGAACGAAGATCCTTATCGAACGGTACGGATTTGGCGGATGGGGGCTAGGCGAGAAAAAGTGTAAGATTTTTCCGTCACGATCCCTTCTGACGTGGTGTAGACGACCTTGGCGGCTATAAGGAAATAAGATGGTATAATATCCATCTCCCTCGTACTTTTTCTTGATGAAAGAAATATTATTTTATTTTAAATGACGCTTCATTTTAATAGACGCTAGTAATTCATTTATTTTTATTTGTTAATAAATAATACGTTTGAATTCCGGAATAAATAGCCGTAAAGAGATGGCCAAAAACAAAAATCACTCACACTTCCTAAATTGCACTACTTTCTAGTTAGTACACTTCATGCAGTGCGTGGATGGACATTTCGGTCTAACTTCGGCAACAAAATAACAAAAAGTAGGTAAAATGTAACTATATTGATTTGTATGGAACTTAAAGTTTTCAAAGGGTTTACGTTACATTTGGTAATTATGCATCACACAAAATAAGTAATTTCTTAAGTTGTGTTCAGTTTATGATGTAAACTTTAATATAACCGCAAAATGGTGCGCTGTTTGAAGATAAAATGATACAAGAAAAATAATGACGAAAAGGATCCATGGGACCATGATCTTCATCCATCCACCATCACATTCAGCAAGGAAAATGAGAAGAAAGTCGCTAATTACATGAAAACTATGCAAAAAAATCATCAACAATGTTATTTGAAAGTGATGAGGATGGACAACCAATATTATGTGATTCAGCTGATAAAGAAGGTGAAAAATTGTTACCTACGAAAAGTATCTTATCAAAGACTGGCTTTAATGCGTTTTATGCCAACTGTGGGTACAAGCAAATTACACCAAGTTTGACGATAAGTGTTCATTTAGTGGACAGAAATGAAGAATGTGCTAAGACTCAAAAACCTATAGAAAAGAGTGGTTACAATGCAGATTAACAAACTGGCAATCTCTCTCTTGCTACTATGGTCATCTCTACTGGGCACTACGGGAGATATGTCCAATCGTGATTTGTAGAAGAAATTTTATGGCAGTACTAGCTGTGCCTCGCGGTTTCACCCGCGTCATCACGTGTCCGAGGTGCGCGACATGACCTAGTTCAAGCATTTTATAACGGCTAGGGTTTAAGCGTCGTTCGCGAGCCCAGCCAAGTATTGAATTATTTTAATTTTACATTATCTCTTAAACTATGCGTCCAAATAACATGGTATAAAGAACAAAATTTATCTTCATAAAATTGTCTTGATGATGAAGTAACTTTCGTTCGTAAGGATAAATATGCCATGCCCTATATGACCCCTATATGGCCATGCCTAATAATAACGCTCATAAATCACTTTTAAATTTTCAATTTTTTTTTCACAAAATATCAAATTATGGCTTATGTATAAGAAATAGACATATGGTATTGCGGACTTTTTTTTAGACGGAATAAAGATCTATATTTTTCTAGAACATTGTATTTACGTATCCCTAACGATAACACCAGCGTACGCGGATAAATCATTTCGGGAGTGCTTTTTCTTCTGACTTGCTTAACAAATATCCATATTTAAGGCTAGCTGAGTAATATAGCTTAATGCTAGATAGCCTATATTATTCCACATAAATCTAGCTACTCGTATAATATACAATAAGAATTTTTCAAATCGGACTGGTAGTTCCAGAGATTGGCGCGTTTAAACAAACAAAAAAACTCTTCCGCTTTATTATATTAAGTATTAGTATAGACTTATGACACTAGTTATGCTAAAGTTCAATATTTTTATGTGATATTCTAAGAGTTTAATGTCGAAAGTTTAATTAAAAGTTGATTTTTGTTAATTAATCTTTGTAGTTTTACTTTAACTGGTTTCTTAAATAACTATACTCGTAGCCAACTCCCCCGGACTTACCCTATCAATAATAAACAATATACTACGAAAGGAACTTCATTCCAACCGAGTGTTTCACGACACTCACGCATGTATTTTTATATTTGGCATATAATTAGTTGGTGTGGCACTATTGCAGCTCTCCCTAAATTCAGTCATCATCATCATCATCATCATTACAGCCCTTCACAAGTCCACTGCTGAACATAGGCCTCCCCCAAAGAATGCCACAAAGCACGGTCCTGAGCCACCTGCATCCATCGACTTCCTGCATGTCTTACCAGGTCGTCACTCCATCTCGTGGGGGGACGCCCTACACTTCGCCTACCGGTACGAGGCTGCCACTCGAGAACCTTTCTTCCCCATCGGTTGTCGGTTCTTCGAGCTATATGGCCGGCCCACTGCCACTTCAGCTTACTAATCCGTTGGGCTATGTCGGTTACTCTGGTTCTACTGCGGATATCCTTATTCCTAAGTTTATCACGCAGAGAAACTCCGAGCATAGCCCTCTTCATAGCTCGCTGAGCGACCTTGAGCTTCCTCATACGGCCAGCAGTGAAGGACCACGTCTCAGTTCCGTAAGTCATCACTGGCAACACGCACTGGTTGTACAATTTCGTTTTAAGGTTTTGAGGTATGTCTGACGAGAAGATGTGTCGTAACTTCCCGAACGCTGCCCAGCCGAGTTGAATCCGCCGAATGACCTCTCGGTCGAAGTTGGACTTACCTAGTCGGACTATTTGTCCCAGGTAAACATACTCGTCAACAACTTCGAGCTTAGTGCTCCCAACAACTACCGGCATAGGTGTGACATGGACATTAAACATAATCTTTGTTTTGTCCATATTTATCTTAAGACCTATCGGTTGGGAGACACTATTGAGGTCATTGAGCATAGTGCTTAGGTCCTCCAGCGATTCTGCCATAAGAACTATATCGTCGGCAAATCGAAGGTGAGTGATGTACTCGTCATTGATGTTAATACCGTATCCTTTCAGTTCAGTGCAAAAGATTAAATATTCATTGTGCAGCTGTGCTTGCGGACATTTTTTCTATATACCTATTTTTTGTTGTGTTTACGTGGTGGATCATCTTATCCCATGGGTATAATTAAAGGCCGGCAGATCTACATTCCTCCGACAGATACCGACGGTCTTGTTTTTATACAATATCTAAAATACCGTGTTTTCTATGGTGAGTGTTGTGAACCGGAGATACTTTTACTGGAAACGAAGCTTTCCATCTTAGTCTTCAGGGGTGACAACCGACAACGCATAATATGTATTTTGATTCTTAATCGAAGATAGATGTTTATGAACCACAGCAGCCACTTAGCAGGTGTACTGTGTGCTCGTCTATTATTCTTATTTTGTTTGATATAATTTCATTATAAACATAGCATGTTAGGATTTAATTAAATACGCACCAAATTGGTAGTTTTACTTTTTTTTTTATTTAACTTTTAAACACCAAATGCTGAGTGTGACCCGTTTTCGTCACGTCAACGTCTATACTTTTTTATTATTAATAACCTTAAAATAAGAAAACAATTGTGTTCAATATGGCGTTGTGCTTATGTGGCGAAATAAATTTCAGACACTTTTTTTCTTTTTTTCTATAAATTTTTTTTATAGGAAAAAATATTGCATACCTTAAGCGATAGCGCAAGGTAATGTTCTACTATCGCCTAAAAATTAAAATTCCAACATTTTATCGAATAAAATCGTATCTAGCAATCATATTATACATATAAATGATATAAAAAGCACATTGTTAGAAAGATAAATGATTGTTGAACTTATTAATGATTTTTTAAATCGATTAATTGCTATATTTAAATAAAAAAAAGGGTTTTAGTGGCTTATGGTGTGGATTTATCATGTCCCTGTGGCTTGTAAACACTATAACTTTTGAAAATATCAATTGTTTAACTCAATCTATCTTTTAATCTCTTCATCTATCATGTGGGAAGCCACTGAATGTAAATGGCAGTGTAATTTTGTTTTGTTTAGCTATAATTAATTATTTTCGGCTCCAAAATGGCGAAATTTTCGTTGATATGGTTGCCTCGTATATAAATTGTTTCTGTAAATGGGGATCTACAGCCACAGAGTAGTTTAGTTCACAGAGTACCTTTGTATTAAGTTTAGTTCGGCTTCAGTCGCCGTCGTGAGTGGACATTGTTTCGGTTGTTTTCAGCGGCTCAAAAAGATCGCTGTACAAATACACAATATTCGAATAACCAAATTTCTTAAATACTTGATTATAATAATAATAAGAGATTTTTTTATTACAATATTTAAAAGCACAGAATAAATAATAGTAGTACGTACTAAAAGTAAGTAGTATAATTTTTTTTGTCATGGGTGACATTTTCATGCTTTTCGAGGGTGTCGAAACCCATAGGGTTGTCGAAATGTAAATCCAAGATGGCAGCCGCAATAGGTATCAATTTTTTCATCATGGGTGTCATTTTCATGGTTTTCGAGGGTGCTGAAGCCGATAGTGCTGTCGAAATGTAAATCCAAGGTGGAGGCTGCAATAGGTATAAAATTTTTCACCATAGGTGTCATTTTCATGGTTTTCGAGGGTGTTGAAGCTGATAGTGCTGTCGAAATGTAAATCCAAGATGGCGGCTGAATTAGGTACCAATTTATTCATCATGGGTGTCATTTTCATGGTTTTCGAGGGTGTTGAAGCCGATAGTGCTATCGAAATGTAAATCCAAGATGGCGGCTGCAATAGATATAAATTTTTTCATCATTGGTGTCATTTTCATGGTTTTCGGGGGTGCTGATGCCGATAGTGCTGTCGAAATGTAAATCCAAGATGGCGGCTGAAGTTGGTACCAATTTTTTCATCTCGAGTGTCATTTTCATGGTTTTCAAGAGTGTTGAAGCCGATAGTGCTGTCGAAATGTAAATCCAAGATGGCGGCTGCAATAGGTATCAATTTTTTCATCATGGGTGTCATTTTCATGGTTTTCGAGGGTGTTGAAGCCGATAGTGCTGTCGAAATGTATTTAAACTACTTTAATAATTCCGTATAATCATGTTATACGTAATTTTTTTAATGCGCTTAAGGTATGCCCAATTGGATTTACCAATATATTTATTTCTTTTAATCCTTTAAAAAATAAATACATCTGCTCTTCATTGCAGGAGGAGCATGTTAAGCATAATATAAATATATACTTTTAGTTTGTTACATTAATGTTAATATTTACTATATACGCTGTTGGTTTTCTAAATAAATAAATAAATAAATATTTACTAATAAGAAGAAATAAAAATATTTAATCAGTCGTCGATGAAAATTTGTAGCATACCTTATACAAAAACAAGCTTATTGGTTAAAACTGTAATTAAAAAGTCGACTACGTTAAAAAATTGCTGAAAAAATGCTTCGACTTCCTTTCTTTTTTGTTTTTGCTAATGAAATATATACATATTATACAGCCTATATGTCGCTCCCATAAAGAAGACGAATATAACGACACCTCATATAATAAAACCAATTAAGCCGTTTAGACTACAAAGCGAGCCAAAGGAACAGACAACATAAATACTCTCGAAAAGCATTACCTTCCTTCTGGGCAGTTGGATAAAAAAAGGTTTTGGAGTTGTATAAAGTCATATAAGTTACAATAGGTAAGTTAGTTATTCATTCAACGCAACAGGTGTTATATTATAAATTATTACCTCACTTTAAACATTAAATGAATTTAAAGGTACGTATAGAAGTAGGCAACGAACTTATCACAAGTGAGTGGCTTGGCTTATCAACAGCGCCATTCAAAAGCAACGCTTACTCAAGCAACATTATTTATCAATGAAAGCAAGTTTTTTCTCTTATTGTACGTGTACGCATTTCTATAGATACGAAGGGATATGGCGTCCTAAACTTTATAACAATGTTCATTTATAATAACTACATGGATGAAATACATCTCTAAAGAATTAACTCCTTTGTCTTTGCCAAAACTACTCAGGTCGAAAACAGAGCAATATGGAGAGTTAAAAATTAGAAATCATTAAACTGGTGATCGCTTTAGTACACAGTAAGGACTTCAGGCTCTAATTCCTCGACGTAAATGTATGTTCTCTAAAACACTCTGTCTTTCTGTATGTGTTAGGAAATCATCAAATTTTTTTTTTTTTTTTATAGGAGGAGAGTGAAAAACGAGCACACAGTCCACCTGATGGTAAGTGGTTGCTGCGGCCCATAGACATCTACATCTATCCTCTGTTACAGATCAAAATGCAGATGCGTTTTCACCCGTGAGGACTAAGATGGAATACCTCATTTACAGTAATAAGGGCCTCCGGCCACCTGCACTCACCAAGCGAAACGCAGAGGTAAACCTCTACTTCACGCTGGTATTCTGTGAGGTCGTGGTACCACCCCGGTTCGAGCCGGCCCATCCATGCGACAGCAAAAGCTGCCGCCTGGCTCTACCACTGTTAAATTACACAATTCCTTTGATGATACAACCACGCAAATATATTGAGTTTAATTTAATAAGCGATCTTGTAACAAAATTACACTTTTAGATTGCTTGTATAAGCCGCTTTGAATACATAGGAATATGGTGCCAATTTCAGAACCCCTCGAAATAAGGTTTCTTTACCTTAAAAATCCGATATATACATTCTAGACACTGACCAAAAATAATGGCGGATATTTTAATTATCAACCTGTTATGTTTAGTTTATAAACATAAATCAACACGGACCGCCCACGTATGTAAATAACGAATTTAAATAAACTTATCGTCACGCACAATCCCTGACGGGGTAGCCAGAGAGAACAGATCGCCAAGTGTCACGATCCTTACATACCTCTTTCGCTTCTTTCAGATTCATCATCTTCTTCATACATGCACGTCTAGGTATCCGAGTACTCTTGACCCTCCCCTCTTCGAGCAATTTGCTCACATGGTCTTCGAAAGTTAGTCTCGGTCTACCTCGACACCTTTTAAAATTAACTTTCGCGCTATATATTTTCTTCACCATTCGGTCTTCACTCATTCGCTCAACGTGCCCAAACCATCGAAGCACGCCCTTATCAATTTTTGTGATAAGGTCATCTTTCAAACCTGCCATATTGCGAATCTCTTCGTTTCGCTTCCGGTCGGCCATGGTAACGCCGCACATTTTACGAAGAGATCGCATCTCCACTGCATTCAACTTGCTTTTATGCTTCTTCTGGCATACCCAGGTTTCGCTGCCATATAACAAAGTCGGTACCAACACTGCGTTATGTATTGCAAGGCGTGCACTCTTCACTACGCCTTGCCTTTTGACTAACGCAGTCAGGGCACCATTGACTTTGTTTCCGGCAGCGACACGCCTGTCCACATCTAAATCACATCTTCCATCCCGGCTAAAAGCACTCCCCAAGTATACAATTTCATTTACCTGTTCTAGACATTCCTGATTTAACCATATTTCACACTTCGTTCTCTCTTCGTCCCTTTCAAATACCAGAACCTTAGTTTTATTAGCATTCAAGCGGAGACCTTTAATTTCACATTCCTCTTTCATACACGTGACTAATGCCTGCAGTTCTGCCTCTGATGGTGCAATAAGCACTGCATCATAAAAATAAACTGATTTGTAGAGTAAATAAAGAAAAACATTTATCATTTTTACAAATAAAAATAATGTATTTTAGTACGGGATCGCAAGGTAATCTATAACTGGCTTCGGGCAAAGATTACAGCAAAAGTCGAACAATCGGCTTTAGATTCGGCCTAAAACTGACCTTTTGCTGACACTAATATTTATATTGTTAAGGAGCTTTTTTCGTCTTAAATATCTCAAGAAGAAAATACGATATCGTCTCCGTATTTCCCACACCCATATTATAGTATGAATGGGAGGATGAATGGGAAGATGACAATTTAAATAGTTAAATTGTCATCTTCCCATTCAGAACAAACCGAACGCGAGCAGGTACCCTTATTAGTTAGTGAAACCAACGAAACTTTGTTCTGGGAGTTAAGTTGCAACGCTATAATTTACTATTTTAAAATTATGGTGTTTCAAACTCAAAAAGCCATGTTAGATAGCGGTCAAAAACACTCACTACTTACGCACCATAATAAGGTAAAGTAAGGAGACTGCATTAGCTGTCTGATCACTTTATAAACGTAGTGATTTCTCTTGACAAACAAACTTACAGTGACAGTCCATCTAGTAAATGGTAAGTGCCTACCACAGAACACTACTACTCTCTAGCGAGAGGTCTGGTCTCGAAATAACTTCAAACGAAGTTAAACGGACTTGAAATAACTTCAAACGAAAGAGACTACTAATAACCTATGAGGACTGAGATAAAAAAATCTTGTTTCCATGAACGGTCATAAATACTCGTTAATAAGTAAGCCTCATAAAGATATATAAGATTAGATAATATATAAGATAGTAAGATATATAAGACTCATAAAAAAATTAGTTAGTTTCGTCAATATGGGTTATTTTTCAAAGAGCAGCCAAATTTTAAACTTAAGTTCAAATATATAAATAATGATATACCGATATTGCAGTTTTTAAAAATATGAGTAAATTAGGCTTCTACTTTTATTTGAAATTATCCCAAATTAAATGTGAATGGGCAACAAATACGTGTGTGCGCCGTTCTTTTCGGATTTTTGCTGACCGATTGAACCTTACGATTATGTGCATGCGTAGTAAAATAGTAGGAGTTCGATATTTATGAATGACAACCAGTTAAAATAATGCATTACCACGCATTTTGAATTTCAAAGATAAAAAGGACAGAATGTATGAGATATTTTAAGTTAATTTAAAAGAAGCAAGAGAGGTGTGTCAGGATCGCGCCAAATGGAAGTCCGTAGTCTCTGCCTACCCCTCTGGGTGACAGGCGTGAGTGTTTATGTATGTATGTATATGTATAATTTAAAAAAAATAATTGAAAAATACATATTACATACATTAGCACACTGCAGCCGATGAACTATTAGAATATGTGGTTACCAGGATATAAATAAGAAATAGGAGTTTATACGGGAACTTGACCAACGCGGCGGCGGATTGCTGCTCCTGTATCTTGTTTAAATAATGGTTTGAAGTGGATTTTGATAAGTCAAAGCGGTGCAATTTTGTGTATTAAATAACTGTGCATGTGAATTATTAGTGGAAACGGTGAAACAAGTGTTCCAATGGTGATGTGAATCTCAAGATAAGGTGTCTGTCGCCTTAGGCGCCTTGAGACATTAGACGATACCGACATAAACGAAAACATGACTTAAAGGACAAGCATCCAAGCCAAAAATCTTAAAAAAATAAGTTCACTGTAAGATTTTCAACAACGTGTTTCAAAACAAAGTACTTATGTACTCTTTTAATACGATTAAAGTGGTAATACTCAAACACAAAAAGCTTATAACATGTTTCGTAGATTTTATAAGTAATCAGCAAAGTGTAATTTATAATTAATTAAATTATGATAATTTCTCCCTTCATAATTGGCTTCCTCAGCGTCACGCACGGTCTGTCACACGTTTAGATCTCGTAGCTATGGAAAGGAAACAGGAAGCGCTTGACTTGAATTATTGCGATAAGACTACGTGTCCGTAAGTAAGCGACTTACACAGAACAACTTAAGTAATGCTTTGCTTGCACGCCTCGCGAGTAAAGCTGTAAAGTTTAATTAATAATTATAAGTATATAACTTAAATAAAATTGAAGTTTCTGTCTGTAATATCAGAACGTTTTCCTTTTATCAAGCTCAGGAGCTACTTGCATGCCACTAAGACATGACTAACCATTTGTAAAATTTATGTAACTGTCTGTCTGTCTATCCGGGCTAATCTTCTTAACCAATTGTAATAAAACTTCACGGACAGATAGAGAGCAATATTTTATATGAAACAACTGGAGTACTCTTTCTTGTGAATTCTAAAAATTTATAAAATAAATAGTTATTAATGATTATTTAAAAAAATCTAATTGACGCCACATTAATAAATCCCACCCAGGTGAAGCCGGGGCGGGTCGCTAGCACTGGATGTAATCATAGGTATACACGAGGAGCTCGTCTGAATAACTCTTAGTTAATAAAATATAATGAGGAATATTATGGCTCTTAAAAAACTGTTTGCATAATATGTAGATTATAAAATAAATTTCGGATTGAATAACTGTATCAAACCCACAAACTTTTTTAAATTTTAATTTTATTAAAATCGCTTGCTCGATTGGTTAATTGTTGTTTAATAAGTAACTACTTCGTAGACTCAAATTTTCTAAAATTGATTTTTTTAGGTACAAAGAAAGCTAAAAGGTAATGTAATGAGTGTGTCGCGATGTCAGGTGTCCCAATTTGTGCGGGACGTCCGAATTTTCAGGGGACTCTGGTGACACGTCCCGATTCACCTTTGAGATGTCACGATTCTCAATAACAAAAATAAAAATTATTGATCAAACTACAGATGACTACTTCTTAGTCGTCTGTTCTTTGATCAATAATTTTGGCAGCGAAAATGAATACATCTGTAAGGTACATTAAAATATTTTTGGTTTGAAATTCTCATATTTTACTTCCCGCATTTGTGGTAGCTAGATACTGGTATCATTTATGCCCCGGGCAAAACATCAAAGCAGTATAACGGCCGACTTACTGCAATGCTGTATCGTTTTCGCATTCTGAGTTAGTTCTATAATAGCATTACAAACGTTTATGCGGCTACTGTAATGCTTATTTGGGCACAGAATATACGGTTTTAGATCCTAAATAGGTTCGCAATAGTTGTTTAATTGCATTACAAGCGTATTATATTAGCATTATTGTGGTCAAAGCAGGTATCAATCGCATTAAAGAAGCATTATTATGGTCAATCAAGTTGCAAATCGCATTAAAGAAGCATTATTACGGTCAATAAAGTTGCCAATCGCATTATACTAGCAATATTAATGATAATAAAGACGTTAGTTGCATTACAAAAGCATTAGATTAGCATTAGAATATTGTAAAAGAATGATTGGAGCTATTTAAGTGTTCACAGTTAGAACATAAATAAACCTTACATCATTGCAAAAACTTCTCTATACGCGCGGTACTAAATAATATAAATATAATAAAATAATACAATTAATTTAACTACTTAAGTTGTCGAAGGAAGACAGTAAAAACTGAGCGACCACATTAATTTGTTTGCATCAAAAGAAAATTTATAAAGTTTTTGACTCTTGTTGCGCAACGTAGTTTACTGTAAATGTCTATATACATTTTTAGTTAGTTTCATTGAAAATTTTCACGCGCTTTCAATATTTTGTGACTTTGATATAAAATGTTATATTTGTGAAATAACCAAAAAAAATTGTGTATTCCTAGTATAGCTAAATTCATTGCCAAAAGTACAAAATAGTAAGTACATCGGATCTTGGCTCATTGATAAATATAGCTGGGCTCATTGTGTACACACTTATGTACACAATTGATCATTTCCCATTTTTAAAAAAGTCTGTCATGAAATGTCTATAAATATTTTAAGAAAATTAATAATACCAGTCTATAGCCAATTAAATTTGTTATCTTCGCCTTGAAACTTATGTCTAATATCTTTAGAAAAAGCGGTGTTATTAAGTTCTAAAATTTATGTGGCCCATTGTTGGACAGGTTACCCTACCCACACGTGAACATTATATTTTATTAAAGAAGTTGTACAACAGAACTCAGTTGATATTTAAAAATGCAAGCATTACATTGATTCACGTTTATGTTTTTCAGCAGTACTAGGCTTTTACTTACTATTTAAAAATACTATTACATAACAAAGGGCACTTACAACAGCTCAAAACTGTATAACGGGTTTACGGTGCATTATAATGATACAAGTTTTTGGTATTCAGAAGCATTAGGCATTATATTACTACCTAAGAATGCTATTGTAGACCCTAAGGTACTAAAAACAGCTGAAAGCTGTATAGCTGATATACGTGGCTTTATAATGGTTAATGTTTTTGCTATTAAACAGCATTAAGCATTTATTTACCATTTAAAAATGCTATTGTAGATTCAAATGCACATATGTACAGCTGCGTTGTGGTTCGCTGCAGTAAAACTGAAGGATTTACAAAAGCATTTTGATATGCCATTATCCAACCGTTGTACAATGTAAAGCATTTTAATGGTTTTAAATGCCAATATAAAGCGTCAAGATGCTTGGTAAACGGTAAGAGTTTATACGGACCTTAAGTTCTACATAAGTTTATTATTCGTTTGTTAAAATGCTTGCTGTTCTACTTGGGGCTGTCTCGTTTTTTTTTGTCGCTGCCTGATGCCGCCCGTCCCGCCGCGCTATACATCGACGTCATCAATTCGACGATCTTACTTATTTTGATTAATTTACTAGTAAGTATAGTACAGTACCTAATTTATGTCTGGGGTTAAGATAAGTAAATTTATTGAAATACAGGCAAGTTCTACGGTAGAACTTGCCCACAAGGCGTTTGTATTTCAGTCAAGCGGTTGTAGTGTTGTATCAATAGATAAAGTGAGATTATGCGAACAAAGCAAGGATTTTTATCTGGACGTTTGAAAAAACTTATGGCGGCCAAAAAAAAACCACACGAAAAATTCTGTTCTGTAGCCATTATAGCTGTCTCGATTTGAAAACCAAATTACCGATAATTTTTACCTTCCGTCCCGGAATTTGATACACTAGACCTGGCAACACTCAATGTTAAAGTTACAAGCTATATAAGTTCCACTGCTGGGCACAGGCCTCCTCTCGCTTCTGAGAGGTTTTAGAGCAAGGAAATAACCGCCGCGCTGCTCCAATACATGTTGGTGGTTTTTATATTTTTCAGACATGCAATTTTCCTCACGATATTTTCCTTCACCGCTTAACAATTTCATTGGTGCCGGCGGGGATCGAACCCGGGTTGCTCGCGTACTGTGAAATTCACAGCGAGCACTAAGCCCCTAAGCTACCACGGTACAATGTAATGTACCAATATTACGATAAGGTCATGTTATTTTTTTGTAGAGATCAGAATTTATTATACCTAATCGAGCCTACAGCGAATATAAAAATATGTTTCTTGTTAATTCTACACATTACAACAAGTACGTGTAATTTTCAAATGGAAGGATTAAAAATAAAAGAGACTACTTTGCTACAAGAGCGTTAACATCAGTTTTTGTATAGTATTTTATTGTTTATATTTTTTTTATAAAACTGAAGTCTCAAACAAACTTTCTTTCAAAAAAAACCGGCCAAGTGCGAGTCGGACTCGCGCACCGAGGGTTCCGAACAAATCCGTAGGTTAAAATTATTAAAAATATTTTTATTATATGATGTAACTAAAAATTTATGCTTTTCGCAATTTTTACTTTATCTGTGCTATAATACGTTGCTTCGTGCCAAATATTAAGATTCTCAGTTCACGGGAAGTACCCTGTAGGTTTTGACTTTTGATTCCCTTGCGAATATCGAAAATTTGCGGCATAAACGGCTGTATCTTTTGATTGCGTTGGCTTAGAAGTTTGATTTTTTCACAGCCCCAAGGGACAGTAGACTTGAGTATTTGATATAAATTTCAGCTTGATACCTCTACACGTTCCTGAGAAAAAGGGTCTTGACAGACAGACAGACAGACAGACAGACAGACAGACGGACAACAAAGTGATCCTATAAGGGTTCCGTTTTTTCCTTTTCAGGTACGGAACCCTAAAAACAAACACATTTTGGGGAGTAGCTACTGCAATCCATCTATACCTTTAGCCAACTTCAAAGAAACAGGACCACAGATGCATTATCGCCTCTGAGGACTAAGATGGAATACTTCACAGCCTTTAATTATGCTGACTCTGTACTGTTCAGTCTCTATACACAGCGGTGCAAACATTGCCGTTTGGCGGCAGAAATAGTTACCTACTAAATAGTACCTACCCAGATCACAGAATAAATCATACTACGTATCCAAACGGACTCCTAGGCAAAAAAGGTGTCCTACCACCTAGTGATTGATATTAACGTTTTATTCTGTAGTACAGGGTCCTTATTTGTTCATAAGCATACAAAAAAATATTTATATTCTAGTTTCTTGAAAAAAAAAACAATCTTTGAAATTATGAGGCGAAAATTTTAATTTATTATAGGCCTGTAAGAAAATAAAATTACAAAATATATCAATTGCCTTTTTTTTATTTAGCCTTTTGTCGACCAGTGGTCGAAATTGGATTTTTATGTTTGTTTATTAAGCAGCCTATATTTCACTTTCAACTGGACTTTAATATATAAAAGACAAATACCTAATTTACCATCGCGCGTCAATCTCTAAGGACCAACTAAGTAATCGTGCGAAGTGATTTTTAACCGTTTTAAACTCTTTGACAATTTGATAATTTGTCTAAGCCGTAGACAGAACAAGCCGGTTTCCGAAGAGGCTTTAATACCATAGACCACATATACACCTTTCGGCAAATTGTATAGATTATCTTTATATATAAAAATTACGTGTCACGTTGTTTGTCCGCGATGAACTCCTAAACTACTGAACTGATTTCAATGAAATTTTGCACACTGTGTGCAGTTTGGTCCAACTTGAGAGATAGGATAGTTTATATCCCGATAAGTGACCTTCAATATTTTTTATTGCAAATTTAAGGACTTTTTAGGAAGGGTCGTCGGAAAGGGCAGAATAACGTTTGCCTGGTCAGCTAGTAATATACATATAAAATATATAAAATCTGAATCCTCATTTCTAAGTTTATCACCCAGGACGACCTTGAGCATCGTCATAAGGCCAGCAGTGAAGAACCACGTCTCAGATCCATAGGTCATCACTGGCAACACGCACTGATTGTATAATCTCGCTTTCAAATTTTGAGGTATACCTTACGAAAAGATGTGTCGTAATTTACGGAACGCTGCCCAGCCGAGTTGAAGCCGCCGATTGACCTCTCGGTCGAAGTTGGACTTACCTAGTCGGACTATTTGTCCCAGGTAAACATACTCGTCAACAACTTCGAGCTTAGTGCTCCCAACAACTACCGGCATAGGTGTGACATGGACATTAAACATGATCTTTGTTTTGTCCATGTTCATCTTAAGATCTATTCGTTGGGAGACACTATTGAGGACATTGAGCATAGTGCTGAGGTCCTGGTGATTCTGCCATAAGGACTATATCGTCGGCAAATCGGAGGTGGGTGATGTACTCGCCATTGATGTTAATACCGTATCCTTTCCAGTCCAGTAGCTTGAAAACGTCTTCCAATGCAGCGGTGTCTACTGGTTGGTGACAGATATAGGTAAGAGGTTAATACCAATCTTAAGTCCCTAAGTTCTACACAAACAGAAACAAATAGACTACCACTGTAATCCGGTTTTTCTTGGTTTCTAGTAATAACAGACATATCGGACGCAATAATGTATGTCTATGAAGTAATATTTTAACAACATTATAGTCTCTCTTAAGTGTGTCCAGTGGGTGTGGTGACATGAAGGTGGCCCTTTGATAGAAAGAAATAAAATATATATTCAATTAAATTTCACAACATTTCAATAACATTTACTCCCGATTTAATCCGTCTAGAAATTAATGCCAGGTTGTATGTAATATGTAGGTTGTATCTAATGCTCGAGTATTGATACTTCTTGAAATAGTGATCCTCTGCTTAGAGTAATTACATACATACGTATGTAAGCCTCTGATATGTCGAAATAAAATTAGCTGCCTAAATAAGGAACAAAATCTGCGCATACATAAAATTCTCAATGAAATGCTTAATCTAATGTACTTTTAAAATACCTAATATTACTCGAGATAAAACAAAATTAATCGCAGAGAATAAACTTTGACGTTCCAGTTCACGTTTTTTTAAAGAATTTTTTTAAACTAAAAAATGTTATATTATGGTTATGGTATGATATTATGATCGACAATATGAAAGGCTTGTTATATAGAATGCAATGCAATGGAAGGCATGTTAAAGTCACTTTATAGGCAATATTTTAAATTGGATAATTTATTTCCTGATAATAAGTAAAAATGTTTCAAATAAAGTAACTTTTTCCACTGAATGCCGTACGCTTACTTCGTGCTGTACTAATATGCATGCAGCGAAGAAGAGAATGTAAGGGCTAAAAGCCTTTTAACGTGGGAAATCCTCGCCTTAAACAAAAAAAACCCTGCAGATCTATATAGTATTCTTTGGGCAAATAGTTTAATTATCTAAAACCACTTTAAGATAATTTTTTTTTTGCTAATCTCAAAGTTGTGTCCCTGGAAAAATGGTTAAAATAAAAATTGAAGATCTATTAATTTCACGTAAAAAAAGTTCTTGTTACCTTAACCTTTAACACTTTGTTTTGTCGTAAAATGGAGCTGAAGTAAAAAAAGAAATAGTTTTTGTCTCAAAACTTTAAGAGGTAAAAGATAACGTGTAAGGACCTTTTTTGGATAAAATTACAAACCGAAAAAACAGTTTAAAATAATAAAAAACTGCTATGAACTTATTATTTTCAGCAATGGATTTTTATAGCCTGTAACGGATGAATGGTTGGATGGATTGCTCTACAACATATGACATTATATTGACTGGTATATTATTACCCAATACATGTAAAAATACCACCAATAAATTTCATTACAAAGTAATTTCTGAGCTAACAGGCTAGCATTTCTTGGGGGATACTCTCAATCTCACTATCATCAGTATGTTCTATGTGGGTATGAAATGGTTGAACATATTATATTTTTTGCAATCATTTGCTCGTCGGATAAAAGGTGACAATTCCGAAAAAAATACTGATGTCTTCTATTTTATTTACATAAAAGTTAGAATTATATTATGTTGTTAATGCTAAATAGTTTGACTTTTTCCAAGTAGTGGGTTTTTGTCCCGTAGGTTACTTATTTGTGTTCGATAAAATATTTCGAATTCAAAATTGAATAATATATTATGTAATGATTTACTATTCACATACTAAGTCACATTTACCTAATGCAAATAATGATCACATTTGAATTATCAGCTGCAGTCATCATTAAAAAACCAACAGCGTATTGCAGTCAAATTTTTTATAGAATAAACCTAGCAAGCTAACAGCATAGCAAAGTGGCGAAGCAATCAGCTTTGTAGCGGTTTCTAACGGTTGCCGTTGAGCAATCAGTTTCAAAATAGGAGGTTCAGATGCCTGGGTGATCAGTAATCGATTGCTGAAAACAGAATTTGAAAATTCGAAACCATTCTCGAGATAATCGTGGGACAGACGGACAGACGGACAGACATCGTGAAATCAATAAGTGTCTTCGCAAGCTTCGCCACTTAATAAGGGTGACAAACGAGCACACAGTTTGCGAATCAAAATTCAGATGCGTTGTCACCCGTGAGGACTAAGATGGAATGTCTTTATTCTTTCTTATATGTCGGCCGGGGTTTATTCTTTTTTATAAACATGAACGGCCATTGTCCCATTAATTTTTGGTCAGCCTTTACGGTTTATAAGGAATAATATGCACAATATTTCTGGACACGGAATTTAAATTTAAAAACGACAGAACCTAAAATATTTTAAAGAACCTTAACAAAATCGTCCCTCACTTCAAACTCTTGAATGATTATGAGTAAATGACCAAGCCGTAAGTTATGCAAATGCAGTTTATCAGATCAGGCAATATTTTTATAGCAGGTCAGAAGGAGAGATATACGAGATGAATAAATTTAAGGTTGTAGCGCGCCGATACTTACCTATGTCACCCGATGTCTCACTATCCCCTCTCGTACGATTACCCCGCCACGGGATCACGCCACTCGTCCGAACCTTGACCGCCGCTATAGGCAGTAGGCGGCCCGACTAGCTCCGCGCTATACCTATGTTAATTATTGATTGTTCCCGCGCTCGCGCTGCGTTTCGCGAGACGTTGTTTATGTACTTACGTGTCAGTAGTTGCCTATATGTTCCTATATAAGTGAATAAACTGTGCATTCGTATCATTTGTAACGTTTCATTTATCATGCGTGACCAGTGAACGTTATATTGGCGCCCAACGTGGGGCCACGAAGGAACCTACCGTGGCTCTCGAAGTTTCTAGTGCACAAGTACGTACGCGAGAGTGTGCCTAGTGTACCTACGAGTTTATCGTTTGATATTGAGACGCGAACTACAAGGACTCAGTCATAATGCCGCCGCGAAAACCACGTAATAATGACACCAGTTCGGATGAGGAACCGGTGAATCCGACACCTGTGGCACCTGTAAACCCGACACCTGCAGCACCTGTGCTTATGTCCGAGAACCAGCTGTCGTCGCTTCTGGCTGCCTTCTCTGCGGCACAAGCCGAGGCAAACCAGAAGCTCGTCCAGTCTCTTCTGTCATCGCACTTAGGGGCGCCGCCGAATGTCGAGCCTAGCGCTGCCGGTGCGGCCACTGTCACGTCACCACGGTCGTCATCTATCCCAGGGACATTCGTAAAATGCACTGCACGGTTCGACGGTTCGTCTTAACACCCGGAAGCAGTGGAAGCATTCATTGACGCGGTGGAAATGTATAAGGATTGTGCATCAGTTAGTGATGAGATGGCACTTCGCGGTATTCCTATGTTACTTCAAGGAGATGCAGCAGTGTGGTGGCGTGGAATTCGAAATGAAGTACACTCGTGGTCGGATGCTGTGAAACGCCTGCGCTCGATGTATGGAGTTCCACGACCTGCATATAAGTTGTACCGAGACGTTTTTGCCGCCGAGCAAGGATCGGAACGTGCCGATATTTTCGTCGTAAAGATGAGGGCTTTGTTGGCGAAACTACCCTATGAGTTACCAGAGGAAGCGAGATTAGATATGATTTACGGGCTTCTACATAAGAGAATCAGAAAACGACTGTCGAGAGATACTGTGAATGACATCGAATCTCTCATTGAAAGATCTCGAGCTATAGAGGAGTCGCTGACGGAGAACGCTGCGCTGCCGCCGCTCGCGCCGCCACAACCGCTGGCGTCGCCGCTGAGCGTGCCCGCGAGACCTAGCCGCAGGCATGGCGAGGGACTTCAACATAGTACTTCGGGTTCGAGTTCGACGGCGCCGCAACTGCGCGCCCCCGACTCCGCTTCGCAGTCTTCACGTGACCGCGTGCCTGTGCCGCGTAGTGATCAGGGTGTGAACAAAAATAGTGATGGTGAGAGAAAGCTATTCTGTGTTTACTGCAAAACGCGAGGACACGTCCGTGACTCCTGTGATAAGTTAAGTAAAATATCTCATTCTTCTAACTCAGGTATTGTCTGTTATAATTGTGGCGAGAAAGGTCATATTAGAGTAAATTGCCCTAAATGTTTACAAAGTAGACTTTCTAATGATAACATTAAAGTTGAAAATGTATTTTCGTCCATCTTTGTTAATAATTGCATCTCGAGTTCGAAATCCGATTGTAAGGAGCAAGGTCGGCCTATCGTACGAGTGAGTATAGGGGGATACTCGGGTACCGCGTTGTTGGATACCGCCGCGCGTCGTAGTGTTGCGAGTTGTTCACTTTATGCGTTAATGAAACGTATCGGTTTAAACTTTCGTACCGAACTGATGTCGGTAAAGCTTGCGGACGGTACTATTAGGAATAGTGAGGTGTTACTCACGGAGGTCAATGTTCAACTTGCTTCATTAAGTATACCTATTGAGTTCATTATTTTATCGAATGCCGTTAATAACGATACTTTGTTAGGTATCGACTTCATAACAAAGGCTAGAATGATTATTGATTTTGATAAATGGAATTGGCGTACAGTTGATCAGCCCCGGACATTTCACGCCTTGTCATGGGAAACTCGTCGCGAACCTGTTGAGTGCACCGTCGCATTGAACGTGTTGCGGGAGGACGAGGCCACCGCGCTATCGGAGTCGGAGAGGTCTAGACTGGCGAATCTATTAGGTGAGTATTCTGACGTTTTTGATATTGTCGGAGAACCGATCAATCTCCAGCAACTTCGTACCTTCCTGCAAACTTGCTCTTGGTTTAGAAAGTTCATTCCAGAGTTTGCAAAGGTAGCTGAACCGCTTACGCGCCTTACCAAAAAGTCACAGATCTGGCAATGGGGAGATGATCAGGCCAAAGCCTTTGTACATCTTAAGTCCCTTCTGACTTCACCACCCATTCTTGTTCAGCCGGATTACTCGAAACCATTCATCCTTAGGACGGACGCCAGCGATTTTGCCCTAGGTGCAGCTTTACTCCAGGGGGAGTCACCACAGGATGAACACCCAATCGAGTACGCGAGCCGTCTCCTCACATCAGCCGAGAAAAATTATACCACTACGGAGCGGGAGGCGCTAGCAGTTGTTTGGGCCGTGGAAAGATTCCGTGGGTATGTTGATGGTCACCAGGTAGTGGTCAGAAGTGATCATCAACCCCTGAAGTGGCTGTTTTCTGTCAAATCGCCTAGTGGTAGACTTGTTCGTTGGGCTTTAAAGCTACAATCCTTTGGTCTACAAATGGAATACACTCCTGGGAAGGCTAATGTGCTAGCCGACACACTCAGCCGTCCAGTCATCGATAGCACTTTGACGGAATGTGGTGTCTGCCCCGTGTCTGTGGATGTTCCACGTTGGGACGCTACTTCAACCCGTGAAGCCCAGCTGGCTGATCCAGAAGTAGCCAAAATACTTAAGGACCTGGAAAGTTCTGATGAGCTGTCAGTTCATCGGTGGTCGGAGAGGGGGTACCTGGTAAACCAAGGTGTTTTGTACCGGTACGTGGACGACACCGATACTGAGGAGCCTCAGCTGGTAGTACCTGAGAGTTTGCGGGGCAAAGTTATGTTTGAGTGTCATGACTCGCCAACCGCTGCTCATGGAGGTATTCAACGGACTTTGCATCGTATATCCCAGCAGTTCTATTTCCCTGGTATGAGACGCTATATCACCGATTACCTGAAGACCTGCACTGAGTGTCAGCGGTATAAGTCTTCCAACTTGAAACCGCCTGGCTTACTCCAGACTCCGGTACCGGCTCAACGATTCGAGGTCATTGCCGTCGATCTTTTTGGGCCGTTACCCAAAGAACCTCAGGGTGAAAGGTGGATTTTGATAGTGGAGGACACTGCTAGTAAGTGGGTCGAACTGTTTGCTCTAACCGAGGCCACAGCCGAAATCTGTGCGAAAACTCTTGTTGGTGAAATCTTTATGAGGTATGGACTTCCTAGGCGGATGATCTCCGATAACGGTGTCCAGTTTGTGGCTGATGTTATGCAGAAGGCTCTGTTTGTCCTAGGTGTAAAGCAGAACCTGGTGCCTTTGTATCACCCAGAAGCGAATCCCGTAGAACGGAAGAATCGGGACCTTAAAGCTCACCTCGCCATTCTTGTTGAGGGTAACCATAAGCAATGGTCTGAAGTATTACCTTTCGTCCGATTTGCTCTTAATAGCTCAGTCACCGTTTCTACAGGTACCACTCCGGCTTTCTTGACATTTGGACGTGAGCTCCGTTCTCCTTTGTCGGTTCAGGCTGATCTACGGGCGGTCATCGAGTCTGAAAACTTAGTCCCTAAGATTACGCCTTACCTTTTGAAGCTTGCTGTCTCTCTCTCGGAAGCTAAGGAGAACATTGAACATCAACAGGATCTTCGTAAGCTCCAAGCCGATTCCGATCGCCGTGGTTCGGATCCGTTACAAGAAGGTGATCTCGTTCTCATGAAGTCACATGTCCTGAGTAATGCTGCTAAGGGTGTTACTTCTAAATTCATCCCGAAGCAGGATGGTCCGTATGTGATCTCCAAACAGGTGAGTCCAACTACTTACATTCTAACTTCGCGGAAGACTGGTGAAGTCGTTGGTAAGTATCATGTGTCGGATCTACGGAAATACCATGACAGGGGTGGTGAAGAATGTCCGGAGCCGGTTGCTCCTAAGCGTCGTAGGGGTCGTCCGCGTAAGGATCGCAGCTAGGCGCTAACTATTAGTTTGACCATTCGTGATGTTCCCTCTTGGTCAAAAGGGGGAGTATGTAGCGCGCCGATACTTACCTATGTCACCCAATGTCTCACTATCCCCTCTCGTACGATTACCCCGCCACGGGATCACGCCACTCGTCCGAACCTTGACCGCCGCTATAGGCAGTAGGCGGCCCGACTAGCTCCGCGCTATACCTATGTTAATTATTGATTGTTCCCGCGCTCGCGCTGCGTTTCGCGAGACGTTGTTTATGTACTTACGTGTCAATAGTTGCCTATATGTTCCTATATAAGTGAATAAACTGTGCATTCGTATCATTTGTAACGTTACATTTATCATGCGTGACCAATGAACGTTATAAGGTATATTTATTAGTTCATCTCGATTATCAACTTATAACTAAAATAAAAAACACAGCACTGTTATAACTTATAATACTGTTGTATTTTTTATTTTCTATAGTGTATGACGAGGTACGTGGTAGAGTTATGCTGCAGCTATATCTATACAAGTAAATAAAACTGAAGTGTCTGTTTGTAATGTCAAAATAACAGTTTTTTACTAAATGCATATGAAAATAAAGTGTTCGCTGGACAGGCTGAAGGTTCGCTGAATAAATGGAGAAGACTCGGGGTCTATCTGCGTGTTAAACTTATAAATGAGGATATCCGCAGTAGAACCAGGGTAACCGACATAGCCCAAACAATTAGTATGCTGAAGTGGCAGTGGGCCGGCCATATAGCTCTAAGAACCAGTAACCGATGGGGAAAAAATATTCTCGAGTGGCAGCCTCGTACCAGTAGGCGAAGTGTAGGGCGACCCCCCCAGTAGATGGAGCGACGACCTGGTAAGACATGCAGGAAGTCGATGGGTGCAGGTGGCTCAGGACCGTGACCAAAAAGTAATGGGACAATGACAATGTTTATGAAAAATAATAAACCCCGACCGACATATAAAAAAGAATAAAGGCATTCCATCTTAGTCCTCACGGGTGATACGACGGGAAGATATATGTAGATGTCTAACGGCCACAGCGACCACTTACCATCAGGGGGACTGTCTGTTCGTTTGTCACCCTTATTCTATGAAAAAAATTGACTGCAATACGCTGTTGGTTTTTTAATAATGACTGCAGCTGATAATTCAAATGTGATCGTTATTTGCATTAGGTAAATGTGACTTAGTTTGTGAATATTAAATCATTACATAATATATTATTCAATTTTGAATTTGAAATATTTTATCGAACACAAATAAGTTACCTACACGACAAAAACCACAAAAACACACTATACACTATCTCCTACCTCTTAAAGTTTTGAGGCAAAAACTATTTTTTTTTACTTCAGCTCCATTTTACGATAAAACGAAGTGTTAAAGGATAAGGTAACAAGAACTTTTTTTACGTGAAATTAATAGATCTTCAATTTTTATTTTAACCATTTTTCCACACACACAGTTTTCGAGATTAGCAAAAAGAAATAACCTTAAGGTGGTTTTAGATAATTAAACTATTTGCCCATAGAATAGTATATAGATCTGTAGGGTTTTTTTTGTTTAAGGCGAGGATTTCCGACGTTAAAAGGCTTTTAGCCTTTGCATTCTCTTCTTCGCTGCATGCATATTACAGCAAGAAGTAAGCGTACGGCATTCAGTGGAAAAAAGTTACTTTATTTGAAAAATTTTTACTTATTATCAGGAAATAAATTATCTAATTAAAAATATTGCCGACAAAGGCCATGCATTGCATTGCATTCTATAACGTGCCATATTATAACATTTTTTAGTTTCAATAAAATTCTTTAAATAAACGTGAACGTGTCAAAGTTTATTCTCTGCGATAATTTTTTTTATCTCAATTAATATTAGGTATTTTAAAAGTACACTAGATTAAGCATTCCATTGAGTACTATTTCATGTATGTGCACATTTTGTTCCTTACTTTGACAGTTAATATTATTTCGACATATCAGAGGATTGCATACGTACGTATATAATTACTCTAAGCTTAGCAGAGGATGTACTATTTCAAGAAGTATGAATACTCGATCATCAAAATCGTGTCTAAGTACGATATCATTGTTTAACCTGGCATTAAGTTCTACACGGACTAAATCGCGATTAAAAGGTATTGAAATGATGCCAAATTGAATTACCTATATTATTTTTTTTCCTTTCATAGGACCTTCCACCTTCATGTCACCGCACCCTCTGGACACACTTAAGAGAGACTATGATGTTGTTAAAACATTATTTCGTAGACATACATCATTGCGTGCGATATGTTTGTTATTACTAGAAACCAGAAAACCGGATTACAGTTGTAGTCATTTGTGTCTGTTTGTGTAGAACTTAGAAACATAGGGTTGGTATACTGTCACCAAGCAGTAGTTCACGCCTTACTGTGTTTACGGGTTGAAGTTGAAGTTAAGTCCAGTTTGAAGGATAAGTTCTAACGTCTCAGAGTCGCCCAATCTCTCAAATAAACATTATTGCAATACCTTGATAAACTGTTATTGTCTATTAAAGTCCACTGCTGAACATAGGCCTCCCACATAGTTGCTACGATTGGCAAGCGGATTGGCAACTGCAGTCTTTTATTTTTAGTCTTTATTAGAAGGTCGCTGCTGCCCATATCCTGATTTGTTTCCCTCTGTCGCCTCTTGCGGCACCAGCCGGATGACATGGGGTAATGGATACATACACCGCCACTACACGGTTCACATCAACATATTGAAATCTCCCATTAGCACTTTTTATTGGATTTAATTGGTGCTTAAGTTTTTCGACGTGAACGTCGCATGATGTAATTCGTCGTTAGCGATGAGACACGAGTGTCGACTTCGATGCGCAGTTGACCCCAATCGCCCCCAATCGAAGGACTAAATTGTTTGCTCGAACTTATTATCAACGTTATTGTGTTCAAAATGTACTAACCAACGCATTATATGATTTACAATGCTTTTCGAGATTCTTTATTCTCATCATCAGTCCACAACAGGGAGAGAGAGGACTTACGAGTAGGTAAACGTCACTCGTAGCAAGAGGATTGGTTATCGCAGTAGGTACCAGACGTTTCGAAAATTTGTCGCGATTTCCCATTATCGGTCTCTATACATTTAGCATTACGAAATGGATTATGCCGCCGATTTAAGGCGGCCGTAAGATCATCCTACCATTCTCTATGACCGATTTTTATCAGCTTAGGATACCCACAGACCATAGGACTTTGTAGAATGAGGCCATCCACGAGTTTATCTGCCACCAGGGCGGCAGGCAGGCTAAGGAACGAGGTGAAATATTTGACATATATCATAGCGAGGGAAGTTCATTTGATAGAAATGTGTAGAGATTAATGTTTCTTTGTGAAATATTACATATATTTTATATTAATTCGTTTAGAAATGGCTAATCCAAACTAAGGATATTTCTACAAGTAGAAAATTTATAAAAAGTGTGTAAAATATTGAAAAACACAGCACTGAGACATTGTTTTGTGTATATACATACACTAATAAATACACTTTTCAATGATGTTGACTCTGTGTGACCATCTAGCGACATTTGGAGATTATTGTTAGCACATAGGTATTGTTTACTACCGGCGATTTTTCCGGACCGATACGACTTACGCCCGAACTTAATAACGTATCTCTTTTTTAAGATCTAAATCCACATCCCAATAACATATGTTAACAAGCTCAATCTTTTTTTTTTGCGGCGATCGCAGTCGATCCAAACATCTATCCAATTCCTCTCGACTGTTTCGTTGTATGCATAACGACTATTTTTTCATTCAAATAGATGTATTGATATAATACTCGTAACATAAAATGATATTTAAACTTTATTACTATTGACACTAATTATACGTTATTACGTTAGCTACTTTATTCTCTCTGAAATATTTATGTTATTATATATTTATTAAATCAACGTAAATCTATAGTTAGAACAAAAATTACATAACGGAACGTCGCCGGTAAGTAATGTCTCCGTAGCGTCAATGCGTCGGTCAAAAAAAAAACGGTCATTGTCAAGTTTCACTGCTTAGCTTCGATCTTGTGTGTTTGTTATTAATTTTTGAAAGTATATAAACCTTTTTCGAATTACAGCTTAAGAACAGAAACATTTACAGCAAATATATCGTGTATAATAAAAGAAAACACGTAAGAGTTTTGAACTAGAAGGATTAATCCTAGGCTTTTCTCGGATTGCGAATTTGGATTGTTTACACCGATCGAACCAAACGTCAAAATTGACAGATAGGTTATTGATACACACAAACTGTCATTCACCCACAGAGGTGTATCTTTTTCTGTAATCCGACCTCCCAAGGATAGCTTGCTTCTGCAGATAGTAATTTTAATCTCTGGATTGATTATTGGCACTGTCTAACCATAAAATGGATCAATCTTCGATTGCTAAAAATAGATTAAGATCGAATATTAATTTCGGGCGTTAGGGACCTTCAACTTCAAGAAACAGGCTTACTCCTTATTAAAAGGCCGGAAACACCTGCATTTCTCCTGGTGTTGCAGTTGTTCATGGGCGGCGGGTGACACTTATCATCAGGCTAGGCACATGTTCGTTTGCCCCTCTTTTATAAAAATATAAAAGCGGCCAAGTGCGAGTCGGACTCGCCCAGGAAGGGTTCCGTAGCAGCAAGTATCATAATTTACGATTTATCACGTATTAAAAAAAAACTACTTACTAGATCTCTTCCAAATCAATTTTCGGTGGAAGTTTACATGGTAATGTACATCATATATTTTTTTTAGTTTTATCATTCTATTATTTTAGAAGTTACAGGGGGGGGGGGGGGGGACACATTTTTCCACTTTGGAAGTGTCTCTCGCGCAAACTATTCAGTTTAGAAAAAAATGATATAAGAAACTTCAATATCATTTTTGAAGACCTTGTCGTGAAGCGACAATTAAAAGAGAAAGAACCTAACCTAAGAACAGCAAAACAACAAAATAGACCAAGAACATAATATATTTAAAGTTTCAGAAAAGTATTTACAATTTTATAAAAAAAAATGAAATATGAAGATGATGGATGAAATGAGATTACAATTAGGTTTTAAAAAAAATAAAGGTAGGAGAATAGGACAATATAGTTTTATAGTGGAGCCTGGAGCCTCGCTGCTTTTGTAGAAATAGGCACACGCAGAGCTTGAGGTTTCTCAGCGGTGACGGCACGCAGCGCCTGGACTGGGCACACGCAGCGTCCGGAGCCGGCGCACGTAGCGCCTGGGGTAGATGCGCTCAGTACTTGGAGAAGTAGTCGCCGCGCCCAGAGGTAGCGCGGGCAGTAGGTGCACTCGGCGCCTGGAGCAAGCAGTCGTAGCGCGCCCGAAGGTAGTGTGGCCCCGCGCTTGAAGCAGACTGCCGACGACTTCACGTGTAGATGGAGGCTTGCAGGATCCCGGGGCAAAGCGGCCCCGGGATAAGGCCTTTAGTAGATGTTTCTCGTTTGAGAACTGAAGCGAGACTGTTTGTATTCTCCAATTGCTCGGCTTTTATACCTTTTTAGAGAGAACGAGAAATTATTTAAATTAAAACGAAATTTATTGTAAATGACCTACAGCCAAAGAGTATTTATGTAGAAAGAACATCATACCAGAGACGAATTTGAATAAAAGTTACCATAACAACGACATAAATAATAGTTGTCATATTTAGCAATTTTTGGTTTTTGGACTATTATTAAGAAACTATTACATTTTAGTAAGAAATGAGATATTATTCACATAGGAAAAACTAATGCACGGCAGCGTGCACGAAGTCTGAAATTGTAGAGTTACAGAGAATTCAATAAAAGACCAAAAAAGGTAAGACTCCATTGACAGCTATTTTAAAAGTACTAAATAGTGTGAAAATACGTAGTAAAATGATATGTTATTGTGTAAAAACGTTACAGGATCCTATATAAATAAAGGTGATGCAAAATATAAATGCAGAAAATCAAAAACAGAATGAAAAAAATAGTATAAAGCGATGCAAAACATGAATGCAGAATATCAAAACAGAATGGAGAATTAGTGTACAATGAAATGTAAGTAGCATAACACTACAACCTACCCATAGATACCCCACACGTATCGGTTCATGAAAAAAAATTTATTGAGTTTCATTTCTAAGTACTAATCCCCAAAATTTATTGCTTTTTTTTTCTATTTTAATGTAGAAATCTTAATGCGGCTTACAGAATACATCTACTTACCAAGATTCAACAGCATAGCTCTTATAGTTTCGGAAAAAAGTGTCTGTGACATACGGACGGACAGACAGACAGACACGACGAATCCATAAGGGTTCCATTTTTTGCCATTTGGCTTCGGAAGCCTAAAAACAGGACGACATAAGGTTAAGGATTAGCTAATGCCAATACCGAGAGATAACAAAATTCTACAATAATAAAGTTATGTAATTATTTTGTTGTGTTCATGTAGATCACGCAATAATGTTATTTCCTAGACGTTTAAAAGATACTAGCAACATTAACTAGTGTCATTTTTATCATTAACAAATCATTGTTCGAGACTTATAGCTTTGGCATTTAACAACTTTGGTCAATATTAGCTGGTAATGTCAAAGTTTTATCATTACTACCAGTTATTACAGAATTTCTTAACATATACAATGCTTAGAGCTGACTTTCCATTACACTAAACGAATAGATTTTGTCTGAAAGTGACTCGCGAAAGGGCCACTTAATATAAAAACTGTTCATGACGAAAACCCGTCAAAGATCGTTATTGAAAATAACAATTCTAAGAGAAATTACACAGTCGTTCAAATTGGAAAGGAAACTAACACAGGATAAATAGTAATACTGGATTGGAAAAATAGCTTCGCAAATAGGTTAATATTTTTAATAAATATTTTAAAGATAAAAATGGTTACAGTCAAACTTAGTAGATAGACATAATATTATATGCCACCCCGGACTTTTCTCTACGTTTTTTGAAGAATTACAGTTTTGAGTATATTATTTTGATGTAGGTCACCCTACATCAAAAACAATTTTTCAAAAAGCGACATTTCGCGAAAATGTCTCTGAAAATGCGTAGTTACGAAGTGCTAGGAGGAGTTGTTTTGAAAAATCGAAACATACCTATTTAGTTATTTTATTATGAGTACATACCTACTTTCAGCACGTTTTTAGTTAAGCGCCCCAAAATATAAAGTTTCATATAAAGTTTTTAATTTCTTTGGTACCTAATTACGAAACCATTTCATGTAATTAAACTAAATAAAAGTTTGTGAAGTACATAAACGTAACTAAAAATATGGTGTGGGGTAAGTCGGAATAACCAATATCCTATCATTCCGCAATTAAACTTTTCAGAAAGTTTGATAAAGGTTATAAAACGAAAGTGAACGACATAAAGTAAAGGTAAAGTTTAACATTATTAATTTTTTCCTCGCCGAATTAAATTATTCACTTCCCGATTACAAGCAAGCGACTCTCCAAAAACCTTGCTCTATGTCTCAAAGGCTACTACAACTAAGATGCCTGCGGGTAATAAGGTCTGTCGGATAATTAGACCTAAGTAACAAAAATCGTATTAATAATAACCGCACTCGCTTAAGGAGAAAATAACAGACTCCTATTGCACGATAATGTCTTTACAAGTTCGCAGAGACGCGCTACCCCGTGTCCTGCCACCAGTTACATTATCTATCATAAGATACGACCGCACTGCACAGTCTAAATAAATCGTAGGTATGTTTTGTAATATTACACTTAGCTATCTAAAATCGTAATATTTATCTTTATGAATAAATGATATTGAAGATTTGAGTAACGTATCGTGAAAAAACTTAAATACTTTTTAGGCGGTTATTAAAGCCTACAAATTTCAATATAGACCTTATGTTATTATGTTTTTAGTATTAGTTTAGTATTTTTTTGTTCTATTATGAATTTTATATTACTTTTAAAATGTTATAAATGCAAATAAATCGTACGCTTTTATTATTGAACTAATGTCGTAGTCAGAAAAAGGCCTGGTTTCAGCTGTCCAAACCAAACAGTGCTAAGACAAAGTGTGTCGAAGAATTAAGGCTTTGACATTAGAAATTATTATGATGATGATGAATTATGTGTAAATTATTGGTCCTGCGCCTAAGCTCTCTTGGACCGTGTCGGATTGCGATTTGATGATTGTGAGGGAATAGAGAGTGCACCTGTGCTTGCGCATACATACGGATACTATAATTCTGTACTGGCCTGAGCTAGTCTCCGTTGAGACTGGCCACTGTGTCAGAAATTTGGTTGGGAGGATACTCAATCCAACAATAAACCCAATTTTCAACTCAACCTAACACTCAACTCAACTCGAGGCACAACCGACGTCCTGACGATAATCACGAGGAGTGTTTGTTTGTCAGTTTGTTTATCATTATACTAATGACTTTAAGTATTGTTAGGCGAGGCAATTTATTATATAATTATTGATCACAAATATTAAATATATTACGTATAAATTGATTATTAGAGTTTGATGTAGTAGGCCCTATTACCATACCATAGTAAAATAAGGCCTACTAGCAAGGTTTTCAGAAATTATTTTGTTTTTGTTTATGATAAATGTTACAATACTTCGTTCATACTTTACAGAAACTGTATTAAACTAATATTAAAATTAGTAGACCAAATTACTACTCGTAGATGAGTGAGGTGAGATGGTGTAGTATCATTGAAGCTTTTATAGAACATTGAAATAACATAAGATGGGAGATCCATTCCATCTTAGCACGCTACCCCACTTTCCCCTACAAAATACAATAACATCATTTAATCATGTTATAAAATGGCAGGCAGTGAGATAATACTCCTCAGAACCAAAAATACAGGTCAGAAGTCGAATCACTTGTTATTGCTAATTGACTTGACCTAAGCCTACCTAAGTGACACAATGACGCGCTAACTGGTTCGCACGTCGTCACCTCTTTGCAGCCCCAGATCATGCTATGTGGAAATCATTGGGTTAATTAGGTGTATACCTACGCTATAGATCGTAATTACGGTCGGAGCGAAGTGGTATATTGTCTGGAATAAACATCGTATTTATTAACACGAGGTATGTTCCAGGTGATTATAATTATTTTGATTTAAATTAATGTACCGTAAATTCATGGCTTTATCAAGTATACGTGGTAGAGTCACGTTGCAGCTATATTATGGTTGTAGCACGAATCGGTCGGCTCAACCGGGGAAGGACCACGCTCTTAGAGAATACCAGCGTAAAATAGCAACTTGATTCTGCAGTGTAGCGTTGAGTGTAGAGAACCGAAGACCCTTTTTATTGGAAGCGAAGCATTCCATCTCAGTCCTCACGGGTGACAACGCATCTGTATTTTGATTCTTAATTGAGGATAAATGTAGATGTCTATGGGCCACAGTATCCGCTTACCATCAGGTGGACTGTGTGCTCGTTTGTCACCCTTATTCTGTAAAAAAGTCAAATTAGGCATTTAAAAATGATTTCAGTGTAATGTGTATATGTAATTAACACCTTTTTCATCAACTAGCAAAGTCTACAAAATTGACGATTGGGAGACAGATTGACGCTCCCATCGCCTGTTTGACCTTTGAGTATTTCACGTATGGCGTAAACGAGATGGTATATCGTTGCCTATCGCAAGCCATAAGATTTTTCTGGCATATGCAGAACTGACTACACCCTCGGAGTGAAATCAGATGGATTCTTCTACGTCGCCACCATACTTCACGAAATAAGAACTGCTTTTCATGAACATTAAGATTGGATTTATAATCTAAGTTATTGGTCATATTAGTACCTACAACATGTAGTATTATCTACTTCTAGCATATTATATTCGAGAAACAATTTTCACGTATTACAATAAGGTATGTCAAATGTTGTCCTTCTAGACAATTTCGATGACGAAAACAAAATGGTTAATGATGTCGGAACTAAAAAGCTAAAAACTACACGTTTTTATAGAAGAAAGTTTTACAAACGATCACATAATTCACCTAATGGTAAATGCATGCTATGACCACCGTTTTATCTTGATGATTCAGCTATTAGGAATAAAATGCAAATGCGCTGTCAATGCCAAGATGAAATGTCCCGTTAACATTAGAAAAGGTTATACTACCTCTAAGTGTCCACGCTAATACCGAGCTATTTATCTCACTTTATTACTCGTACCTGATGTGGAGTGTCAAAGAAACGAGGACGATCACAACACAAAACCAAAATTTAACAATTTGTGGTTTTGCACAAATATTTACTCCAGTTGGTATTCAAACACTACTAACAAAGTTCAGTAATCGAATAAGGATTAAATAAACCTAGCAAGCTAACAGCATAGCAAAGTGGCGAAGCAATCAGCTTTGTAGCGGTTTCTAACGGTTGCCGTTGAGCAATCAGTTTCAAAATAGGAGGTTCAGATGCCTGGGTGATCAGTAATCGATTGTTGAAAACAGAATTTGAAAATTCGAAACCGTTCTCGAGATAATCGTGGGACAGACGGACAGACGGACAGACGGACAGACGGATAGACGGATAGACGGACAGACGGACAGACGGACAGACATCGTGAAATCAATAAACCTAGCAAGCTAACAGCATAGCAAAGTGGCAAAGCAATCAGCTTTGTAGCGGTTTCTTACGGTTGCCGTTGAGCAATCAGTTTCAAAATAGGAGGTTCAGATGCCTGGGTGATCAGTAATCGATTGCTGAAAACAGAATTTGAAAATTCGAAACCGTTCTCGAGATAATCGTGGGACAGACGGACAGACGGATAGACGGATAGACGGACAGACGGACAGACGGACAGACATCGTGAAATCAATAAACCTAGCAAGCTAACAGCATAGCAAAGTGGCAAAGCAATCAGCTTTGTAGCGGTTTCTAACGGAAAAAAAATTTTCAAAATAGGAGGTTCAGATGCCTGGGTGATCAGTAATCGATTGCTGAAAACAGAATTAGAAAATTCAAAACCGTTCTCGGGATAATCGTGGGACAGACGGACAGACGGACAGATGGACAGACGGCCAGGCGGACAGACGGACAGACGGACAGATGGACAGACGGACAGACGGACAGACATCGTGAAATCAATGAATGACTTCGCAAGCTTCGCCACTTAATAAGTGTCTTCGCAAGCTTCACCACTTAATAAACCTAGCAAGCTAACAGCATAGCAAAGTGGCGAAGCAATCAGCATTGTAGCGGTTTCTAATGTAAAAAAAATATTTCAAAATAGGAGGTTCAGATGCCTGGGTGATCAGTAACCGATTGCTGAAAACAGAATTTGAAAATTCGAAACCCTTCTCGAGATAATCGTGGGACAGACGGATAGACGGACGGACAGACGGGCAGACATCGTGAAATCAATAAGTGACTTCGTAAGCTTCGCCACTTAATAATAAAGTCGCCTATCAACTATCATCGTAAACTACTTACTATAAATATAAAAATAACTTTTTAATTTTTATATTTGATTTATATTATCTTGGTAATAATAGTACTATTATTTATTCTGTGGCAATAGTACCTATATCTGATTCATAATAGTTTTCGATGTTTCAACGAATAATCTCGGTAGAATTTGAGAAGTATCTTATGTATTTCTCATATTCTACCAAACATTATTTTATAGATTTGTATTACCTACACGTAAAAAGAATGAATTGAAGTAAATAGTACGCGAACAACCTAGGTTCGATCCATGCCCAGCATCAACGAAATTGGTAAGTGTAATTTTAAGTGCTCGGAGGTATAAAAATATATAGAAGACATGTCAAGACCGCCAATACGCGTTGGAGCAGTTCGACGGACAACTCGTAATTGGAGAAACCCTATCAGAAATAAGACCAATGCCCGGCATGGACGTATATGTAACTTTAGTTTTTTACTTTAGGAATGTTTATGAACAGAATTAATGTATCTATATAAAATTTTATGATCGGCAGTCTGCTCGCAAGGCACCTGTGATGTGCGTTGATTTAGCTAAAAGCTAGACTCGGTTTGCACGATAGCACACCGAGCCGAAGACGGAGGCACTGTCGCTGCATAAGCCTGTCTCTGTTCTACTGTGCATCAATATTGGCAAGACTTATGCCACGGCTTCTAATCAATTAGATAATCAATTCGATGGCCTGATATATAAGATAAGCGAATGAAAATTAGATATCGATACCTCTGGGCTCAAAGTTCATAAAGGACAAAAGGCGACTTTCCAGAAGAAGCAAAAAATCAAAAAAATAATTTTATTTTTACTCTAGCATTTTTATTCCTTGAGTTATTTAAATGAAACCCAGGAAGAAAGTGCTTAGAATTTACAGTATTTTATATGGTAGTATTGAAAACTTACCCTATTTACCGAGATAGATTTCCTTTACAACCATACATTTAAAAATAAATGTTCTGTACACCCTTCAAATTTTCACCCTATGTTACCTATTACCTAAGGGCGTAAGTCTACTTTGCGTCACAAAATTGAACAAAATTAGGAAATATTCGACTGTCATCATATTTAGGTTCTTAAGAATCACGCGCTAAAGTATTCTTTAAGGATAAATTAATAACTAAACTTAAGCATCAAATGAATTATGTAATTTTAACGTAAACTAATGTATTTTATTAAGTGGCGAAGCTTGCGAAGTCACTTATTAAGTGGCGAAGCTTGCGAAGTCACTTATTAAGTGACGAAGCTTGCGAAGTCACTTATTGATTTCACGATGTCTGTCCGTCTGTCCGTCTGTCCGTCCGTCTGTCCGTCTGTCCCACGATTATCTCGAGAACGGTTTCGAATTTTCAAATTCTGTTTTCAGCAATCGATTATTGACCCAGGCATCTGAACCTCCTATTTTGAAATATTTTTTTTTCCTTAGAAACCGCTACAAAGCTGATTGCTTCGCCACTTTGCTATGCTGTTAGCTTGCTAGGTTTATTGATTTCACGATGTCTGTCCGTCTGTCCGTCTGTCCGTCCGTCCGTCCGTCTGTCCGTCTGTCCGTCTGTCCGTCTCTCCCACGATTATCTCGAGAACGGTTTCGAATGTTCAAATTCTGTTTTCTATTTTGAATTTTTTTTCCATTAGAAACCGCTACAAAGCTGATTGCTTCGCCACTTTGCTATGCTGTTAGCTTGCTAGTTTTATTGATTTCACAATGTCTGTCCGTCTGTCCGTCTGTCCGTCCTTCTGTCCGTCTGTCCGTCTGTCCCACGATTATCTCGAGAACGGTTTCGAATTTTCAAATTCTGTTTTCAGCAATCGATTACTGATCACCTAGGTATCTGAACCTCCTGTTTTGAAATTTTGTTTTTTGTTTCTAAATAAATAAACCTAGCAAGCTAACAGCATAGCAAAGTGGCGAAGCAATCAGCTTTGTAGCGGTTTCTAACGGTTGCCGTTGAGCAATCAGTTTCAAAATAGGAGGTTCAGATGCCTGGGTGATCAGTAATCGATTGCTGAAAACAGAATTTGAAAATTCGAAACCATTCTCGAGATAATCGTGGGACAGACGGACAGACATCGTGAAATCAATAATCTTCGCAAGCTTCGCCACTTAATAATAATGAAATAACATACTATTAAAATAAGACGTATATTTGTGAAATCAAATTAAGATCTTTTTAATAGATTTGAACACAAAGCTTTAAATATTTAAATTATAAATTAATAATTTGGTAACTAACGTAATTTTTCTTTCTTTCCTTTTATCTACTCTGTTATTTAATTATCTTTATACACTTCGTTAATCAAACTTATTCACTTCTTTAATTAACAGATGATGTTTTATTTACTCATATTCCTTCTCACTTTCTTCATCATCCTCTTCGTCTTTTCGTTCAAAGTCTCGCGTAGCTCAGAATTGCAAGGAAGTGCCCTGTATTCGTTTTGGAATATTTTAGGTATAGTTCCCTTTTCACATAGATTTATTAGATCATTATATTTAGCAGCGGTTAATGCTAATCTATTATTGTATAGCTACTTCACTGCATCTATACCAATTACTCGTTCATTTTGAATTTGGCTTTTTTCCCTTTTGACGTTCCCTTCACCTTTCCTTTTCCTCTTCCTTTTCCTATGGTTTTCTTGCATAGTATGATTGAAATGGAAAACGAAGCAGAGACTCATTCTGTCTCTGCTTCGTTTTCCATGGAGTATTTGACAAAAATTTTGTCGTTATGCTTTTTTTAATGTAATATTTATTAATGTCTAATTATATTTTGTAATGTCATTAGCGTGAATCTATTTGCAGCTGACGGATATAAATTAAAAAAATCAAAATATTCTATGACACTAACTTTGTAAGGTCTCTGTCTTTTACAGTGATGTTTCAAAATATGCAGACCATTGCGAGGGACTCCATACAATAATTTTTCGCACTACCCTTTCGATAACAGCATGTGAACTGCATCAACAGGTATGTATGTATGGCCCGGGAGTAAATAGTTAATCTAAATTACCTCCAAATTAATTGCTGATTTTAGGAAATGGTTCACAGCCAATACATTTTTATTTATGTTCTGGCCACAATACGAATCGCTGTACATCAGCAGATGTTTCATGACCATTTTGTCCTTTTCCTCGAGATATTTTATTAAGCAACTTACAATTCCGTTGCTTCCTCTCCTACTATCACATTCCCCCCACATATAACAATTAACATCCTGCGTGCGACTTTCATTAATGGTGAAATTAAACACCGAATATTTTCTACAATAGTACAATATCATACTTTGTCCATTTGGCGTGTTCAGGACTTTTTGCAAGTCAAAACTCCAGGTGATAGTTTTATTGTTTGGTGAATTAAGGGTTTGATGTATCTTAAATCTTTTATAAGTAGCTTTCTTTTCTTTATGATGAGAGTTCAGTAGCTCTTTGTCCTTGTCGCAAATTTGGTCTTTATTATTCTCTGCTTTGACGCAAGTAAGGCATTTGTCTTTTTAGGTACGTTGTACTACTTATATTGTACTCTAAAACAGTATGGAATGTATTCTCACTTAGTGCCTGCTGTTCCTATTCAGTACAATATTTTAAACACATTTGATAGAAGTTACATATTATGTTTTTCATTCCCTAAGGAATATAAGTTGTATTAGATTTTTTCTATTGTAATACAATGGGACAGCTTCTCAATAAAGTTATTTGAAAACGCTTTTGCTTCTTCAGAATATTTTTTAGGTGCGTTAGGTTTTCGTATTTACATGTCGTACTTCTAGAATACTAGCAATTCATATCGTAGCCCATACTTCCGTGTTCTGTGGCCCATACAGAGGGCCGAGTCTGTTAGCAATATGAAGCAATGCGGTGTTTCATAATAATTATAACTCTCGACTTTCTTTTTCTGTACCATGAGAAACTGGCTGAGTGATTCAGCGCAGAGCCCATACGTACTATAGCAGGTATGGGCTGGTAGTTTGTTTTGGGCTGTGCGCTGAATGAATGTGCGCGGGACTAGGAAAATGTATTTGACTATAGGTAATTTATAGTGAGTATTAGAAACATTATAATTAAGTAGGGTTTGGAAGTTTGTTTACAGAAATCAAATTCAACGATAAGGAGTGAAAACCTAACCTTAAAAATTACGTCAAAATCGTTATAATACATTTCACACAATTGTGACTTTATAGTTTTGTGTAAAGGATTCAGTTTTATTAAGTTAAGTAGGTAGTCAATTTAGATGAAATTAAAAATATTATTTGAATATTCTAGGATTTATGGGACAATTCTTGACTTACGTTTATTTACGCCCTTAGTAAGAGAGAAAAAGAAGCACATAATAAAAAAGAAACTAGGTAGTAAAAAATACTTGTATTTTTTTTATTATAAAACGTAAGGGTAAGGGTGTATAGGACAATTTGCAAAGATGATGTCCTTTACAGCCAAATTTTTGAGGGGACTTATGTTAACCACATAAATTTGTATAAGACAACCGATAATTTATATGTGTTTTACGCCCAATAGTTGTGTTATAGTTTGATTTACTACCAAAATGAGTACACTATGGGAATTAAGTGTTATTGACATCCATATTTTCACGATAAACGTTGTTTAGCGTGTCAAATTATGAGGGTCGTAAACGGATTTTTTTTGCGAATTTTGTAATGTGGAATATACAGATCGATAAAGAATTAAAAACTGAGTAAAACAGTGTCAAAAAGTAATTTTCGCCCAAATGTCGTTTACGACCTTTGAGCCCAGAGGTATCTATATAGTTTTTCAAATATCCTCTCCAAAAAGGAAATTTTCTGGTCAAAGATGAGTCAATGACGAATGTCACAAAAATAATTACTTCTAATATTTCCTACACACAAATGTACGTAAAACAAACAGCGCTTAAAGTGCCCGTGGCGTCCAACTAATTGCGCTAAAGACATTATTTAGCAATTAGATTAATCAGCGGGAGCTTCATATTTTAATTAAATGTTACACTTTGTTTGGCAATCTACGTTAGTGATCTGTAACAAAATATTTTACAGACTTTTTTTATATTTATCCATAGCTAACAACTCAGGTGTAGTGATATTGCGTGTGGTGGTGTTAGGTATTATTACTGGTTGTTTTAATCGAGTTCAAAAAAAGAGAAGGTTCTATAATCTGCGCATGTTTTATATGTAGGTTCACTGTTTTCTCAGAAACGGCTTTTGTAAAGGATAAGGGTGACAAACAAGCACACAGTCCATCTGATAGTAAGTGGATGCAGTAGTCCATAGGCACATCTATCCCCGATTAAAATTTTAAATGCAGATGCGTTGTCACCCCTAAGAACTAAGATGGAATGCTTCGATTCAAGTAAATAGTGTCTCCGGATCTCTTCATTCACCATACGAAACACAGCAGCATAACGCTGGTATTCTTTGGGAGCGTGATCCTTCCCCAGACGAGCCGACCTATTCATGCTACAATCATATAGGTGCAGCGTGTCTCTACCATGTAATACCTAAACCGATTTTATTGATTCTTTTTTTTTTACTAAACTGCTTATATTTCAGGGGACCACTTCTGAAGCTTAAATTTTGAGAAAAAATTTCACCCGTAAGGGTGGAAAATAGGGGATAAAGTATTTAATATAAATATTTAGACAACGTTCTAGTTAACTTCAACTTGTGATATTCCTTGGTCCAAAAAGAAAAGTTTGGTTGAAAGAAGAAAAAGTTTTTTTTTTAATAGAATAAGGGTGACAAACGAGCACACAGTCCACCTGATGGTAAATGGTTGCTGCGGCCCATAGACATCTACATCTATCCTCGTTTGCGAATCAAAATGCAGATGCGTTGTCACCCGTGAGAACTAAGATGGAATGCCTCATTTCCAGTAAAAAGGGCCTCCGGCCACCTGCACTCACCAAGCGAAACGCAGAGGTAAACCTCTACTTCACGTTGGTATTCTGTGAGGTCGTGGTACCACCCCGATTCGAGCCGGCCCATCCGTGCGACAGCAAAAGCTGCCGCGTGGCTCTACCACTGTTTTTTTTTATAAAAGTAAAACCAACGTCATAAGAAAAAACAGTGCTAAAACATAGAGTAGGTATCGAAGCTCTTATACATAATGTACACAAATAGTAATTTCGAATGGGATTCGAATACAGAGCCAGCCGTACCACATACCACGTATGTGAACCAAATGTTTTCCTTCGTTTGTAATGTCTTTCCATTCGATTACGACTTAGATATCTTAGAGACTTTCTGGCAAGAGTGAATATAGAATAGCCTTTTGTTTACAAAAGCCAGTCCGCTTTACAATCAACCACAAACAAAATTTGATTAGTTAATTCCGATCATGGGAAATATAGTAAATTAAATAAATAAACTTGTTTTTCTTCAATAATTATTATTGTCTTGTGTACTTTTGCGTACCAATTTCTTAAAATTTTAATTGTCTTTTATGAAGACATTGTTTTTTTTTAAATATATTTTTTGTTTTTTGAGGTCATTGTAGAAGCGTGCTCGTCGCGACCCCTGCCAGCCCTTTTCAGGGCTGCAATTCTACACAGCTGCGCACCCATGCCAACGAGGGTTAGGGCGTCCCCTCAAGGCGACGCACACCAGCTCGTCCCCGTTGGTGTGGAATGCAGCACGCAAAGCGGCGATGGGGACCGCCACCCGTCACGCACAGCCCGATACGGCGGAAGGTGGAGGACAGAGTGCAGAGTTGGCACGTGGAATGTTAGAGGAGGCATGAGAGATAAGACGAATGAGTTGATCGAAATAATGAGAGAAAGAGAATTAGATGTCGTGTGTATGTCGGAGACCAAACGGAAAGGCAGTGGTACTGAAGAGCTCCCTGGCGGGGTGTTAGCTCTATGGTCCGGAGTCCCGGCGAGCGAGAGCGCCTGCCAGGGAGTGGGGGTGCTGCTGTTGTCTAGGTTGGTCGATGTTATGACTGAATTTAAGGTTGTGAACTCAAGACTTCTCTGGGTTCGCTTTAAATTGGGACTGACGAAGTTATTCCTTTTGGCTGTTTATGCGCCGGTAGCTTCGTCGTCCAGGGCTGAGCTGGAAGAGTTTTGGGAGAATGTAAGAGAAGTTCTAGATTTGGTTAGGGGAAACGAAAGAATTGTTGTATGTGGTGATTTGAATGGATGGGTTGGTACCGATCAACCAGGGTACGAGTCGGTGCTTGGAAAGTTTGGCGATAAAAGGGTTAATGATGCTGGCAAGCTTATACTGGCTGTATGCAAGGAAAAGGGTCTTCTTGTGACAAACACTATGTTTAATCACAAGAAAATCCATATGTATACTAGAGAAAGAAAGAATAAGAGAAGTATGATCGATTTGTTCCTGGTGGATGACCGACTGCGAAAACAGGTGATGGATACGTGAGTGTTCAGGGGTGCTGACCTGGGAACGGATCACTATCTAGTGATTACTAGATTTAGGACGGCAGTAACAGAACCACACTCGGTCTGTCGCATCCGAAGCTGGAAGCTTCAGGAAGCGGATACTAGGGACAAATATCATGCGAGGGTAGCCGAAAAGCTTGACACCATCGATGGCAGAAAAGAATGTGTGGAAAGAACATGGCAGAACCTTAGGGATGGAATTGTAAGTGCAGCGGAAGAAGTGTGTGGAACGATAAAAAGAGGTAGTAGTAAAAGAAGAGATGCATGGTGGAATGATGGAGTGAAAGAAGCTGTAAAGAAGAAGAAGAAAGCATGGTTAGACTACTTGGCCTCTAGTAATGATAAGGATATGAGGGAGAAGATGAAAGAAAGATATAAGCTGCAGAAAGTTCACACGAAAGCATTGATTGAGGAAGTGCGTGAAAGGTGTAGAATGGAAGCGGACGAAAGGTTGTCGCACAACTTTAAGGAGAACTCCAAACTCTTCTCGAAAGAGGTTGGAAGGACCCGAAGTGGTGCGACGGCCTTAAGAATGAACAAAGTGCTTTCGAGAACCAATGACGTCCTCTCAGAAAAAACGGACGTCATACAGCGATGGAGCGAATTTTATAGAGAAATGTATGCGTGTAATGATCTTAGTGAGGGATCCGGGGATGACGCCGTGACTGGTACGCCAGACCCGGACCTCGATGACACTGAGGTCATCAGTATGAAAGAGATTGAACGTGCGATTCGAAGTTTGAAGTTTGTGGTAAGGCTGCGGGACTAGACAGAGTTACTGCTAAAATGGTCACGTATGGAAGGCCTCGCGTCTGGGACAGCTTTCATCTGCTGTGCAATTTGTGCTGGCGGACGGGGGATGTCCCGGATGATTGGCGATCCACAGTCATTGTGCCTTTATTTAAAGGTAAAGGTTCACATTTTGACTGCGGGTGCTATCGGGCGATCAGCTTGGCTAGTTTAGCAAGTAAAGTTTACTCGAAGGTTTTGACACGTAGGATGCAAGAGAAATCGAAAAGATTTCTATGGGAGGCACAATGCGGATTTAGACCTGGAAGAGGATGCACGGATCAAATGTTTTTTCTCCGCATGATCACGGAAAAGCTTCTGGCTGCTAACCAGAGGATTTTCTGTGCTTTTGTGGATCTTGAGAAAGCATTTGATAAGGTTGTAAGGAAGAAATTGTGGGAACTGTTGCCGGGGTATGGTGTGGATGGTCGATTGCTAAGGGCTGTGCAGTCATTTTACTGTGACTGTAAAGCCTGTGTGCGGGTAAGGCATGACCTGTCACCCATGTTAAGCGTCCAAACGGGCGTAAAACAGGGTTGTGTCATGTCTTCCTGGCTGTTCATACTGTATCTCGACAGCTGTTTACAGAAGCTGAAAGATAGCTGTTTGGGTGTGAAATTGGGTGACATTAAAGTAAATTGTCTGCTGTATGCTGATGATGCAGTGCTTATCGCACCATCAGAATCATCAGAACTGCAGGCATTAGTCACGAGTATGAAAGAGGAATGTGAAATTAAAGGTCTCCGTTTGAATGCTAATAAAACTAAGGTTTCGGTATTTAAAAGGCAGGAAGAGAGAACGAAGTGTGAAATATGGGTAAATCAGGAATGTCTAGAACAGGTAGCTGAAATTGTATACTTGGGGAGTGCTTTTAGCCGGGATGGAAGATGTGATTTAGATGTGGACAGGCGTGTCGCTGCCAGGAACAAAGTCAATGGTGCCTTGGCTGCGTTAGTCAAAGTCAAAGGCAAGGCGTAGTGAAGAGTGCACGCCTTGCAATACATAACGCAGTGTTGGTACCGACTTTATTATATGGCAGCGAAACCTGGGTATGCCAGAAGAAGTATAAAAGCAAGTTGAATGCAGTGGAGATGCGATCTCTTCGTAAAATGTGCAGCGTTACCATGGCCGACCAAAAGCGAAACGAAGAGATTCGCAATATGGCAGGTTTGAAAGATGACCTTATCACAAAAATTGATAAGGGCGTGCTTCGATGGTTTGGGCACGTTGAGCGAATGAGTGAAGACCGAATGGTGAAGAAGATATATAGCGCGAAAGTTAATATTAAAAGGTGGTCGAGGTAGACCGAGACTAACTTTCGAAGACCATGTGAGCAAATTGCTCGAAGAGAGGAGGGTCAAGAGTACTCGGATACCTAGACGTGCATGTATGAAGAAGATAATGAATCTGAAAGAAGCGAAAGAGGTATGTACGGATCGTGACACTTGGCGATCTGTTCTCTCTGGCTACCCCGTCAGGGATTGTGCGTGAAGATAAGTAAGTAAGTAAGTATTTTTTGTTTTTAAAGAATTGAAGAGGCAAACGAGCTTACAGTCCATCTGATACTAAACGGCTACCGCAGTCCATAGAAGCCTGCAACCAACTTTAAACAAAGAAGGCTACAGCAAGCGTTGTCATCAGGATTAAGATGGGAATGCCTCACACCTCACTTACTGGCTAACTTTAAATAGGAATAATAAATTTTGCCACACTTGAGCTCACTGCACACGTGTTAAATAAATATAAAAGGATATAGGAAGAGGTCATAACTATTTAAAATAAAGTCATGCTTATTTGGATTGTATATTTTTACAAAAATGTAAGCATATACAGTTAGTTAAGAGCATTACAGGAGAATTATGGCAATGCATTTGGCACTAAAGTGAAGCGGCATTGCGACTCCACGTCGCCGCCTTCCCAGATTAATGGCGAATGCTGCACTTTTGCTGTACACTGCTGTTTTTAGTTGTACACTTATTGACCGAAAAGTTAATACATTATACAAAAAAAAAACTTAAAAGTATTTAGCGTTTAATAGTTGCGGTTATATACGGTTATATATACATCATATTCTATAGTATAAAAACACATAAAGACAGATGATTTAATAGTTGATTTAATTGCGTATTATAATTACTATTTATTTTTAATTGGGAATAAAGTTGCAGCCTATTTACGTCCCACTGCTGGGCACAGGCCTCCTCTCATTTCTGATAGGGTTTTACGGCAAGGAATTAATAATAATTTAATTGGGAATGTTTACATTTAAATAATACAAATGCGGTTCGTCAGTATCATAGACATCTTTTAAAACCTCTAATACCAGCGCTTGAATGTGGTTTACCTGAAATAAATTAAAATATAATAAAATAAAAAAGTTTGATGTAATTAAGTTTTAAAATACAGAAATAAACAAGATACTTTCAACGTGTAGTATTGAAATATGAAATTTGAAAGAAAACATATTTTAATCCATGTACTGGTTCTCCTTTGAGGCCGTTTGGTTTTTGGCGACGAATCTACTACAGATTGTTAAACTTTGCATTACCAGAATATAATTATTAGTTTTTAAACCATGGATTTGCAATGCAGAAGTTTTAAAGTACCAGCAGAATTGTTTATTTTTTTAATAAATATGAAGTTACACACTAAATTACTGCCCGCCAGATTGTAATGCATTAACATATTCATTCATTCAATACAGCCGTTCAAATTGCACTGCAGAACAGGCCTACCCCATAGATTTCCACAAAACACGGTCCATAAACCTGCTGATGAATGTAGGTCGTTCATCAGATGGCCTCTTATTATAATAATCATAAAAACTATACATTTTTATCGAAAGTAAAAATTTTATAAATACTAACTTGAGTTGGAGGACAATAACCGTCTTCCGTCGATCGAGCCACTGTTATTAATACTGGTGCAGGCAAGAGGCTTAAAAAATGTTTTAAAGTATTCGTAATAGTCGTCCGTATTTCCTCATCCGAGCTTATATGATAAGGCAGGCCACCTTGATCTCTTGTGCACCCAGCGGCAAATACCGCCCACCAGTCAGGCTTCTCTCCAAGCCGCTCCGCTTCCGCTGATACAACATCTGCTAAGTCGGATACCTTAAAATAACGAATAAATATTACTTAAATTACACAAAAATAAGTAAGGTAATAATGTTTTCGGCTCACCATCTTAAATAAATCGGATTTTTCTCCTTCATAGTTTCGAAAACTGTTATGTTTTTCCAAATACTGGAATAAATTCTCAAGTTCTTGCAATTGGCGCTCCCGTAACTGGACAACTTTCTCCACTGTCTCCACATCGTCGTTGTCCGGGAGATGAAAACCAAATATTGACTCCAAGCGATCGTACAGTTTGATATTTTCATACAAACTTAGAAATGGATTTCCTGTGCTGAAGAAATCTAAATCAATATCAAGTACATAAGGATGACGTATATTAAGACCTTCAGTAAAATTTACTAAATTATTTTCTTTTGAAATTGCGTTAGATAGCTCCATGACTGTAAATGTAAATTTTCTAGCGTTTTTGAGTTCGGGCGAGAATAGCGCATCCGAGAGATAGTAAGACTCTTTACTATCTACTCGAAGTAACCCCGATGCAGGGTGGTCTCCGACTTGTACGATACGAGTTCCGTCCGCAAATTGTTTCGCCCAGGGCGGCTTCAGCCACACGACACGCTCGATATGACCTGCCGCCGCCGCCGGTACTATCCAATTTTCTATTTGTAACAAGGGCAGTAAACTTTTTCCGGCTCTTGCTTCTTCACCTTTCAATTTACGATCTATAAGCATATCTGGATGAGCGTCTAGATGTAACAGTGTGATTCCCTCTACTGGCAACTTTTTCCCGCCAATTGCGGCATAAATGAATTGTAATGCGTCATTATGCTCCTCCACTACGTATACGGGTAATTTTTTGAAACGTTTTAAAGATAAATTTTTCGTGCAGGCGTTTTCCATCTTGTTACTTGTTGACATTTAAAGTCGCGTAAATATTTATAGCTATTCTTTATTTAGTTTTATGTTAGTTTTATCATATTCTGTAAAAAACAAATATAATATGTATATTGTTGAAGAACATAACTTTGCTTAATACTAAAACCTTTTTTATTTGCATTGTACGTGTTCAGTTTACACCGAACACATTATGTACGCGTAGGCATTTTAGTTTAAAGTTTTTATTTAAGTCAGTACATGTACGGACGCCAACATTGTCTCGTGTGTGCTCACAAACATAACATTTATAAACATTGTAACAATAATATTATAACAATATAATAAACATTTTGTGCATAAACAGTATTTTAAGTAACATTTACATCAAAAGGTGTTGAATACCACAACAGTACGTGTTACATTTGCTTAATTAATAATTCGTGGATGATACAAAGGATAAGGAACAATAAATAGGTAAATTGATTTCCTAAATTATTGTAATATATGTAATGTGCATACTATTTTTTATATTCTCTTGTAATAATTAAACAAAACCAACTAATATAGCAGCCAACTTCAAATGTCAAACACCTATAGAAAATAAGAAAAGTTACTGCAATCACCCAAAATAAAAATTGAGTACCTAAGTATCAGAGGGAAGTCCTGAATTTCTCAAATATTGATATTTGAAACTACGCATACGGAGTAATCGAAGACCTTTGCTCGGGGGTAGGTGACCGGGCACAATTTGTAACGTTGCGCGTGGACAGTGATAAGTTAAAAGACAACAAACAATCTTATTCAAACACAAACGCAGTTACACGAATAAAATTAATCACGTGCTGTGCGACGCAAAATGACGCAGGGCGCGGTCTTGGCTTTTGTCAATGTCAATAAGTACCTAATATAACAAATCACAAATTATTGCTTTATTTAAATAAATATTGAAAATATTTTAATAGTTACATACATATTTTCCTTATCCTGATTGCAAACCTCCCTATATAAGATTAATTAAAATAGAATCAATGGAAGACTGTGATTTTAGGTACAGGTAAGTAACTGTGCGTATAATAATGATTTATCGTATATATAAGCATAGTATAAAGACAGGGCCCTGTCTTTATACTATGATATAAGCTATTGTGTATTTTATAATATTATGAAATCTCTTCTGTATTCATAAATTATTCTTGTTGCTTTATGTAAGTACCCAAATTTCGATTTTTCTGTGTTGCTTTTAAGAGTTATTTATACTGTTATTAGTAAATATATAAAATCGTCTAAAGTATGCCAGACTCAAAGTACTCAAAGGAACAATAGTACAATCTAAAACCGTGAGGCGTCTGAAAGTTGGATTCTTCATCAAGCATGACCATTAGGTACGGCGAATGATCTTAACTCCGTGGTCACGTCTAGCAATCTTTATACGGAGTTATCATGATTATGACAGTAAATAATATTACTTTCAATGGTGTATTGGAATAAAGTTTCATACAGTTTTATCTCAGGGAACGTCCAACTATATATATTTAACTATATATTTGAAACAAGCAACATTAATAGCTAAATTCAGCTCTAGCTTTAGGCTTAACCAAGAACGTATAGCTTTGATTAGACATGTATAAAATCAAAGACGTATAGAATGCCGCATGTCTGAAAAATCAAATGAAAGGAATGTGGGTTGACGACTGCACACGCCCTTATAGGCCCAATCATACCAGCTGGCATTATCAAGGAAAGAAACAAATGTGCCGTATTAATATTTTGAATGTCATTCAATAATTTGCTATCACATAAGCGGTAACGGGCTTCCGGACGGCGTGGTGCGTAGATGCGCGGTGCGGCTGCGGCGGTGGCGCGGGGGCGCGGCGGCGGGGTGTTGTGACGGCTCACGTGGTCGATACCGCGCGTCACTGACGTCACTACGCTACTACTCCCGTCTAAACACCCCCCGCGAGCGCGCACCTCACCCCCATGACCTATTGCGTAGTTACGCCCACCTGGGTCAAGGCGCGAAAATCGCGTAAGATCCGCCCGCCCTATCCACCACTTCAATACAAACATTTGAGTCGTCCCTTTTTCTTTTTAAGATTATGTGAAGGCCACAACTGTACGTTACATACGTTTTACAGTAAATAATACCTACTTAATAAGACACAAAAAATGCATTAGGTAGGTATGCTTTTTTCTCAATATTTTTTAACACAAATCTTACGCCTCAATAATTAGCTGTACTTATTAACACAATTTTGATTTTTCAATCGTCAGATAAAAGCTATCCATCGAATACATTATCTATAACCGGACTGAATATAAAAGTGAAACAATTGAACTATTTTATTCATACAACTGTAATTTTTATTTGTTTATGTTAATATATTTTATCCAAAAATAACTTATACCTGACGATGTAAAATCAGCCCGTAAACATATAAACTATATAGTAAACATAAGCTACTGAGTAACTAATGAGATAGAGGACTAAATCAAAGAGTGAACTAGGTAAAACGCCGCGTCCCGCCACCGCCGTTAAGAGCTTTACGAGGATAGATGTAGATGTCTATGGACCACAGCAACCACTTACCATCAGGTGGACTGTGTGCTCGTATGTCACCTTTTATATAAAAAAGAACGAACCTATATTATTTCAAACATTGTCTTCTCGCGTAGATTTAAGTATTTCCAGCACAATGCAATTGTTCCAGTTGCCCTCATAGACATGGAGGGTTCGTTTTTGACAAAACTCATTTTTCTAGTAGGTATCACCATTCCAAACTGCACCGCATTCGAAACGGTGTGCTGTGATTAAAAATTCCAATCTCCGACAATGGTAATAAAACCATTATACTGAAATGGAACTGAGTCTTGCCGAGTTCCATTTTAGTTTAGCGGCATGTCTGCCGCATGTCGGACAAGTTGAGGCCTAAACGCTCCACATATTGCGTCACACAACCTTACACAACGACGCGCTAGACCCAGACGAATATAGCAGGATGAACTCGACAATTTCTCTACCGACTGGACTCAAGATGGCGTAAACTGTGAAGAGTGGAAAAAGGTTAGGAAGGCTACAAAGTTGTACTCGATCAACACCGTGTCGAACCGTCTCTAATGGACTGGAAGCAAGCAGCCAAAATAATAAAAGGCTGCCCACCAGGAGGCGTGTTATCGCCAGTTCTGTGGAACATATTATATGACACGATAAACGATAGGAGTGCATCACATACTGGGATAAATATATATGCGCGCTGGAGTCGCTCCCCGCGGTCTGACTAATATGCTTAAAACAACTAGCGATCTGACAAAGAAATACTCCGAAATAATAAATCTCGACGTATATTCGACAATACCACCCTATACCAAACCTCGAAGTTATCTAAGTTAGTTAGTATGGATTACCCAAAATAGACAAATCAAACGCTCCACTTCGTCCAATAATGACCCAAATTGATACACTAACTTATAAACTGACTTAATACTTGGCAAAAATATTGTCACCGCTGAGAGGACACACAAGAGAACATACAAAGGATTCATACCAATTTGTCAGCGATTGCTAAAGGCTGTTTTTTGATAGTGCACACCCGCCTCGCGGTGGCAGACAGATTATGTAGTATACTAAAACCTCGGTTTTTGCACACATCCGCGGCCCCACCAGCGCCGGCTGCGACATAGCGGCCCTTCCTCGAGAGAAGACTAATCCTCCCCATTTCCTTCTCAGGTAAGTCGCACCAGAACACAGCGTGCCTCCAACTACACCTGCGCAACGGACGCCCCTTCAAGCACTCGATCGCCAAGCCCATTCGGAGTGACCACCTCTGAGCAGCCGAGTGGGTTCTTCTTTGTTCTCGCGGGTGACCAAGCCTTGGCTACTAAGCCAAGGCTTGGAAGCCTTGGCTACTAAGCCAAGGCTTGGTCACCCGCCTTTATCAGCCAGCTACCCCTGTTCGAAGAGGTCGAGGGGGGGAGGGAGATAAAAGGCATACATCTTGCTGCCAATAAAACTATGGTCCAGTAAATAGTGTTACGTGCCTACTTGTTGAAGACTGCATATCAATTGTGACTAGGAAGATAGAAGAAAACAATATGTCCGCAGAATATGCAGTATTACTCGATATTGCCTCGTAACTGGCTATGTATTGTGGAAGGAACATGCAAGTAATGGTGTGGCAATGGACTCACTTGTATATTTTTTATTTTATAGAATGGGGGTGACAAACGAGCACACAGTTCACCTGATCATAAGTGGATGGTGTGGCTTATAGATATCTACATTTATGTACGATTAAGAATAAAAAATACAGATGCGTTGTCACCCCTTAGGACTATGATGGAATGCCTCGTTTCCAGAAAAAGGGGTGTCCGATTCTCTACACTCACCTTACGAAACATAGCATCATTCAGCTGCTATTTAACGTTGGTATTCTGTGAGAGCATGGTCGTTCCCCGGTCGAGTCGACCCATTTGTGCTGCAACTATAATATAGCTGCAGCGTGGCTTTACCACGTTAAAAATGTATCTCCCATTGTCGCTGATGTATATATTCATAAAGAACTTTAAGGAGAAAGCTCTTCTTACTGCACCTGTGAATCCAAGATTCTACATGCGGTACGTAGACGACACTTCCAAAATTTCACCATCAGACAAAGTTATTGCTTTCTTAGACCATGTGGTAACTCCATAAACTCGAAAATTCAATTCACAATGAAGTTAGAGGCAAATAATTCTTTAATTTTCCTAGATGTTTTTAGTCATTCGAAATGCTGATAACACCATCAGTCCACTGATTATAGAAAAAGACCCATACTAACCGATATTTAAACGGTGAATCTCACCATCATCCTTCACACATAGGTACCGTTTGAAAGTCTTTGTTTCAGAGAGCACGAGGGATCTGTGACAGAAAACATCTGGCCGCCGAGCTTCAGCACGTGAAGCAATTATTGCATGACAACAAGTTTCGGATCCCACACCTACATTCCAATGACAGAGTGAAACCGGTCACAATCGTGCGTGTGCATGCTGTACTGCCATAATGTGTTAGAAGAGTCACAGACAAGATTGGCTACATCTTGTAGCGGGCATCCATAAGAACATATGAGTACTAAAAGCCACCGAAGAAGATAAGTCAGTTCGTACCATACGTTGAGTGTAATATCCGTCTACATGTTGGAGGAGTGTATAACCTTGATTGTGAATGTGGCCTCTCTTACATATGACATAGAAAAATATCCAGAAGAACTCGCGTAAAAGAATATATTGCTGATATGAAGCACCGACGCTCCGGGTTGAAAAATGTTCAGGGTCGTCTCAACCGAAAAGAAACCAACAGATTTGATAGACCACAAATCCAATTTCTACAAAGGATCATAATTTCAATGGAGAAGATGACTGGGCGATACCATCTGCTCAATTAATAAAAAAAATATTTAAATCCAAACTCAAGCATACTACTGCAAGACTTCAAGATACTGTAAGCTCGCTCTGCATAGATCGGACCAAATATTAATAATTAAAAGTTAAAAGTAGTTAACTATGAAATCAGGGGGTCAAACACCTTAATCCTCCTCGTGAGACCAAGGGTGCTGTAAAGTGCTCGAAACGTCGGGGGTTTAAAAAGTTAAAATTATCTATTAATAATAAAAATGTTAAAATCCGTAAAATTAGTTTTATTCCATCAATAGTTTACCTAACTTCTCAGTTTCGTGAAAATACTTTTTCGCTTTGCTTTAGATGTAGAGGGACGGAATAGCCAGTAAACTTAACACCTATTATCTACTTATGTTATTACTGGAGATTTAGCTTTGAACAAAATTATTTTAATATTATCAATACTTTTATATAGAGTTCAATGATTTAATTCATTTGTACATCATAATATAGTTATGAGCTATCGAAACGGAATTTTATGGTTAACTCATTAAAAGTTTAAGGCTTAGTAATACGTAAATTAATATTGTTGATAATAAATAAAAAAAAATGTTATTTAATAAAACTGCAAACCAATAAATGACAAACAATATTTCCTAAATCGAATTATAATTTTAATACGTTTAGTAGTTTGTGCTGCCTTTGTATGCTCTCAATATAGATGTTATGCCAAATTTGTCGCACACGCGCGCACGCACACGAACGCACGCTCACACACACACACACACACACACACACACACGCGCGCGCGCGCGCGCGCGCGCGCGTGCTCGCACATATATCATCATAACAGCCTTTTATAAGTCCACTGCTGAACATAGGCCTCCCCCAAGGAATGCCACAAAGCACTGTCCTGAGCCACCTGCATCCATCGACTTCCTGCATGTCTTACCAGGTCGTCACTCCATCTCGTGGGGGGTCGCCCTACACTTCGCCTACCGGTACGAGACTGCCACTCAAGAACCTTTCCTCCTCATCGGTTGTCGGTTCTTCGAGCTATATGGCCGGGCCACTGCCACTTCAGCTTACTAATCCGTTGGGCTATGTCGGTTACTCTGGTTCTACTGCGGATATCCTCATTCCTAAGTTTATCACGCAAAGAAACTCCGAGCATAGCTCTCTCCATAGCTCGCTGATCGACCTTGAGCTTCCTCATACGGCCAGCAGTGAAGGACCACGTCTCAGATCCGTAAGTCATCACTGGCAACACGCACTGTTTGTACAATTTCGTTTTAAGGTATGCCTGACGAGAAGATGTGTCGTAGCTTCCCGAACGCTGTCCAGCCGAGTTGAATCCGTCGATTGACCTCTCGGTCGAAGTTGGACTTATCTAGTCGGACTATTTGTCCCAGGTAAACATACTCGTCAACAACTTCGAGCTTAGTGCTCCCAACAACTACCGGCATAGGTGTGACATGGACATTAAACATAATCTTTGTTTTGTCAATGTTCATCTTAAGACCTATCCGTTGGGAGACACTATTGAGGTCATTGAGCATAGTGCTTAGGTCCTCCAGCGATTCTGCCATAAGGACTATATCGTCGGCAAATCGAAGGTGAGTGATGTACTCGCCATTGATGTTAATACCATATCCTTTCCAGTCCGGAAGCTTGAAAACGTCTTTTAATGCAGCGGTGAAGTTTCGGGGATATAACGTCACCCTGTCTTACACCTCTCTGCAATTGGATAGGTTTCGTACTCTGGTTCTGTACTCGGATAGCCATCGTAACCCTACTGTACAAGCACTTCAGCACTTATATATACCGACAGTCAACTTGGCACCGCTGAAGGGACTGCAGTACCGACGACCAAATTTCGACGGAATCAAAGGCTTTCTCATAGTTCACATACGCCAGGCTTAGTGGCAAATTGTACTCCTCGGACTTCTGTACAACTTGCCGAAGGGTATGTATGTGGTCTATGGTGCTAAAGCCCTTTCGGAAACCAGCTTGTTCGGGAGGCTGGAAGTCGTCAAGTCTGCGTGCGAGACGATTCGTAATGACTCTCGAAAACAGCACGTAGACGCGGCTCAGAAGGGAAATCGGTCTGTAGTTATTCAAGAATGAATTGTCACCTTTCTTGAATAACAAGACCACCGCACTTCTGCTCCACGCCTCCGGTGTAATGCCACCATGGAGGACGGAATTAAAGAGCCTCTGAAGGACTTCCAATGCCGGTTTTCCACCTGCTTTCAGAAGCTCCGCTGTAATTCCATCCTCGCCTGGGCCTGCCGTTTGTAAGATGCTGGAGAGAGCTATTCTAATCTCGCTCAGACTGACGTCCGGGATATCTTCGGAATAGTGTCGAATAAGACTGCCAGGCCAGCTAGTATATATATTATATATATATACACACTAGCTGGCCAGGCAGACGTTGACCTGCCCATACCGATGACCCTTTGTCCTATTAAAAATCCTTAAATTCGTAATAAAAAATATTGACGGTCACTTTCGGGATAAAAACTATCTCTCAAGTTGGACCAAACTGCAAACAGTGTGCGAAATTTCAATGCAATCAGTTCTGTAGTTTAGGAGTTCATCGCGGACAAACAATGTGACACGTAATTTTATATATACTTAAAGATTAAAGATATATATATATAAATAATTTCTTTTATTTACATGAATAAATTTAATATTACAGATTTTATCACACATGATTTCCCTCAAAACGTAAGGGTATGAAAACAAATAAAAATAAGTTGGAATTAAATATGAAAAAATTCATAAAATTAGCTTTATTCATCCATTAACATATATTTTTGATAGCCAAAGCGTATATACAACGTGTCCCAAAATTCAACAATAAACGGGCACCAGAGGGTGGACCTGCTCATGACTACTCGAGAAAAAATAAAAAGAAAAAAAAATCTAAATCATTTTTGAAATTACAAAAAAAAATTAAATTCTTCGAAAATCGATACCACGTATTTTTAACTACCATGAGCACATTTTTAATTTTTTTTGTATTTCTTTTTGTATCGGCAACCTTAGTAGTATTGCTATCTACCACAACCCTTATAAATCCCAAAATACATGTAGTTTTTACACAAAAATCAATCAAAATTATTTTTTCCCCTAAAATTTTGAAAGATTTTTACTTTCAGTCCACTTTCACTCATCGTGGTGTAAAAAAAAAGTACTGACACTACTATGGCAAGTTTTTTAAAAATTGACGCAACTAACCAAGATTCTAAAATCCATCTACTTGCTTGAGTGGCGATGGGCTCACCTGTATCTCCCATAGTCGCCGACATATTCATGGAGGACTTTGAGGAGAAAGCCCTTCTTACTGCTCCTGTAAATCCAAGATTCTACAAGCGGTATGTAGACGACACTTTCACAATTTTACCATCTGACAAAGTAACTGCATTTTTAGACCACCTTAATTCCATAAACTCTAAAATACAATTCACAATGGAGTTAGAGGCCAACAATTCTTTAGCTTTCCTAGATGTTTTAGTCATCCGAAATCCTGATAACACTATTGGTCATACTGTGTATAGAAAAAAGACCCATACTAACCGATATTTAAATGGTGAATCGCACCATCATCCATCACAGTTAGCTACCGTGGGAAAATCTTTGTTTCAGAGAGCACGAGGGATCTGTGACAGAAAACATCTGGCCGCCGAGCTGCAGTACGTCGAGCAAGTATTGCAAGACAACAAGCTTCGGGTCCCGCGCCTACGTCACAGTGACCGAGTGAAGCCGACCACAGTCGAGCGTGTGCCTGCTGTACTACCCTATGTCAGAGGAGTCACAGACAAGGTTGGCTACACAGAAATCTAAATAATAAGGCACTAGAAATGCCTTCTACTGTCTTTCAATATCGGGACGCGTGTCGCCGGTTCGAAGTTATCACACATAGACAAACAATAAATACACAATTACGCCTACAGATATCTCTAGAATTCATGCAACAAAGATTAAACTATAAACTATCGCGTTAAGGAATATTTTAAAAAACGCAAAATCTCAAGAGGCGGTTGCCACTCAGGCCAATAATTAACGTGTGCGAAAAACAGAGAATGACATTGCGCGCTCACTCTCACTTGGGCATAGTGCAGCGCAACGCACGTTTCGATAACTTTCTATTAAGAGATAACTAATTAATTGAAATTGTCTCAGTAATAGACGCTTTTAGTCTTAGCTTAAGCTTTTAGACGTTTTATAATTAGAAGAAAGGGGATATAATAAAACGTTAAGGATAAGTATAAACATTTTCAATTAATTACACATACATTTTTAACATTATTTTAATAAAGCACATACATTCTTATAAATTTGTATTAGATAAAACTTTAAGGCTCTCCAATACTTCAGCTTGCGGTGGGAAACTACAATAAATAAAACAACAAGAAGAATAAAAAATATAAAATAAATAGGCTATGGCAAAATTCACCTTAGTTAAAATATTTAAAATTCACTGCCCTGTGAAATGTAAAAATTTATTTAAAAATTGCCTTTTCGGAATTCATTGTATAGCATTTTTTGCAAAATGATGAAGGCGAATGAAAATATATTTTTCCATAACACATTTAATTAAAAATTAAAAATAATCGCTGTTAAACGGTAAAAATATTAAAAAAAAATTGAGAAGGTGTTAATAAATGTTTAACGAAAATTCACATTTCATTCCCATTTCGGTAAAACTAGGTAAGCTAAACAATAAAATATCGATACAAAATAGTAGTGTCACGTCACTGACCCGCGCTTGACTTCTACGGACGTGTTCTTAGAAATTTACATACGCCACAAAATTGTTTTTTGCCCAGACTATAAATCCATCGCTGCTTTTAGCTGTCGTACTCGTAGACATGAACTAGCTTAAAAATCTATGGATATTGAAATGTGAAAACGATTTCATTTTCGGAGACAGTTGTAGTACTGGGAGGTGAATAATTTTATTTAAGTTTATTTCATTTAAGACAACATTATTTAGAACACTAAGTATTTAATTATGAAATGTTATCCCTTTATTTGAAAAGTTACAACTTGTGGAAGAATTTCCGCAGTTGGATATGCTGCTAAACACCATTTTTTCGTCTCTGCGTCCGAAACAACACTGGTGACCGAAACAAATGCTTTTCGCGAACTTGTGGCCTACGAGTCACATGTGCGGCGACAAGGTCACGCGCTTATACGACTTCTATGTCTTATTATTTAGATATTTAGATTTCTGTGGTTGGCTACATCTTGAAGCGAGCTTCTATTAAAACATACTTCAAGCCGCCGAAGAAGATTAGTCAATTTTTACCATCCGTCAAGTGTAATATCCCTCTACAAGATGCAGGAGTGTACAAGCTTGATTGCGAATGTGGTCTCTCTTACATAGGACAAACAAAAAGATCCATTAAAACCCGCGTGAAAGAACATATAGCTGACGTGAAGCACCGACGCTCTGGGAAGTCTGCAGTCTGTGAACATGTTCAAGATCGTCCCCGCCATTACATCAGATTTGATAGACCACAAATCCTTGCAAAAGAACACCGATTCCTACCAAGGATGATACGCGAGGCTATTGAAATTAAAAAACATCCTAATTTCAATAGAGAAGATGGATGGGTGCTGCCATCTGCTTGGGACCCTATAATTAACAAAATTAAATCCAAACCCAAGCATAACACTGCAAGACTTCCGGATACTGTAAGTTCATTCTGCGTAAATCGAACCAAAAATTAATATTAAAAAACTGAAGGTAGCCGGGCTAACTGTGACATTGGGACGTCAAACATCTCAGTCCCCCCCCGTGACCATGGGTTGCTGAAAAGCACTCGAAACGTCGGGAATAAAAATAATAAAATAAACGCGATAAAATCCGTAAAAAACAGTTTTATTCAACAATAAATTTTTGTTGCTAATTAATCACTTTCACTACACTAAAAAGGTTTTTGTTGCAAGTTCTTAGAACTTGATTGGCAGATGTACGTAGTAAGTAAAATTTATAAGTTAGAGAGCGATAGATAGAGGGAGACTACGTTAGAAAGAGATAGATGATGTTCGTTGTTTAATAACAATAGGGCAGGTAGACGAGTTGCTTTAGTGTTCTCAACATGTCAGTCAGTACACTCTGGAGGTGGGCAAAGTGTATCATTTTTGGGATTGGAACATTTGCATCTTGATCCCTGAAATGTTCCGAAACACTGATATGTTTCATTTGGCTCATTTGTATCATCGACTCAAAAGATATAAAAGAAAGAATGTTCCGAATACATTAAGTTGCGTCGCGGGCGTTTATTACTAACCTCAGAGAAAAATTTAAAGAAATAAACATATTCACTTTGGCATCGCAATATATTTATGAGAATGTAATGTATGTGCATAAAAACATAAATAGCTTTAATAAGAATAAGGATGTGCATACTTTAAATACTAGGAACAAACAAGCTTGTAATGCCAGTTACTAGACTCCACAGAATCAGTAATTCATTTATGGGGCAGTGTATACGCTTTTACAACAAAATCCCAGAACATGTTCAAAGTTTGTCAATAAACAAGTTTAAAAGTTTTATTAAAGAAAAACTGTACAAGAAGGGTTTTTATAATATCAAGGAATACATGAATGAAAATAACCCCTGGGAATAGGGTGATCGCCACCATGCTGGTTCTATGAAAATATCATTTAAAAATTGTATAAACAAAATTATTGTTAAGTGAAATTATGTTTAAAAAAAAGTCCCGCTGGGTTTCTTGCTGGTTCTTCCCAGGACTGAGGTATTTTCCGAACCAGTGGTAAATAAAAAATGACTTTCAATAAGTATTATGTAATAATCAATATTGAATAAAAAATTATTCTATTCTATTCTATACTGATCCGTGAAATGTTATCTCTCTTACAAAGCAATAAGGACCGTGGCCGAGCTCACTTGACTACTCTAGCGCCATCTATTATCTATCTACGGAAGCGGTTGCGATGTATATCGATATGAAAATTTGACGCGCTAAATACATCGTTCTTTATTTAATACATTTCCATAGATGTCGCTACATGGTACCGCTAAGTAAGATTGACGAAGTCATTGGGCTCTAGTGTGGTAACAATGCTGAATAAAATAAGTCCTTAGATTTTTTTTGTTATTTTTTTTTAACGTTACCCCGACACTAGGATTTTCCCCTGTATCGTGGAGGCAGTTTACAAAAATATATTGCACAAGGACAAACATCCAGACCCGGAACTATTATTTGTAGGCCGTACATATACTTGTACCGTGCGGGATTCGAACCCGCGGCCCCAAGCGTTGCAACTCATTGCTAAGCCACTACGCCACGGAGCCGTCATTATTTATTGTGTATCGTAATAAGATTGTATATAAAATCGATTCTCCTTCATACTTTAACAAAAATGCCACTATGTCAATTCATTATTTACAAAAATGGCCATTTACACAAAACAGCAATGTCTATGTACACAGAATTTTCTCGCAAAGTATCATAACTCTAAACTTTATGATGAAAAGGAAGAAAGTAAAGTCACAATAATCACTACGCAAAGAAATCCTAAACATAACTCAGTATGTTTTCGTAAACAGGCGCTATTGAATATAAACAATTTGACAAGTGCCGCATCAACGTAAAATGACAACTTGTTAATGCAAACATTACATACAAAAAAACGACCGTATAGTATTTGACACATAAGCGCCTTAGTGGTAATTTTTACGTGCATAAATAACGTCAGCGAAAATCCGTACGAGTTGAGTGATACACTTCTTATTTGTTATCTCTATCTGACTTGTGTGGATTATAATTATTTCGCCCGCTCACTCGCCACTCGTGAGTCAATAGTTAAGTTAATCATTGTATCATTGTCACAATCTGTCTCTCCCGCTCGTGGCTCAGTCGCTTCGCAAGCGACGCGTCGCGCGAAATGAGCAAAGAGCAAAGTAATGTTTCACTGTTCCAGATCCACATGATACATTTGAAACGTTACTGAACCAATCTTTTGTGACACTTCAGTGATTCGTATCAGAGAGTAGTTTCCGTAAAGAGATACACAAGTGTACTACACTCTGCTCCTTTGTTTACTGTGCACCGTTCCGTATTCAATTGATGTGGCTCTCTTACGAATGACTTTTGGCTTCGCTTTTTGGACTGGTGATCTGCAAACTGAACTGACCTGGCATTATTTTGGACTGTGATTGTGTGTTTTGTGAATTGGACTATTGGCGTATTTTGGACTGTTTATCGTTTATAATGTCACTACCGTACACACCGTTAGAATACGCTAATATGCATCTAATTTATGGAGAATGCCGATGCAATGCTGCTAGCAGATTGTATCGAGAAAGGAACCCAAATGCTCAAAGATTATCGAGTATTTATTAATGTGCATCAAGCGTTTGCAGAGGGTCGTTTACCATCTGCCAGGAGAAACGCTGGAAGACCTAGATTGGGACGCGATGAAGAAGTTCTCAAAGAAATAGAAAACGATTCGACTACCTCGGTACGTGCCATAGAACTAGCTACGAGCATCCCAAAAAGTTCTGCGCATCGAATTCTTAAACGTAATGTGCGCTACACACAATCACTTTTAACTGACCAGTTTTAACTGACAGTGAAAACTGAGTGTGTGTACGATGAAAACCGTCAGTTTTTTTATTATCAGTTAAAACTGATGATATATTGTTGATACATATTTTTTAACTGAAATGACGGAACTGATTAGTTAAAACTGTGCGTGTGTAGGCGGTGTTTCTTCAGTCGTGTTGCGATCACGAGATTGAGGTAAATTTCTTCACTCATTCTGAGATAGTTGTGCCATTCCTTCGAAACAGTTTTTAGTTCGGTTAATAAATTAACATGGGAATAAATTTTCCTTTTTTTTAACCACTCTTTGCGTATTTTTTTTTAAATTTTTATATTTTAAAATTAATAATAAACCAAGAACGGCTAAAGCGTCGTCGTCGGCTGATGACATCTTGAGATGGTAATGTTGTTTGTGGTCATAGAGAACAGTTAAAAATGAACGTGTGTGGGTGCAAAGACGTCAGTTTTCACTCTCAGTTAAAACTGGTCAGTCAAAACTGACAGTTAAAAGTGATCGTGTGTAGCCTCCATTACAGGCTTCACCCATACCACTACAGGCGTGTGCAGACGTTATTACCGCGGGACTATCCATTACGGGTCGCATTTTGCCGTATGATGCTGCAAAAGCACAGGGAAGATCCCCAATTCTTAGATAAAGTTCTATGATCGGATGAAATAACCTGCAAGAAAAATGGCTATTTAGATCTTCACAACTTACATAGTTGGAGCAATGAAAATCCGCACCTGATGAGACAAGACAAATCCCAATATCAATTTAAGATTAACTTATGGACGGGCATATTAAATGGAAAAGTAATTGGGTCCTTTGAGTTACAAGGAAACTTACATGGAAATAATTATTTGAACTTTTTACAAAACGACTTGCCAGAATTATTATAAGACGTACCTTTGCGTGACTTACAAAACATGTGGTTTCAAAATGATGGTTGCCCAGCTCACTATGCCCGTCTTATGCGAGAATATTTAAACCAAGAGTACCCAGGACGTTGGATCGGGCGACATGGTCCTATCTTATGGCCACCCCGTTCACCCGACCTAAACCCCCTGGACTTCTTCTACTGGGGTTGTCTCAAAGACAGGGTTTACTCAAAACCCATTTCAACATTGGATGAGCTTCGCCAAAATATCACTCAGGCTACGGATCATATCAATGGTAGAAGATATGCACGACGAATAAAAAGATCTTTTTTAAGGCGATGCCATGCCTGTATTAATGCCGGTGGCCAACAATTCGAACATTTACTGTAATATTAATAATGCAAAAAAAAAAATGTAAATATTTGTACCCTTTGTTTTAATTCATGCAACATTTTTCAGCAAAAATCCTGTGCCACACAGAAGTTTTTCTAGAGTATTATTCCATTTTAGAATCTTGGTTAGTTGCGTCAATTTTTAAAAAAACTTGCCATAGTAGTGTCAGTACTTTTTTTTACACCACGATGAGTGAAAGTGGACTGAAAGTAAAAATCTTTCAAAATTTTACGGGAAAAATAATTTTGATTGATTTTTGTGTAAAAACTACATGTATTCTGGGATTTATAAGGGTTGTGGTAGATAGCAGTACTACTAAGGTTGCCGATACAAAAAAAAATTAAAAATGTGATCATGGTAGTTAAAAATACCATATTGGGGTATCGATTTTCGAAGAATTTCATTTTTTTTTGTAATTTCAAGAACGATTTAGATTTTTTTTCTTTTTATTTTTTCTCGAGTAGTCATGAGCAGTTCCACCCTCTGGTGCCCGTTTATCGTTGAATTTTGGGACAAGTTGTATAATAAAGAATAATCTACTATAATTTAACAAGGTTTCCTAGGTGGAAGGACTCCTTTTCTACCTTAGTCTGTATGGGTAGACACCACACTTACATATTTCTACCACTGAATCGCAGTGCTTGTCCTGCTGTTTCAATTTGAAGGGTGTAGAGAGCCAGTTTAATTACAGACTGAGGCATTGTGTTACAACACATTTGTACTCTTCTCTGTTTGTGGTTGGCCACATCTATTCATGGACTAAAGTAGCCACCTATCATTAGGTGTATTTTAAGTTTGATTGTCACTTCGGTTTCATAAAAAACATGTAAGACTATAAGTAATTGAAGTTTTTGTGGTAGAGCCATGCTGCAGCTATTAGTAGTATAGTTGTAGCATGAATGGGTCGGCTCGACCGGGGAAGGACCACGCTCTCACAGAATACCATCATAAAATAGCAGCTTAACGCTGCTGTGTTTTATATGGTGAGTAGAGAATCGGAGACCCTTTTTACTGGAAACGAGGCATTCCATCTTAGTCCTCATGGGTGACAACGCATCTGCATTTTGATTCATAATCGAAGATAGGTGTAGATGTCTATGGGCCACAGTAACCACTTACCATCAGGTGGACTGTGTGCTCGTTTGTCACCTTTATCCTATAAAAAAAATTGAGAACCATTAGTATTAAGGATTTTGTGAAAAAATATAACAACATAGATGTCAAACCTCTGTTGCTTTGGTAGCTTGCAAAATAAATCTGAAGGCAAGGCTTAGATTAAGATACATAACTAAATAAATTTGAACTTAGTATTTTAATTTATAAATTCAACATCATCATTCACAACCTTTTTAATCTAAAGTTAAAAACGTGCAGTTTCAAAATGCACTAGCAGGCATATATATATTCTTTGACAAAAATAATATATACTGAGCATTATACCAAACTAAAATGTTAGAATAATAAGGCTTTAATGGCATGTTCTACTTATCTATCATATTATATACCCAAAACTCTTTACCATGCTGCATTCAATGAACGAAAAAATTATAAGAAATGGTATTTACTGAAGATATAGTCATTATGACAAAACTGCTGGAGCACTACGCTAAATGACCTCTATAATTTCCACAAACAAAAAGGTCTTAAGAAGAACATGGACATGACAAAGGTTATGTGTAACATCTATGTCACACCTATGGTGGTAGTTTTAAAGAACACTACGCTGTTGAAGACAAGTATATTAACATAGGGTGAGATTAAATAGTCCGACTATGAAGTCCAATTTTGACTGAGAAGTGAATCAACAAATCAACTTTGATGGGGAGCGTTCATCACAAATCTTTTTATCACATATTTCTCAAAGCCTAAAATCAAGAATGAACCATGACCAGTGCGTGTTGCTAGTGATAACATGGATCTGAGATGTAGTTCTTTATTGCTGGCCTTTTGAACAATCTTAAGAAGCTCAGTCTCACCAGCAACACAGTCAGGAATTTACATTTAGTAAAAGCCAAAATTAGGGACTTTTTAGGTGCTAATAAGGTGCATATCGTCACTGTGTTGCTAGCGATATGTTTTGCCAGAAACTTAATTTTGAACAATTCATTGTGGTGAAAATTTTAGAGCACATAATTTAATTTAATTAAAACTAAAATTAATTAACCTAATAAGCCCCTAATTTTGGCTTTTCTTAAATGCAAATTCCTGACTTTGCGTTGCTGGCGAGAAAGAGCTACCTTAAAATTGCTCAGCGGACTAAGGTAAAGGCTATGCTAAGAATTTTTCTGCGGCATAAGACTTTGTAATAAGGGTATCCGCAGTAGAACCAAAGTGAAAATGGGCCAGCATTATCGCAGCACAAACTGCACACTGATGTGGATATAAGGTTCTCGAATGATAGCCTCGTATCAATAAGCGAAATGTAGGGCGGCCCCTCACTAGATGGAGCGACGACTTAGTAAGACATGCAGGAAATCGATGAATGCAGATGGCTCAGCATCGAGTTTTGTGGTATTCCTTTGGGGAAGACTTATGTTCGACAGTGTGATATAAACAGTGGACGTGTGATCTTGTGAAGGACTGTAATAATGACGATATAGGTACTAAATGTTACTCTAGAAAATAAATATAATGCCTCTAACTTATTCTCTTTGACTGACAACTTTAAATTTTATTAAACGAAATTGAAATTACCTCTACACAAGGCACAAAAACAAATCCCAAAAATAAACGCAGAGACAACAGACTAAAAGTGAACGTCAAATCAAATAATCTATGAATCAGATCAAAGAGTATAGTAATTTATAAAGAATAACATAGTCAAAGAGTATGTACATATCGGGACGTTTTACAGGTGAACTCGAAGCACGGAGTTTTGGCACATTAAAGAAACCGTACCGTACACATACAGAGGCAAACTTCATAGAACCACGCTAAATATTTATATTATTAGATTTAGAATTTATTACCATTCAGTTAAAAGCCACAAGAAATTGTTGAAGAACAATAATTATAAAAGTAAAATATTTAGAATACGTAGCTTGTAAAAAAATATTCTATTGTAGGGAATGAGGGTAAAAAAATAAAAGAAAATATGAACAAATGAAGGTAGAATGGTAATCTCCCACTTATTTTAGCAGATAAAATATCGCACAGACGACTAAGAGGGAACAGTCTGTAATTCTACGAGTCTCATATCGTTATTATGCCCGATGGGCTAGAACATTACTTCTACACTGAGATTCTGACCATATAAGACAAGTGATGTGGTTCTACTCGCGTAGTAGTTCTATGTAAGCGAGCATAATGTGTAAATGTGTAAAGCTCGCTGGCGCTGATGCGCCGGGACAGCTAGCTGGCGCTGGTGCGCCGAGACAACTCGCTGGCGTTGATGCGGCGTGACAGTTCGCTGTAGCGCGTTTATCTGGTTGACCTGTGTCTTCAGTTCAGTTCGGTTCAGTACGATCTGTGCCGTATGCGCAGTGTTCCTCGAAAAAAATTGTGTAAGTTTAGTCTGTATGAAATATATTCAAGAGCTCACTCATTGTCTGCTGTTGAATAACGATTGGTAAAGATTTGAAAATTCATGGTCAGAAAGGGCCGAAACGGGAAAGTTACATTAATTAAGCCAGTATCGTTATTTTAGCCTTCACACGAGGTGTTTGCTTGCCCCATACTTAATTTGAGGGTGAGTAAGGTACACATGCGTCAGAAATAGCTAACGTAGTGCTTTCTTTCTGAAAGAGTAATATTGAGATACGCTAACGTTGTGTCTCTCTCTCAAAAGTAGAAGGCGGACAAGCTAACGTCGTGCCTATGACTTAAGTGGATTTTAAGTTATGCTAACGTCGTGCCTATGTCTTAATCGGTTATTATTTTATTATGTTATGATTGCGTCGTACATATCACTTAAGAGCGTAGTCGGTCTGCGCGGGAATTAAGAAATAGGGTATTTGAAGAAACTATTGCCGTCGCACTGCGCCCGAGCAACCGAGGTATCAATATGTGAGTGAATGATCTGTATTTGTGTGCGTAGTTTAGTACTACGCATCTTCCGCGCGCACCATGTTTAAGCTGAACGCACATATGTCCGCGCCGTACGCGCCGTGCGCGCCGCACGCGCCGAATTTTAGAATTCGTTGTATGAAATCATATGAAACCTCGCACACTACACCCGCACCGTACGCGCCGAATTTTATAAAATGCGGTAGGTATACGATATCGAAGGACGAATGCTGATGACGTCATATAACGCAGCGCGTTTGGCGCGTGTGGATACTCAGTGTTGTGTAATGTTGCCAACTTAGTGGATTTTCCACTAAAACTGGTGGTTTCGACTTACGTGATAGTTTTTGTATTTTTATAACTTAATTAATTCGTAATTAATTAGACATAATTTGATTTTTTTTTTACATCGGTTATCAATATGAATACTTAGTGATAAATTATTTACATACTGAACTAAAAAAAATGGTTAAATTTAATTCAAAAACCCAATTATACCTGATTACTTAATTATCAATAAAAATACTTACCTCAAACATACAACAAGTCTTTTTTCTGGTTCAATTGGTCTTCTAAATCTTGAGTTTTCCATAGAAAGATATGATTTTAGTACATGTACCAATTCTTGAAGTACCTTGTATGTTAAATGCAAATATCTGAAAAATCGTTCATCATCACCTAATAAATCTTTAAATAAAGTATATCCCCTTCATATTCTCCATACAATTGCCTTTTTAAATTTATATTATGAATCCAGAATCTTCTTTTTCTCCGAACTTTTTTTTCTTCTTCCTCCAATAAGCAGGCTATTACTATATTTCTTTCCATAGTGATTTCGAGCGATCAATTTCAATGTACCGTTTCACACCAGTGGTTGGAAAAAACTACAAAAGTTGTTGGTAATACAAAAGATTTGCGGTCGGTGCGGACGATGCGTACGGACATATGTGCGAGGCCATCAGTAAAACTCGGCGCGTACGGCGCGTACGTTGCGTACGGTGCGGACATATGTGCGTTCAGCTTTACGGACTAGATTCTTTGCTTCACTATTTTGACTCGGCTTGTGGATTGGATTTGAATACCTATTTGTTCCAAAGACTAGAGGAAAATCGTGAGTATTATTTTATTTGTAAATATATTTTATCATTTTACCCCCTTGAAATCGACAAAAGAAATTCATTAATTTAACAAAACACTGCTTGTAGAGTACAAGTAGTGTTGTGTTGAATTATTGAATTTTGTTTGATAAAAGGTAAATTTACAAATATAATCATATCATAAAATTTTTTTTTCAGGTGAACCGTTTTTCGTTAATAATGGGTCAAAGAAAAGGCAACAAAACACGTCTATTCTTGAGTGCTAAGAGAAAAAAACCTTCATTTACGTATTTACGTATAAAACGGAACATTCATTTTACACCGTGCACAGTACCATCGAAGTAATTAAAATTTCATATTTATTATGGTCAAAGGAGCCTTAGGTGGTCAATTTTCACTGGCATGGCTGGATTCTACTCAAGATGGTCCTTGTCATAAGGCGATAACAGTATAAAAGCTGCAATAACAATGCTTAGTATCTTTGTTTCGCACGTGGTTTATCCCTTATTATTTAAGAAAATTAAGGGCAATCAACAAATTTTATTGGCATTGTTTGAAACAATATACTTCTCATGTGTTCCCATGATCATCATGTCAGGATCTAATGAAGAGATCATGGAGAAATCGGGGAACTCTCCAAATTTTATAGACACATATAGGCATTATACCTGGTAATCATCATATCATGTTACTGAACTGATGATGAAAGGTATAAGTCAGGATCTGATGATGAAGGGGGAGGGATTCCCGGCGTCGACATATCGAGTGACGTGCAATTCGTGGTCACTTGGAAGAGAAGGCCAAATTGGGTTCTAAAAAGCTTGGCGTGCTCAGCAGAGCGGGACAGTATTTCTTGCCGGCACAACGCCTGCAACTTTACAAGGCGCAGGTTCGGCCTCACATGGAATACTGTTCCCATCTCTGGGCTGGGGCTCCTCAGTGCCAGCTCCTTCCACTTAACCGTATCCAGCACAGAGCGGCTTGAATCGTCGACGACCGAGTCCTTTCCGATCGGCTCGATTCATTGGCGCTGCGAAGAGATGTTGCATCGCTTTGCATTTTCTTTAGCATTTACCACGGGAGTGCTCTGAGGAATTGTTCGGATTAATCTCAGCCGCCAAATTTCACGAAGGCACATCGCGGCAGACCCCCCGGTACCATCCACACCATCTCTATGATTGGTGGTCCACCACTGTGCGATTTAGAATATGTTTTCTTCCTCGCACAACTTCCTTGTGGAATCGATTACCATCAGCGATTTTTCCGGACCGATATGACTTAGGAACCTTCAAGAAAAGAGCCTACTCCTTTTTAAAAGGCCGGCAACGCATCTGCAACTCCCCTGATTCCGCTGGTGTTGCAGTTATTCATGGGCGACGGTAGTCACTTACCATCAGGTGAGCCGCATACTCGTTTGCCCCCTCTTCTATAAAGAAAGCTCCTCATCGTCGACCACTACACTCAATTACTTGCATTTAGTTTGTGATGACGATGATGGTGCCCATAATGAAGAAACTCAAAACGGCAAGTTATCGCACGACGCAGAGTCGTAGATATAAAATATTTGTTTGTCTGCTATTTCAAACATTTAGCACCAACATTTAGGCTGCAAATTTGCTGATTTAATACTCCACAATGACAAGTTAATAAAAAGAAATCACAACTACTATTATCAAGTACAAGGCCAATTGTACATCACATGCCGAAGATTTTGTTACTTTGTTTTGTGGAGCCCTAAGGCTATATTATATGAAAAAATTGAAAAAGACTACGAACTTTGGCAAAACATTGAACCAAATTTAGAAAACTTTCCACGAATGCTATCGCCCTGAAATAATTGTCGGTCGGATACCACGAAATTTACCTGTAAGAGAGAGGATGGAAATAACGACAGAATAAATGTACATACTAATTATTATATAACTTATTATACATATAATTATTCTTAACTTATTTAAAATACCCACAAGCACCTCTTCTGCCACATAAATATTAAGAATTTACTTGATAAGAACAGTCATTATTTTATAAACCCTCAGTAAAGGTGGCAAATCAAGTAAGCAGAATTATTCACCAACAGTAGAATGCGAACATTAGTTACGTATTATTTCACAAAAGTTCGCTAAAGTTCATTTCAAATATGTAATACTCAACGTAAACTCATTGAATTGTTACTTTGTTGTCTTAATAATTCCACTGTTCTGTGCCGCCTGTAAATCAGTATAGGATAAACGTCGATATCGACTGACATCACTATAATATCGATAAAAACTTCGACAGTTGTCACTTTCCTAATTGTTTAGACTAATAATTACTAAAAACTAGTACTTATCTTATTAGTCTAACCACCCCTCACCTCTGGTCTCCCCCCCTAGAGTGCGATAGGGACAACTGCAGCTAAGAACGATTTTACCTACAAAAACCATGACCGATCGACATTTCGTATTCTGCTCTTTTCTTCTCGAAAACTAAGCCGATTAAATTATTTTTGGTATCAAAATTTAAAGGAAGAATAGTTCTATGCTCCTATCACTTGTTTTTATTTTAAAAACTTTTTAAATTTGTTTGGTAGTCGTCTGATTACGGAGGTAAAGACGGGGCATATTTTTAGGTTTTTGGAAGGTCATATTTATTTTTGTAATATTTTTTTGGAAATAAATAAATGACAGGGGCATGCCTTCAATAGACCTAGTTTTTTATAAACAAAACCGATTACTCTAGAGGCATTATCCAGGAAGAGAACAGGAGAATACATTTGTATGGAAAAAATGCAGCCCGTCTACGCTCTTAATGAGTTATTATTTTGTTAAGTTACCTATGCTAACGTCGCATATGATTTAATCAGTTATTTTGTTAAGTTATGCGAACGCAGTGCCTATTTTTTTTATAGGATAAGGGTGACAAACGAGTACACAGTCCACCTGATGGTAAGTGGTTGCTGCGGCCCATAGACATCTACATCTATCCTCTATTACAAATCAAAATGTAGATGCGTTGTCACCCGTGAGGATTAAAATGGAATGCCTCATTTCCAGTAAAAAGGGCCTCCGGCCACCTGTACTCACCAAGCGAAACGCAGAGGTAAACCTCTACTTCACGCTGGTATTCTGTGAGGTCGTGGTACCACCCCGGTTCGAGCCGGCCCATCCGTGCGACAGCAAAAGCTGCCGCGTGGCTCTATCACTGTTAAAATGACTTGCCTATGACTTAAACAGTTATTTTTAACCGACTTCAAAAGTGACGTTCTCAATTCGACTGTGTTTTTTATGTGTGTTCCTCGGAACTTTTTTCTAGGTGACCGTTTTTGATGGTTCTAAGCTGGTGCGTGTGCGTTTCATGTGGTCTCATATAAATTTGATGAAGATCTGGCAAGCAGTTTTTTTAGTTATTCTTAATAATGCGTATTTATTAATAGTTGAATTTTAACAAAGTTTTTAATTTTACCACTCGTGTTCAGTTATGCGAACGTAGGGCTTATGACTTACTCTGACACGTTGTGCTGGCGTAGAGCTATTGCCAAGCGCGTCGACTGTGACTGACGCTATGCCTGCATCCCCCATACCGATAATGAAGACTGATATTTAAAGTTAAAGGGATCCCGAGGACGAACTCCTGTCAGGAGAGGCCGTGTACGGAATGAGGGTAAAAAAATAAAAGAAAATATGAACAAATGAAGGTAGAATGGTAAGCTCCCACTTATTTTAGCAGTATAAATTATAGCACAGACGACTAAGAGGGAACAGTCTGTAATTTTACGAGTCTCATATAGTTATTATGCCCGTTGGGCTAAAACATTACTTCTACACTGAGATTTTGCCCATATAAGACAAGTGATGTGGTTCTACTCGTGTAGTAGTTCTACTAGTGTAAGCAAGGAAGATCGTGTTGCTGACAGGCTGCCCTGCGTTACATAGAGAGGAGTAGTGTAGCTGTTGCTTTGCATACTTTGGTGTTATCATGTAATTGTGTCCTTCACGTTACACTAATGTGTGATTATGTCTGGTACATATTACGGTTGGTTTTTTTTTATAGGATAGGGTGACAAAAGAGCAAACAGTCCACGTGATGGTAAGTGGTTACTATGACCCATAGACATCTACATCTATCCTTAATAAAGACTCAAGATGCAGATGCGTTGTCACCCGTGAGGACTAAGATGGAATGCCTCTTTGCCAGTAAAAAGGGTCTCCGGTTCTCTACACTCACCATACGAAACACAGCAGCGTTAATCCGCTATTTTACGCTGGTTTTGTGAGAGCGTGGTCCTTCCCCGGTCGAACCGACCCATTCGTGCTACAACTATACTACTAATATAGCTGCAGCATGGTTCTACCACGTAAAATAAAAAAGAATAAAATGGTCGAACTGTATTTGCTCTATACTGAATGTGTAGTGCTGTATGCTGTCTTATTCCTGATAATGATCAATTGCGTAAGCTAGAGAGCAAGTTGAACATCCGCCCTCACACTTTTATTATTTTTAACAATTAACCTTCAGAATAATTTCTAATATCAGAAGTGGAATAGTTTCTAAAATTAAAAGTGGGATTAAAGCCTTTTTCTGTAGCTTTACTTTGAAAATTCTTACACTATCTTAAGTATCTATTACAAAGCTGAAAAACGTTTTGTATATTTAATTTTATCCTCTTGTGTCAACCCTACTAAAATAGGTAAAAATTTTGACAGCTATTTAGAAGATTTGCCTCTGGACAGTTTCTTTACTCATGTGGTTTTGGCGGAATCTTGACCCCTTAATACGTAGTGATTAAATACTCTTTGTTAACCACCCACGAATGAGGGCTAATCTTGGAATATACATAAGCAAGCTATAGAGCGCGCGTTAGCGAGTATGGACAGTAGGCACGGGTATGAACAGTCTCGAATTTGCAAGGGTGGCGCTATTAGTAGCGAAAGGACATGCGTGCTGTTTGTTTCTCGCCGGTTTTTACTTGAATTTTAAACTACCTTGGTGAAATGTGCAATAACAAGCTGTAAAAACGATTCACTGAGAAAAACTTAGAATGATAATAGTAATATTTCTTATTATTACTAAGCAATATTTTGATAAGGAACCACTGATTTTAACAAAATTATTCAGGGTGTCAAAGGCTGTAGCGGAAGTCTCGCCGGCCGGGTCAACACAGGACGTGCTCCCGCACCCCGCCTTTTAGGTTTTCTCTGAATTAGAGCTAGTGCTATATATTTGCAAGATTGATTTCTTTTGTAATAATATAATCATAGCATAAATTAAAATATTTTTGTATAACAAAAACAAACCCTTAAACATTAATGTTTAAAATAAAACTTTTGGATAGCTTTTTTATAAAAGTCCATTTCAAATACTTTACTAATTTCAGATTTACGAAAAGCCGTCAATGGCCAAATAAATGGGTGGTAGCAATAAAAAGGCTCAACTGGTCGACCAATATCAGGATTTTCCTTTGCTTCATCCATTTCGTGCCTCTCGTTTATTTTTGAAAGCAGAACAACCTTGCATAAGCTTTTTAGAGGTGCAATACCAGAGCTTAAATTTGTGTGTTTTATTGATCTGCCTAAAAACTACCTTATAATTATCTACCTTCTTATTATTTACAAAATACTTACCTATTTTAAGCCACCAGTTGGTTGAAGGTGCAACACCAGAGCTTAAATTTGAATTAAGATTTCACTTATTTCAAAACTAGCTTTGGCAGTCATTTATGTACTTTTTATTTAGGCACCTTAGTAATTACGTGCGTATGTTCAAATTTTTTTTTCAAAATAACTTAACCATTTTAAAGGGGCTGTAAATTAATTAGATTTTTGTGTTTGATTGATTAATACACATCCTTTAATAAGTTCGTATCTGTTTTATTCATCTGCTAAAACCTACCTTATAATTACAAATAAAGTATATTATTATATTATAATTAAGTATATTATAATTACAAGTAAAGTCAAATCTTCCGGGACCCATTCAGCAGAAGACTTCACGAGCAGACGCAGGTCGGGCCTCCATATGGCCACGTGGAAATCTCTAATTACAATAAACTATATGGGAGAAAACTAGAAAGCAAAAGTACTTACCTGTATCAGGAGCCAACTTCGCTCTAAGGCTTGGGCAGGCCGTGAGGATGTGTAATGGTGTTTGGTGAACAGTGTACAGTGAGGTGTGAATATGTGGGGCCTGGGCAAGCTTAGGCGACCAACAGCGGCCGAGTTCCAGGCTGCTCCAAAATGCTACATCGCTCCAGACTGCTCCATCGCCGGACCACTTCTTTCTTCACTGTCACTGATTCAGTCTCTTAGCTTCATTGTACATTTAACTAACTTTCAATTCGCCTAATTCCACACTCATCGCAGAATCGAACACGTGATACGCGACACGGCAACGGACAGTAGTTAAAATTTCAATATTCAATGTCCCGGATTCACTTATCACAAATTATAAATTCGACATCAGAATAACACGACGCACAAGATTCAAAATACGCCTCGTTGACACACAAATTAATTTAACTAGGCAACCAAAACACAAAAAGGCACTAACGCGACGAGTCAATTATAACGATATCCTGACAATTAACCGGGAGAAGCTCTCAAACAAGGAATGCGCGGCTCTAATCCTAGACCGTATATCTCCTCGACGCGCGTACACTATTCCGCACTCTCGCACGGGTTAAATATCGCACAATTCACATATCTACGTGACGAAGAAGCACGCACTTCATCTAGCTATCTAGATCCACGACGGACCCGTGAGTTTAGGTAAGAGGGCCTGTCGGTCTCCCCGCATCGTGGCTGGCGGGGCACTGACTCTGCGCCCACGCGTCGAGCGACTGACTGCACACGCAGCCACCCTACCTCGGCGTTTACCTCACCTACATACCAAACGAACGCAATTGGATGGCGTACAAATATACCTTTTTTAGCCTAAACAAACCCCCGTCCCGGACATAAGAACTTATGCCCACGAGCAAACCGGCAAGCGGGACAGGGTCGCGACGGCACGTTGCAAGACCGAATCTACGACCAAAACTAGGCCACCTTAGGCTCCCCATCAGATCTTGCAACCCTAGCCACCGCCTCAAAAGACAGCCCTAATGTGGGCCGGAGGGTCAACCTCCACTAGATGCCCCTCCTGGGCATCGCAGCACCTTAACAAGTCCTGTACTGGACAGAAGTCCAACGACCTCTTTGAAACACCTATCTGTGCCCCTATGATTCGTTCCGCAATCCGACCGGATCAGGTCTGCAAACAGCGACGCGACACGAAGCGGCCCAGTGTGGCCTCCTAAGCTTCAGTGCAGAGAGCATCCACAAATTCCAAATGAACGTCGTTTGTGGAGAGCCAAACGAAACGCACAGATAGTCACTAGTATGGATTTTCAAACAAGTAGGCATAACCAAGCCTCCACCATACAATCATTTGCTCAAATAGTGCGGCAGCTGATTTCAATCTGATAATCTACAAACTAGCCAGCCCTTTAGACAAGTAGTCCTATGCTCATATTTCAACTAATTTTCAAAAGCATCAATATTCAACTACAGAATTATTTCAAACAAATTAATCACCGATGCACATAGGTCAAACCGACAAATTAAACAAAACGATAAACGTAAGAGACAGCCCTATTTCTCATTTAAATATCTTAGACAGTGCCAACAAAATGTGAAACACAAAGGAGGAACGACTCTTATTCCTTTCGGTACAAATAGGGTTATCCAATTTCAATTTTCTTTTTCACAAAGCAAAATGATTAAACACAATCACCAAACGTACGTACAAATACTCAAATAGCTCGTCATTCAATTTCAAATGAATTCAAATTTTCCTTTCAGCAAAACAGACGCAATGATCAAATGCAATTACAAAACATATGCACAAGCATTCAAAAGGGCACGTCATTCGATTTCATAATCACAACCGCCATAAACATGAACATCTCGCGGAAGGCACAAACCATTTTTAATTTTAATTCAAAGCGTCGTTAATTAAGTGCTCGATCAAGACCAAATTTAACAATCCCTAACAGCGCAATGCAGCGCTCCCGTGGAGCCCTAGTCTTCCCAACAACTAAGCAGAGGTCAACCCGGGTGTGAACTCGGAACAAATTAAGCGCGTACCGTTAAACAATCGACGCTCGGGTTGTACACCCTCACTGAGGCCGTCGACAATAGAACAGTTTGACGAGTGAGCTGGTGGCGGCTCACAGAATTAGTGGAGGCGGCTGTGGTGGGAGCTAGGGCAGCAGCTACCTAACTGTGGCTGCCTACATCAAAAGGGGGAACGGTAGTACCCCGAGCCGCGGCCACTCAGCTGACGAGGGTGAGAAGGGTCTAGCTGACCGCTGAGTGGCAGTGAAGTCCCTCTCAACATACTGAGGGAGGGGGTGACGACCCCCCGCCCCTAGGGGAGCAACCCACCGACAGGGGGCGCGGCTGAGCGCCTCCGCCCGCGGGAGTCGAGGGCCCGGAGAGCCCTGAGAGGAAACGCCGTTCGCACCCAGACACAAAACGGCACGGTGATAGCCCTGGCCGCACGATGGCATTACTTCTAAATATAAATAAATACGCGGCTCAAATACAGATTACAAATCAACAAACAAAAATACAAAAAAAAATTAACGAGTAACAAAATACCGTTCCCATCAAATCAAGTTAAATACAAATTACACAAATACAAATTACTATTTATAAGATTAAATACAAACCACAATACAAATAAAGACACATATTACAGTCGATCTACAAAAAATGCCTCGCTCAGACAACTTACCCTTTGATAAGTAATCAACCATAATTATACGACAACGATAATTATCCGATTACGTGATAACAACCATCTACCTACCCAACGCATCTCTGGCTCTAGCAAACTCCCGCTTGCGCAACCTACGGGCGTGACATTCGCAACTACCCGCCAACAAACAAAAAAAGCAAGCAACAATGCAACAAAAGAAAAGAATTTTATTTTTACGTATTACGGCCGGGCGTGATTGTAGACACAAAATTAAACCAATCAAACCAACGCTCCCTGCCACCAAAATTTTTTAATTTTTATTAAGTACTACGGTCGGGCTCGACCGAGAATCGAACACGGAACCACGCTCTGCTACCAAAATGTTACGGCCTACGGCTGCCCCTACAAGAGTCAAATCTTCCGGGGCCCATTCAGCAGAAGACTTCACGAGCAGACGCAGGTCGAGCCTCCATATGGCCACGTGGAAATCTCTAATTACAATAAACTATATGGGAGAAAACTAGAAAGCAAAAGTACTTACCTGTATCAGGAGCCAACTTCGCTCTAAGGCTTGGGCAGGCCGTGAGAGTGTGTAATGGTGTTTGGTGAACAGTGTACAGTGAGGTGTGAATATGTGGGGCCTGTGCAAGCTTAGGCGACCAATAGCGGCCGAGTTCCAGGCTGCTCCAAAATGCTGCATCGCTCCAGACTGCTCCATCGCCGGACCACATTTTTCTTCACTGTCACTGATTCAGTCTCTTAGCTTCATTGTACATTTAACTAACTTTCAATTCGCCTAATTCCACACTCATCGCAGAATCGAACACGTGATACGCGACACGGCAACGGACAGTAGTTAAAATTTCAATATTCAATGTCCCGGATTCACTTATCACAAATTATAAATTCGACATCAGAATAACACGACGCACAAGATTCAAAATACGCCTCGTTGACACACAAATTAATTTAACTAGGCAACCAAAACACAAAAAGGCACTAACGCGACGAGTCAATTATAACGATATCCTGACAATTAACCGGGAGAAGCTCTCAAACAAGGAATGCGCGGCTCTAATCCTAGACCGTATATCTCCTCGACGCGCGTACACTATTCCGCACTCTCGCACGGGTTAAATATCGCACAATTCACATATCTACGTGACGAAGAAGCACGCACTTCATCTAGCTATCTAGATCCACGACGGACCCGTGAGTTTAGGTAAGAGGGCTTGTCGGTCTCCCCGCATCGTGGCTGGCGGGGCACTGATTCTGCGCCCACGCGTCGAGCGACTGACTGCCCACGCAGCCGCCCCACCTCGGCGTTTACCTCACCTACATACCAAATCAGGTGAGGCGCTAGCTCGAACGCAATTGGATGGCGTACAAATTACCTTTTTTGGCCTAAACACCCGGGAATACCCGGGACTTCAAGACTTTTAAGAAAAACTTTTTGTTTTTTTCTGCCGACTTCCAAAAAGGAGACGGTACTCAATTCGAGTGTATGTTTTTTTTTTTTTTATGTGTGTTACCTCATAACTTTGTACTGGGCGAACCGATTTCGATGATTCTTTTTTTATATGAAAGCTGATAGTTCTCGTGTGGTCCCATATGAATTTTATCAAGGTCAGACCAATGGTTATTGAGTTATTCTTAAATAACCTGTCTTGAAGTCGCTTATATTGAAGTCGGCTGTACAAAATTTTTAATTTTAAATTATTGTAAATTCAACATTTATTAAACAATTAAAGAGAAAATTAAACAACTATAACGTTAATTTCAGTCTTAATAATTGCTTTGTCTGTTACTTTTAGTCACACACAGATGCACTTCTAAACAGTTAAATCTTATAGTTATGAAACGTACTTAGTTAAAAATCATACTAATTCTTAATAACTTAACTATTTTCTAGTAATTCTAGTATCTAATCATAGTTCATATTCTCATAATCACATATTTGCTTAATTTATTGTGTTACGTACTCAGTAGTTACATAGTAGACCAATTAATTATTCATTAAACTAACACATGGCGCTAGGCTCCTTCAATTATCTATACAAATAAATAAAATTGAAGTGTCTGTTTGCAATGTTAAAATAACAGCTTTTTACTCAATGCATATGAAAGTGTATATGGTACTTATAAAAAAACACAATTTTTTAAATTTTTGTCTGTTTGCTGTCTGCTTGTTCCGGCTAATCTCCGAAACTGCTGGACCGATTTCAACGGGACTTTCACTGGCAGATAGCCGATGTTCTAAGGAGTAACTTAGGCTACTTATATTTGAGAAAAAGAATTAGGGTTCTGAGCAATATAATTAAAACCGCCAATTACACGCGGGTGAAGTTGCGGCGCACAGCTAGTTTGAAAATAAAAATGATTACGTAACAATTTCCACAATCTTGTCTCGTCTCGAGTCTCGACCCGAAAGTCCCGGGACTCGAGACAATTAAAATTATGAAAAGTCCCGGGACTTTGAGACACGAGACATCCCGGGACCCAAACCCTAAAATACATACTCTCCAGCAAATTGTACAGAAGACTGAGGAGCACAATCTGCCAGCACGCAGCACGATTTGTACTGCGTATGTGGACTATGAGAAAGCCTTCGATTCCGTCGAAATTTGAGCTGTGCTGAAAATTTAAGGTACCAAGTTGACTGTAGGTATATATAAGGAGTACATCACTCACCCTCGATTTGCCGATGATATAGTTCTTATGGCAGAATTGCTCGAGGACCTAAGCACTATGTTAAATGACTCCAATAGTGTCTCCTAACGCATAGGTCTTAAGATGAACATGGACAAAACAAAAGTCATATGGTAACGTCAATGTCACGCCTATTCCGGTAGTTGTTGAGAGTACTATGCTTGAAATTGTTCACGAGTATGTTTACCTGGGACAAATAGTCCGACTATATAGGTAAGTCCAACTTCGACTGAGAGGTCAACTTCGCTCGGTTCAACTGGGCCGGGCAGCGTCTGGGAAATTACGACACATTTTTTTATCAGGTATACTTCAAAAACTTGGATACTAGATTTGTAAAACCAGTGCGCGTTCCCATTAGTACTTATGGATCTAAGACGTGGTCCTACACTGCTGAACGAAACGACTGTAAGCGACGATGGTATAGCAAGCTGAAATGCCAATGGACCGAAAACAGATACTGGTCTCTGTAATCGAAATGCCCTAAACTTCGATTACCGCTCCCTACTAAATGGAGTGAAACCTGGTAAGAGATGCAGAAGTCAATGGATGTAGGTGGCTCAGGACTGTGCTTATGGCATTCCTTGGAGGAGGCCTATGCAGTGGACTTGTGATTGGAGTGGACTTGATGATGATGTTTAAAACAACATAAGTAATCTTATATTTAGTTTTTCATTTGCTTTTAGTTTAAAATTTAGAGTACCTACTGGTGAAAATGATAAAACAAGGTATTGAATCAAATAAAACACACCAATAAACCTAAATATATCTTTATTTTATATGTAATTTACACATGGAATATAAAAAGTGGGTTCAAATTAAAAAAAAAGAGGTCCATGATTACCCATTAACCAAATTGTATTTTTGACAAAGAATCAGATTCAATCCTCTCTGTGATAAAAGCCACCATGTGAAATACATTATCTAATAATATAATCTAATGATATATTAATAATGTTATAAAGTAGTAGTACAATTATAATAAAATATTTTAAGACAACCCATTTGCTATCATAAATGCTACTGCAAATACATCTCTTATACGCCCTTTTGAGACTTGCACCTGTATAATTTATTTTAAATTAGTGCTTATTTGTTATGACAACTGGAATCTTATTCTAAATGACAACCACAATGATGTCAAACAATCTTAACCTAAATTGATTTTCATGTCCAGAAACAAAATAATCTTTAGTAGATTTAATCTACTCGCGGAGCTATTAAATGGATGCGTTTTTAATTAATGAGAAAATAATTAACTTATTTTAGTGCAAAGCTATGGGTGGGAGAATCTTAATTAAATAGAATATATTATTATAAAATACTTACCAATACTAGTGAACTAACGAGTTTGTACTTTGTTCACTGATAACGATGCTAAGGTGACATATAGTGAGGCAGAGAAAAAAAGGTGTTATTTAAGTTGGGCGAGTTCTAACGTTTATAATCAATTAATGGTCATTAAATATAAATGAGCGAAATAGAAATGTGATGTTGCTTATATAAATCTATTTATCAAATTAAAGTATACACTATTTTGTTTGTCGAAGTCAACATTGAAATTTGGAAAGGTTTATTTGAGGCACCGTGTACAATGGATGCGTGCCAACGGTGAGGTCCGCGGCACTAAGTCTGCGAGCGTTACATGATGCGGCAGTTCTCATCACCCTCGCGAATTTCTCCAAGCTGAAACATTAACAAATTAGGTAAAATTTAAGATATTATTTTTATAGCTAAAGTTTCTTTAAGGTTTCTACACAGAATAAATTGTCTTGCTAGAGAAAAAAAAACATACAGTCGAATCTTATACTTTTTGAAGACGGTTATAAAACGGGAGTGAATAACGTTATACAATATTTTGAGCTATGGAAGCCTCAGGTGATAAAAGAGATCGCTATAAATTTCAAGGTACACGAGCAAATAGATTAAATCCCCACCAGTACTAATAAAGTCCGCCAACACGAATTTGGTTGGAACGGCGGATTGTTCGATGGTCCGAAACCCCTCGAAGATTAAAAATAAGCTTGTATAGAGGTGTGGGGGACATCTATGGTAGTTTAGTTTAGTTAGGCGTACCTGTTCGCGGCGCGGGTACTTGTGCGCGAGCTCGCGGTGGCGCTGCGCGCTCGTGCTCACGTGCCGCCGCTGCCGCTCCGACACCGCCACCTCCTGCGCACGCAAACATTACTCCTGATTATACATACATACACCCACACCTACACCAACAGGCGGATTAAAAACCCTCAACTTTCTTATGAAAATAATTGTGTTAAACAGGATCGTAAAAGAATGGAAAATTTAGTACTAAAAGATGATAGTATAGGTCAACAAGTTCGAAAACGTGTTAATTCTTGTTTCCGCTCCTAAAAATATGTGCGAAAGCTTTTTTTTTTTAATAAAAACGTTACCCCTACACTAGGGTTTTCTCCTGTGTCGTGGAGGTAGTTTACAAACATAAATTGCACAAGGACAAACATTCAGACCCGTAACAATTATTTGTAGGCCATACAAATACTTGTTCCATGCGGGATTCGAACCCACGGCCCCCACTGCGCCACGGAGCCGTCAGCTCATTCGATTTGGAATAACATCAAAAAGACATTACCAGCAGAACGGACTTTCTACATTCGTTAATACTAATAGAAAACAAACAAGTAGTAAATAGTAGTTCCTTTCAACAAGACTTTCCAGAAGTCAGGTTAGAAGTAAATCTGCTCCATATTAAATAATAAAAAAGTAACCGTATATGCAAGCACCCAGCACAATATTTAAAAAAAAACATGATGTAACTGAAAATTTATTGAAGTTTAATCTTTATGTATGCAATCTTATATGTATCTAATATTGTTATAAAAGAGCGGGCTCCACAACACAAGTATTAATATACTTAAAAGGAAACTCCAGCCTAAATAATGTATTTAATTTTAAGATACTGAATATTTAATTAAAAATATGTCAATGATAAGGTGATAAGCTACATAGCTGTCATGTAACTTAATGTTAATTTCATTTCCTTTTTATGATTTTCCATTAGTATTTGAAATTTTAGAAAGTCATCTAAGCTAACCCCCGCAGGTCTTGAAAAAAAGTTATTGTTGTTGTACTTAAAGTACACTGTTCGATTTACTTGTTATTGTCAGAAAGAGGCGGTGTTCTTTATGGTTCTTTAGTAACGATTTATTGAGACTAACTTTATAAAATAAACAATTAGCCTTTAAATTCGGATAGATGGATTAGGAGTGTTATACATACATATTATGTATGAATTTGTGAGCATTTGTTACTGGTACGTTTATTATGCATTGATGTATGTTTATTTGTGTTCTGTGAATATTTGTTTATAATAATTATGTCGGTTTGTTTTTATATGTGTATGTATATTCTAGTAAATAAAACTAACTCATAAATTGCTGCGCACTCCTGGTGACAGACAATAAATCTATTTAAAAATACAAAACCCAAATTTTACAAACTGATGACGAAGAGCAACACTAATGTCGTCGCTCACTTATCAATCCAGTATCCCATTTAAACATTTCTACTATACTTTGTGCTTGTGATTTATTATATGTCTATGTACTCTCACTATATCAATTCCGTATCATTACCAGAACAGGTCGCTTAACATTTAGAAATCTTACCTCTTGTTCGGTGTTGTACAAGGTTGTGGTGAATGTGTCTGCCACGAACCACTTCTGTCCCTTCATGACGATGTCGCGGGGCGGGTCGTGTTCGGCGCCTACGTCTGCGGACCACACCGTCACTATAGCGCCGGGCTCCGCTTTGACTGTACGGTGGAACTTGAACACTGTCTCCTGGTCACCAGCCTTACGGACAATCTGATATCCACCCAAGCTCAACTCCTAGAACAAAGTAAGTGAAATTGTGAAAAGTGGACAAATGACAAAGAAGTATTATTTAATTTTTAATTGTGAAGAATGTTACACGTAATATGCTGCTTTTATTATAGTACTTAGCAGTAGATATGTACAAGTTTTCAGCTTCGCTAGAAATTTTATGATATTAGTATTGTTCACGCCCGAACGCTGGTTTCGGGGTTTGACGCCAGAGGGCGCTCGGCTCGGGGCCATAACGGTTTTGAAGTTCGGACGAGCCGTGTGGCTGTGGCGAGAGCGCGCGAGCGCAAAAAGAGTTGCTAGAATACAGTGCTATCGACAGCACGTAGTGAAGTCGCTCGGTATAAACTCCATTTTTTTAGAGTCGGTTTTGATAGCAAATTGTGCACGACGAGGAATTGTAGTCTAGAATTAGACGCTGGGTTGACAAATTGTTAGGAAGTTAACATTAATTGCGATCAACGTCTGAATTGTGTGTTATGCGCGCCTAATTTACCGCGAATTTGATTATTCTAATTTGATAGCGTATATAAGTGCATTTGACAATATTAATTTGCTCGTGCGGCCTTTGATATAGTTCGGATACATTTTCGGTATTAGTGGTGTGTTACGCTTTAGTTTAGTGTTAATGGCGTCTGGAAGTATAGTTAATAGACTGTCACAGTGAAGAAGGAAGAAAGTGACTGTGGGTGACGCCGCTGGAGATTACCACAATTTGGAGCGGCACCGAAGTCCGGGTTGCTGCCGACTTCAAAGGTCCCGTCAGGTCTATCACCACCAACACCACAAAAACACCACTATACCCAACACCTACACACTTCCGGCCTGACCGAGCCCTGAGACAGAAGTCGCCTCGTAAACAGGTAAGTAATATCTATTTGACTAGCCTCCCCAATGAAATTGTAGTATGATAAAACATTTTCTACATAGCTTAGTATTATAGGAAATTCTTCCATATAGCCACTCGGGCTCGAACCTGCGGCTGCTTGTTGAATCTCCGCTCAAGGGCCCCGGAGATTGAACCTTTGTAGGAGCAGCTGTAGGCCGTAACATTGTTGGTAGTAGGAAGCGTAGGTTGGATTGGTCTAATTTGTGTCAAAACCCCTGAGGTTTTTGAAGGAGGTCATTTCGACGAGGTGAGATGTTTACAAAAGGCCGGCGTATATATTATTATTATTTTTAATGTGGATGCTAATTTAGGAGGTTGTAAGGATGTTCTATCTTACAAAGCTGAGGTGAAGGTAAGTCTTAGTTATGTAGAAATCCGAGTGTTTGTGCGGGAAATTGTAGGTAGAGTTAGTCAGTCCATACAAAATAATTTGAGTTGTTTGTGATTCTCGAACTTATGCACAATAAAACATATACTTGAGCTTAAGCACTAACACATACAACAAATAGGATTAACTTTACATCGTGTATTTTATAGGATAAGATAAGGGTGACAAACTAGCACACGTTCTACCCTCATGGTAAGTGAATATTGTGGCTCATTGATGTTTACCATTATCCTAGATTAACAATCAAAATGCAGATGCATTGTCACCCCTGAGGACTAAGATGGAAGGCCTCGTTTTCACTAAAAAGCTACTATTCATGTTGATATTCTGTGAGAGCATGGGCCTTTCCAAGTCGAGCTGAGT